>LR738710.1:453678146-453850087 GCA_902687465.1 Secale cereale | reverse complement strand
CCCCCCATCCCCCTCCACTCCATTCGCTCCGCCAAAGCCTCCCTCCCCGCCATGCTGATACGTCGGTGCCGCGGTTTGTCGAGGGCACGCATGGCGATCCTCTTGCTCCCACAGTACGCTCTCGTAGACTGTCGTCCTCTAGCCGTGCCGCCACCGCTGGTGACGTTCTTGTGGAGGTGCACGGCGGTCAGCGCCACCACCGCTGGCGACGTTCGTGTGGAGATGCACGGCGGTCAGCTTCTCCCATGGTACACGCATTCTAGACTGAGGCCCCGTGCATGTCGGTGTAGCGCTGAATGTTAGCTGATAGATGCTGTTAATCTCACTGTTTGCCGAAGTAGTTTACAGTCAATATGCTCTGCTTAAGAAGCTTCCTTGCCCTGTTCTGCACTCAATCTGCTTAGCTGAGATGGCATGCCAAGGCTGATTAGTTGCTAAAATATCCTGCCATATATTTATTGTGACGTAGATTGCCATGGTCTAGTAGTCAATCTGTTAGGTGAAATAGCTCTACACCGTTTTATACTCGATCTTTGTTGCTGCGATGGCCTTCGATAGTTCGGTGGCTGTGTGCTCGGCCTCATTGACTGCAGAAACAACCTGCCATAATTTAGCACTCAAATCTGTTTGCTGAATTAGCTTTACATATATATTTCGTTACTTAGATCTGCTCGTCCAAATATCTTGCCATAGCTTTAGACATCGACCTAGGTATTTTCTTATGGACTTCATAAAAAAGCATATATGTTTTTCCTGTAATATGTAGTAGAGGAACTAATTTCTATGTCTAACAGATGAACATGACTTGGATAACTTCTGCTCGAAGATTCTCCGCTGCATATGTCGAGGGGGTTGAAAACTTCATGAACTTTATCAGATCTGAGTACGGTGGTCCGAAATCAGATGTGCTCTGCCCCTGTAGCAGTTGTATGAATTCAATTACAAGATCCCAGTCAACTGTGCAAAATCATCTACACTTGTATGGGATGTAGGTCACATATACTAGGTGGGTTCATCATGGTGAAGCTGTGAACGTCAATGTTATTGACTACGTGGAAGCAGCAGATCACCATCTTGATCTGCCTGATGCTCAGGTGGAAGAGGAGGAGGAGGAGGTGGTGGCAGAGCCAGTGAGTTTGACCAACATTGAAACAATGCTACGAAATGCTCATGCATTCTGTGAACTTTCACCCGCAGAAGAAAAACAGTGGGCCCGCATGTTGGAACAATGCAACATGGCTGTCACCCCAGGAAATAAGCTGTCAGTATTCTCAGCTATGGTAACCTTTCTTCAGGTGAAGACATCTGAGGGGATGACCAACAAATCATTCGATGCGATGTTGGCTGCTTTCCGCAAAGCTTTCCCAGATGCATCTGAGCTGCCACACACCTAAAGTAGAATGAATAATTTCCTTCCTGCAGTTGGAATTGGATATGATATGATCCATGTTTGTAAGAATAATTGTGTTCTGTTTTGGAAGGATTATGCCAACTTAAGTGAATGCCCAAAATGCAAATCATCAAGATGGAAAGATGGCGATGCTGTGAAGAGGATTCCTCATAATGTTCTGAGACATTTTCCAATTACACCAAGATTGCAGAGGTTGTTTCATGATGCTGAAACAAGAGAGGATGTACTGTGGCATTCTAGGAACCAAGAGTACAGAGATCAGAATGTAATGAGCCATCCATCACATGGTAGTGAGTGGAAAAGCTTCAATCAGAAGCATGAAAAGTTTGCTGCCGACCTGAGAAACATTAGACTTGGCTTAGCTTCAGATGGATTTAACCCATTTGGCCACCAGAGCGCCACATATAGCATGTGGCCAGTGCTTGTTATCCCTTACAACATGCCTCCAAATGTCGGCACCAAAGAATCAAACTACATGATGGCCTTGCTCATCCTAGGTCCAAAAAGTACTGGAAAGGATTTTGATTTGTTCATGGAGCCTCTTGTGGAGGAACTTCAACAACTATGGAGGGGTGTTCTCACTCGAGACCTATATAGCAGCCCACCAGCTGATTTCTTTCTGCGTGCTGTTATAATTTGGTTCATCCATGATTATCCGGCTTTGGGCACTATGTCAGGGTGAACGACACATGGTTACAATGCATGTGTTCGCTGTGACAGGAATCCGCTGTCATACGCAATACTTAGCAAGATCTGTTACATTGGACACCGCCCTTTCCTTGCCAAGGACAAGCCGCATCCTAGAAAATACCGAAGACATGTGTTTAGTGCAAAGCATGAAAACCGTGATGCACCAAAGAGGCTCACCGCCGATGAGTTGCAAGCGGAATTAGAGAAGGTCATGCATATTACACCAGGAAACCATCCCGATAATGGTAGTGGGAAAAGGAAGCGTGGCAGGGCAGAAGAGAGATTATTGTTTACCCGAAGGTCCACTTTGTGGGACTTGGAGTATTGGAAAGATTTGGATCTGCGGCATAATCTTGATGTGATGCACATCAAGAAAAATATATGTGACATCATTATCGGCACACTTCTTAATATTGAAGGCAAGACGAAAGATACCTTAAAATCTAGGATTGGTTTGACACACCTGGGTATCAGACAGGATTTGCAGGTGCAAGATGAAGGTAAACCACGGGATATGGCACTAGCTGTGTACGTCTTGGACAAGGTAAAAAGAAAAGAATTCTGGGAGGTCCTGTCACGTGTGAGATTCCCACATGGATTTGCTTCCAACCCTGAAAGGAGAGTCAATGTAGATGGAAACAAGGTACAAGGGTTGAAAACTCATGACTGCCACATCCTACTTCAAAGGGGTTTACCTATTATCCTTATAGGATTGGGCCGCCCTGACTTATACAGAGCAGTTGCAGAGTTGGGACAATTCTTCAGGGAACTCTGTAGTAGAAATATCATGATAGATGCTTTGGGGCATCTTAGAGACAAGATACCAACTATCCTATGCGACCTTGAGAAGATATATCCTCCAACCTTCTTTGATGTGATGGTGCATTTGGCTGTTCATCTACGTGATGAGGCACTACTTAGAGGTCCAGTACAGGATGGCTGGATGTACCCTATTGAAAGGCGGCTAGGCACTTTCAAGGGCTATGTTAGGAACAGAGCTAGACCCGAGGGTTCCATTGCAGAGGCCTACATTGCTATAGAAGCGTTGACATTCTGCTCAAAATACATTTAAACAACTGATCAACTTAGCAAAGAGGTGGATGAAGACAATCCGGGGCTCAATGTTTTCGATTATTCTGTTCGAGTTACACGGAATAGTCGACAAGATGACAAACCTAAAGATTTGGACAAAATGGTTTGGTATGTGTTGAATAACTGTCCTGAGATACTACCTTATATCAAGTAAGTGCTAAGTACTGCAGCTTATACAATGGAAATCTATTAAACTTGCAGCACATTCTTATATATTTGGATGTTTGACGCGATCACTATGTTGTGTAGCATCTACAGAAAGGATTTACTGCCGCAAAATCCAAGAAACATTGACAAACTGGTTATGGCAGGATTTGTGAAATGGTTCAAGAGCCATGTAAGCTTTTGAATTGCACTGTCAATTTTTTTAATTTATTGAGTACATAAGATGATCAACTTGTCTATTTTCTAACCATAGGTTAAGAAGATGCGGGAGGATGGGCAGACAGTTGATGAATTCCGCCAATGCTCTGCTCTGGATAGTTGAAGTGCTTTCAAACTTGAGTCCAAAGCTTGACAGTTCTAGTGCCCACTCAACAATCCTGCCTGTTGCTTCTGGATTCTGCAGTATCCTCTTCAGCGGAAAGCGAGTGACAACTGTTATTTCATGTGCTTGGAAGTAATGGCGCAGCTTTCTCGAGGCCATGAGAAGGCCGAAAAGCAACTTCTGCACACCCGAGTACCTTGATCTAGCCCCCTGCAGAAGGGAGCTGACAAAGTAAACTGGGCGATGCACCATTTTCTTCCGTACCTCCTCTTGCACCTGCGTAGATCCATCCTTGTCGGGACCAGAGCTTGTCGGGGAAGCCCCCTGCTTGTCGCTGGACATGCTTGCCGCGGTTGCTGGCTCGTCATCTGCCTCCCTCTCCACTACTAACGCAACACTAAGCACTTGATTGGTTGCCGCTAGGTACAGCAGCAACTTCTCTTGTGGCTTAGGTGCGACAAGTATTGGAGTGGAGGACAGGTACCTCTTCAAGTCTTGCAACGCAGCCTCCGCTTCCGGAGTCCATTTCATTGGACCTGCCTTCTTCAAAATTTTGAAAAACGGCAGGGCGCGCTCAGCTGACTTAGAGATAAACCTGCTGAGAGCAGCCACGCAACCGGCAAGTCTTTGCACATCCTTGACGCGCTTGGGCGCTTCAATCTGCTCGATGGCCTTGATCTTATCGGGATTGGCTTCAATCCCCCTCTGAGAAACGAAGAACCCGAGAAGCTTGCCGGAAGGGACTCCAAACACGCACTTCTCGGGGTTGAGCTTGAGCTGGATCTTGCGCAGATTTGCAAAAGTCTCTTCTAAATCTTGAATCAGGGTTGCCCTGTCTTTGCTCTTGACCACTATGTCATCCATGTATGCTTCTACATTTCTATGAATCTGTGGCTCAAAAGCTGTATGGACCACCCTTGCAAATGTTGAACCAGCATTCTTCAAACCAAAAGGCATCCTTATGAAACAGTAAGTGCCACATGGAGTGATGAATGCGGTCTTCTCTTCATCTTCTTCTGCCATGAAGATTTGATGGTATCCTAAGTATGCGTCAAGAAATGAAAGCAGGTCGCATCCGGCCGTGGAGTCAACAATCTGGTCAATGCGCGGCAAGGGAAATGGGTCTTTTGGATAAGCTTTATTTACATCTGTGAAGTCAATACAAAGCCTCCATTTCCCGTTTGCCTTACGCACAACTACCAGATTGGCCAACCACGTTGGATGGAGCACTCCTCTGACAAGGCCTGCTGCTTCCAACTTCCTGATCTCTTCTGCCATGAACTCTTGGCGCTCCACTGCTTGTTTCCTGACTTTTTGCTTGACGGGCCGCGCGTGAGGACAGACAGCAAGCTTGTGCTCAATCACTTCCTGGGAACACCGGGGATGTCAGACGGTTGCCATGCAAACACGTCGACATTCGCTCGCAGGAAAGCAACGAGCGCGCTTTCCTATTTAGGGTCAAGCGTGGCACTGATGGTGAAAGTACCACCAGTGCCGTCCTCCTTGGCGGGCACCTTCTTTGTCTCTGGAGGAGCCGCCATCGTCTTCTTACACTTGCCGGTGGAGCTCGATGGTGCGTCCTCGACGGCAGCGCAGCAATTCGAAGAGGTGCGTTTGCCGGAGTGGGCCCTAGAGCTCTTACCGGACTTGGTCTTCTCCTTCTCCCCGGGAGCTTCAGCGGCAAGTGTCTTGCGATCTGCTGCGGCTGCTGCTTCCCGGTAGATCTTGTCGGCGCAGATAAGAGCGTCTTTCTTGTCGCCAGGGACAGAGATGACGCTTATCGGGCCGGGCATCTTCAACATGTTGTAAGCATAGTGGGAGGCTGCCATGAACTTGGCGAGCGCTGGACGGCCAAGTATTCCATTGTAGGGCAATGGAAAATCGGCAACGTCAAAAGTGACTTTCTCAGTCTTGAAGTTTAGCTCCCCGCCAAACGTCACTGGCAGCGTGATCTTCCCTCTTGGCTTGCTCCTTCTCGGGCTGATTCCTTGGAATGTACCGGTCTCTTCGAGCTCGCTATCAGGGATCTGGAGTTTGTGGAGCACAGTGGAGGAGATTAGGTTCAAGCCGGCCCCGCCGTCAACTAACATCTTAGCGACCTTGAGGTTGAGAATGGTTGGTGAAACCAACATCGGCAAGCACCCGACCGCAGTTGTGCGATCAGGGTGGTCCTCAATGTCAAAGACGATAGGCGTGCTGGACCACTTCAGAAGTTTGCGCGATTCGACAGGTGGTTCCGCCGCATTGACTTCCCGCACCCATTGTTTGAGTTGGCGGTGCGAAGTATGCAGAGAAGCACCGTCGTCAACACACAAAACCTCTGTGGCTTTCTGAAACTCCTGCTCGCTGGTCTCACCATCATCCATGTCTTCGTCGTCATCGTCGTCTTCGTCCTTGTCGCGGCCGCGGGGAGGTCTGTCTCCTTGCCGCTGCTTGGCCTTGCTGCTGCGTCCTCCCCGGCCGTTGAATGGCCGCTTCTTGCCGGATACTTCACCACCTCCTTGGGCCTTCTCCTTGTCGCATCGCTCGTACTCAGCCTTCTGCTGCTCGACGAACTGCTCGACCCTCTTGCAGTTCTGGAGATCATGACCCTTGGTGCGGTGGATCTTGCAGTACTGCTTGTCGGTGCCGTCCTGCTTGTCGGCGGCCGCCACAGCCTGGCAGTTGGTGCATGCGGCAGTCTCCTTGCCGGAGCTAACAACTTGGGCTTTCTTGGCGCCAGCCTTCTTGCCGGACTGCTCAACGACTAGCACTTCCTTATTCCTCTTCTTTCTGTTGTTCCGCCACCGGTTTTTCTTTGCCGGGGCGGCATCCTCGCTGTCAGATCCTCCTGTGGCTGTATCTTCTCCGGGGAGTTTCCTCCCCTCCTCAGCGCGTGCACACTTGTCAGCCAGGGCATAAAGCTCACTGACGTCTCGGATCTTGCACATCGCCATCTCCTCCCTCATCCTGCGGTTACGCACGTTCTGATGGAACGCGCTGATAACCGCGGCAGGGTGGACGTCTAGGATGTTGTGTTGGACACGGCTGAATCTTTGGATATATTTGCGCAGGGGCTCTCCTTCCTTCTGAGCGAGCAAATGAAGGTCACTCTCCTGGCCATGAGGCTTGTGGCCGCCCGTGAAGGCGCCGACAAACTGATGGCACAAGTCTGCCCAAGAAGAAATGGAGTTGTCCGGCAAGTGCATGAGCCATGACCTGACGTTGGGTTTGAGTACCAGAGGAAAGTAGTTGGCAAGGATCTTGTCGTCTCGTCCCCCGGCAGCTTGCACCGCGATGGTGTAGATGCTGAGGAACTCCGACAGATGCGTCTTGCCGT
The DNA here is from genome assembly GCA_902687465.1 of Secale cereale. NCBI lineage: Eukaryota > Viridiplantae > Streptophyta > Magnoliopsida > Poales > Poaceae > Secale > Secale cereale. Next base: position 453,843,088 of record LR738710.1, on the reverse strand, counting down.
CGTACTTCTCTGGCACATCTGGCTTGAAATTCTTCATGCTGGGCCACTGGACTTGCCGCAGCTCACGAGTGAACGCAGGACAACCTACCGCGTACGGCAAGTCGCCTGGTCCCCCTGGCGCTTGCATGTCGACAGTGGGCCCAACGCGCTGGTCTGACTGATGCCGCGCTTCTCTTCGGCGCTCGATGCGAGTACGAGCGTCTTCGTGTCGGCGATCTTGAAGAACTTGGCGCTGATCGCGACGAGCTCGCGGATCCGACGACGCAGTGGAGTCGCTGTCGAGGTTGACCCGGCGAGTCGGCGATCTTGGCCTTCGGGGCGGAGAGTGCACGATGGCTGCACCTCCACCGGTCTTGTCTCCATCGGCCCGTGCTTGGCTGACTTGCCACGGCTGCGACGTGCTCGGCTGCCGCGGAGTGTCGCCGTTGGCGAAGGCGATGAGACTCTGAATGGTGGCCCTCCTGCCTTCGGCCTTGTCTGCCGCTGGAGGGAAGTCTAGGAGCAGTTGAGCTCGTGGTAGAGCTTCTGCTGGAGTGGTGGGTAGCGGTGGCGAACGGCGCAAGGAGCGGGACATGCTCGGACTTCTAACCGTGTTAGAAGGAGCAGCATCCCGTCCAGGCGACCGTGCCTTGCTCGTGCCGGCATGTTGGTGTGCATGCTGGCCTTGAGCGCCCCGAGATCCGCCGGCTTGGCCTTGGCCCAGCAAACGTATGGTACCGTGGGTACCATGACGCTGCCGGTCCCGCACCTCCTGAGACGGGTGCGGTGCATGTACGGACGCCGAGGTCTTGGAGTGCGCACGGTCGTCTGCCTTGTCCTTGGACTTGGCAGCGCCATGAGTTCCCTCGTCGACGTCCGTTCTTCCGCTGGCATCTACCCCACCAGCCGTTGGCTCCGGCGGTGGTGGGATCGACGCGGACGGACCTGCGGCCTCCGAAGCTTTCTTCTTCGGCGACATGTTGATGAAGAAGTTGAAGATCTAGCCCGTGTGCAGGCCGGATCAGGTTCACACAACCTCGACGCACCCCCTACCTGGCGCGCCAATGATGTTGGGGAAACTGATCGCCCACGGACACCTATGGGACCGGAGCCCCTTTTCGGTACGGCAGGGGGCGGAGGATGCACGAAGAGCAGATCGAGGCGAGCACACGAGCAGTTTACCCAGGTTCGGGCCGCACGGATGCGTAAAACCCTACTCCTGCTTTGGTTTGTATTGAGTTCTTGCTCAGGAGCGAAGAGAGCTACGGTACACTCTAACCGCTAGCAAGACCGAGCGTGAGAATGATCGATCCCCCCTCTACGTGAGCATGGGCCTCCTTTTATATGCTCAAGGGGTCACCTGATAGGTGGCAGCGCAGTTGGGGGTAAAAATGTAAAAATCTTGGTAGTTGGAACAGTGTTCCATACCTAACCCTGACGGCAGGGGACAAGGGCATTAAATGCCCATCGCCGTCACCCAAACAGTGCAAAAAGTGACCGTCAGGGGCGCCACCGTCCGCCACGACGGTAGTCTTGTCACCGCTGCTTGCCACCGTGTACCCCTGGCTGCACAGCCTTCCGCCACGTGCGCCTGGAAAGGTTCCAGAGCGACACGTGGGTGGATGCGCTGGAGCGCGGGTGCTGAGTGGAAGCTTGCCACGACAAATGCCTTGCCGCGGCTACTATCTTGTCGCTTCTGGGAGTTTGTCGCTCACCGGGCCTTGCCGGGACGCGTGGCGCGTCGCGGCAAGTTTCTTGAGATGCCTCAGAGGACCTTCCCGGCAAGCTCCTCTTGCCAGGGTCTTGCGCCTTGAGTGATTTTGTGCCTTGAGTGGCCTTCCCGGCAAGCTCCTCTTGCCGGGGCCTTGTCTCCTTGCCTTGGATACTTTGTTCTTGAATGGCTCCAAAGGAACCATAAAGGACTTCGGTGGTCGCCCGGCAGGCCCTGCCGCGGGACGCTGCAACTGCCCGTGCACAAGTTCGGGATACTAAGGTACTCCTACTTTAGTACACCGACAAACCTGTTTTCTATGATCGCAAAACCCAGAGCTGATGATTATTTCAAATCCATCAATGTCAAGGCGGCGTACCAGACTAACGAGCCTTTTATTTTAGCAAATCAAGCAACACATATATTTTTCTTGGAAGACACATTTGCACGTAGCGATGACTGGAGAGTATTGCAAAGGTTTGAGTAGAGGAATTCATTTAATGAATTTGCACAACAAGATGATGCTTACACTGCTCCTGAGGTACAAGATAACAGAGATGTTCCTAATATCTTTGAGAACCATCACGTCAATGACGCCCGCGAAAAGATTGCCTGTCGTGCTGTGGACATACACGAGTTGATCAAGAAGAAGCCAACGTTCGAGGACGTTGAGGACGAAGAAGAAGATGACACCATGGGGAATTACGATTCAGACTCATACACATGGCGAAGATGTTGACGCTGCTGCTGCGGATGATGATTACATTGCTTTTGTCGTATTTGCCTCTCAGAAGACGTTTTTTTATCTACTATGTGAAATTGTGTTTGCTATGACAACTGAAACCTGATGAACATGTTGTTTAGTATTTTCTTGTGAGAACATCACTTGTTATGTATGCTAATTTGTGTTTGGTGATTGTATGACGACTAAAACATGATGACATTGTTGTTTAGTTGTACTCATATTTGGCTGTGAAACTTGAATTTGATGACATAGTTTGATGTTGGACTGCAATTTGCTTGATGTCTTCGAATGAGAACAAAGCTGACCCGACAGAGCCTCTGCTAATTTATTTATTTATTACCAAAAGGGCCTCTGCTATTTATTTATTTATGAACAAAAGGTGATACCCCCTGATTTTTGTTAATAGAAATCATTAGATGTTCACAACACTATGCCCAGCCTGCTACACAGGTTTCATTCATTACTATTTTCAGCAAAGTGTTCATGTCATAGCCACTCAATACATCACGTGTGCTACATACACTGCAAATAAAGAGATAATCATCCTACAGAGCACATCTATTTTGCCCATTATCTTCACAAGCTCTTTCATCTCCTCATTGCTGTCAAGGCCGTTCAGCAGCTGTTGCTTGGTCATGATCAGAGGAACTGCATCTTTAACCTTCTGCTCTGCATCTTCCTCTTCTGCCGTTCCTTCAGTTACTTGTCCAACACCCCAACCTGCTGGTATTGGGATTCCTCAGCTAACCAAATAATCAGCGTAGTTGCACTCCCCCACATCAGCAACTTCCCAGAAATACAAATCACACGAATCTTCCCTTTTCTGCACGAATCAAATTGGAAGATCATCAACCAAACTGTTAAAAAAATCAGCAACTGAAAGCAGCAAAACAACACTTAAACATATTATTACCCCATGATTCGAGCATTTGTAGAAGACTCGGCAAGGGTTGAGGATTGTGGTTGAGATGTGACGGATGACTCTGCGTGATTTGCAGCAGTGGCACCACACCAACGGCAGCGGGTTGCGATGAGCAATCGACTGCGGTGCGCGTGCCGGCGGGGGTGTGATGAGACCCACAGGTGATGGTACGGGTGGTTACTTGGTGCATCTTTGGTTGTTGTTTGCTGAAGAGCAGGTGGACGAGTAGCCAGCGGACATGGTTGCTGCGGCCAGAGCTTCTGATGCTAGGCAGAGTAAGTAGAGAAGAGGAGAAGCGAACGTAGGATATGTCAGTTTCATTACTTGCGGAGTAGCATAGCACCATATATAGTCATAGTCTAGGTTTGGATTCGAACTAGCTACAGGAGCATGTCTCTCTTTTTTCTAAAACTCAGCAACGTCTCTTTACTGGTACACTAGCTTGTTCTGTACGCCTTCTCAAGTCTTTGATTCCTCCACCTGACATCTGGGACCCACCGGAAGGGCCTCTGTATTTCGCGAAAAAACGTGCCCCCCGCTGACAGGTCGGACCCACCAGCTATCTTCGCACGTAAGGAAGTGCCTCCTTATTACGCACAAAAAATGAATACTCCCCCTGCCAGCTGGAACCCAGCATCGTGGGAGGCTGACTTGTGGGCCTACCAAGTTGACGGGGACGGAGGGCTTTGTCAACTTAGTAAATATGAACGATTCTAGCTGCAGTTACCATACGATGTTCATCCAACGGCAGTAGTGCTTCTTCAACCTCTGGTCTTCTTGCTCCAGCCGCCCAAACCAACGCCGGTCATGCCGCGTGCTCCTGCCTCCCATGGCCGGCTGTGATGCCACAGCAGCCTCACCGCCCCCTACTACTCCCACCGCTGGCCAGGGCATCCCTCTACTCACCCACACCCCCTGTTATTCTGCGGCGATGACAGCCTCACACCGCAGCCAACCGGTGAACCCTCGTACTCCTCTCCGCGTGGGCATCCACTGCAGCGTCTTCCCAGGCTCCGCATCGTCCCCTTCCTAGGCCTTGCCATCGTCCATCGCCTTGGTGCTCTCGGCGCGGCGTGGTCAATGTGGTCAACGACTGACTTCCGTCGGAAGAGTACTGTACGTGGAGAGGCTGGCAGCCGGGTCCAAGGCCACAGCTGGGTCCACGACCACAGCCCAGTTTTTGTGATTTGCCAAGTAAGTCGCTTTGTCAGGCCTGTTGGGATGCAAATCTTTCAAGACAAGGAGAACTTCATTCGGCTAGCCGAGAAAATGGCCTATCAGTAATGAGAAATGGGATGTACATATTTAAAACACATCAAACCGACAATTAGTTTCAATTTTTTTTTCATTTCGAGATTTTAAATTGCATTGATTTTATACATGGACAATTTGTTGGATTTTATATTGATATACATTTATTTTTAAAATCAGTTTGAATGTGACTCGAAATTTCAGGATTAAAAACAGTTCGGACCGCACCGAAATATGCAAAATTTTGTATAATTTTGTAACCGTGGCCACAATATGGGCTGTAATGCTAACAAAAAGAATATGGGCTAAAAAAACCTTAATAATTAGCAAATTGGCTGTAAATTATTAGAAATAATGGCAGATGGGTTGTATGATGTTTTCCACAGATTTGAGGCTTTCCTTAAAAAAAGGTTGATGCACAAGCAGTGACTATTGGATGTCCATCCAACAGCCGTCGTGCTTCTTCAATCTCTGCTCTTCCTGCTCCAGCCGCTCAAACAAGCGCCGGCGGGACTGCCTGCTCCCTCCTCCCCGCGACCGGCTGTGCTGCCGCGCAGGCCTCACCGCCCCACCATACTCCCATCGCTGGCCTAGGCATCCCTCTACTCACCCACACTTGCTGTTATTCTTCGGCGACGGCAGACGAACCAGTAAACCCTCGTACAGTCGTACTCCCCTCCGCGTGGGAAACAACTGCCGAGTCTTCCTTGCCTCCGTGTCGTTCCCTTTCGAGGCCTTGATAACCCACAAGTGTAGGGGATCGCAACAGTTTTCGAGGGTAAAGTATTCAACCCAAATTTATTGATTCGACATAAGGGGAGCCAAAGAATGCTCTTAAGTATTAGCAGCTGAGTTAACCCACAAGTGTAGGGGATCGCAACCGTTTTCGAGGATAAAGTATTCAACCCAAATTTATTGATTCGACACAAGGGGAGCCAAAGAATACTCTTAAGTATTAGCAGCCGTGTTGTCAATTCAACCACACCTGGAAACTTAGTATCTGCAGCAAGGTAATTTAGTAGCAAAGTAATATGGAAATAGTGGTAACAACAATAAAAGTAACGGTAGTGTTTTTGTAGTTTTTGTAACAGTAGCAGCGGAAAAGTAAATAAGCAACAAGCAATATGTGAAAAGCTCGTAGGCATTGGATCGGTGATGGAGAATTATGTCGGATGCGATTCCTCATGTAATAGTTATAACCTAGGGTGACACAGAACTAGCTCCAGTTTATCAATGTAATGTAGGCATGTATTCCGAATATAGTCATACGTGCTTATAGAAAAGAACTTGCATGACATCTTTTGTCCTACCCTCCCGTGGCAGCGGGGTCCTAGTGTAAACTAAGGGATATTAAGGCCTCCTTTTAATAGAGTACAGGACCAAAGCATTAACACATAGTGAATACATGAACTCCTCAAACTACGGTCATCACCAGGAGTGGTCCCGATTGTTGTCACTTCGGGGTTGCCGGATCATAACACATAGTAGGTAACTATTGACTTGCAAGATAGGATCAAGAACACACATATATTCATGAAAACATAATAGGTTCAGATTTGAAATCATGGCACTCGGGCCCTAGTGAGAAGCATTAAGCATAGCAAAGTCATATCAACATCAATCTTAAAACATAGTGGATACTAGGGATCAAACCCTAACAAAACTAACTCGATTACAGTGTAAATCTCATCCAACTCATGACCGTCCAGCAAGCCTACGATGGGATTACTCACACACGACGGTGAGCATCATGGAATTCGTGATGGAGGAAGGTTCACGATGACGATGGCGACGATCTCCCCTCTTTGGAGACCCGAACGGACTCCAGATCAGCCTTCCCGAGAGAGATTAGGGCTTGGCGGCGGCTCCGTATAGTAAAACGCGATATTTCTTCCTCTCTGATTTTTTCTCTCCCCGAAAGTGAATATATGGAGTCCGGGGGTACGTCGATGGAGCAACATGGGGCCCACGAGGCAGGGGTGCGCCCAGGGGGAGGGGGCGCACCCCCACCCTCGTGGACAGGGTGTGGGTCCCCTCGCTTGAATATTTCCACAGATATTTTTTTATATTCCAAAATAATTTTCCGTTGAATTTCAGGTAATTCCTATGACTTTTATTTCTGCACAAAAATAACACAATGGCAATTCTGCTGAAAACAGCGTCAGTCCGGGTTATTTCCATTCAAATCATGCAAGTTAGAGTCCAAAACAAGGGCAAAAGTGTTTGGAAAAGTAGATACGTTGGAGACGTATTAACTCCCCCAAGCTTAAACCTTTGCTTGTCCTCAAGCAATTCAGTTGATAAACTGAAAGTGATAAAGAAGAACTTTGACAAACTCTGTTTGCTCTTGTTGTTGTAAATATGTAAGGCCAACATTCAAGTTTTCAGCAAAGATCATGAACTAACCACATTCACAATAACTTTCAGGTTTCATGTCTACTCATATCAATGGCATAATCAACTAGCGAGCAATAATAATAAACCTCGGATGACAACACTTTCTCAAAACAATCATAATATGATATAACAAGATGGTATCTCGCTAGCCCTTTCTGAGACCGCAAAACATAAATGCGGAGCACCTTTAAAGATCAAGGACTGACTAGACATTGTAATTCATGGTAAAAGAGATCCAGTCACAATCATACTCAATGCAAATTAATAGCAATACATGCAAATGACAGAGGTGCTCTCCAACTGGTGCTTTTTAATAAGAAGATGATGACTCAACATAAAAGTAAATAGATAGGCCCTTCGCTGAGGGAAGCAGGGATTTGTAGAGGTTCCAGAGCTCGATTTTTAAATAGAGATGAATAATATTTTGAGCGGTATACTCTCATTGTCAACATAACAACCAAGAATCTCGATATCTTCCATGCTACACACATTATAGGCGGTTCCCAAACATAATGGTAAAGTTTATACTCCCCCAACCACCAACAAGCACACTCCACGGTTAGCCCAAAACAACGGGTACCGTCCAAACCAGCAACAACCCTGGGGGAGTTTTGTTTAATTATTATGATTTGAGCAAGGGACTGGGCATCCCGGTTACCAGCCATTTTCTCATGAATGATGAGAGGAGTCCACTCATCGTGAGAATAACCCACCTAGCATGGAAGATATAGACAACCCTAGTTTATACATGAGCTGTTCGAGCATACAAAACAGAATTTTATTTGAAGGTTTAGAGTTTGGCACATACAAATTTACTTGGAACGGCAGGTAGATACCGCATATAGGAAGGTATGGTGGACTCATGTGGAATAACTTTGGGGTTTATGGAAGTGGATGCACAAGCAGTATTCCCGCTTAGTACAGGTGAAAGCTAGAAAGAGACTGGGAAGCAACCAGCTAGAGAGCGACAACAATCATGAACATGCATTAAAATTAATCAACAATGAATGCAAGCATGAGTAGGATATAAATCACCATGAACATAAATATCATGGAGGCTATGTTGATTTTGTTTAAACTACATGCGTGAACATGTGCCAAGTCAGACCACTTGAATCATTCAAAGGAGGATACCACCCTATCATACCACATCACAACCATTTTAATATCATGTTGGCACGCAAGATAGACCATTATAAACTCTTAGCTAATTAAGCATGGCATAAGCAGCTATGATCTCTGATTGTCATTGCAAACATGTTTCATTCATAATAGGCTGAATCAGGAATGATGAATTATCATATTTACAAAAACAAGAGAGGTCGAATTCATACCAGCTTTTCTCATCTCAATCAATTCATCGTATATCGTCATTATTGCCTTTCACTTGCACGACCGAACGATGTGGATAATAATAATAGTGCACGTGCATTGGACTAAGCTGGAATCTGCAAGCATTTAATACAAGAGAGAAGACAAGGTAATATGGCTCTAGGTTAAATTAACAATAAAGCATATGAGAGCCACTAAGCATTTTCAATCATGGTCTTCTACTCTTGACCCCCAAAGAAAAGAAAAGAAACTATTTACACGGGAATGCTCCCAACAAGCAAAAGAAGAACGAGAAATCTTTTTGAGTTTTTAAATTACTACTACTACATGCATGGAAAGTAAACTAGCTAAAAGCTACAACTAATTATTTTTGAAGGTTTCTCTAGCACACAAGAAAAGTACTAAGAAAAGAATTGAAACAAGCATGGATGGTACAATGAAAGAGCGTGAGCACCGACGACTAGAATAAGTGTGTGAACATGAATGTAATGTCGGCGAGAAACACGTACTCCCCCAAGCTTAGGCTTTTGGCCTTAGTTGGTCCATGGCATATATTGGCCTGGCGAATATCCAAAGTTGTAGTTGGGGTCGTACTGAGATGCAGCGGCTACTGCCTGGCGAGCTGCATCCTGGAGACGAGCTACTCTCATTGTCTCCTTATACTCATTTGCTTCCTCCCTGGTTATAATATATCTCCCTTTTGCCTACAAGTCAAAGAAGGTAGGAGCAGGGAGAGCAATATGGACAGTGTGGAACGTGTCAAAGATTAGTCGATACTGGAGAGATTGTTCATCCCTCTCTATAAACGATGGCTAACCATAGCATTAAAATCTAAATAAGCAGGCGGTAATAGTTCATCATTTTCATGTATAGGCACACCAAGACGGCGGGCTATGCGAGTGGCATAAATCTCACCAAATAAATCTCCATCTAAACCATTATGATGTAGCCTACATGCAATAATGGCTCCCAAGTTATATTGTCTATCACCTCATACAACACTCTTGAGAACACTAAGATTTGGGACGCACATATGGAAAGCCTCACCTTTACCGTTGATGCATCTACCAATAAAGAGAGCAAAATAATGTATAGCAGGGAAATGAATGCTTCCTATGGTAGCTTGTGTGATCTCTCTAGATTCCCCCACAGTGAAACTAGTAAGGAAGTCTTTATATTCAGATTTGCGAGGGTCACTAATATTGCCCCACCGCGGGGAGCTTACAAGAATCATTAAAATCTTCTAGGTCCATGGTGTAAGATTTATCATAAAGATCAAACAGGACAGTGTGAGAATTACGTGAAGATGAAAATTTAAACCTCCTCACAAAGCTATCTGTTAAGTAACGGTATTGAGGGCACTTATCTTGCATGAAGCCCTCGAGGTCAGCATTACACACATATGCGTCAAACTCCTCCTTAATGCCTGCCCGAACCATAAATTCCTCTGACGGCCATTCACAAGGTCGCACTTCAGCTTCCCTCGGTAATTCATCGTACGGCTCACGCATCGTGAGCCTTGGTTCTTGCTTCCTTGATGAACCACCTTGGAAGATTTTCCTATGCATTTTTTCTGAAATTTTCTAAAAAAATTAGTAACTCAAAATAAAATTGAACCAAACTCAACAAGATTGATAGCAACAACTCCTACAAGTGTCTAGAGACTATATCATGCATTAGAACTACTTTGGACCAAAGAAATTTGACATGCAAGCTCAAGAACAAGGTCACCACAGCAGCAAAAATTTGCAATAAATAAAGCACTAAAAAAACTAATTGGACCAATGGAGGAGTCACATACCAAGGAACAATCTCCCCTAACAGTTTTATGAATGGAGGTTTGAGCAAGGAGATCGAAAATGGCAGCAAGATGTGCTAGAATTCGTGCTTGAGCAGGATAGTGATTTTTTTTGGAGGAAGAAGGAGTGTGTGAGTGCAGGAATAAGTGGAGGGGGGCCACGTGGGGCGCACCAGGTAGGGGGGCGCGCCCTGTGAGGGTGGGCACGCCCTGGACCCTCGTGGCCAGGTGCTGGCTCCCCTCGCTGTGTTCTTTGTGCCAAATATTCACAAATATTCTAGAAAAAATCATATTTCATTTTCAGGGCATTTGGAGAACTTTTATTTTCGGGGTATTTTTTATTGCACAGATAAGTATGGAAATAGCCAGAAAATACTATTTTTGCTTTTTAAATCTAATTAGCAGAAAGTAAAAGGAGGGTACAGAAGGTTGTGCTATCTAGATTCACCTATCTCATGTTCGTCAAAAGGAATCCGTTAACAAGGTTGATCAAGTCTTGTTAATAAACTCTTTCCGAATAACATGAAACCAGGTAATTTTCGAATAACACTAGGTTACCTCAATGGGGATATGTATGTCCCCTAACAATAAGAATATCATATGTATTCTTGATAGTAGGAAGAGGAAACTCAAAACCTCCAATAGTGATAGTTGAAAATTTTCCAATAGAATTGATACTGTGGACCTGAGGTTGTTTCCTCGGAAAGTGTACCGTATGCTCATTATCATTGACATGAAAAGTGACATTGCCTTTGTTGCAAACAATAACAGCCCCTGCAGTATTCAAAAAGGGTCTACCAAGGATAATAGACATACTATCGTCCTCGGGAATATCAAGGATAACAAAGTCCATTAGGATAGTAACATTTGCAACCACAACAGGCACATCCTCATAAATACCGATAGGTATAGCAGTTGATTTATCGGCCATTTGCAAAGATATTTCAGTAGGTGTCAACTTGCTCAAGTCAAGTCTACGATATAAAGAGGGAGGCATAACACTAACACCGGCTCCAAGATCACATAAAGCAGTTTTAACATAGTTTCCTTTAATGGAGCAAGGTATAGTGGGTACTCCCGGATCCCCTAATTTATTAGGTATTCCACCCTTAAAAGTGTAATTAGCAAGCATGGTAGAAATTTCTACTTCAGATATCTTTCTTTTATTGGTAATAATATCTTTCATATACTTAGCATAAGGATTTGTTTTAAGCATATCAGTCAAACGCATACGCAAAAAGATAGGTCTAATCATTTCAGCAAAGTGCTCAAAATCCTCATCATCCTTTTTCTTGGATGGCTTAGGAGGAAAAGGCATTGGTTTCTGAACCCATGGTTCTCTTTCCTTACCGTGCTTCCTAGCAACAAAGTCTCTCTTATCATAACGTTGATTCTTTGATTGTGGGTTATCAAGATCAACAACAGGTTCAATCTCTACATCATTATCATTGCTAGGCTGAGCATCATCATGAACATCATCATTAACATTATCACTAGGTTCATGTTCATTACCAGATAGTGTCTCAGCGTCAGAAATAGAGATATCATTGGGATTCTCAGGTGTGTCAGCTACAGGTTCACTAGAAGCATGCAAAGTCCTATCATTTTTCTTTTTCTTCTTCTTAGAAGAACTAGGTGTATCTAAATTAGCTCTCTGAGAATCTTGCTCAATTTTCTTAGGGTGGCCCTCGGGATACAAAGGTTCTTGAGTGACTTTACCCCCTCTAGTTGCAACTCTAACATCATAGTCATTATTCTTACTATTTAATTCATTGAGCAAATCATTTTAAGCCTTAAGTATGTGTTCTACTTGAGTGGTAACCATAGAAGCATGTTTACTAATTATTCTCAATTCACCTTTAACACTAGACATATAATCACTCAAGCGTTCGATCATAATAGCATTACGTTGCAATTGTCTACCAACATAAGCATTGAAGTTTTCTTGTTTCACAATGAAATTATCAAACTCATCTAAGCATTGGCTAGCAGACTTATAACGAGGAATATCACCTTCATCAAATCTATAAAGAGAATTTACCTTTACTACCTGTGTCGGGTTATCAAGACCATGTATTTCTTCAATAGGTGGTAAATTCTTAACATCTTCAGCTTTAATACCTTTTTCTTTCATAGATTTCTTTGCCTCTTGCATATCTTCAGGACTGAGAAACATAAATCCCCTTTTCTTCGGAGTTGGCTTAGGGGCTGGTTCAGGAAGTGTCCAATTATTTTCATTGGCCAACATATTATTCAATAGTAATTCAACTTAATCAACAGTTCTTTCCCTGAAAACACAACCAGCACAACTATCCACGTGGTCTCTGGAAGCATCGGTTAGTCCATTATAAAAGACATCAAGTATTTTATTCCTCTGAAGAGGATGATCAGGCAAAGCATTAAGTAACTGGAGAAGCCTCCCCCAAGCTTGTGGGAGACTCTCTTCTTCAATTTGCACAAAGTTATATATTTCCCGTAAGGCAGCTTGTTTCTTATGAGTGGGAAAATATTTAGCAGAGAAGTAATAAATCATATCCCGGGGACTACGCACACAACCAGGATCAAGAGAATTAAACCATGTCTTAGCATAACCCTTTAACGAGAACGGAAAGAACTTAAGGATATAGTAATAACGAATCTTTTCATCGTTGGTAAATAGGGTGGCTATATCATTCAACTTAGTAAGATGTGCCACAACAGTTTCAAATTCATAGCCATGGAAAGGATCGGATTCAACCAAAGTAATTAACTCAGGATCATCAGTGAAATCATAATCCTTATCAGTAACAAAGATAGGTGAAGTAGCAAAAGCGGGGTCACATTTCATTCTAGCATTTAAAGACTTTTCTTTCAGCTTAGCTAATAATTTCTTAACATCAGATCCATCGTTGCAAGCAAGAATGTCTCTAGCAGTTTCTTCATCCATAACATAACCCTCAGGAATAACAGGCAATTCATATCTAGGGGGAGAATCTTCATCGTCACTTTCATAAATATTATCAGTTTCAATATTTGCATTCTCCCTAACCTTGGCAATTTGTTCATCTAGAAATTCACCTAGTGGCACAGTATTATCAAGCATAGAAGTAGTTTCATCATACATAGCAGAAATAGCATCATCAAGAACAAGCGACATATCAGATTCAATAGCAGGAGTAGGTGTCGCAAATTTACTCATAACAGATGGTGAATCAAGTGCGAAGCTAGATGGCAGTTCCTTACCTCCCCTCATAGTTGAGGGAAAGATCTTGGTTTTTGAGTCCATCAAGTTCTTCATAATGATCAACAGATATAAATCCCAAGTGACTTAAAGAATATAGCTATGCTCCCCGGCAATGGCGCCAGACAATAGTCTTGATAACCACAATTGTAGGGGATCGCAACAGTTTTCGAGGGTAAAGTATTCAACCCAAATTTATTGAATCGACACAAGGGGAGCCAAAGAATACTCTTAAGTATTAGCAGCTGATTTGTCAATTCAACCACACCTGGAAACTTAGTATCATGAGCAAGGTAATTTAGTAGCAAAGTAATATGGAAATAGTGGTAACAGCAATAAAAGTAACGGTAGTGTTTTTGTAGTTTTTGTAACACTAGCAGCGGAAAAGTAAATAAGCGACAAGCAATATGTGAAAAGCTCGTAGGCATTGGATCAGTGATAGAGAATTATGTCGGATGCGATTCCTCATGTAAAAGTAATAACCTAGGGTGACACAGAACTAGCTCTAATTCATCAATGTAATGTAGGCATGTATTCCGAATATAGTCATACGTGCTTATGGAAAAGAACTTGCATGACATCTTTTGTCCTACCCTCCCATGGTAGCGGTGTCCTAGTGGAAACTAAGGGATATTAAGGCCTCCTTTTAATAGAGTACCGGACCAAAGCATTAACACATGGTGAATACATGAACTCCTCAAACTACGATCATCACCGGGAGTGGTCCCGATTGTTGTCACTTCGGGGTTGCCGGATCATAACAGATAGTAGGTGACTATTGACTTGCAAAATAGGATCAAGAACACACATATATTCATGAAAACATAATAGGTTCAGATCTGAAATCATGGCACTCGGGCACTAGTGACAAGCATTAAGCATAGCAAAGTCATAGCAACATCAATCTTAGAACATAGTGGATACTAGGGATCAAACCCTAACAAAACTAACTCGATTACATGATAAATCTCATCCAACTCATCACCGTCGAGCAAGCCTACGATGGAATTACTCACGCACGGCGGTGAACATAATGGAATTGGTGATGGAGGAAGGTTGATGATGACGATGGCGACGATCTCCCCTCTCCAGAGCCCCGAACGGATTCCAAATCAGCCCTCCCGAGAGAGATTAGGGCTTGGCGGCAGCTTCATATGGTAAAACGCGATAATTCTTCCTCTCTAATTTTTTTCTCCCCGAAAGTGAATATATGGAGACAAGGGGTACGTCGGTGGAGCAACAGGGGGCCCAGGAGGCAGGGGGCGTGCCTAGGGGGAGGGGCACGCCCCCACCCTCATGGATAGGGTGTGGGCCCCCTGGCTTGGTTTTTTCCGCAGATATTTTTTATATATTCCAAAATAATTATCCGTTGAATTTCAGGTCATCTCGAGGACTTTTATTTATGCACAAAAATAACACCATGGCAATTCTGCTGAAAACAACGTCAGTCCGGGTTAGTTCCATTTAAATCATGCAAATTAGAGTCTAAAACAAGGGCAAACGTGTTTGGAAAAGTTGATACGTTGGAGACGTATCAGGCCTCGCCGTCGTCCACCACCCTAGTGCTCTGGGCGCCGCATGGTCAACGTGGTCAAGGAACGACTTCCATCGAAAGAGTACTGTACGTGGAGAGGCTGACAGTTGGGTCCACGACAGCCGCAAGGAAGTGCCTCCTTATTATGAGGAAAATAATTATTCCTCCACCTGATAGCAGGGACCCACCGGACGGGCCTCCATATTTGGCGAAAAAACATTCCCCCTGACTGCTGGGACCCACTAGACGGGCCACCGTATTTCACAAAAAAATGTTCCCTCCGCTTTCAGCTCGGACCCACCGAAAGTGCCTCCTTATTACGTATAAAAAAATGAATACTCCCCCTGCTAGTTGGGACCCACCTTGGTGGGTGGCTGACTTGTGGGCCTACTAAGTTGACAGGACGGAGTGCTTTGTCAACTTAGTCAATATGAAAGATTCTAGCTCCAGTGACCGTACGATGTCCATCCAACAACCGTAGTGCTTCTTCAATCTCTGGTCTTCTTGCTCCAGCCGCCCAAAGCAGTGCCGGTCGTGCCGCATGCTCCTGCCTCCCGTGGCTGGTTGTGCTGCCGCGGAGGCCTCATCGCCCCCTACTATTCCCACCGATGGCCAGGCCCTGCGGCGACTATAGCCTCACACCGTAGCCGAACCAGTGAACCCTTGTACTCCTCTCCGCGCGGGCTTCCACTGTCGTGTCTTCCCCGACTCCGCGTCGTCCCCTTCCTAGGCCTCGCCGTCGTCCACCACCCTGGTGCTCTCAGTGCGGCGTGGTCAACGTGGTCAAGGAACGACTTCCATCGGAATAGTACCATACATGGAGAGGCTGACAACTGGGTCCATGGCCGCAGCAAGGAAATGCCTCCTTATTACGCGCAAAATAATTATTCCTCCACCTAACAGCAGGGACCCACCGGACGGGCCACCGTATTTCGCAAAAAATGTTTCCCCCTGACTGCTGGGACCCACCAGCTACATCTTCGCACGCAAGGAAGTGCGTCCGGGCAAAAAAAATGATTCGCCCCCTGACTGCTGGGACCACCAGCTACATCTTCGCACGCAAGGAAGTGCCTGACAGTCGGAACACCTGGTCGAAGCGTACGTAGCGTTGTCATTCTGGTAGCGAACGTGTACGTACATACTAGTCGATGTAGAGGCGCGCACGTGTCGTAGTAGAGGCGCACACGTAGCATGTACGCGTACATACATCGACCAGGGTGCAAGAAAGTAAATACGGCCACATACGTACATACGGGCAGGGTCTCGAACGCCTACTCGCGCGTATGTACGGCCAGGGCTCGTGTACATGGCTCGGTCGGAGCGGAGAAACAGCGTCGTCGTCGTGTTCATGGGGAGCCCACCGGCTGGGTCAGAACGAATTGCGTCGTCGTGTTCATCGGGAGGGCTTGGACGGAACATCTGATGGAAACAAGGCCTGGCGTACCCCAGAACGGAGGAAACGGCCTTGTGTTCAACTGACCATGTTCAAAACGGGATCCTGTTCATCGGGAGGGGTCTGGCGTACCGCAAAACGGAGGAAATGGACCTCCTACGGTCGAAATGGGGGTCCTGTTGATCGGGAGGGGTGTAGCGTACCGCAAAACGGAGGAAACAGACTTGTGTTGGAGCGCTACGATCGAAACAGGGGTCCTGTTTATCGGGAGGGGTGTGGCGTACCGCAAAACGGGACTCCACGAGATACTGTTCATCTCCACCGTCGACCCCCTCCAGCCTCCACGGGCTATTGTTCATCCACCGTCGACCTCCTCCAGCCTCCACCTGCGAGTGTTCATCCATGGGGCTCCTGTTCATCTAGCCTCCACCGCGCGCTACTCCATCGGCTACTGTTCAACTAGCCCTCTCCACGGGCTCCTGTTCAACCACCCCTCCATGGGCTAATGTTCATCCAACCCTCCACCATCTACTGTTCATACTGCCCTCCACGGGGTGGTCCGGTTCATCCTGCCCTCCACGGGGTCCTGTTCATCCAGCCCCAACCGGCTCGATCGATCGGGGTCTTGTTCATCCAGAGGCAACACCACGGGGTCCTGTTCATCCACCCCACCAGGAACTGTTCATCGAACCCCCCCAGCAACGCTCACTGTTCATCCAGAGGCAGCATCGATCGGCTTCAATTAGCAACATTTAGCGAAGGAATCGCTCGATCGGGTTCAGTTAACAGCCATCGATCGATCGCTCGGGTTCAGTAACGCGTAGCCTGCAGTGCAATCGCTCGGGTTTAGTTAGAGCCCAACGGCTCGCTCGGGTTCAGTTAGAGCCCAACGCCTCGCACCCACGCGCGTGCGTGTACGAGAGAAACAAGCATCACTCGGCCCCGACCACCCACCGTAATCGGGAACACTTCGATATTTTCCTCGTCCTCGCTTCTACCACGGTTTTTTCCGTCATGGACGACCCATAGAATGTCATGCAGCTGCGACTCCACCCCGCCCAGGACGAGAAGCCCATTTTCTGTAATGATTTTTTTGTCATAGAAGTAGGACCCCACCACATCTATGATGATACCGGGTTTTGTCACAATTATCGTCATAGAAGTGTCATAAGTATGACAGAAAAAAATTTCGTTCGGCCCAAAATGTCACAGATGTGTCTTTTTTTTGTAGTGCATAGTCGGAGGAATATGTATTTGACATGAAGAAAGCAATAGCAGTAAAAACTGAACGATCATTATGCTAAGCTAATGGGTGGGTCATGTCCATCACATCATTCTCCTAATGATGTGATCCTATTCACAAATGACAACACATGTCTATGGTTGGGAAACTTAACCATCTTTGATTAACGAGCTAGTCTAGTAGAGGCTTACTAGGGACACGGTGTTTTGTCTATGTATCCACACATGTATCAAGTTTCCGTTTAATACAATTCTAGCATAAATAATAAACATTTATCATGATATAAGGAAATATAAAATAACAACTTTATTATTGCCTCTAGGGCATATTTCCTTCACTCGTGCGAAATAGGAACTGTCGGTCGGACTTATTCTTTTATGTTTGGAGAAGATATGCCATGTGGGACGTTTCATGGGCTGCAGGCCCATCGACTTATATTCCTTTTTTTAACATAGTACAAACGCAAGTGCTCATATACACATGCATATAATCATCCTATGGACGCACACACGTACACCATACCTTTATGAGCACCTCCGAGAGACTGAGCCGACATATTATCTTGAGATTTTATGAAGTAACTATAGGCGCCTCGTAGTCGACGAGAATATCTCCTCCCACTAAACACAGATCACCAGAAATCCTAAAATAAATCGAGGGTAAATGCGAGCACCAGAACATGAACCTTGGTGGGCTGGGATATTCTGGTGGACTTATATTCCGGTCGTTTGGCTTTCAACACAACCCCGCTCTCTCTCTCTCTCTCTCTCTCTCTGTGTGTGTGTGTGTGTGTGTGTATTATTTTTCATGTCTCCTAAGAAAAATAGAGAACAATGGTGCAGTCGAATTCCTGCTCCACTACTGGAGCTGGAGACCTTTATTGTTGCGCTCTACCACAATGCAATTGATTTGTCATTGTCTTCTTCCTCTTACACGTCCTCGGCCCCTCGGCTCCCGTACTCTTCATCTTACACGGCCTCGGCTGCTGATGCAAACATACGACACATCGTCTTTGCCAACCTATGTCAAGTCCTCATCTACAGGCTCGCTCACCCCCTTTGCCTCCTTGATTTTTAAAGTTCGGTTTATAAGAGAAAACACATCATTTTGGGATTTTGACTATTTGTCAATCATTTTTGAGTGGATATTGTTACATTAAGGTGTAAGTGCTACTTCTTTAGCTTGCGTTGGTTTTACCCAAGAGTAAAGGGTGATGCAGCAAAGTAGAGATATGTATTTCCCTCAGTTGAGAACCAATGTATCAATCCAGTAGGAGGAACACACAAGTCCCCAATAATTGCACCTACACAAACAAAGAAATACTTGCAGCAACGCGAAAAAGGGGTTGTCAATCCCTTCAGGGTTACTTGTAAGGATGAGATCTGATAGTGATAGATATAAAAGATAAGTAAACGAGCAAAATAAAATAAAGGTAAATAAATTGTAGCAAGGTATTTTGTGTTTTTGATTTTATAGATCTGAAAACAATATGATAAAATATAAACACTGGGGCATAGTTTTCGGTAGAGGCTTCTCTCTCGAAGAAAGCATACGATGGGTGAACAAATTACGGTTGAGCAATTGATAGAGAAGCAGCCAGGTGGGGCCGGGGGGCCACCGAGGGGGCACCACCCCCAGGGTGACCCGACCAGGTGGGGCCGGGTTACACCGTTGGCGATTCATAAGCAAAGACCTAAGTAGGCTCTAGAAGATAAGGTATGAAGACTGATGGCGGCTTAAATAGTGGGCCTGTTGAAGGCCCAAGACACGGAGGCGATTCAAGATCCGAAGGTGTGAGCCGCCCGATGGTGACTTGCCTAGCAAGGCAAAGTGACTTAGAACCAGAGTCGGTTATGTTATATGACCCGACCTAGACTCTTATAAGCCGCCAGGCCTCGACCTGTGTATATAAAGGCGAGACCCTCGGAAGGTTAGGGACAGAAACAATTGATCGAGAGCTAGGTTAAGTGATTCCGCTCCCTTGTAATCGATACTCAAGCAATACAACTCAAAGCAGGACGTAGGCTTTTGCCTCGTTGGTGAGGGGTCGAACCTGGGTAAACTCGTGTCTCTCGTCCCGCTCAACCTTTAAGCTAATCACTGTAGTCATGGCCTCGCACCTGTGTGTGTGTGTGTGTGTGTGTGTGTGTGTCTTATTTTTCATGTCTCCTAAGAAAACTAGAGAACAATGGTGCAGCCGAATTCCTCCTTCGTTGCTGGAGCACGAGACCTTTATTGTTGCGCTCTACCATAACGCAAATGACTCACCGTTGTCTTCTCCCTCTTACACGGCCTCGACTGCCAATGCCAACATACGATGTATCATCCTTGCCAACCTATGTCTAGTCCTCATCTATAGCCTCAGTCACCCCCTTTGCCTCCTTGATTTTTGAAGTTTGGTTTATAAGAGAAAACACATCATTTTGTGATTTTGACTCTTTGGTTTTTGGCTTTTGAGTGGATATTGTCACGTTAAGGTGTAAGCAAAGGAAAAAACTAAAAACATAAAAAATAAGTGACTTCTTTGGCTTACATAAGCCAAATTTAAGCCAAGTTTGGCATTATAAAACTGTCTGGACCGCCAAGAAGACATAGCGTGAATTTAGTTGGAGGCGCTCGACTGCTGCTTTGCTAGCTTCACTGATTTTCCCGTTGAATTCGTATTGGATATTTCTTTCGAAGATATAATGATCTGCATTCTATGTTCCATCCATTTATATTTTGTTTTTCAATGATTTAGTTTTCGGTCCACTGCGGATTGCTTTTAAATTCACCCAGACGATATTCACCATCCCCATGGATAGGTAAACGACATGTTCATGATGGCCATAAATTGAGACGAGCTAATGTTTGCTATGATATGAAGGCAATCAGCATACAAAACACACCTTTAAAGATCAGAACTAGTGTTTGGATCAGTGCCCTTATCAATCCCCTTTCCCCTCTCTCTCTTTGTGTATTATTTTTCATGACTCCTTATGAAAAATAGAGAACAATGGTGCAGCTGAATTCCTCCTCCGCTGCTGGAGCACGAGACCATTATTGTTGTGCCCTACCACAACGCAAATGACTCACCGTTGTCTTCTCCCTCTTACGCGGCCTTGGCTGCCAATGCCAACATACGATGCATCGTCCTTGCCAACCTATGTCAAGTCCTCGTCTACAGCCTCGCTCACCCCCTTTGCCTCCTTGATTTTTGAAGTTCGGTTTATAAGAGAAAACACATAATTTTATGTTTTTGAATCTTTGGCTTTTGGATTTTGAGTGGATATTGTCACATTACGGTGTAAGCAAAGAAAAAAAAACTAAAACATAAAAATAAGTGCCTTTTTGGTTTACATAAGCCAAATTTAAGCCGAGTTTGGCATTATAAAACCGTGTGGACCGCTGAGAAGACATAGCGTGAATGCAGTTGGAGGCGCTCGACTGCTGCTTTGCTAGCTTCACTGATTTTCCCGTTGAATTCATCTTGGATCGTACTTTCTAAAATATTATGATCTGCATTCTATGTTCCATCCATTTATCTTTTGTTTTTCAACGATTTAGTTTTTGGTCCACTGCTAATTGCTTTTAAATTCACCCAGACGATATGCACCAGCCCCATGGACAAGCTAATGTTTATTATGATATGAAGGCAAGCAGCATACAAAACACACCTTTAAAGATCAAAACTAGTGTTTGGATCCATGCCCTTATAGATACCCTTTCCCAGTCTTTTTCATAAGACTCAAAACCAATATAAATGGAGTTCCATCAACACCGAAACTACAACTGACGTTCATTGAAAGGCCCTGGCTAGGGATTTCAGGGGATAAAGAGGGATTTCAGAGATGAAATGCAAGGGAACAGAGGAAGCTCAACATATCACATAGATTCACCAATCTCAGGGGAATGCTTTACTAGAATTTATGTGTTACAAGGAAAGATTATGTCGGACAAAACATGGCAATGGCTAGGTTTCAACCCTAATACAAGAGATAAGGTATCTATACCTTCTGGCTTACACGGGATATATAGCACAACACTTAAAGCAATGGAAGGAGATAAACAGTGGGTGAGTATGACACCTAGGATCCGAGATGGGCGGTGTCGAGTCATTAGTCGCAGCGAAAGGTTAAGTGAGCTGCGGGTGAACAACAGAAGTGTGGAATTCTTCAGTAATTTTCAGACTTGAGGGAGTTACCAAGTGTTGGGTCCTGAAAATTCCCCCCTTGTAATACCACCCGTGTCCCCAAGTGTGCTTCATCATGGAGGCATGAAGGAGACGATCCATATCTGCGGTACCCAACCATCTATCTTCCTAAGTAGCAGATTTGAAATTTTCTTGAGGTAGAATCCCAGTATGCCCTTTGTAGCATGACTCCAAATGTATGTAGATATCTTGTACTGTGGATCAGAGTCAGGTTGCAAGTTCATGTATAATATGATCCCAGGATGCCATGTGGTGGACTCACCATGTGCACATGTATTATCTCTTTCAAAGATTACAAGTTGTACCACATTTTGTTCAGGTCGAATGCAACTTTTAGTACTAAATTGTAAGCATTTTATTTCTCCAATAATTCCATTACACCCAGCAGAAGTACGCACATAAAAGGAGCTGGTAGTCGGACGTGTTCTTTTATTTTTGATAGAAGAGACGTCGTGTGAGACGTTTCATGGGCGGCGAGACCGTCGGACTTTTATTCCGGTCATTTTGGCTTTCTACATGATCCTGCTCTCCCTCTCTTACTCTCTCTCTCTCTCTCTCTCTCTCTCTCTCTCTCTCTCTGTGTGTGTGTGTGTGTGTGTGTGTGTGTGTGTGTGTGTGTGTGTGTGTGTGTGTGTTTCTTTTTGAGGAAATTTGTTTTTTGCCACTCTAGTTCTTGCTAATTTTCCTTATGCCACTCTAAAATTGATATTTCACTTTTGCCACCCTTAGCTTTTCATAATGTACCTCAATTGCCATTCCGTGGCAACAGCAAAATAATTTTATTTAAGTTTTGTCACTCGTAGCTTTTGGCAATGTATGACACTTACGATTCTATTTTTTGCTTTTGCCACGGAATGACAATTGTGATGATTGTCAAAAGCTAAAAGTAACAAATGTGAAATGTCAAAAGTTAGAGAGGCATAATAAAAATTGGAAAAAACAAAAAATCCTTTCTTTTTTCCTTTATCTCCTAAGAAAAATAGTAGCAACCATCTAAAGAGCAGTGGCGCCGTCGGGCTCCATCTTCGTTGCCAGTACCGGAGACCTCTCTTGTTCCGCTCTCCCACGACATGGCCTCGACCCCTCGAGTGCTGACCTTCCCCGCACCATCACCGATATGATGGAAATATGCCCTAGAGGCAATAATAAAGTTGTTGTTATTATATTTCCTTATTCATGATAAAGGTTTATTATTCATGCTAGAATTGTATTACTGGAAACTTAAATACATGTGTGAATAAATAAACAAATACATTGTCCCTAGTAAGCCTCTACTAGACTAGCTCATTGAACAAAGATGGTTAAGGTTTCCTAACCATAGACCTGAGTTGTCATTTGATAACAAGATCACATCATTAGGAGAATGATGTGATGGACAAGACCCATCTGTTAGCATAGCATGTGATCGTTCAGTTTATTGCTACTAATTTCTTAATGTCATATACATGTTTCTTCGACCATGAGATCATGCAACTCCCGGATACCGGAGGAATACCTTGTGTGCTATCAAACGTCACAACATAACTGGTTGATCATAAAGATGCTCTACAGGTATCTCCAATGGTGTTTGTTGGGTTGGCATGGATCGAGATTGGGATTTGTCACTCCGTGTAATGGAGAGGTATCTTTGGGCCCTCTCGGTAATGCAACATCAGAAGAAGCTTGCAAGCAAAGTGACTAAGGAGTTAGTTGCAATATGATGTATTAAGGAATGAGTAAAGAGACTTGCCGGTAATGATACTGAACTAGGTATGGAGATATCGACGATCGAATCCCGGGCAAGTAACATACCGACACACAAAGGGAACTACGTATGTTGTCATAAAGGTTCGACCAATAAAAATCTTCATAGAATATGTAGGAAAAAATATGGGCATCCAGGTCCCGCTATTGGTTATTGACCAGAGAAGCATCTCGATCATGTCTACATCATTCTAAAACCCGTACGGTCCGCACGCTTAACGTTCGTTTACTATATACTCCCTTCGTCCCAAAATAAGTGACTCAAAAGTGACTCAACTTTGTACTAAAGTTAGTAAAAAGTTGAGTCATTTTTGAGTCACTTATTTTGGGATGGAGGGAGTAGTATTATATGAGTTATGTATGTTTGTGACCGAATGTTGTTCGGAGTCCCGGATGAGATCACGGACATGACGAGGAACTCCTGAATGGTTCGGAGGTAAAAATTGACATATTGGATGATATGGTTGGGCCAAGGGTTAAGGCCGACGGGGCTTTAGGTCGTGTAAAAGGAAGTTTTGCGGAGGTCGGTATGAGACGCCAGGGACCCTAGTGTTTGGCCTTGGGCCAGACACCGAGGCCCGTGGCGTTTGGGCCAGACGCCAAGGACTGTCCTTCTTGGCGGGCTAAACTACCTTCGAGGAGGCTTTTTCTCCAAGAAGGACTCTTCCTTGCGGGCTAAACTGACTTTGAGGAGGCTTTTTCTCCAAGATACGACCCCGCGGCTCAACATATAAATTGAGCGGCAGGGCTAGCACCCGGAACACATCAAGATTCACAAAGCCGGGTGGCAGCAACCTCGTCCCCTCTAGTTTATCCTCTGTCTTGTTTACGTTGTGCTTGGCGAAGCCCTGTAGAGATTGTTCTTCACCGCCACCACCACCACGACGTCGTGCTCCCGGAACTCATCTACTACTTCGCCCATCTTGCTGGATCAAGAAAGCGCGGACGTCATCGAGCTGAACGTGTGCTGAACGCGGAGATGCCGTACGTTCGGTACTTGATTGGGACGGACCGTGAAGGTGTACGACTACATCAACCATATTGATAAACTTTTCTGCTTAGTGGTCTTCAAGGGTATGAAGATGCTCTCTCCCTCTTGTAGCTATGCATCTCCATGAATAGATCTTGCATGTGCGTAGAAGTTTTTTGTTTTCCATGCAACGTTCCCCAACAGTGGCATCATGAGCCTGGTCTATGCGTAGATGATATGCACGAGTAGAACACAAAGGAGTTATGGGCGGTGATGTTCATACTGCTTACCACCAAAGTATTATTTTGATTCGGCGGTATTGTGTGATGAAGCGGCCCGGACCCACATTACATGTCCACGTACATGAGACCAGTTCCTATGACTGATGCAACTTGTTTGGCATGAGGTGGCTAGCGGGTGTCTGTTTCTCTCACTTTAGTTGAATCAAATTTGGCTACGACCGGTCCTTGAAGAAGGTTAAAACAACAAACTTGATAAATCACCGTTGTGGTTTTGCGTAGGTAAGAAACGGTTCTTGCTAGTGCGTGTAGAAGTCATGTAAAACTTGCAACAACAAAGTGGAGGACATCCAACTTGTTTTTTAGGGTATGTTGTGATGTGATATGGTCTAGATGTGATGTGATGTGATATACATTGTTGTATGATATGATCATGTTTTGTAATATCGACAACCGACAGGAGCCGTATGGTTGTCTTTAACTTATTGTATGAGATGCATGCACCATGTAATTGCTTTACTTTATCAATATGCGTTAGCAATATTTGTAGAAGCAATAGTTGGCAAGACGACCCCGACGCAACGATGGAGATCAAGGTGTCGTGTTGGTGACGATGGAGATCATGACGTTGCTTTGGAGATGGAGATCAAAAGCACAAGATGATGATGGCCATATCATGTCACATATTTTGATTGCATGTGATGTTTATCCTTGATACATCTTATTTTGCTTTGATCGATGGTAGCATTATAAGATGACCCCTTCACTTGATTTCAGGACAAAAGTGTTCTCCCTGAGTATGCACCATTGCTACATTTCTTTGTTTTGAAACACCTCGTGATGATCGGGTGTGATAGATTCTACGTTCACATACAACAGGCGTAAGCCAGTTTTACACATGCAGAATACTTGGGTTAAACTTGATGAGCCTAGCATGTACAGACATGGTCTCGGAACACTGGAGACCGAAAGGTCAAACATGAGTCATATAGTAGATATGATCAACATGAAGATGTTTGATAACCCACAAGTATAGGGGATCGCAACAATTTTCGAGGGTGGAGTATTCAACCCAAATTTATTGATTCGACACAAGGGGAGCCAAAGAATATTCTCAAGTATTAGCAGCTGACTTGTCAATTCAACCACACATGGAAAACTTAATATCTGCAACAAAGTATTTACTAGCAAAGTAGTATTGGAAGTAACGGTAACAGTGGCAAAAGTAACAATGGTAGTTTTGTAATGATGGTGACAGCAGCATTAACGAAAGTAACAAAGCAAGTATCAATATAGAACGAACTCGTAGGCAATGGATCGGGAATGATAGGTGTCAGATAATATTCATCATGTAGCAGTTATAACCTAGGGTGACACAGAACGAGCTCCAATTCATCAATGTAATGTAGGCATGTATTCCGAATATAGTCAAACATGTTTATGGAAAAGAACTTGCATGACATCTTTTGGCATACCCTCCCGTGGCAGCGGGGTCCTAATGGAAACTAAGGGATATTAAGGCCTCCTTTTAATAGAGTACCAGACCAAAGCATTAGCACTTAGTGAGTACATGAACCCCTCCGGGAAGTGTTCCGGGTATTGTCACTCCGGGGTTGCCGGATCATAACACATAGTAGGTGACTATTGACTTGCAAGATAGGATCAAGAACACAAATACATTGATGAAAACATAATATGTTCAGATATGAAATCATGGCACTCGGGCCCTAGTGACAAGCATTAAGCATAGCAAAGTCATAGCAACATCAATCTCAGAACATAGTGGATACTAGGGATCAAACCCTAACAAAACTAACTCGATTACATGATAAATCTCATCCAACCCATCATCGTCCAACAAGCCTACGATGGGAATACTCACGCACGGCGGTGAGCATCATGAAATTAGTGATGGAGGATGGTTGATGATGATGACGGCGACGATCTCCACTCTCCGGAGCCCCGAACGGACTCCATAATAGGTCTCCCGAGGAAAAACAGGAGGTGGCGGCGGCTCCGTACCGTAAAACATGATGGGGTCTTCTCTCTGATTTTTCTCTCCCCGAAATAGGTTATATGGAGTTGGAGTTGGTGTCGGTGGAGGTCCAGGGGGCCCACAAGGTAGGGGCGCGCCCTAGGGGGGGTGCCCCCACCCTTGTGGCCAGGGTGTGGGCCCGCTCCGGTATTTATTTTCGCTAGATATTTTTATGAATTCCAGAAATAATCTCCGTGAACTTTCAGGTCATTCCGAGAAATTTTATTTCTGCACAAAAATAACACCAAGGCAATTCTGCTGAAAACATCACTAGTCTGGGTCAGTTCCATTCAAATAATGCAAATTAGAGTGCAAAACAAGGGCAAAAAAGTTTGGAAAAGTAGATACGATGGAGACGTATCAACTCCCCCAAGCTGAACTCATTGCTTGTCCTCAAGTAGTTCAGTTGATAAACTGAAAGTGACAAAGAAAAACTTTTACAAACTCTGTTTGATCTTGTTGTTGCAAATATGTAAAGCCATCATTCAAGTTTTCAGCAAAGATTATGAACTAACCACATTCACAATAACATTTAGGTCTCTTGTTTACTCATACCAATGACATAATCAACTAGCGAGCAATAATAAAAAAAATCTCGGATGACAATACTTTTTTGAAACAATCATGATATAATGACAAAATGGTATCTCGCTAGCTCTTTCTGAGACCGCAAAACATAAATGCAAAGCACTTGAGAAGATCAAGGACTGACTAGACATTGCAATTCATGGTTAAAGAGATCCAGTCACACTCATAGTCAATATCAATTATTAAGAAAGCATATAAATGACAGAGGTGCTCTCCAACTGGTGCTTTTTATAAGAGGATGATCACTCAGCAATAAAAGTAAATAGATAGGCCCTTCGCGGAGGGAAGCAGGGATTTGTAGAGGTGCTAGAGCTCTAGTTTTTAAATCAGAGATGAATATAGTTTTGAGCGGTATGCTTTCTTTGTCAATGCTACGACCAATAGTTCTTAATATCTTCCATGCTACCTACATTATAGGTGGTTCGAAACAGATTGGTAAAGTTTTACTCCCCCTCCACCATCAAACACACTCCATTTTAAATATTTTTGGGTTTTCTAAAATTTTCAAACACACAAGAAGAAAGCGAGAAACATAAACTAACATGGATGATAGAATGAAAAAGTATAAACACCGACAACTGAAATGAATGTGTGAACATGAATGTAATGTCGGTGAGAGATACGTACTCCCCCAAGCTTAGGATTTTGCCTAAGTTGGTCTAGGGGCACCACTGGCCTAGATGATATCCAAAATTATAGTTGGGGTTGTACTGTGTTGCAGTAGCTACTGCTTGGTGAGCTTCTTCTTGAAGGCGAGTGGTCTCCGCCTCTCTCTCATATACGTTCGCCTCCTCTCTTGTTATAAATTATCTCCCTTTTACCTGAAAGTCAAAGAAAGCAGGAGAGGAAGAGTAATATGGACGGCACGCCATCTGTCAAAGATTAGTTGGTAATAAAGGTGCTACTCATTCCTCTTGAGAAACTGATAACATATCATAGCTTCATATTCTAGAAAAGCACGTGGCAACTCAACATCATATCCTCTTATGGGTACACCTAAATAATTAGCTAAATGAGTTGCATAAATCCCTCCAAATAAATCTCCATCTTTAGCATTATGATGTAACTGATATGTCTCCGTCGTAACTATAACTTTTGATTGTTTCACGCCAACATTATTCAACATTTACATACTTTAGGCAACAATATATATGATTTATTTGGACTAACTTACTGATCCAGTGCCCAGTGCCAGTTCCTGTTTTTTGCATGTTTTTGTATCGCAGAAAATCCATATCAAACGAAGTCCAAAAGCAATAAAATTTCATGGAGAATTATTTTGGAATATATGTGTGAAAGAACATGCGGTGCCCCCATGTTTGGTTCTGGTAATTGATGACAATCTCTATAGACTAATGGTTGCCTTGAGTTATATTTGAAGGGTTTGTCCATAGGCTTTTCTTGGAGTTCATTTGTTGGTTTCAAGGAGAGTTTGTGATGACCAAGGTGCTATTAAGGAATTATCCAAAGATTGGTCTTGTGAGTGTTGAGCTTATTGCAAGCATGTCTTGAAGAAGAAGAGTGTGTTATCATTCATGTTTACCTTCAAGACATCATCCAAATGAAGAGAGTTGGAAAGATTCAAGGTTGATCAAGACTAAGTGAAGGAGTGAATCAAGTTGATCAACACACAAAGCATAAAAGATGTACCGAGAGGGATCAAGCAATCCTATGGTATGGTAAGCATTGTCAATCACGCTTTGTGTACTAACTCATGGTCTTCGTGAGAGTTCTTTGTGGGGTTAGGTTGCGGTGTGCAAGTTCAAGTGGAGCATCACGAAGAAATCAAGTTCTTGAAGCTTGCCGTCCATTGTCGTGACAATGGACTTGTGAAGATATGCCGAAGAGTGGCTCACCCATAGAGGAGTATGGGGGAGCAATCTACTAGTCTTCACCGAGACAACGCAATCAAGAAAGGTGGTCCAACTTGAGGAAGTCAAGATCGTCTACATCTAGCTCAAGTGGACTTTGTGCAAAGCAAAGGTTTGCCCTTGATAGGTTTTCTATTTTACCGGTCTCGTGGTGGTAGTTGGGAGACCGGGTTATAGGATCGTTTACCGTACTATCAAGGGGGGCTCTAAAGTTGGTAGCTTGATCGTATCGTTAGTAGAGAGCTCAAACCATTGCATCCTTGCATATTGTTTCTTGGTTCTTGTTTGGTTCTCTTTGTGAGTCTTAGAGCTTATGGTCATCTTGATGACAAGCTTGAGTTCATCGAAAACGGAGTTCACATGTGTCTTCTATGATGTTTTCGGTGTTGGGTGTTTTACCGGTCTTATCCGAGGAAGGGTTCTCACCATTTTCTTATGGGCCTTTTCTAATTTGCTTCTTATTGGTTTTCTATCAAGATTGTGATAGCCCTTGTCCCTAGCTTTCCAACAAACTTGGTTTCATCGAATTCGGAGTCCGTATGCAAAAGTTATTGTCGTTTTGGTGTACTGAAAAGGCTGTAGCGGTACTACCGCGGGTTGGAGCGGAAGTAATTTTTTACTACCGCTTTCGGGAGCGGTACTACCGCTTGGAGCAGTACTACCGCGGCTACTTCCGTGGCTACTTCCGCTCGGGACCAAAAACTCGTCACAAGTCCAGCGGTGGTAGGCACGGATGTAATTTTTTAGTACCGCTCGCAAGCAGTAGTACCGCTACCCTTAGCAGTAGTACCGCTACCCGTAGCGGTAGTACCGTGAGGTCAAGCGGTACTACCGCTCCGACGGTTCTTCTCACCTTTTTGCCTCCTCTCTATTGTTTTTCAAAGGGGTTCTATTGCCCTAGCGGTAGTACCGCTCCTGGAGCGGTAGTACCGCTCTGTGCGGGCTGTGAGCATAACGGTTGGATTTTTCCCCCACCCATAAAAGGGGGTCTTCTTCCCCAATGAACCTAATCCTTTGAGCTCGTGTTCTTCCCCCATTGTTGACCTTCTTCGAGCTTGCTATCTCTCAATCCCTCCATGGATTCTTGCTAGATTTTGGGGGAAAAGAGAGAGGAGATCTAGATCCACATTTCCACCAATCACTTTCTCCTCTAAGTGAGGGGAACCCCTTGGATCTTGATCTTGGAGTTCTTGGTGTTCTCCTTCTTGTTCTTCCTCTCATTTCCCTCCCTAGCATTAGTTGCTTTGGTGGGATTTGGGAGAGAAGGACTTGGGCACTCCATGTGCCCTTGCCATTGCATTTGGTGCATCGGTTTGAGTTCTCCACGGTGATACGTGGAAGTGAAGTTTGAGAAGCTTATTACTCTTGGGTGCTTGGTACCCTTGAGCTTGTTCCTCTTGGGTGCTTGGGCGCCCTAGACGGTTGGTGGTGTTCGGAGCTCAATCATTGTGGTGTAAAGCTCCGGGCAAGCGTCAGGGTCTCCAATTAGGTTGTGGAGATCACCCCGAGCAATTTGACGGGTACTGGTGACCGCCCCCAAGGGTTACCAAAGTGTACGGGTTCGGTGACCGCCCCCAAGGGTCGCCATTTGTACGGGTTCGGTGACCGCCCTCAAGGGTCCCTTAGTGGAATCACAGCATCTTGCATTGTGCGAGGGCGTGAGGAGATTACGGTGGCCCTAGTGGCTTCTTGGGGAGCATTGTGCCTCCACACCGCTCCAAACGGAGATTAGCATCCGCAAGGGTGTGAACTTCGGGATACATCGTCGTCTCCGCGTTCCTCGGTTATCTCTTACCCGAGCCCTTTACTTATGCACTATACTTTGTGATAGCCATATTGTTTCTTGTCATATATCTTGCTATCTCCTAGTTGTTTATCTTGCTTAGCATAAGTTGTTGGTGCACATAGGTGAGCCTAGTTGTTGTAGGTTTTGTGCTTGACAAATTAACCGCTAGGTTTATTCCGCATTTGTTCAAGCCGAAACCGTAATTATTTTAAAGCGCCTATTCACCCCCCCTCTAGGCGACATCCACGATCTTTCAATTGGTATCAGAGCCTCGTCTCTCTTTATAGGGCTTTACCGCCTAGAGAGTGAGGATGTCGACTAGGGGTTTAGGTTTCTCTGACACTCTTAGTTTCAATGGCACAAATTTTGATGTTTGGGTAATTCGCGTGCTTAATCTCTTTAGGGTCATGGACCCAAATTTAGAGCGAATTGTAGATATGGGTTTTTCTCCTCCAAAGGATGCACAAATATTATCTTTAGAGGATGAGAAAAACTCTTATCTCAATGCTCAAGCTTCTAATGTGCTTTTTGATGCTTTGAGCAATGTAGTTATATTTCAACTCATGCTGTTCCGGGATGCTCATGAGTTGTGGACAAAGCTTCAAGATAAATATGGTGTGTCCAAGAACTGTAGGAATGATTGTTCTCCCTCCACCTCCGGCCGTGTTGTCTTCTCAACTTCTTCTACTTCACCTACATGCGGTTTGCCACAAGGTAATGATATGGTGAGTAGTGTTGGTCATTGCAATGATGATAGTATGCTTATTGTGGATGATCCTTCATCACTATCTTATTGCAATGCATCTTCTTTGGACTTTAACACTTCGAGCACCCTACATGTTTCACATGCTTGTGTTGATAGTCCTTGCATATCATGTAGAAATTGCTTGACTAAAACTCATGATGATATGCTTGCTATGTCTTGTTGCCATGATAAAAATGCATCTATTTCCTTGAATTGTTGTGCTAACAATGTAGAGGAAACCCAACACCCCATGGAGCAAGATGTAGTCTTGAATGGTGCTTCAAGGGATCCTACATCATCATCTATTGCGTTTTGCCTTAGCTAAGGCTTCAAAGGTATCTCCCACTTTGAACCCCAATATATCTTGTGATGATAGTGATGATGACAATGATGATGATGTAGAAAATGATGAAGAGAATGATAATGTTGCCTCCTTAAAAATTAAGGGGGAAATGATTTTTAAAGCTCTTCTTAATAATAAATTAGCTCGTTCCAACTTTATGGAAATCATGTCTATTGCCATTGAGGGCAAGAAATATATTGATGAGTTGGAATCTCATCTAGAGGAGCATGAGGTCACCATTGAGAAAATGGAAGGTCATGAGCGTGATTACGCTAATGAGATCGCCGACCTTTCGCAAGCTCTTGAACTTGAACAAACCACCAAGGAATCTCTTGAGGAGACTTTTGCCCTAGAACTATCTAGAATAAAGGAATCCCGTGATAGAGCTCTCAGGGTGGCTAATGATTTTGAAACTAAAAATGAGAAGCTTGAAGTTGCACATGCTAAACTCCTTGAGGATTTTGAGCACCTCAAAGATGGCTCAAGGGTCATTAAGAGTGTGCTTATCAAACTCACCGAGTCTCATGCTCAACTTAAAGCTTCATATTCTAAAGAGCTTGCCAAGTTGCCTTCTCTTCTTGCTATTATTGATGATGCTTGTGCTACTAACTCTATTTCTAGTGAAGCATCCATTTTGAAGGAGAATGTTGAGCTAAGGGCTCAACTTGAGTTGTTATCTAGCAATTATGGGAAATTGGAAGAAAGTCATGTAAAGCTCACAAGCTCTCATGCTGATCTTCTAGTATCCCACAATGTGCAAAAGATAGCTCATGAGGCTATGATTATCAAGGTAACATCTTGTGAGTCTCATGTGGTCGCTAGCACTACTTCTAGTCAAAATGCTATATTGCCATGTTCTAGTCCTCGTAATTCATCTATGCATAACATTGGTACATCTTGTGATGAATTGCTTTCCTTGCCTTGTTGCTCTAACAATGAAGCCTATACTTCCTCTAGTACGTGTGTTGATACTAACCATGTAGAGGAAATCAAAGAGCTCAAGGCCCAAGTCTCTTCCTTGAAGAAAGACTTGGAAAAGTGTCATGAAGGGAAGTCCACACTCAACAATATCTTGAGTGTGCAAAAATCCCCCAATGACAAAGGTGGACTTGGATTCAACTCCAACAAGAAGAAAAGGTCCAAGATCATTAAGAAGAATAAGGGCCAAGAACAACTCAAGAATTCGGCCAAGATTATTTGCTTCAAGTGCAAAATTGAAGGGCATCATGTTAGATCTTGCCCATTGAAGAGGAAGGCCATTAGTGACAAGCAACAAGGGAAGAGGCCACAAGTTCATTCTCGTGCTCAACCGCAAGTTGGAGAAAGGCCGCTTCCCAAGAAGACTCATGGTAATGCCTCTCATTTTGAGAAATCAAATGAGAACAAAGTGAAGAGTAGATGTTGCTACCTATGCCGTGAGAAGGGTCACCTTGCTTCTTCATGCACTAGTGGTAACTTATCCAACCCAATTATTATTGATGATGTCTATTCTCTTGGGAAGGATAAGGTTGGCAATGTGTTTGCCAAGTTTCTTGGGACTCAAAGTGGTGTCAAGAAAAGAACCATTTGGGTAGCCAAGCCTATTGTGACTAACCTCTTAGGACCCAACTTGGTTGGGGACCAACTAGCTCAAACTTGATCAATAGGTGATGTTGGAGGGCATTGGAGACTTGGTTACATTATGAAGATTTGAGGGGTCTTCATCATTCATATTGTCTCAAGCCAAGTCATTCGGATTATCTTTCTATGGTATATCCAATGTTCCTCCTTGCGGTAACTCGTGCTTAAATTGTTTACATTGAAAGTTACTTGCTCCTTAGCATGTTGTGGTTTTGTACCTTGCATGTGCTTGTATACGTTGTGCTTCCAATTTGCTTATCTTGAGAAATCAAGTATGTGTATGTTGGTTTGTACATCATGTACGCATGTGTCGTGTGTTGAGCCTTTTTGCATCTTGTTTATATCTTAGTTGGCTCTTGTGAGAGATTAATGGAACATCCCATTTTGGGGGAGTGATGTGCTTTGTGCACCTCACAATCCTAAAAATGTGTGTACATGAGGAATACCATCTAGTTTTGATATTACAAGATTATCTAGTCACTATGTGGTATGTCTTCTCATGAGAAATCCAAATTCTAAAGTGTCCATTAATTATCTCTTGTTGGTTCCTCTTATTGCCTCTTGTTTAAGTTTTCTTTGGTATCACATTATGGGGGAGTAATGTGCTATGTGCATATTACTAGCCTAGAAAATGGGTACATTTGAGATATTGTCACCTAGAGTTGATATTGTAAATTATCTTGTTCCTAGGTGAAATGTTAGCTCTACAAGTTCCAATTTGCTTATGTTCGGTGTGAAGATGATGTTGGATATCATGGCAATCTATCACCGGGAATTATTCCCAAATACTTCTTGTTTCTTGACAATTGGTAATCATTTATGTGGTGGAAATTGTTGATCATCTTTACATTGGCTTTTGCTTTTGTTCGGCCTATTTCTTTCCAAGGTTGCATCAACTCCCATTGCCTTCCGTGCCACTTGTGGATCTTGTTGTTTTCTTGATCTTGTCTAGTGTTTTATAGATATAGCGAAAATGGTGATCCCATCGTGTGCATTTCGTATTCAAATGCAAATTCTCTATAATGCACAATTCTTGGGGGAGCTATCCTATTTTCGATAGAACACTCATCTTGTGATCCATTTCAAGTGTGTGTTGATGGAAGGCAAGCCGTTTCTTTTTGGTACTTGTGCCATCATGAAACTTTATAGATGGGTTGGTTTGTTTGGAACCATCCTCTCTTTTGGGAGTCCGATATCTTTCCTTTTGCGTGTATCAACGGATATCTCATTCCTTGATGTATATTCTAATAGATATCTTCCAAGTGATGATTTCTCCATTTGGTATCCTATTTTCACTTGGTATTTCTTTTTCATTTTGTTTCGTTTCTTGAAAGTCTTGAGCATGCATATTTACTTCATGTATTTTCTTTGGCATGCTTTCTTTCTTTAACCCAATATATAGGGGAAACTCCACCTAGTCTCAATTTGGATGAGATGTGCATGAAATTCATTTTCATATATAAATGCACATGTGTTTGTGGAGTTTGTCCTATGTATTGGTGTTTCTAACTCTTTGGTCCCAATGAGTTTGTGTACCATTTTATTTGCGTTGTTGTTCTAGGAACAATTGGAGGTGCATTGGATGCTCGGCTCATTCAAAAGGAAGGTGGTGTCACCATGTGCTTATTGGAGTCAAGCTAGGATGATCAATGAACTACTATCTACCTTCAATTGATATCTACTACATCCTTCCAATGGTATCTCGGTAACAAGTATCACCGTCTACTTCATGCACACATTTCTTGCACCAACCTTGTGTAGGTTGTATCATGGCATGTTAGTCATTCCTTCTAATGATACTTTTTTCCTTTCTCAAAGCATCCCAACAATGATCTCTTTTTGCTAGTTGTGATGTCTTTGATGCTCGTGTGGTTGGAACTCATTTATATACAATAATAACATATCTAGCCATGTGCTATGCCTTCAAGCAAATATCTTATTGGTATATTTATGACTTCCTTGGGGATATCTTATTCATTCCTTTTTGCAACAATTTTGTGTGTACATCCTTATTTGTGGATTGATATCATCATGATCTTCATCTACCTAGAATCTTATACACTTGAGAGAAGTTGCATATCTATTTGATATCCCCTTCTTTCACGTCCACCTTTTTGTTCCTGTTTTATTTCTTTGGTGGCGCCGTGAAGGTGTGTGTCTCGAGTGCGGATCTTATATCGTTTCATCTTGATGCACTCTTTTGTGGTGAAGATCATTCTCTCTTGCTTGTCTTGATGAGGCTTTGCCATTTCTATTGGTATCGCTCCTCATGACAAAGCTATCCTTTTTATATCTTCACCATAGGTTGTCACAAGCATAGGTTATTTATATGATTATTAGTGAGCTTGTGAACCCATTTGCTGTTTTGTGTGGGAATGATAGGCCTTGCACTGTGTATCTCATTCATTCAAGAGTATACTGATGCTTAATGTTCATCCATACATTAATCTTCTCAAGTGCTTTGCCATGACTCACACACATCATTTTGGTTGAGCCTACTCTTAAGTTGACTCTTTTATAAATTGCTCAACCAGTTGTTTGTTGCAAGTGCTAGGCTTTGTTTCCTTCATGCTCACTTGCACTTGGTGTGAGTGTCTATTGATCTTGGGGGAGTGATGATCCTATTTTGTGCACTTGGTATCCTAATGAAAATATTCTAAGGAGTGCATAAATTATGGGGAGCTTCACTAATGTCTTTAGAACACTCCGTTGCTATGTCGTGAGGTTCTATTGATCTTGGGGGAGCTAGGATCCTATTTTGTGCTCGTTGTATCCACATACAAAACTAAATTGTGCACAAATCATGGGGAGCTTCCCTAGTTTCTATAGAACACTCCTTTGCTCTTATCATAATTTCTTTTATTCATTTGGCATGTGGGATAATTGGTCTAGTTAGGTCAATTGGTATCTTTTGATAGCTTGATTCAATTGGTATCCTTTGATTGCTTCATTGCGTGTTTTTCTCCCTTTGTTATGCCTTTGTGGCATATCATTCTTTTGCAATCTTTGGGTCTCAATATAGTTTGTCTTCCTCCAAGTATTTACAGTTGGATATATGTATTGCCTTCCACTCTCTATTTTGAGGAATACATAATTTATGGAGGAACACAATTTATATTGACCTTCTAAGCTATTCGCCCATTTTGGCAATCGATGCCAATGGGGGAGAAGTTTCAGAGAGTTTAGTTTTGTGAGGAAGTTTAGAGAGTTGTCTCTTCGCTCTTCTTGCTTTGGTTTTGTTCCTAAGCTTTTGCATCTCATGCGCATACATTATTGTTGCATGGTATGGTGATGCATAATTCCTTATATAAACTCTCTTGAAAGTGATTGTCATCAATTACCAAAATGGGGGAGATTGAAAGAACATGCGGTGCCCCCATGTTTGGTTTTGGTAATTGATGACAATCTCTATAGACTAATGGTTGCCTTGAGTTATATTTGAAGGGTTTGTCCATAGGCTTTTCTTGGAGTTCATTTGTTGGTTCCAAGGAGAGTTTGTGATGA
Source organism: Secale cereale (assembly GCA_902687465.1). NCBI lineage: Eukaryota > Viridiplantae > Streptophyta > Magnoliopsida > Poales > Poaceae > Secale > Secale cereale. Next base: position 453,805,927 of record LR738710.1, on the reverse strand, counting down.
CCAAGGTGCTATTAAGGAATTATCCAAAGATTGGTCTTGTGAGTGTTGAGCTTATTGCAAGCATGTCTTGAAGAAGAAGAGTGTGTTATCATTCATGTTTACCTTCAAGACATCATCCAAATGAAGAGAGTTGGAAAGATTCAAGGTTGATCAAGACTAAGTGAAGGAGTGAATCAAGTTGATCAACACACAAAGCGTAGAAGATGTACCGAGAGGGATCAAGCAATCCTATGGTATGGTAAGCATTGTCAATCACGCTTTGTGTACTAACTCATGGTCTTCGTGAGAGTTCTTTGTGGGGTTAGGTTGCGGTGTGCAAGTTCAAGTGGAGCATCACGAAGAAATCAAGTTCTTGAAGCTTTCCGTCCATTGTCGTGACAATGGACTTGTGAAGATAAGTTGAAGAGTGGCTCACCCATAGAGGAGCATGGGGGAGCAATCTACTAGTCTTCACCGAGACAACGCAATCAAGAAAGGTGGTCCAACTTGAGGAAGTCAAGATCGTCTACATCTAGCTCAAGTGGACTTTGTGCAAAGCAAAGGTTTGCCCTTGATAGGTTTTCTATTTTACCGGTCTCGTGGTGGTAGTTGGGAGACCGGGTTATAGGATCGTTTGCCGTACTATCAAGGGGGGCTCTCAAGTTGGTAGCTTGATCGTATCGTTAGTAGAGAGCTCAAACCATTGCATCCTTGCATCATGTTTCTTGGTTCTTGTTTGGTTCTCTTTGTGAGTCTTAGAGCTTTTGGTCATCTTGATGACAAGCTTGAGTTCATCGAAAACGGAGTTCACATGTGTCTTCTATGATGTTTTCGGTGTTGGGTGTTTTACCGGTCTTATCCGAGGAAGGGTTCTCACCATTTTCTTATGGGCCTTTTCTAATTTGCTTCTTATTGGTTTTTCTATCAAGATTGTGTTAGCCCTTGTCGCTAGCTTTCCAACAAACTTGGTTTCATCGAATTCGGAGTCCGTATGCAAAAGTTATTGTCGTTTTGGTGTACTGAAAAGGCTGCAGCGGTACTACCGTGGGTTGGAGCGGAAGTAATTTTTTTACTACCGCTTTCGGGAGCGGTACTACCGCTTGGAGCAGTACTACCGCGGCTACTTCCGTGGCTACTTCCGCTCGGGACCAAAAACTCGTCACAAGTCCAGCGGTGGTAGGCACGGATGTAATTTTTTAGTACCGCTCGCAAGCAGTAGTATCGCTACCCTTAGCAGTAGTACCGCTACCCGTAGCGGTAGTACCGTGAGGTCAAGCGGTACTACCGTTCCGACGGTTCTTCTCACCTTTTTGCCTCCTCGCTATTGTTTTTCAAAGGGGTTCTACTGCCCTAGCGGTAGTACCGCTCCTGGAGCGGTAGTACCGCTCTGTGCGGGCTGTGAGCATAACGGTTGGATTTTTCCCCCACCTATAAAAGGGGGTCTTCTTCCCCAATGAACCTAATCCTTTGAGCTCGTGTTCTTCCCCCATTGTTGACCTTCTTCGAGCTTGCTATCTCTCAATCCCTCCATGGATTCTTGCTAGATTTTGGGGGAAAAGAGAGAGGAGATCTAGATCCACATTTCCACCAATCACTTTCTCCTCTAAGTGAGGGGAACCCCTTGGATCTTGATCTTGGAGTTCTTGGTGTTCTCCTTCTTGTTCTTCCTCTCATTTCCCTCCCTAGCATTAGTTGCTTTGGTGGGATTTGGGAGAGAAGGACTTGGGCACTCCATGTGCCCTTGCCATTGCATTTGGTGCATCGGTTTGAGTTCTCCACGGTGATACGTGGAAGTGAAGTTTGAGAAGCTTATTACTCTTGGGTGCTTGGTACCCTTGAGCTTGTTCCTCTTGGGTGCTTGGGCGCCCTAGACGGTTGGTGGTGTTCGGAGCTCAATCATTGTGGTGTAAAGCTCCGGGCAAGCGTCGGGGTCTCCAATTAGGTTGTGGAGATCGCCCCGAGCAATTTGACGGGTACTGGTGACCGCCCCCAAGGGTTGCCAAAGTGTACGGGTTCGGTGACCGCCCCCAAGGGTCGCCATTTGTACGGGTTCGGTGACCGCCCTCAAGGGTCCCTTAGTGGAATCACGGCATCTTGCATTGTGCGAGGGCGTGAGGAGATCACGGTGGCCCTAGTGGCTTCTTGGGGAGCATTGTGCCTCCACACCGCTCCAAACGGAGATTAGCATCCGCAAGGGTGTGAACTTCGGGATACATCGTCGTCTCCGCGTTCCTCGGTTATCTCTTACCCGAGCCCTTTACTTATGCACTATACTTTGTGATAGCCATATAGTTTCTTGTCATATATCTTGCTATCTCCTAGTTGTTTATCTTGCTTAGCATAAGTTGTTGGTGCACATAGGTGAGCCTAGTTGTTGTAGGTTTTGTACTTGACAAATTAACCGCTAGGTTTATTCCGCATTTTTTCAAGCCGAAACCGTAATTATTTTAAAGCGCCTATTCACCCCCCCTCTAGGCGACATCCACGATCTTTCAATGTGATTTTTGGGAGTTGAAATCACCGCAAACGGAGGCCCACACAGCCCACAAAACACCAGGGCGCGCCAGAGGCCTCTGCCACGTGGTGGTGGGTTGTGCCCTCCTCGTACGTCGGTTGGAGCACTACTTCGGGCGCAAGGAAGCTTATATCCGAAAAAAATCATGTTAAAATCTCAGCGCAATCAGAGTTACGGATCTCCACGAATATAAGAAACGGTGAAGGGCCAGATCTGGGGAACGTGAAATAGAAGAGGACAAAGAGGCAGATCCAATCTTGGAGGGGCTCTCGCCCCTCCCATGCCATGGAAGCCAAGGACCAGAGGGGAGACCCTTCTCCCACCTAGTGAGGAGGCCAAGGATGAAGAAGAAGGAGGGGGCTCTCTCCCCCTCGCTTCCGGTGGCGCCGGAGTGCCACCGGGGCAACGATCGGGACGACGATCTACATCAACAATCTTGCTACCGTCAACACCAACTTTATCCCCCTCATTGCAGCGGTGCAACACCTCTTTCCCCCTGCTGTAATCTCTACTTAAACATGGTGCTCAACTCCATATATTATTTCCCAATGATCTATGGTTATCCTATGATGTTTGAGTAGATCTATTTTGTCCTATGGGTTAATCGTGATCTTGGTGGTATGATTGTATATTTTATTTTGGTGTTGTCCTATGGTGCCCTCCGTTCTCGCGGAACGCGAGGGGACCCCAATGTAGGGTGTTGCAATATGTTCATGGTTCGCTTATGGTGGGTTGTGAGAGTGACAGAAACTTAAACCCGAGTAAGTGGGGTATGCTGTATGGGAGTAAAGAGGACTTGATACTTAATGCTATGGTTGGGTTTCACGACCTTAATAATATTTAATAGTTGTGGATGCTTGCTTGGGGACCAATCATGCCTCTCCCTCATATAAAATTGCAAGAATGATTACATGTACTTGTTATCGATTGCCTAGGGACAATTTCGGAAATCCTACCACACTAATCCACACTCGCTATACTAATTTATTTGTACTTTTATTTACGTTCTCTTTATTATCTTGCAAAACTATCCTACTACACCTACAGAGCACTTCTAGTTTTATTATTTTTCTAGGTAGAGCAAACGTCAAGTGTGCGTAGACTTGTATCAGTGGTCGATAGAACTTGAGGGAATATTTGTTCTGCCTTTAGCTCCTCGTTGGGTTCGACACTCTTATTTACCGAAGAATGATACAAACGATCCCCTATAATTGTGGGTTATCAAGACCTTTTTTTGTCGCCGTTGCCGGGGAGTTATAGCGTGGCGTGAATATTCTCGTGTGTGCTTTTTTGCTTTATCACTAAGTAGTTTTTATTTCTGTTCTAAGTTGTTCTCTATCTTTAGTCATGGATATGGAAGACGAAACACCAAAAAAATCAGTGGTACTTGCTGCTCATGGAGATGGGGAACCTCCTAAAACCCTCGATGCCCGTTATGTGAAAGATATTATGCACTACTTTGATAATCCTGAGAAAACCCCATTCAACAATATAATGGGAGTAACGGTGGATCAACGTGAATACTTTAGGGATTATCACTTGACTCATGAAAGAAAATTGTTATGGGATCAAATTCATATGTTGCATTGGTATGCTTATACTCTATGCTTGAAATATGATTATACTTGTTGCTCTAGGATGAATGCTCCACATCTTCCCTTTTCATGTGAATTCAATGATAATAAAACCTTGGCTTCTTATGCTAATGGTATATATGATTATAATGATAAGGAGCAAATAGAAGAATTTGCTGCTTTTAAGGGGGCTTGTGAAATTAAATGTTTGTTTGAAGAGTATGAAAATTATGACGATGTTGTTTACAAATCTGAAAATCTTGCTATACTTAAATATTGCTATTTGAATTATAAATACAATGCCCATATTGATGCGTTTATTGCGAAGGTCTCCGCTGTCCAAGAAGAGACTAATATTTTGCAGGAGTCTATGGAAGAAGAAATTAATCACATTGTGAGCTCATTGGATGAAAAATATGAGGATGAGAGCGAAGAACAAAAAGAGGAAGAGCGGATTGATCACCTGTTCCCACCTTCTAATGAGAGTAACTCTTTATCCCATACATTGTTTAATTTCCCTTCGAATTTACCGAAGGATGAATGCTATGATGATTGCTACGATCCCGTTGATTCGTTTGAAATATCCCTTTTTGATGATGCTTGCTATGCTTGTGGCCAAGATGCCAATATGAATTATGCTTATGGGGATGAACTTGCTATTGTTCCTTATGTTAAGAATGAAATTGTTGCTATTGCACCCACACATGATAGTCCTATTATCTTTTTGAATTCTCCAAACTACACTATATCAGAGAAGTTTGCACTTATTAAGGATTATATTGATGGGTTGCCTTTTACCGTTACACATGATGTTTTTGAATGTAATATGCATGTGCTTGCTTCTCCTACTTGCAATTATTATGAGAGAGGAACTACATCTCTGCCTCTCTATGTTTCCAACACGATAAAATATAAGAAACCGCTTATACTATGTGTTGGCCTTTACTTGATGTGCATGAATTGTTCTTTTATGACATGTCGATGCATATGAAGAGAGTTAGACTTCGTCATTGCTTGATATATGTTGTTGTGTGCTCACTACTAAATGCTAAATCATTGTTGATTCAAATTGGCTTTGATAAACCTTGGGATCTGGGTGGATCCATTACTTGTGCACTTTATGCCTAGCTTAATGGCTTTAAAGAAAGCGCCGCCAGGGAGACAACTTTGAAATTTTTAATAAAAAAGAGTCATTTATTTCTGTTGAGTGCTTTTATAAAGTTTTAAAACAAAAAAATATAGAGGGGAACCTAAAACTTTTTCAAAAAGAGAAGCAATTGTAAGGTGATGCATTGCGGAAATGAGGGTCGACCTTGAACACTTGTGTTCATGCTTATGAAAACAATGTAGATTTTTTCATGAAAGTTCTCACAAAAATAATTATACCCTGTACAATTCCATTGTATTATAAAAATAATGTGCCAAGAGTTTCCTTTAGGATGATTAAATTGCTTGTTGGTTTGTGCGGTGCAAAAACAGAAACTTTGGCTGTAGTGTGCGATTTTAATTTTTTTACTGGAATGTCGAAAGGTTATGAAACTTTTTGGACAGCCTTGCTATACAAATTTGTTATTTTTCCAAATTGTTTCAGAATTTTTAGAGTTATAGAAGTATGGTGGATGTTGAAATCTTTACAGACTGCCCTGTTTTCACAGATTGCTATTATAGTTTCATTATTTGCATATGTTTGAGTTCTTGTTGAAGCCTCCTTGACTTGGGGCCATAGATTTGTGATAGAATACAATGGGTAATGTTTTTTATAATTATACAATAATGTTAGATCAGTACATGATGGTATTTCATTGATCATATGCACTAACCCCGCCACTTAAAGTTCCATTAAGTTTTGTGTGGATGAAGTGTTCGAAGATCGAGGAGGTCTCAATGTGAGGAGAAGGAGGAGAGGCAAGAGCTCAAGCTTGGGGATTCCCAAGGCACCCCAAGTAAATATTCAAGGAGACTCAAGCATCTAAGCTTGGGGATGCCCCGGAAGACATCCCATCTTTCTTCAAGAAGTATCGGTATGTTTTCGGATTCGTTTCGTTCACATGATATGCGTAAATTCTTGGAGCGTCGTGTGCCTTTTATTTTTCTTTCAATAATGCACCATAATGGTATGAGATAGTCCTTGGCAAATTTGTATAATGATCATTGCACTTCACTTATACCTTTTGAGTATGGCTTTATAGAATGCTTCATGTGCTTCACACATATCATTTGAAGTTTGGATTGCCTGTTTCTCTTCACATAGAAAACCGATGTGCGTAGAATGCTCTCGTGCTTCACTTATATTTGGTAGAGCATGATCTTTTGTAGAAATAATTAAACTCTCATGCTTCACTTATATCTATTTAAAGAGTCAAACGGAATTGGTCAATTGCATGGTTAGTCATAAAATCCTACATAAAACTTATTGATCACTGAATATGATATGTTTGATTCCTTGCAATAGTTTTGCGATATGGAGATGTTAATAGGTGCGAGGTACTAGTGGATGATCATGTTTAGTAAGTTATTGGTGTTAAGGTTTGTGATTCCTAAAGCATGCACGTATAGCCTCTCATTATGCCGGGAAGTTGGAGCACAATTTATCCTTGATTGTCTTATCTTTGTGTGAAGGTCGGGGGCGTGCGATGGTTAACTCCTACCAACCTCCCCCCTAGGAGCATTCTTAGTATTAATTTGCTTCGAGGGATAATAAACTTTTGCAATATGTATGTGAGTTCTTTATGACTAATGTGAGTCCATGGATTATACACACTCTCACCCTTTCATAATTGCTAGCCTCTCTTGTGTCGCGCAACTTTCGCTCGTGCATAAAATTTATTATACCTTCCTCAAAACAGCCACCATACCTACCTATTATGACATTTCCATAGCCATTTCGAGATATAGTGCCATGCACTTCCATCATATAGTTGAGTTGAGCATTCATTTTCATCATATAGAGTCATACTATGTTGATTTTTTTTTTGAAACTATGATGATTTTTATATCAAATTCAGAAACTATACGCTCTAATGCATAAAAATCGAAACTATGACCCTGTTGGCCTTCTGTTGGCCGAAGAGGGACTTTTCGGCCTACCATTGGCCGAAGAGGGACTTTTCGGCCTACCGTTGGCCGAAGTGGGCTCTTCAGTGGCCGAAGAGTGCCCAGCTGGGCCGAAGAGCACTTTTCGGCTTCCCGTTGGCCGAAAAGTGTCAGGGGCACAAAACGTAATTAAGATGGCCTCAAATGAAAAGGTTATCAACATGAAAAATCTTTGACTCGTCGAAACGGTTGATTTTGATATAAAAATTGTCTTAATCCGACGTCGTATGCAACCTGTAGAGCCAAAACAATGTCAGGGGCAGAAGCTGCAGAGTTACTTCGGACAGACCGAATGGATGTCAGAAAATTTATCACGGGACACCCGGTGCACTCGGTGAGACCGTGTGGAATACAGAAGAGTACACAAGTTTGATTACGTTCACTCGGTGAGACCGAACCAAACCACTCGGAGGCTCCGAAAAATTGCCAAAGATTTTTGGATAGATTTTTTAGTCCTTTTAATGTACGGGAAGTCCAGTCGCCTCATAAATCGATGTGAGCATTGTTCGTCTGCACCGGGAAGCACGCCAGCATTGAAGAAATGTCTCTCTTGCGATGGCAGGAATTGAGACGAAAACTTTTGGCGGTGGCGTCATCCACCATGCAAAGTAGAGGCAATGGTCACCTCTCAGGTCGTCACCGTGCACCCTCGACGCCGGGGGTGATGCACACAAAAACGCCACCGTGTACCCTCAACGCTGGGGTGATGCACCGTAGCTCACGTCGAAGGAGACCCGGCCGGAAGCGCAGTACGCAAGCAGTCTTCCCGGTGCAGACGAACAAATTTTCGGATCAAAAATCCTAACTTTAACTCGGACATGAATCTTTAGTAATTTTTCGGATCCATTCGGAGCCTCTGAGTGGTTTGGTTCGGTCTCATAGAGTGAACGTGGCCAAACTTGTGTACTCTTCTATATTCCACACGGTCTTACCGAGTGCACCGGGTGTCCCTTGACAAATTTCCTGACATCCATTCGGTCTGTCCGAAGTAACTCTGCAGCTTCTGTCCCTGACCTTGTTTGGCTTTATATATTGCATACGACCTCGGATTAAGACAATTTTTATATCAAAATCAACCGTTTCGACGAGACGAAGATTTTTCATGTTGATAACTTTTTCATTTGAGGCCATATTAATTACGTTTTGTGCGCCTGACACTTTTCGGCCAACGGGAAGCCGAAAAGTGTACTATCTTGGCCCAGCTGGGAACTCTTCGGCCAACGGTAGGCCGAAAAGTCCATTTTCGGCCAACAGAAGGCCGACAGAGTCATAGTTTCGACTTTTATGCATTAGGCCGTATAGTTTCCGAATTTGCTATAAAAATCATCATAGTTTCAAAAAAAATCTACTATGTTATAGGTATCGACTTGTAATTTTTTTCTTTTGAGTTCTAAGTAAAAGAAGTGTGATAATCATCATTATCCAATATTAGAGCATGTCCCAGTGAGGAAAGGATGATGGAGACTATGATTCCCCCACAAGTCGGGATGAGACTTCGGACAATGAGAGAAACACATATTAAAAAAAGAAAAAGGAAAAAAGAGAAAAAGGAAAAAAAAGAAAAGAAAGAAAGAAAGAAAAAATGATGAATGAAAGAAAAAAAGAGAAGGGGCATGCATATACCACACTTGTGCTTCAAAGTAGCACCATGTGTTTCATATAGAGAGTCTCCTATGTTGTCACTTTCATATACTAGTGGGAATTTTTCATAGTAGAGTTTCATGCATACCCACTTAGTTTTAATGTTGAGCTTTCATACACTTATAGCTTTTAGTGCACCCATTGCATGGAAATCCCTACTCCACACATTGATATCGATTGATGGACATCTCCATAGTCCATTAGTTTTCCTAGTTGATGTGAGACTTTCTTCCCTTCTTTTGTCAACTACCACCGCATTCTATTCCACCTATATTGCTATATCCATGGCTTGCGCTCATGTATTGCGTGAGAGTTGAAAATGCTGAAGCGCGTTAAAAAGTATGAACCAATTGCTTGGCTGACACCTGGGTAGTACATCATTTATACTTTGAGATGGAAAGATAGAGCATGGCAAGACTATATGATTTTTTAGGGATAACGTTCTTTAGCATTTGATATTCTGAAAGACATGACCGTTTGTTGGGATGCTCGAGTATTGATGTCTTTATGTCAAAATATAGACTACTGCTTTGAATCACTCATGTCTTAATATTCATGCCATGACTAGACATATGATCAAGTTTATGTCAGGTAGCATTCCACATCAATAATTACCTTTTTATCATTTACCTACTTGAGGACGAGCAGGAATTAAGCTTGGGGATGCTGATACGTCTCCGTCGTATCTATAATTTTTGATTGTTTCATGCCAATATTATTCAACTTTTACAAAATTTTGGCAACAAGTTATATGATTTATTTGGACTAACTAACTGATCCAGTGCCCAGTGTCAGTTCCTGTTTTTTGCATGTTTTTTGCAACTAAGAAAATCCATATCAAACGAAGTCCAAATGCAATAAAATTTCACGGAGAATTATTTTTGAATATATGTGATTTTTGGGAGTTGGAATCACCGCAAACGGAGGCCCACACAAGCCACAAGACACCACGGCGCGCGAGAGGCCCCTGGCGCGTGGTAGTGGGTTGTGACCACCTCGTACATTGGTTGGAGCTCTACTTCGGGCGCAAGGAAGCTTATATCCAGAAAAAAAAATCGTGTTAAAATCTCAGCGCAATTGGAGTTACTGATCTCCAGGAATATAAGAAACGGTGAAGGGCCAGATCTTGGGAACGCGAAACAGAGAGGACAGAGAGATAGATCCAATCTTGGAGTGGCTCTCGCCCCTCCCATGCCATGGAAGCCAAAGACCAGAGGGGAGACCCTTCTCCCACCTAGTGAGGAGGCCAAGGAAGAAGAAGAAGGAGGGGGGCTCTCTCCCCATCGCTTCCGGTGGCGCCGGAGTGCCGCCGAGGCAACGTTCGGGACGGCGATCTACATCAACAATCTTGCTACCGTCAACACCAACTTTCTCCCCCTCATTGCAGCGGTGTAACACCTCTTCCCCCCACTGTAATCTCTACTTAAACATGGTGCTCAACTCCATATATTATTTCCCAATGATCTATGGTTATCTTATGATGCTTGAGTAGATTTATTTTGTCCTATGGGTTAATCGTGATCTTGGTGGTACGATTGTATAATTTATTTTGGTGTTGTGCTATGCTGCCCTCCGATCTCGCGCAAACGTGAGGGGCCCCTGATCTAGGGTGTTGCAATATGTTCATGGTTCGCTTATGGTGGGTTGCGAGAGTAACAGAAACTTAAAACCGAGTAAGTGGGGTATGACGTATGGGAGTAAAGAGGACTTGATACTTAATGCTATCGTTGGGTTTCACAGCCTTAATGGTCTTTAGTAGTTGCGGATGCTTGCTAGGGGACCAATCATAAGTGCATATGATCCAAGTAGAGAAAGTATGTTAGCTCATCTGTGACACCCGAGTAATCAAGCTACACTGAACCTCCGCTAATGATGCCATGTCACCTCGATTACTGTTGTTCATCTCACGCTAATTTAAACCGATTAAAATTAAAATTTAAAATAACGTCAAATAATTAAAGTTTCAAATGTTAAAAACTAAAATGTTCTAGCGGTGGCAAATAATGCATGAGTAATTATGGTAGAAAAACCACACTTTTTATAAAATATTTAAATGCCCCTAAAATATTTGAAGTGGACCAATGGCATTTAATTGGTCCTCTTCATTTTAGTTAAATAGTTGCACCTCTCAAAATAATATTGTAACATTTTACACTGGCCCAGAATTAGGTCTAGTATTTAGGTGACAAATTTGGTGTTTAAGAAAAATCAATAGATTATTCATTTTATGCAAAATCGTAAATTAAATTATTAACAAAACAACAGTAAAAAACAAATTACAAAAATATGAAAAAGGCCAAGGCCAAGGCCAACCCCAAGCCACTTGGGCCGGTCCATCCTGTTGGCCCACCTAAGCCCCCTGCCGACAAGACCCCCACCCCAACCCTAATCCACTCAGCCCAAACACTAGATCCCCTTTTTTTCTCCCAGATTGGGATCGACCGGGAGGAGCCCGACAGGGCCCCGGCGCCCACCGCCCGTGGCCAGCGCGCCCCTCCGGTGCCCCCGGCGGCCTCCACCACGCCGCCACTGGACCCCTTCGTCCCGCCACTGCCTCGCATCTCCTCCCCGGCCGCCTTCCCCGCCGGACTGCTCAACCCCCCTGTGAGCTCCCTTCGGTCACCGCCCCCTCGCGCTCGCCTCTTCCTCGCCGTGCGTCGCTTGCGGGCGCACGCGTGCACCGCTCCACTCTGGCTACTCCGCCCCCCCTCCTGCACATGCCCCGCTCGCCTCCCCTGCTAGTCTCGGTCACCGCCGCGACGAGTGCGCCCGGGGCCACGCCTGTGCCTCGCCCCGGTCGTTTGGCTCGGCCACGGCAACTGCCCCTCTGGCCCTCGGCCTCGCCTGACCGCCCGCCCCCTCCGGCCACGCCTGGCCCGCCCCGGCACCGCTTCGTCCAGTGCTCTAGCCGGCCCGGCCACTAGCCGCGTGCTGGCTTGGCCGGACATTGTTCGGTTTGATGTGAGTGAGGTTGTGGACAATGTTCGGCCCCTGCCCTGTTCAGTGCCCAGTGCCCCTGTTAGCTGTTAAAAAAGGGATTAAAATATACAATATAAAAATTATGTTAAATAAAAAAGTAATTAATTAATTAATGAGTTAATTAATTTAATTAATCCGGTTTAACTAATCTAATTAATCATGTTAATTAACACTACTAATATGTTAGTCGAACCGAGTCAATGACGAACGGGCCCCACATGTCAGGGTTGACCTAGTCAACCTCTGGTCCTACTGACATCTTGCTGATGTCACGCTGACATCATAATTACCTTTTCTAATTAAATCAATTTGAAAATTCCAAAAATGATTAAATCTTTATAAACTAATATAAAATAATTCATAACTCGGATGAAAATACTTTATACATGAAAGTTGCTCAGAACGACGAGACGAATCCGAATATGCGGTCTGTTCGTCCGCCACATGCCTCTAACTATATGAACTTGGAATATTCTCCCTCCGGACATCCATCTAACATAGGTCTGGAACCAGGATAACATTCCCGGTTGAATTCCCCCTTCACCTATATCATGTAGACATACGTTAGATCACACGCAGCACTGCGTATTGCCATGTTACGCTTTGTGATGCTTTGATTGCTCTGTTATTTATTATGTTTCCCCTCCGTTACTTCTTTCCGGTAGACCCCGAGACTGCCGGCGACCCCCAGTTCGACTACGGTGTCGACGACCCCTCCTTCTTGCCGGAGCAACCAGGCAAGCCAACCCTCCTTGATCACCAGATATCGCCCAATCTCTTCTCTGTTATTCTTGCATTAGATTTGCTACTGTTGATGATTCGATACCTCCTATTCTGTTGCATAGCCTCTCATTGTTGCTACCACTATTGATACCTTTACCTGCTATCCTAAATGCTTAGTATAGGATGCTAGTATTCCATCAGTGGCCCTACATTCTTGTTTGTCTTCCATGCTATACTATCGGGCCGTGATCACTCGGGTGGTGATCACAGGTTTATACTATATACATAGTATACATGATTCATGATGTGACTAAAGTCGGGTCGGCTCGTAGAGTACCCGTAAGTGATTCACGGATTAGGGGCTGAAAGGACAGGTGGCTCCATCCAGGTAGCGGTGGACCTGGGTTCCTGACGGCCCCCGAGTGAATCTTTATGGCGGAGCGACAGGGCGGGTTGAGACACCCAGTTGAGAGGTGGCCTGGCCCTGGTCGTTGTCCGCAGTGATTTCATAATAACACGCTTAACGAGTTTGGATATTTGATCTGAGTCTAGCCACTGGCCTATACGCACTAACCAGCTACGTGGGAATATATATGGGCTCTCGACATCGTGGTATCAGCCGAAGCCTTCTTGATGTCAGTGACTTAGCGGCGTGCGCCGGGTTGGACCACGTAACGCAACTTCCTTGGTAATGGAGGTTGCTAGGTCTGCTCACCGGCCGCGTACGCAACGTGCAGGTGTGCAATGGGCGATGGGCCTAGACCCCTCTGTGCTTTGGATTTAGACCGGTGTGCTGACCTCTCAGCTGTGCTTAGGTAGGGCTGCGACGTGTTGATCTTCCGAGGCCGGGCATGACCCAGGAAAGTGTGTCCGGCCAAAGGGGATCGAGCATGCTAGGAAATGTGGTGCACCCCTGTAGGAAAGTTAATCTATTCGAATAGCCGTGTCCCTTGGTAAAAGGACGACCCAGAGTTGTACTCGACCTCATGACAACTAGAAACGAATACTTAATAAAACACACCCTTTCAAGTGCCAGATTCAACCCGGTGATCGCTTTCCCACAGGGCGACGAGGGGAGGATCGCCGGGTAGGATTATGCTATACGATGTTACTTGGTGAACTTTCCAGCTACTCAAGACGGAGGCTGCCAGAAGCATTGTTACTTGTTACATTCCAGCTACTCTCTTCTACTACTGCAAGATGGAGGCTGCCAGAAGTGTAGTCTTCGATTGGATTAGCTATCCCCCTCTTATTCTGGCATTCAACAGTTTAGCCCACGGATATTACCCCTTTACACTGATACCATTGCATATGTAGTGTAGATCCTTGCTTTAGAGTACTTTGGATGAGTACTCACGGTTCTTTTGCTCCCCCTTTTCTCTCCTTTTCCTCTCTTCTCGGATGATGCAACCAGATCGATGGAGTCCAGGAGCCAGGGGATCCCAAGGATGTTTCTACGTGGAGTTCGGCTTCGAGGAGTAGTTAGGAGGTCCCAGGCAGGATGCCTTGCCTTTTCAATCGTTGCTACATTTGTGCTAGCCTTGTTAAGGCAAACTTGTTTAACTTATGTCTATACTTAGATATTATTGCTTTTGCTGACTCTTGTGTATTCGAGCTTATGTATTCGAGCCCTCGAGGCCCCTGGCTTGTAATATAAAGCTTGTATTATTTTTATTGGTGTCTAGAGTTGTGTTGTGATATCTTCCAGTGAGTCCCTGATCTTGGTCGTACACATTTGCGTGCATGATTAGTGTACGGTCAAATCGGGGGCGTCACAAGTTGGTATCAGAGCCGACTGCCTATAGGTAGCCCCCTTTCCAACTCCTTGGCCGAAGTTGAGTCTAGTCTTTGAAAAACAAATTTACTAACTTGTTGTGTGGGCTTACGGGCCCACAACACCAAATGGGTGGTGTTAGGATCTTTTATTCCTCTTCTATGCTCTGGGACTCTGATCTCTCTTCTATTCAGTTTAAAAGATTTTACTAACTCTGACTCTAGGTTCTTGTAACTGTTTCTCCTGGAGAGCGCTCATTCCGAAAGATCACCTGCTTCGTTAGAAGATTCTGAGGATATCCCTCGATATTTTCCCGAGACCCTTGTGCTCATCGCCTTTGCAATTCACTGCCACTGATATATCCCTATGGATATCTGCATGCACTTGTCATTATCATGATCATTCCTCGTCGCTCTTGTTGTTACAAGATGCCTCAAAATATTCTCCGTTGTCCCGAGAATCCTTTGAGTTTACTGTCTTGCAGTTTTATTTCGCATGAAAACCCTTACGGTTATTTCCTCACATTTATCGAGGATCCGGTGTTCTCAATTGTTCATGTGTCTCAAAAAATTCTTTGGAATACTTTTCGATCTTTCAAAAATCCTCTGCATCCTGTTACTCTTGAAATTCTTGCCTGCTTCCATTATGGTTAATTCCATATGACTAGTAGTCTTTGTTAACATCCCTTGTCTTAGCCATTTTGAGCCTATTGATTCAATGTGTGTGTGCAGGCAGTCATCAGGTTATCCTTTTTAAAATTATCTTTCCGGCTCAAACGTCATTCCGGACATGAGTTGGTTCTCGGCAATTCAAACCTTTATTGATTGTCCAACTAAGTGTTTTCAACTTATACATCCTTGATCAGAGCGACTGCTTCTGATCCTTAATTTTGGAAACTATAATTTCTTTCTATTTAAGCATCAGACTAATCAGGTGATTCTTGAATCTGATGCCTCTGCATTCTTTCTTCTTCTGAGTGAGTACCGATACTCACATCAGCTCCGTTGTGGATCGCTCGATCCATTGTTGGATTGTTATCCGACAGTGTCCTTCATATTCAATCACCTTGTGAGTTCTTCCCCTGATACATAATGCCTTTGGTAAATTGTATCCTCTGCTTGGCAAACCATGCTCTGCTTTCGAGCTTGTGTATTTACTTTTGAAACTTGTGGTATATGTTACTAAGATGCCCAATGGGTTGAACCTATGCCTTCCCCTAATCCGTGAGAACCCGAAAGTTTTCACAAGTCATACTCTTCCGGTGTTCTACCAGATAAAATTCCAACACTACAGTTTTATCAAAGCGAGAGGTGAATGAAATGATATGCATTAAAGAAGTGGGAGTCGACCTTGAACTTTGTGTTCATGCCCATGAAAATTATGTAGACCATCTCGGAAGCTTCTTGCTAAATGATTATCCAGTTGTATGATTATTTCGGTATTCTTGAATTAATTCCTTACAGTTATGGTTCGACCATGCTGTCCTGATCCAGTATATCTGATGGGAATTCATTCTAGTGCCTCGTCTATTTTTGGCAAGGTTGAAGTATCTACTGTCATAGGTCAATGACCCGGTTCTACTTCTATCATGTTCTACCTTCGAGTATTACCCCTTGGTATCTCGAAGATGTCTTGCCGTTGCACCACATCTTACTAACTTTGTTGAAGCAATGTCTTTCCTTGTCATAATCACTCTACGAGTTCTGGGTTGTTGTCAACCGAGGACACCGACCAGTGAAATTATTCCGCACTGCAAATCAAATACCCCTAGTATTTTTTAGTGGGAAATTCTGAACTCAATCTGGTCATTCTTAGACTATCAGCTGCATACCGGTCTTGCTATCTTTGATTGTGCTACCTTGTCCTTCTCTGGTGCACGGATTCTTCAGTGTGTGAGCAAGACTTATGTCAATCTTTGAACATGATGTTGCTTGTCTTGAAAGGCAACTTTGGTTCCGAGCTTGCATCTCATATATTGATCCTATAACTTGCCACTTCGTCATTCCCTTGCTTGTTGCCCTTGTTGTTTGATTGCATCCTCTTGAAACCTCCCGGCAAATGTGCCGGATCACCTTCAACACTTTGACTTCTTCTGAGATGTCAACTGTGTTCATGATGAGAAATACCCTCCTTGCCCTCGATGATTTTTATTATCATGGACAACACCCTTGACTTCTTTACATCGCGAACTTGTCCACATTATGAATACAACTTCCTCTCCAACTAGTATTGTGTTCTGCCTTGAAGTATTACTGTCTTTTATGTCAAGAATGTTGTGGGGATCGCTCCACCTCTTAGAAATTCTCGGTATGATGATACTTCTCACCAACACCATTCTTCCTTGGTCCCCGTGTGGTTTTTAACTGGGATACCAATATGCTAACGATGTTGCTTGAGTTCTGTACTTCTAGCAACCCTATTGCTTTGAAGTTAATGATCGACAGTTTGTTCTTAGACTGTTGGGTATTGAATCGTTACTCTAACATTGATCTTGCTTCCTAAGGTCATATTTCGGGCACACCTTTCAACTAATGATTAATGAGTATGTTTTCCTCGAACATACAACATTATATCATTTGAATTGACAAGTGTCATCTTGTTGTTCACATTATTGTGGAAATCTATCCGTTTGGAATTCTCGATGAATTGTCGCTGAGCCCATCAGCCACCTCCTCATCCTCTCCTTGGTTTAATGATGAACTATTGTTTCGGGAACCCGCTCCCATAGTTCATTTCCCGAGAATCTTGCAATGTCATTTTGTCGATTTATGTTGCACCTTTTCTTCTCGGACATCCCGAGTCTGAGGTATCATGACACCAATCGGATCTGAATCTCGGTCAGATATGATGGTTTGGACAAATTTCCAGTAGTTATAATGTTGGTCCTTTGATGACCTGGTAATATGATGTCATGCCTAGCACCCCTGGCTGGAAGACCTATCATTATAATTTCTTTTGCAAGGATAACCATTCTTCCAAGAGGAAATTCTAAGACTTATTTTATAAGTTGCTCCCGATGGATCATTTGTGTATCCAAAGTCTGGCCCTTGATTGAAACACCATATCATTGCTACCTCGAAGCATGACTATGATACCCTGCTCATCAACAAGAACATTGGAGACACGATGCTAAATGTTTCTTAGTCAGTTATCCAAACACCGTTGTATGGGTAACATCTTATTAATCCTTGTCTCTTTATCTTAATGGTTGGGTACTTGCTCTCCTACCCTGTATGCCATGTTCTGCTTGTCCATGGGAAGGATATGTTGGGAAACGTAGTATTTCAAAAAAAATCCTATGATCACGCAAGATCTATCTACTAGAAGCATAGCAACGAGAGGGGAGAGTGTGTCTACGCGTACCCTCGTAGACCGAAAGCGGAAGCGTCTAGTGACGCGGTTGATGTAGTCGAACGTCTTCGCGATCCAACTAATCCAAGCACCAAACGTACGGCACCTCCGCGTTCAGCACACGTTCAACTCGATGACGTCCCACGAGCTCTTGATCCAGTTGAGCATCACGGGAGAGTTTCGTCAGCACGACGGCGCGGTGACGATGATGATGAAGTTACCAGTGCGAGGCTTCGCCTAAGCACTGCAACGATATGACCGAGGTGTGTAACTGTGGAAGGGGGCACCGCACACGGCTAAGACAAATTTTGGGGTGCCTTTGGGGTGCTCCCCTCCCCCGTATATAAAGGAGGGAGGGAGGAGGCGGCCGACCTAGGGGGTGCACCAAGCATAGGGAGTCCTACTGGGACTCCCAAGTCCAACTAGGATTCCTGTTCCTATTTGGAGTAGGAGAGAAGGAAAGAGAGGGAGAGGCGGAAGGAAAGGGGGCCGCACCCCTTGTCCAGTTCGTTTTGGGCAAGGGGCAGGCGTGTGCTACCACTTGTCCCTTCTCCCCTCTCTCCACTAAAGCCCAATAAGGCCCGTTACTTCTCCCGGTGAATTCCCGTAACTCCCCGGTACTTCGAAAAATACCCGAATCACTCGGAACCTTTCCGATGTCCGAATATAGCCTTCCAATATATGAATCTTTACCTCTCAATCATTTGAAGACTCCTTGTCATGTCCCCGATCTCATCTGGGACTCCGAACAAACTTCGGTCATCAAATCACATAACTCATAATACAAATCGTCATCGAACGTCAAGCGTGCCGACCCTACGGGTTCGAGAACTATGTAGACATGACCGAAACACATCTCCGGTCAATAACCAATAGCGGAACCTGGATGCTCATATTGGTCCTACATATTCTACGAAGATCTTTATCAGTCAAACCACATAACAACATAGGTTGTTCCTTTTGTCATCGGTATGTTATTTGCCCGAGATTCGATCGTCGGTATCATTATACCTAGTTCAATCTCGTTACCGACAAGTTTCTTTACTCGTTCCGTAATACATCATCCCGTGACTAACTCATTAGTCATTTGCTTGCAAGGCTTATTACGATGTGTATTACCGAGAGGGCCCAGAGAGACCTCTCCGACACTCGGAGTGACAAATCCTATTCTCGATCTATGCCAACACCACAAACACCTTTAGAGACACCTGTAGAGCATCTTTATAATCACCCAGTTACGTTGTGACGTTTGATAGCACACAAGGTGTTCCTCCGGTATTCGGGAGTTGCATAATCTCATAGTCATAGGAACATGTATAAGTCATGAAGAAAGCAATAGCAGTAAAACTAAACGATCAAGTTGCTAAGCTAACGGATGGGTCTTGTCCATCACATCATTCTCCTAATGATGTGATCCCGTTGATCAAATGACTACTCATGTTTATGGTTAGGAAACATAACCATCTTTGATTAACGAGCTAGTCTAGTAGAGTCATACTAGGGACACTCTATTTTGGTCTATGTATTCACACATGTACTAAGTTTCCGGTTAATACAATTCTAGCATGAATAATAAACATTTATCATGATATAAGGAAATATAAATAACAACTTTATTATTTCCTGTAGGGCATATTTCCTTCAGTCTCCCACTTGCACTAGAGTCAATAATCTACTTCACATCGCCATGTGATTTAATATCGATAGTTCATATCGTTATGTGAATAACACCCGTAGTTCACATCGCCATGTGATTAACACCCAAAAGGGTTTACTAGAGTCAATAATCTAGTTCACATCGCCATGTGATTTACACCGAAAGAGTACTAAGGTGTGATCATGTTTTGCTTCGTGAGAGAAGTTTAGTCAGCGGGTCTGTTACATTCAGATCCGTATGTATTTCGCAAATTTCTATGTCTACAATGCTCTGCATGGAGCTACTCTAGCTAATTGCTCCCACTTTCAATACATATCCAGATTGATATTTAGAGTCATCTGGGATACACCCCTAGCTAGGCACAATACACGATAGATTTAGGGAATGCCATAATGATACGATATGTCGCGAAAGCTCATCTCATATTCCCTACGTTCAGCAGCAAGCTTCCTTTGTGGCAAGCAAAAGTAATCAAAAGGGCTAAATTTAATGGGACAAAAGTCCCCTACATCAATCTCAGGAGGAATAGGTTCCCCTTTTGGCCCTTTGTAGTGAACAACCAATTCATCATTATAGGCATTCTTTTGGCAGAAGGTCATAAGCCTTCGCTCAAGGGAGAAGCCTAACCCATTGTTTTGAACAGAAAAATCATCATTCATCTCAGAAATTATATCAATCAAGACCTCGGTAGGAACCTTTTTTCTAAGGTTTTCACTAAAAGCAACATGATCAGGAGGTCGCAACCGCATTATGTCTTCTTGATTGAACAAGATAGCCTCTATGGGAGGTCGACCGACATCTACTCCGTAATGAGCAAAGATTTCTTTGGCCTCTTTCATGATAAATCTAAATTCATGAGCCAAAAAGATAGTAGTTGCATGCTTAACAGAAGAATGCTCAATATTGGAAAACTCCAAAAAGATTCTCTGAATACAGGGATGCATATGGATAAATTGCCTTTCAATTTCTACTATAAGCATCGATACAGCATCTGCAAGGCTACTAGTTCTGTGAAGAATAGAGCCACCCATAGTGGCCAAAGCGCCGACACGAGTAAAGAAGTCTTGAAGAACTCCTTTTCCAATGATATTACCACTAGCAACCCAGAACTTCTTAATATGTAAAGTGGTAGCTTCATCCGGGGGGGGTCAACATAGATGTTGCCCTCGGCATTACTACCCTTCTCGATAAAATAGTCCCCCATCTCAGACATGAGGGCAAACAGGCAAGCAACACACAAGCAAACAAGAAACAATCGAACGATAAATACACGGCAGAAGAAGGGAAAATAAAACGGCAAGGGTGAAGTGGGGGAGAGGAAAACGAGAGGCAAAAAATGTAATGTGAAGGATAAGGGTGTGTGATAGGTACTTGGTATATGACTTTTGCGTAACCCTCCCCGGCAACGGTGCCAGAAATTCTTCTTGCTACTTCTCGAGCTTGCGTTGTATTCCCTCGAAGAGGAAAGGCATATATAGCACATTAGCGTAAGTATTTCCATCAGTTTTTGAGAACCAAGGTATCAATCCAGTAGGAGACCATGCGCGAGTCCCTCGCACCTTCACAAACAAATAAGAACTTCGCAGCCAACGCGATAAGGGGTTGTCAATCCCTTTACGGTCTCTTACGAGAGTGAGATCTGATAGAGATGATAGTTTATATTTTTTGTATTTTTGTTTATAAGAACAGAAAGTAAAAGCGGAAAAAGTAAAGTAGATGTAGATTGATATGTTGAGAATAGACCCGGGGGCCATAGTGTTCTCTAGTGGCTTCTCTCATGATAGCGATATTCTACGACGGGTAAACAAATTACTGTTGAGCAATTGATAGAAAAGCGAATAATTATGAGACTATCTAGGCATGATCATTGTATATAGGCATCACGTCCGAGACAAGTAGACCGACTCCTGCCTGCATCTACTACTATTACTCCACACATCGACCGCTATCCAGCATGCATCTAGTGTATTGAGTTCATAAGAACAGAGTAACGCCTTAAGCAAGATGACATGATGTAGAGGGATAAACTCAAGCAATATGATGTAAACCCTATCTTTTTATCATCGATGGCAACAATACAATACATGCCTTGCTGCCCCTACTGTCACTGGGAAAGGACATTGCAAGATTGAACCCAAAGCCAAGCACTTCTCCCATTGCAAGAACTATAGATCTAGTAGGCCAAACCAAACCAATAATTCGAAGAGACTTGCAAGGATATTATGAGCACACATAAAGAGTTCAGAAAAGAACCAAATATTTCTCATAGATAATCTTGATCATAAACTCGCAATTCATCGGATCTCGACAAACACACCACAAAAAGAGATTACATCGAATAGATCTCCTCGAAGACCGAGGAGAACTTTGTATTGATATCTAGAGAGAGAGAAGAAGCCATCTAGATACTAGCTATGGACCCGAAGGTCTGTGGTAAACTACTCACAACTCATGGTGAGGGCGATGATGATGATGTAGAAGCACTCCATGATGGATCCCCCCTCCGGCGGAGCTCCGAAACAGGCTCCCATATGGGATCTCACGGGAACAGAAGGTTACGGCGGTGGAATTAGGGTTTTCTCTTTGTTGTTGATGGTTTCGGGGTATGTAGGCTTATATAGGAGGAAGGAGGACACCGGGGGACTCACGAGGGACCCACAAGGCAGGGGGCATGCCTTGGGAAGGGGGGCGCGCCCCCACCCTCGTGGGCACCTCGTGGCCCCAACTCTGTGGTTCTCCAGTCTCCCATGCGTGATTTTCTCCAAAAATATCTCTCCCGAAGGTTTCATTCCGTTTGGACTCCGTTTGATATTCCTTTTCTGCAAAACCCTGAAACAGGCAAAAAACAACAATCTGGACTGGGCCTTTGGGTTAGTAGGTTAGTCCCAAAAATGATATAAAAGTGTATGACAAAGCCCATTAAACATCCAAGATATCATAAATAATGGCATGGAACAATCAAAAATTACAGATACGTTGGGGACGTATCAAGCATCCCCAAGCTTAATTCCTGCTCGTCCTCGAGTAGGTAAATGATAAAAACAGAATTTTTGATGTGGAATGCTAACCAACATAATTTTTAAATGTAATTCTCTTAATTGTGGCATGAATGTTCAGATCTGAAAGATTCAAGATAAAAGTCTATATTGACATAAGAAATAATAATACTTCAAGGATACTAACAAAGCAATCATGTCTTCTCAAAATACTATGGCTAAATAAAGTTATCCCAACAAAATCATATAGTCTGGCTATGCTCCCTCTTCATCACACAAAATATTCATATCATGCACAACCCCGATTCCAGCCAAGCACTTGTTTTCATACTCTATTCTTTCAAACCTTTCAACTTTCACGCAATACATGAGCGTGAGCCATGGACATAACACTATGGGTGGAATAGAGAGGTGGTTGTGGAGAAGACAAAAAGGAGGGAGATAGTCTCACATCAACTAGGCATATCAATGGGCTATGGAGATGCCCATCAATAGATATCAATGTGAGTGAGTAGGGATTGCCATGCAACGGATGCACTAGAGCTAAATATGTATGAGAGCTCAACAAAAGAAACTAGTGGGTGTGCATCCAACTTGCTTGCTCACGAAGACCTAGGGCATTTGAGGATGCCCATCATTGGAATATACAAGCCAAGTTCTATAACGAAAATTCCCACTAGTATAAAAATGACTAAGCATGAGACTCTCTACTATGAAGAACATGGTCCTACTTTGAAGCACAAGTGTGGAAAAAAGATAGTAGCGATTGTCCCTTTTTTCTAGCCATTCTTTTTCTTTGGCCTTTTGTTTTCTTTTTTTTGCGGAGGGGCTTTATTGATTTAGCCTTTCCTCCCATGGGACAATGCTCTAATAATGATGATCATCACACTTCCATTACAACTCGATATTACAACTCGATACTACAACAAAGTATGACTCTATATGAATGCCTCCGGCCGTGTACCGAGATGTGCAATGAAACAAGAGTGACATGTATAAAAAATTATGCATGGTGGCCTTACCACAAATACGATGTCAACTACATGATCATGCATGGCAATATGACAATATGATGCGTGTCATATGAACGGAACGGTGGAAAGTTGCATGACAATATATACCGGAATGGCTATGGAAATGCCATGATGGGTAGGTATGGTGGCTGTTTTGAGGAATATATGGTGGCTGTTTTGAGGCAGGATATACAGTGGGTGTATGGTACCGGCGAAAGTTGCGCGGTACAAGAGATGCTAGCAATCGTGGAAGGGTGAGAGTGCGTATAATCTATGGACTCAACATTAGTCATAAGAACTCATATACTTATTGCAAAAATCTACGAGTCATCAAAACAAAGCAATCAACGCATACTCCTAGGGGGGAGGTTGGTAGGAGTTAACCATCGCGCGCCCCCGACCTCCACACAAAGGTTGGCACTTTACAAATACCTCATGCTCTAACTTCGTCACATAGCGATTCACCATACGTGCATGCTACGAGAATCACTAACCTTAACACAAGTATTTCTCAGTTTCACAATAACTCCACTAGCATGACTCTAATATCACTATCCTCATATCTCAAAACATTTATCAAGCATCCAACATCTCATCATATTCAATGCACTTAGTGTGAAAGTTTTTACTACATTGATATTGGAGGTCTATCATGTGAAGACTAGTTTTATAGCCTAAACACATTACCATGCTGTTTTAATAGACTCTCAAATGAATATAAGTGAAGCATGAGAGTTCAACAATTTCTTCAAAATATTATCACCACCGTGCTCTAAAAGATATAAGTGAAGCACTAGAGCAAAAACTATTCAACTCAAAAGATATAAGTGAAGCACATAGAGTGTTCTAACAATTCCTAGGACATATTTAACTCTCTCAAATATGTGTGTACAGCAAGGATAATTGTGGCAAACTAACAAGCAAATACTCAAATTATACAAGACGCTCCAAGCAAAACACATATCATATGGTGAATAAAAATATAGCTCCAAGTATAATTACCGATGGATGAAGACGAAAGAGGGGATGCCTTCCCGGGGCATCCCCAAGCTTAGGCTTTTGATTGTCCTTGAATTTTACTTGGGGTTCCATGGGAATCCCCAAGCTTAGGCCCTTGCTACTCTTTGTTCCATAGTCCATCAAAGCAATACTCAAAACTTGAAAACTTCACCATACAAAACTTAGACAAAAATCTCGTGAGCTCCGTTAGTATAAGAAAACAAATCACTACTCAAAGGTACTGCAATGAATTCATTCTTTGTTTATACTGGTGTTAAACCTACTGTATTCCAACTTCTCTATGGTTCATACTTCACAATATTACACATAGATGCATTGAAATAAGCAAACAACACACGAAAAACAGAATGTGTCAAAAACATAACAGTCTGTAGTAATCTGCAGATTTCGCATACTTATGTAACTCCAAAAAATTCAAACTAAATTGGTAAACGTGAGGAATTTGTCTATTAATAATCTGCAAAAATAATCAACTAAATTGCAAGCTCCCGTAAAATCTGATGACCATTCTAGCGAGCGCTAACGATTCTGTTTTTCACAGCAATATCACATAAACTTCACACAAGTCTTCCCAAAGGTTCTACTTGGCACAAACACTAAACAAAACAGGAAACCACATCTAAACATAAGCTAGATGCAATATTTATTACCTAACAGCAGCAAAAATAAAAAATATAAAATTGGGTTGCCTCCCAACAAGCGCTATCGTTTTACGCCCCTAGCTAGGCACGATACAAGATAGATTTAGGGAATGCCATAATGATACGATATGTCGCGAAAGCTCATCTCATATTCCCTACGTTCAGCAGCAAGCTTCCTTTGTGGCAAGCAAAAGTAATCAAAAGGGCTAAATTTAATGGGACAAAAGTCCCCTAACTCAATCTCAGGAGGAATAGGTTCCTCTTTTGGCCCTTTGTAGTGAACAACCAATTCATCATTATAGGCATTCTTTTGGCAGAAGGTCATAAGCCTTCGCTCAAGGGAGAAGCCTAAGCCATTGTTTTGAACAGAAAAATCATCATTCATCTCAGAAATTATATCAATCAAGACCTCAGTAGGAACCTTTTTTCTAAGGTTTTCACTAAAAGCAACATGATCAGGAGGTCGCAACCGCATTATGTCTTCTTGATTGAACAAGATAGCCTCTATGGGAAGTCGACCGACATCTACTCCGTAATGAGCAAAGATTTCTTTGGCCTCTTTCATGATAAATCTAAATTCATGAGCCAAAAAGATAGTAGTTGCATGCTTACCAGAAGAATGCTCAATATTGGAAAACTCCAAAAAGATTCTCTGAATACAGGGATGCATATGGATAAATTACCTTTCAATTTCTACTATAAGCATAGATACAGCATCCGCAAGGCTACTAGTTCTGTGAAGAATAGAGCCACCCATAGTAGGCAAAGCGCCCACACAAGTAAAGAAGTCTTGAAGAACTCCTTTTCCAATGATATTACCACTAGCAACCCAGAACTTCTTAATATGTAAAGTGGTAGCTTCATCCGGGGGGGTCAACATAGACGTTGCCCTCGGCATTACTACCCTTCTCGATAAAATCATCCGCCATCTCAGACATGAGGGCAAACAGGCAAGCAACACTCAAGCAAACAAGAAACAATCGAACGATAAATACACGACAGAAGAAGGGCAAATAAAACGGCAAGGGTGAAGTGGGGGAGAGGAAAACGAGAGGCAAAAAATGTAATGCGAAGGATAAGGGTGTGTGATAGGTACTTGGTATATGACTTTTGCGTAAGCCTCCCCGGCAACGGCGCCAGAAATTCTTCTTGCTACTTCTCGAGCTTACGTTGTATTCCCTCGAAGAGGAAAGGGAGATGCAACACATTAGCGTAAGTATTTCCATCAGTTTTTGAGAACCAAGGTATCAATCCAGTAGGAGACCACGCGCGAGTCCCTCGCACCTTCACAAACAAATAAGAACTTCGCAGCCAACGCGATAAGGGGTTGTCAATCCCTTTACGGTCTCTTACAAGAGTGAGATCTGGTAGAGATGATAGTTTATATTTTTGGTATTTTTGTTTATAAGAACAGAAAGTAAAAGCGGAAAAAGTAAAGTAGATGTAGATTGATATGTTGAGAATAGACACGGGGGCCATAGTGTTCTCTAGTGGCTTCTCTAATGATAGCGATATTCTACGGCGGGTAAACAAATTACTATCGAGCAATTGACAGAAAAGCGAATAATTATGAGACTATCTAGGCATGATCATTGTATATAGGCATCACGTCCGAGACAAGTAGACCGACTCCTGCCTGCATCTACTACTATTACTCCACACATCGACCGCTATCCAGCATGCATCTAGTGTATTGAGTTCATAAGAACAGAGTAACGCCTTAAGCAAGATGACATGATGTAGAGGGATAAACTCAAGCAATATGATGTAAACCCCATCTTTTTATCGTCGATGGCAACAATACAATACATGCCTTGCTGCCCCTACTGTCACTGGGAAAGGACACTGCAAGATTGAAACCAAAGCCAAGCACTTCTCCCATTGCAAGAACTATAGATCTAGTAGGCCAAACCAAACCAATAATTCGAAGAGACTTTCAAGGATATTATGAGCACACATAAAGAGTTCAGAAAAGAACCAAATATTTCTCGTAGATAATCTTGATCATAAACTCACAATTCATCGGATCTCGAAAAACACACCGCAAAAAGAGATTACATCGAATAGATCTCCTCGAAGACCGAGGAGAACTTTTTATTGAGTATACAGAGAGAGAGAGAAGAAGCTATCTAGATACTAGCTATAGACCCGAAGGTCTATGGTAAACTACTCACAACTCATGGTGACGGTGATGATGATGATGTAGAAGCACTCCGTGATGGATCCCCCTCCGACGGAGCTCCGGAACAGGCTCCAAGATGGGGTCTCACGGGAACAGAAGGTTACGACGGTGGAATTAGGGTTTTCCCTATGTTGCTGATGGTTTCGCGGTACGTAGGCTTATATAGGAGGAAGGAGGACATCGGGGGACTCACGAGGGACCCACGAGGCAGGGGGGCGCCCCTGTAACGCCCCGGACACACTCGTCGGTGGTCGTTACAAGTTGGTATCAGAGCCGACCCTCGCGGTTACACGGATGTTTGCGGACAGTTTGCAGTCATGTTGTGCATGACGTTTGTGACCCGTCGTGGCACACGACATGGCACATGTGCTGTCCTGGAAGCACAGACGGTTGTGCCAAGAGGGAACGCTCCTGTGGCCCGACGAGGATGTCGGTTCCTCTGAGTGAGGGTGTATGTGATGGCCTGGCTTATTAGGGATGATAGACTACTCATATCAATAAGGAATTCCTTCTTTTCCGGGAGCCCATTCGGATAGAACTCCAAAGTTAAGCGTGCTCAGCTTGGAGTAGTTTCAGGATGGGTGACCGACCGGGAAGTTGCTCCCCGGTGCACACGAGTGAGGACAAAGTGCGCAGAAAAGACTAGTATTGATATGTGAGGCCAGTCTAGATCCCGCCAGGAGTAACGACCACCGGCGGGTGTGTCCGGGGTTGATATGTGAGGCCAGTCTAGATCCCGCCAGGAGTAACGACCACCGGCGGGTGTGTCCGGGGCGTTACAGCCCCCCACCCTCGTGGGCACCTCGTGGCCCCTACTCCGTGGTTCTCAAGTCTCCCGTGCGTGATTTTCTCCAAAAGTATCTCTCCCGAAGGTTTCATTCCGTTTGGACTCCGTTTGATATTCCTTTTCTGCAAAACCCTGAAACAGGCAAAAAACAGCAATCTGGACTGGGCCTTTGGATTAGTAGGTTAGTCCCAAATATGATATCAAAGTGTATGACAAAGCCCATTAAACATCCAAGATATCATAAATAATAGCATGGAACAATAAAAAATTATAGATACGTTGGAGACGTATCAAGATCCAATAAACTATTTTTATTGGCTATATGACGATCGAAGGTTTTATTCATGTAAACAGAATAACAATTATTCTATGAATTTAAATGAATAACCGTATTGCAACAAACATGATCAAATCATATTCATGCTCAACGCAAATGCCAAATAACATTTATTTAGGTTCTACACTAATCCCGAAAGTATAGGGAGTGTGCGATGATGATCATATCAATCTTGGAACCACTTCCAACACACATCGTCACTTCACCTTTAACTAGTCTCTGTTCATTCTGCAACTCTCATTTCGAGTTACTAATTTTAGCAACTGAACCGGTATCAAATACCCAGGGGTTGCTATGAACACTAGTAAAGTACACATCAATAATCTGTATATCACATATACCTTTGTTCACTTTGCCATCCTTCTTATCTGCCAAGTATCTAGGGCAGTTCCACTTCCAGTGACCATTTCCTTTGCAGTAGAAGCACTTAGTTTCAGGCTTGAGTTTAGCTTTGGGTTTGTTCACGGGATTGACAACTTGCTTGTCATTCTTCTTGAAGTTCCCCTTCTATCCCTTTGCCCTTTACTTGAAACAAGTGGTCTTGTTAACCATCAATCACTTGATGCTCTTTCTTGATTTCTACCTTCGCCGATTTCAACATCGCGAAGAGCTCGGGAATTACTTTAGTCATCGCTTGCATATTATAATTCATCACGAAGTTCTAGTAACTTGGAGATAGTGACTAGAGAACTTTGTCAATTACTATCTTATCTGGAAGATTAACTCCCACTTGATTCAAGCAATTGTAGTACCCATACAATGTGAATACATGCTCACTGGTTGAGCTATTCTCCTCCATCTTGTAGCAAAGTACTGTCAGAGGTCTCATACCTCTTGATATGGGCATGAGTATGAAATACCAATTTCAAATCTTAGGAACATCTTATATGCTCCGTGGCATTCAAAACATTTTTGAAGTCCTGGTTCTAAGCCGTAAAGCATGGTGCACTGAACTATCAAGTAGTCATCATACCGAGTTTTTGTCAAAACGTTCATAACGTCTGCATCTGCTCCTGCAATAGATATGTCACCTAGTGGTGCATCAAGGACATAATTCTTCTGTGCAGCAATGAGGAAAATCCTCAGATCACGGAACAAGTCCGCATCATTGCTACTATCATCTTTCAACTTATATTTCGCTAGGAACATATAAAAATAAACGGGGAGCTACATCGCGAGCTATTGATCTACAACATAGATATGCTAATACTAGCATGACTAAGTTCATGATAAATTAAAGTTCAATTAATCATATTACTAAATAACTCCCACTTAGATAGACATCCCTCTAGTCGTCTAAATGATCACGTGATCCAAATCAACTAAACCATGTCTGGTCATCATGTGAGCCGGAGTAGTTTTCAATGGTGAACATCTTATGTTGATCATATCTACAATATGATTCACGCTCGACCTTTCGGTCTCCGGTGTTCCGAGGACATGTTTGTACATGCTAGGCTCGTCAAGTTTAACCCGAGTATTATGCATGTGCAAAACTGTCTTACACCCGTTGTATTTGAACATAGAGCTTATCACACCCGATCATCACGTGGTGTCTCGGCACGACGAACTTTCGGAACGGTGCATATTTAGGGAGAACACTTGTACCTTGAAATTTTTGTAAGGGATCATCTTATAATGCTACCGCCGTTCTAAGCAAAATAAGAAGCATAATAAGATAAACATCACATGCAATCAAAATATGTGACATGATATGGCCATCATCATCTTGTGCTTTTGATCTCCATCTCCAAAGCATCATCATGCTCTCCATCGTCACCGGCTAGACACCATGATCTTCATCGTAGCGTCGTGTTCATCTCGCCAACTATTGCTACTACTACTATTGCTAACTCATAGTTATGAAGTAAAGCAATTACATGGCCTTCGCAATTCATACAATAAAGATACAACCATAAGGCTCCTGCCGGTTGCTGATAATTTACAAAACATGATTATCTCATACAGTAACGTATAACTCATCACGTCTTGACCATATCACATCACAACATGCCCTGCAAAAACAAGCTAGACGTCCTCTACTTTGTTGTTGCAAGTTTTACGTGGCTGCTATGGGCTTAGCAAGAACCGTTCTTTACCTACGCATACAAAACCACAATGATTTTTCGTCAAGTGTGTTGTTTTAACCTTCACAAGGACTGGGCATAGCCACACTCGATTCAACTAAAGTTGGAGAAACTGACACCCGCCAGCCACTTGTGTGCGAAGCACGTCGATAGAACCAGTCTCGCGTAAGCGTACGCGTAATGTAGGTCCGGGCCGCTTCATCCAACAATACTGCTGAATCAAAGTATGACATGCTGGTAAGCAGTATGACTATTATCGCCATTGTGTTCTACTCGTGCATATCATCTATGCATAGACCTAGCTCTGATACCACTGTTGGGAAACGTAGTATTTCAAAAAAAATCCTACGATCATGCAAGATATATCTACTAGAAGCATAGCAACGAGAGGGGAGAGTGTGTCTACGTACCCTCGTAGACCGAAAGCGGAAGCATCTAGTGACGCGGTTGATGTAGTCGAACGTCTTTGCGATCCAACCGATCCAAGCACCGAATGTACGGCACCTCCGCGTTCAGCACACGTTTAGCTCGATGACGTCCCACGAGCTCTTGATCCAGTTGAGCGTCAAGGGAGAGTTTCATCTGCACGATGGCGTGGTGATGACGATGATGAAGTTACCGGCGCAGGGCTTCGCCAAAGCACTACAACGATATGATCGAGGTGTGTAACTGAGGAAGGGGGCACCGCACACGGCTAAGACAAATCGTGGGGTGCCTTTGGGGTGCTCCCCTCCACCGTATATAAAGGAGGGAGGGAGGAGGCGGCCGGCCTAGGGGGCGCGCCAAGCATAGGGAGTCCTACTGGGACTCCCAAGTCCCAGTAGGATTCCTTTTTCTATTTGGAGTAGGAGAGAAGGAAAGATAGGGAGAGGGGAAGGAAAGGGGGGCCGCACCCCTTGTCCAATTCGGTTTGGGCAAGGGGGAGGAGCACGCCACCTCTTGGCCCTTCTTTCCTCTCTCCACTAAAGCCCATTAAGGCCCATTACTTCTCCAGGTGAATTCTCGTAACTCCCCGGTACTCCGAAAAATACCCGAATCACTCGGAATCTTTCCGATGTCCAAATATAGCCTTCCAATATATGAATATTTACCTCTCGACCATTTCGAGACTCCTCGACATGTCCCCGGTCTCATCCGGGACTCCAAACAAACTTCGGTCATCAAATCACATAACTCATAATACAAATCGTCATCGAACGTTAAGCGTGCGGACCCTACGGGTTCGAGAACTATGTAGACATGACCGAGGCACATCTCCGGTCAATAACCAATAGCGGAACCTGGATGCTAATATTGGCTCCTACATATTCAACGAAGATCTTTATCGGTCAAACCGCATAACAACATAGGTTGTTCGTTTTGTCATCGGTATGTTACTTGCCCGAGATTCGATCGTCGGTATCATTATACCTAGTTCAATATTGTTACCGGCAAGTCTCTTTACTCGTTCCGTAATCCTGTGACTAACTCATTAGTCATTCGCTTGCAAGGCTTATTACCATGTGTATTACCGAGAGGGCCCAGAGATACCTCTCCGACACTCAGAGTGACAAATCCTATTCTCGATCTATGCCAACACCACAAACATCTTCGGAGACACCTGTAGAGCATCTTTATAATCACCCAGTTACGTTGTGAAGTTTGATAGCACACAAGGTTTTCCTCCGGTATTCGAGAGTTGCATAATCTCATAGCCATAGGAACATGTATAAATCATGAAGAAAGCAATAGCAGTAAAACTAAACGATCAAGTTGCTATGCTAAAGGATGGGTCTTGTCCATCACATCATTCTCATAATGATGTGATCCCGTTGATCAAATGACAACTCATGTTTATGGTTAGGAAACATAACCATATTTGATTAACGAGCTAGTCTAGTAGAGGCATACTAGGGACACTCTGTTTTGGTCTATGTATTCACACATGTACTAAGTTTCTGGTTAATACAATTCTAGCATGAATAATAAATATTTATCATGATATAAGGAAATATAAATAACAAGTTTATTATTGCCTCTAGGGCATATTTCCTTCAGGATATACTCCTAATAATTGTGTGTAATCACAATTTTCCTTTCCATTGTTCTGTTTAACCTTCTTGATCTATATGATCTAAGCAGTAATTATTCTCTGCTTATGTCAACACCTCGTTGTACAACTCTGTCAGTAAGACCTTGATTCTATTGTTGATAACATTCTGGTACTACCGGTGGACGAGAACTTTGCCTATTGTTTCGCCTTGTTTCAACGAGCGGGAAAATGGTTCTCTTCGTTCCCCGTCCTTGGTACCGACATTGTTGTCGACATAGCTCACAAGCTATCCAGTGACATGCCTCCCTATCATGGCTGTGCAAGATGTCACCACCCTTCCTACTTTCAACCGACATGGTAGGCCCATAACCCATAGGTCCACTGGATCGAAACCTGACTCTTCTTTACAACCCGGATTCTAATGTATCCTTTGCACCTGGCTTCGTATATGATTCACGAGTTAAATTCTATACCATTATTCATCCTGGAATCAAACACCATGTTCTTCTCGTTGTTCAAGCCCCCATTCCAACTTCTGTCTAGGCATCGAATGATTGCCTACCAATTTGAAACTTTGGTGCCATCGTATATTGCACTCAATGAATTCACTGAAATACAACTCGTGGGGTACCTCGTGTATTTCCCATTGAGTTCACCGTGAGATGCCCAGCTTTGTGGAGATACGTTCTTCTGGAGTTTTCCCCCCTGGTCGCGTTCGTAGGACAACGGAGATCCAGAAGAAAGAATGACGACTTGATCATGATGACTTGAAGCAGAGAAATGAAGACATTAACGAAAGGGATCAACCTCTTCAAAAGGGTAGCCAAGACCGAGAAGACTCGTTAGGTTTTCGCTACCAGCACTTTTCCCCCTTACTCCACCGCTTAAATCTCGGGACGAGATTTCTTGTAGTGGAGGAGAATTGTGACACCCGGGTAATCAAGCTATAGTGAAACTCCGCTAATGATGCCATGTCACCTCGATTACTGTTGTTCATCTCACGCTAATTTAAACGGATTCAAATTCAAATTTAAAATAATGTCAAATAATTAAAGTTTCAAATGTCAAAAACTAAAATGTTCTAGCGGTGGCAAATAATGCATGAGTAATTATGGTAGAAAAAACACACTTTTATATAATATTTAAATGCCCCTAAAATATTTGAAGTGGTCCAATGGCATTTAATTGGTCCTCTTCATTTTAATTAAATAGTTGCACCTCTCAAAATAATATTGTAACATTTTACACTAGCCCAGAATTAGGTCTAGTATTTAGGTGACAAATTTGGTGTTTAACAAAAATCAATAGATTATTCATTTTATGCAAAATCATAAATTAAATTATTAACAAAACAACAGTAGAAAACAAATTATAAATATATGAAAAAGGCCAAGGCCAACCCCAGGCCACTTGGGCCGGTCCATCCCATTGGCCCACCTAAGCCCCATGACTACAAGACCCCCACCCCAACCCTAATCCACTCAGCCCAACCACCCGATCCCCTTTTTTCCTCCCAAATCGGGATCGGCCGAGAGGAGCCCGCCGGCGCCCCGGGCAGCCTCCACCGCGCCGCCACCGGACCCCTTCGCCCCGCCACTACCTCGCATCTCCTCCCCAGCCGCCTTCCCCGCCGGACTGCTCAACCCTCCTGCGAGCTTGCTACTTCTCGAGCTTGTGTTGTATTCCCTCGAAGAGGAAAGGATGATGCAGCACAGTAGCGTAAGTATTTCCTGAAGTTTATGAGAACCAAGGTATCAATCCAGTAGGAGACCACGCGCGAGTCCCTCGCACCTGCACAGACAAATAAGAACTTCACAGCCAATGCGATAAGGGGTTGTCAATCCCTTTACGGTCACTTACGAAAAAGAGATCTGATAGATAGGATAGTATAATATTTTTGGTATAAGAACATAAAGTAAATAAAGCAAAGTAAAGTAGATGGAAGATTAATATGTTGAGAATAGATCCGGGGCCATAGGTTTCACTAGTGGCTTCTCTCATGATAGCAGAATTCTACGGTGGGTGAACAAATTACTATCGAACAATTGATAAAAAGCGCATATTTATGAGAATATCTAGGCATGATCATTATATATAGGCATCACGTCCGTGACAAGTAGACCGAAACGATTCTGCATCTACTACTATTACTCCACACATCGACCACTATCCAGCAAGCATCTGGAGTACTAAGTACATAAGAACAGAGAAATGCTTTAAGAAAGATGACATGATGTAGAGGGATATACTCAAGCAATATGATATAAACCCCATCTTTTTATCCTCGATGGCAACAATGCAATACATGCCTTGTTGCCCCTGCTGTCACTGGGAAAGGACACCGCAAGATTGAACCCAAAACCAAGCACTTCTCCCATTGCAAGAACTACAGATCTAGTAGGCCAAACCAAACCAATAATTCGAAGAGACTGGCAAGGATAAAATAATCATACATAAAAGATTTCAGAAAAGAATCAAATATTTTTCATAGACAATCTTGATCATAAACCCACAATTCATCGGATCTCAACAAACACACCGCAAAAAAGATTACATCGAATAGATCTCCTCGAAGATCGAGGAGAACTTTGTATTGAGATCCAAAAAGAGAGGACAAGCCATCTAGCTAATAACTATGGACCCGAAGGTCTGTGGTAAACTACTCACAACTCATTGGTGAGGCTATGGCGTTGATGTAGAAGCACTCCGTGGTAGATCCCCCCTCCGGCGGAGCTCCGGAACAGGCCCCAAGATGGGATCTCACGGGAACAGAAGGTTGCGGCGGTGGAATTAGGGTTTTCTCCGTTGCCTCGATGTTTTCAGGGTACATGGATATATATAGGAGGAAGGAGGGCATCGGGGGAGCCAGAGGGAGCCCACGAGGGTGGGGCGCGCCCTAGACCCTCATGGCCACCTCCTTCATTCCTTCGCGTGTACTCCAAGTCTTCTGGGTAGTTAAGGTTCCGAAAATAACTCTCCCGAAGGTCTCATTTCGTTTGGAATCCGTCTAATATTCCTTTTTTGCGAAACCCTAAAATAGGCAAAAAACAGCAATTTGCACTAGGCCTTGGGTTAGTAGGTTAGTCCCAAAAATAATATAAAAGTGTATAATAAAGCCCATTAAACATCCAAAACATAATATATAGTAGCATGGAACAATAAAAAATTATAGATACGATGGAGACGTATCAAGCATCCCCAAGCTTAATTCCTGCTCGTCCTCGAGTAGGTAAATGATAAAAATAGAATTTTTGATGTGGAATGCTAACCCACATAATTCCCAATGTAACTACTTTATTGTGGCATGACTGTTCTGATCCGAAAGATTCAAGACAAAAGTCTATATTGACATAAGAAATAATAAGACTTCAAGCATACGAACAAAGCAATCATGTCTTCTCAAAATAACACGGCCAAAGAAAGTTATCCCTACAAAATCATATAGTCTGGCTACGCTCCCTCTTCATCACACAAAATATTCATATCATGCACAACCCCGGTTTCATCCAAGCAATTGTTTTCATACTCAAATTTTTCCAATCCTTTCAACTTTCATGCAGTACATGAGCGTGAGCCATGGATATGGCACTATAGGTGGAATAGAGTGGTGGTTGCGGAGAAGACAAAAAGGAGGAATATAGTCTCACATGAACTAGGTGTATCAATGGGATATGGAGATGCCCATCAATAGATATCAATATGAGTGAGTAGGGATTGCCATGCAACGGATGCACTAGAGCTATAAGTGTATGAAAGCTCATCAAAAGAAACTAAGTGGGTGTGCATCCAACTTGTTTGCTCATGAAAACCTAGGGCATTTGAGGAAGCCCATCGTTGGAATATACAAGCCAAGTTCTATAATGAATATTCCCACTAGTATATGAAAGTGACAAAACAAGAGACTCTCTATCATGAAGATCATGGTGCTACTTTGAAGCACAAGTGTGGAAAAGGATAGTACCATTGTCCCTTCTCTCTTTTCTTTCATTTTTTGGAGGGGCTTTCTCTCATCTTCTTCTTTTATTTAGCCCCTCTCTACATTTTTTTGGGCCATCTCTTTTTGTTTATTTGGCCTTTCCTCCCATGGGACAATGCTCTAATAATGAAGATCATCACACTTTTATTGACTTACAACTCAAAGATACAACTCGAAGCTAGAACAAAATATGACTCTATGTGAATGATGATGAAGCATGTCATATGAACGGAATGGTGGAAAGTTGCATGGCAATATATCTTGGGATAGCTATGGAAATGACATGATAGGTAGGTATTGTGGCTATTCTGAGGAAGGTATATGGTGGGTATATGGTACCAGCGAAAGTTGCGCGGTACAAGAGAGGCTAGCAATGGTGGAAGGGTGAGAGTGCGTATAATCCATGGACTCAACATTAGTCATAAAGAACTCATATACTTATTGCAAAAATTTACGAGTCATCAAAAAAAAGTATTCAACGTATGATCCTAGGGGAAGGGTTGGTAGGAGTTAACCATCGCGCGATCCAGACCTCCACACAAGGGATGACACTCAATAAATACGTCACGCTCTAACTTCGTCACATAGCGGTTCACCATACGTGCATGCTACGGGAATCACAAACTTTAACACAAGTATTTCTCAAATTCATAATCACTCCACTAGCATGACTCTAATATCACCATCCTCATATCTCAAAACAATCATCAAATATCAAACTTCTCATCATATTAAATGCACTTTATATGAAAGTTTTTACTACACTCATCTTGGATGCCTATCATATTAGGACTAGTTTTATAACCAAAGCACATTACCATGCTGTTATAAAAGACTCTCAAAAGGATATAAGTGAATCATGAGAGATCAACAATTTCTACAAAATAAAACCACCACCATGCTCTAAAAGATATAAGTGAAGCACTAGAGCAAAACTATCTAGCTCAAAAGATATAAGTGAAGCACATAGAGTATTCTAATAAATTATAAGCCATATTTATATCTCTCAAAAGGTGTGTACAGCAAGGATGATTGTGGCAAACTAAAAAGCAAAGACTCAAATCATACATGACGCTCCAAGCAAAACACATATCATGTGGTGAATAAAAATATAGTCCCGAGTATAGTTACCGATAGATGAAGACGAAAGAGGGGATGCCTTCCCGGGGCATCCCCAAGCTTAGGCTTTTGGTTGTCCTTGAATTTTACCTTGGGGTGCCTTGGGCATCCCAAGCTTAGGCTCTTGCCACTCTTTGTTCCATAGTCCATCAAAGCCATGCTCAAAACTTGAAAACTTCACAACACAAAACTTAGCCAAAAATCTCGTGAGCTCCGTTAGTACAAGAAAACAAACCACCACTCAAAGGTACTGTAATGAACTCATTCTTTGTTTATATTGGTGTTAAACCTACTGTATTCCAACTTCTCTATGATTCATACCCTCCAATACTACTCATAGATTCATCAAAATAAGAAAACAACACACGAAAAACAGAATCTGTCAAAAACAGAACAGTCTGTAGTAATTTGTAACTTTCGAATACTTCTGTAACTCCAAAAATTGAAATAAATTGGTAAACATGAGGACTTTGTCTATTAATCATCTGAAAAATTAATAAACTAAATAGCACTCTCCAGTAAAATATGGTAGCCAATCTCGTGAGCGCTAAAGTTTCTATTTTTTACAGCAAGATCATATAAATTTCACACAAGTCTTCCCAAAGGTTCTACTTGGCACAAACACTAATTAAAACACAAAATCACATCTAAACAAAAGCTAGATGCAAAATTTATTCCTAAACAGAAGCAAAAACAAAGTAAATAAAATTGGTTGCCTCCTAACAAGCGCTATCGTTTAACGCCCCTAGCTAGGCACGATACAAGAATAGATCTAGGTATTGCCATCTTTGGTAGGCAATCCATAAGTGGCTCTCATAATAGATTCATATGGTAATTTTATTTTATTTCTAGGAAAGTGTTCCATGCCTTTCCTTAATGGAAATTGGAATCTAATATTTCCTTCCTTCATATCAATAATTGCACCAATCGTTCTAAGGAAAGGTCTACCAAGAATAATAGGACATGAAGGATTGCAATCTATATCAAGAACAATGAAATCTACGGGCACATAATTCCTATTGGCAACAATAAGAACATCATTAATCCTTCCTATAGGTTTCTTAATGGTAGAATCCGCAAGATGCAAATTTAAAGAACAATCATCAAGCTCATGGAAACCTAAAAAATCACACAAAGTTTTTGGGATAGTAGAAACACTTGCACCCAAATAACACAAGGCAAAGCATTCATGATCTTTAATTTTAATTTGAATAGTAGGTTCCCACTCATCATAAAGCTTTCTAGGCTAAGAGGAAAACCGAGTTTTAGCACGATCTCTAAGTGAAAACGGAAATAGTTTCAATTTAAGAATATCATTATCCGTATCCCTCTTCTTTTGCATATCACACAAATCAACAAAGTTGTTTAGATGGGTCGCGGCATCTTCACTATGGCCAGAAAATTGATCTTTCATGACAAGATTCAACACAGCAGCATTGATCTCACAAGATTCAGCATCGGTAATAGGAGCAATTGGAGTGCTAATAAAATCATTATTTTTCGTATTGGAAAAGTCACACAATTTGGTATTGTTCTGAGCCATAGTGACAAGCAAGCAATCCAACACAAAAGCAAACAAGAGGCAAGCGAACGGTAAACACACCGAAAAGGAAGGGGGAATAAAACGGCAAGGGTGAAGTGGGGGAGAGGAAAACGAGAGGCAAATAACGTAGTGCGAAGGATAAGGGTTTGTGATAGGTACTTGTGTCGGCGTACTAAGATAGGGGTACCTTAGTACCCCAACTTGTGCACGGGCATTAGCAGCTTCCCGCGGCAGGGTTTACCACGTGCTCGCCGGAAACCTTTCTGGTCCCTATAAAGCCATTCAAAAACAAAGTATACAAGTCAGGAGATCAAGGCCCCGGCAAGTGGAGCTTGCCGGGAAGGCTACACCAGGCTCAAGATTATCACATTAACACAAGACCCTGGCAAGAGGAGCTTGCCAGGAAGACCAGAAGACTGCATCTCAAAAGACATGCCTCGGCGCACCCTGCGCCCCGGCAGGACCCGGGGAGCGACAAGCTTCCGGGCCCGGCAAGATCAAGGCCCCGACAAGGTGCTTGCCGGGGGAAGCCTGCGCTGTGTGCCCGCGCTCCAGCTCATCGGCCCACGCGTCGCCCTGGGGCCCTTCCAGGGACGCGTGGCGGATGGCTGTGCAGCCTGGGGGACACGGTGGCACGCCACGGTGACGAGGCTACCGTCGTGGCGGACGGAGGAGCATGGACGGGTGCTTTTGGGGTCGACGGTGACGGGCATTTAATGCCCTTGTCCCCCACTGTCAAAGTTAGGTGAAGACCACTGTTCATCCACTGTTCATGCACTGTTCCCGCACTGTTACAACTACCCCCAAAGTTACGTTTTTACCCTCCTCTGCGTTGACACCTGTCGGTGACCCCTTGAGCTATAAAAGGAGGCCCATGCACAACGTAGAAAGGGTTCGGAACCTGGACAGCTCTCTTGCTCGGTGTAGCTAGTTCTTCAAGCTCCCGAGCCCAAGAACTCAATACAATCTAAGCAGGAGTAGGGTTTTACGCGTCCGCGCGGCCCGAACCTGGGTAAACTGCCCGCGTGTGCTCCTCGATCCGCTCTTCGTGCTCCCTCCGCTCCCTTACCGCAACGTAGAAGGGGCTCCGATCCCATAGGTGTTCGTGGGAGGACAGTTTCCCCCGACAACTTGGTATATGACTTTTGCGTAAGCCTCCCCGGCAACGGCGCCAAAAATTCAACTTGCTACTTCTCGAGCTTGCGTTGTATTCCCTCGAAGAGGAAAGGGTGATGCAGCACAGTAGCATAAGTATTTCCCTCAGTTTTTGAGAACCAAGGTATCAATCCAGTAGGAGACCACGCGCGAGTCTCTCGCACCTACACAAACAAATAAGAACTTCGCAGCCAAGGCGAAAAGGGGTTGTCAATCCCTTTACGGTCACTAACGAAAGTGAGATCTCATAGATAGGATAGATAATATTTTTGGTATTTTTGGTATAAGAACAGAAAGTAAATAAAGCAAAGTAAAGTAGATGGAAGATTAATATGTTGAGAATAGACCCGGGGGCCATAGGTTTCACTAGTGGCTTCTCTCATGATAGCAGAATTCTACGGTGGGTGAACAAATTACTGTCAAGCAATTGATAGAAAAGCGCATAGTTATGAGAATATCTAGGCATGATCATTATATATAGGCATCACGTCTGTGACAAGTAGACCGAAACAATTCTGCATCTACTTCTATTAATCCACACATCGACCGCTATCCAGCTTGCATCTAGAGTATTAAGTTCATTAGAACAGAGTAATGCTTTAAGCACGATGACATGATGTAGAGGGATAAACTCAATCAATATGATATAAACCCCACATTTTTATCCTCGATGGCAACATTACAATACGTGCCTTGCTGCCCTCGCTGTCACTGGGAAAGGACAGCGTAAGATTGAACCCAAAGCCAAGCACTTCTCCCATTGCAAGAACTATAGATCTAGTAGGCCAAACCAAACCAATAATTCGAAGAGACTTGCAAGGATATTATAACCATACATAAAAGATTTCAGAAAAGAATCAAATATTGTTCATAGATAATCTTGATCATAAACCCACAATTCATTGGATCTCGACAAACACACCACAAAAAAGATTACATCGAATAGATCTCCTCGAAGATCGAGGAGAACTTTTTATTGATATCCAAACAGAGAGAACAAGCCATCTAGCTAATGACTATGGACCCGAAGGTTTGTGGTAAACTACTCACAACTCATTGGTGAGGCTATGAAGTTGATGTAGAAGCACTCCGTGGTAGATCCCCCCTCCGACAGAGCTCCGGAACAGGCCCCAAGATGGGATCTCCCGGGAACAGAAGGTTGCGGCGATGGAATTAGGGTTTTCTCTATTGCGCCGATGTTTTCAGGGTACATGGATATATATAGGAGGAAGGAGGGCATCGGGGGAGCCAGAGGGGGCCCATGAGGGGCGCGCCCTGGACCCTCGTAGCCACCTCCTTCGTTTCTTCGCATGTACTCCAAGTCTTCTGGGTACATACGGTTCCAAAAATAACTCTCCCTAAGGTTTCATTCCGTTTGGACTCCGTTTGATATTCCTTTTTTGCGAAACATTGAAATAGGCAAAAAACAGAAATTTGCCCTGGGCCTTGGGTTAGTAGGTTAGTCCCAAAAATAATACAAAAGTGTATAATAAAGCCCATTAAACATCCAAAACAGAATATATAATAGCATGGAACAATAAAAAATTATAGATATGTTGGAGACATATCAGAGTTCCGTTCGGTCGCCGCCCCACTCGCGCTCGCCTCTCCATCACCGTGCGTCGCTCGCGGGCGCGCGCGCACACCGTGCCACTCTGGCCACTCCGGCCCCCCTCCCGCACATGCCCCGCTCGCCTCCCCTGCTGGTCCCGGCCACCGCCCCGGCCAACGCGCCCGGGGCCGCGCCATGGCACCCGTACCTCGCCACGACCACTTCCCCTCCGGCCCTCGGCCTCGCCTAACCGCCCGCCCCCTCCGGCTGCCGCCTGGCCTACCCTGGCCCCGCTTCGCCCAGTGCTCCGGCCGGCCCAGCCACTGGTCGCGTGCTGGCTTGGACGAACATTG
This sequence comes from Secale cereale, assembly GCA_902687465.1. Taxonomy (NCBI): domain Eukaryota; kingdom Viridiplantae; phylum Streptophyta; class Magnoliopsida; order Poales; family Poaceae; genus Secale; species Secale cereale. The sequence goes on along the minus strand of LR738710.1, from coordinate 453,763,848 downwards.
TCCGTTTGATGTGGGTGAGGCTGTCGACAATGTCTGGCCCCTGCCCTGTTCAGTGGCCAGTGCCCCTATTAGCTGTTAAAAAAGGGATTTAAAAAATACACAATATAAAAAAATATGTTACATAAATAAACAAGTAATTAATTAATGAGTAATTAATTTAATTAATCATGTTTAACTAATCTAATTAATCATGTTAATTAACACCACTAATATGTTAGTGGAACCGAGTCAATGATGAATGGGCCCCACATGCCAGGGTTGACCTAGTCAACCTCTGGTCCTGCTGACATCTTGTTGATGTCACGCTGACATCATAATTGCCTTTTAGTAATTAAATTAATTTGAAAATTCCAAAAATGATTTAATCTTTATAAATTAATATAAAATAATCCGTAATTCGGATGAAAATACTTTATACATGAAAGTTGCTCAGAACGACGATACAAATCCGCATATGCAGTCTGTTCATCTGCCACATGCCTCTAACTATCTGAACATGGAACATTCCCCCTCCGGTCATCCGTCTAATACAGGTCTGGAACCGGGATAACATTCCGGGTTGAATTCCCGCCTTCACCTATATCGGTAGCCATACGTTAGATCACACGAAGCACCAAGTATTGCCATGTTATGCTTTGTGATGCTTTGATTGCTCTGTTATTTATTGTGTCCCCCCTCCGTTACTTCTTTCTGGGAGACCCCGAGGCTGCCGGCACCCCCAGTTCGACTACGGTGTCGACGACCCCTCCTTCTTGCCAGAGCAACCAGGCAAGCCAACCCCCCTTGATCACCAGATATCGCCCATTCTCTTCTATGTTATTCTTGCATTAGATTTGCTACTGTTGATGATTCGATACTGCTACTTCTCGAGCTTGCGTTGTATTCCCTCGAAGAGGAAAGGGTGATGCAGCACAGTAGCGTAAGTATTTCCCTCGGTTTATGAGAACCAAGGTATCAATCCAGTAGGAGACCACACGCGAGTCCGTCGCACCTGCACAAACAAATAAGAACTTCGCAGCCAACGCGATAAGGGGTTGTCAATCCCTTTACGGTCACTTACGAAAGTGAGATCTGATAGACATGATAGTATAATATTTTTTGGTATAAGAACAAAAACAAAATAAAGCAAAGTAAAGTAGATGGAAGATTAATATGTTGAGAATAGACCCGGGGCCATAGGTTTCACTAGTGGCTTCTCTCATGATAGCAGAATTCTACGGTGGGTGAACAAATTACTGTCGAGCAATTGATAGAAAAGCACATAGTTATGAGAATATCTAGGCATGATTATTATATATAGGCATCACGTCCGTGACAAGTAGACCGAAACGATTCTGCATCTACTACTATTACTCCACACATCGACCGCAATCCAGCATGCATCTAGAATATTAAGTTCATAAGAACAGAGTAATGCTTTAAGCAAGATGACATGATGTAGAGGGATAAACTCAAGCAATATGATATAAACCCTATCTTTTTATCCTCGATGGCAACAGTACAATACATGCCTTGCTGCCCCTGCTGTCACTGGTAAAGGACACCGCAAGATTGAACCCAAAGCCAAGCACTTCTCCCATTGCAAGAACTATAGATCTAGTAAGCCATACCAAACCAATAATTTGAAGAGACTTGCAAGGATATTATAATCATACATAAAAGATTTTAGAAAATAATCAAATATTGTTCATAGAAAATATTGATCATAAACCCACAATTCATCGGATCTCGACAAACACACCACAAAAAGATTACATCGAATAGATCTCCTCAAACATCGAGGAGAACTTTTTATTGAGATCCAAAAAGAGAGAAGAAGCCATATAGCTAATAACTATGGACCCGAAGGTATGTGGTAAACTACTCACAACTCATTGGTGAGGCTATGGTGTTGATGTAGAAGCACTCCGTGATGGATCCCCCCTCCGACGGAGCTCCGGAACAGGCCCCTAGATGGGATCTCACGGGAACGTAAGGTTGCAGCAGTGGAATTATGGTTTTCTTTGTTGCCTCGATGTTTTCAGGGTACATGGATATATATAGGAGGAAGGAGGGCATTGGGGGAGACAGAGGAGGCCCACAAGGGTGGGGGGCGCGCCTGCCCCCTAGGCGCGCCATGGACCCTCGTGGCCACCTCTCTCGTTCCCTAGCATGTACTCCAAGTCTTCTAGGTAGATATGGTTCCAAAAATAACTCTCCCGAAGGTTTCATTCCGTTTGGACTCCGTTTGATATTCCTTTTATGCGAAACACTGAAATAGGGGGAAAAGCAACAATTTGCACGGGGCCTTGGGTTAGTAGGTTAGTCCCAAAAATAATATAAAAGCGTATAATAAAGCCCATTAAACATCCAAAGCAGAATATATAATAGCATGGAAGGATAAAAAATTATAGATACGTTGGAGACGTATCAAGCATCCCCAAGCTTAATTCTTTCTCGTCCTCGAGTAGGTAAATGATAAAAACAGAATTTTTTATGTCGAATGCTAACCGACATAATTCTCAATGTAATTCTCTTTATTGTGGCACGAACGTTCAGATCCGAAAGATTCAAGACAAAAGTCTATATTGACATAAGAATAATAATACTTCAAGCATACTAACAAAGCAAGCGTGTCTTCTCAAAATAACAAGGCCAAAGAAATTTATCCCTACAAAATCATATAGTCTGGCTATGCTCCCTCTTCATCACACAAAATATTTAAATCATGCACTACCCCGGTTTCAGCCAAGCAATTGTTTCATACTCAAAACAATTTCAAACCTTTCAACTTTTACGCAATACATGAGTGTGATCCATGGATATAGCACTATAGGTGGTATAGAGTGGTGGTTGTGGAGAAGGCAAAAATGAGGAAGATAGCCTCACATCAACTAGGCGTATCAATGTGCTATGGAGATGCCCATCAATAGATATCAATGTGAGTGAGTAGGGATTGCCATGCAACGGATGCACTAGAGCTAGAAGTGTATGAAAGCTCATCAAAACAAAATTAAGTGGGTGTGCATCCAACTTGCTTGTTCATGAAGACCTGGGGCATTTTAGAAGCCCATCGTTCGAATATACAAGCCAAGTTCTATAATGAAAATTCCCACTAGTAAATGAGAGTGACAAAACAAGATACTCTCTATAATGAAGATCATGGTGCTACTTTGAAGAACAAGTGTGGAAAAAGGATAATAACATTGTCCCTTCTCTCTTTTTCTCTCATTTTTTCTTTTTTTCTTTTTTTTTCTTTGGGCCTTCTATTTTTTCCTTTTTTATGGCCTCTTTTTTTTTCTTTCTTCCCTTTTTTTCCTTTCGTCCGGAGTCTCATCCCGACTTGTGGGGGAATCATAGTCTCCATCATCCTTTCCTCACTGGGACAATGCTCTAATAATGATGATCATCACACTTTTATTAACTTCAACTCGAAGCTAGAACAAAATATGACTATATGTGAATGATAATGATGAAGCATGTCATATGAACGGAACGGTGGAAAGTTGCATGGCAATATATCTCGGAATGGCTATGGAAATACCATGATAGGTAGGTATGGTGGCTGTTTTGAGGAAGGTTTATGGTGGGTGTATGGTACCAGCGAAAGTTGCGCGGTACAAGACAGGCTAGCAATGGTGGAAGGGTGAGAGTGCGTTTAATCCATGGACTCAACATTAGTCATAAAGAACTCATATACTTATTGAAAAAATCTACGAGTTATCAAAACAAAGTATTGATGACCCACAAGTGTAGGGGATCTATCGTAGTCCTTTCGATTAGTAAGAGTGTCGAACCCTACGAGGAGCAGAAGGAAATGATAGGCAGTTTTCAGTAAGGTATTTTCTGCAAGCACTGAAATTATAGGTAACCAATAGTTTTATGATAAGGTAATTGTTAGCAAGTGACAAAAGGTAAAAGTAAATAAAGTGCAGCAAGGTGGCCCAATCCTTTTTGTAGAAAAGGACAAGCCTGGGCAAACTCTTATATAAAGGTAAGTGTTCCCGAGGACACATGCGAATTATCGTCAAGCTAGTTTTCATCACGATCATCAGATTCGCGTTCGGTACTTTGATAATTTGGTATGTGGGTGGACCGGTGCTTGGGTGCTATACTTACTTGGACAAGCCTCCCACTTATGATTAACCTCTAATGCAATCATCCGCAACTACAAAAGAAGTATTAAGGTAAACCTAACCATAGCATGAAACAAGTGGATCCAAATCAGCCCCTTACGAAGCAATGCATAAACTAGGGTTTAAGCATCTGTCACTCTAGCAACCCATCATCTACTTATTACTTCCCAATGCCTTCCTCTAGGCCCAAGTAATGGTGAAGTGTCATGTAGTCGACGTTCACATGACACCACTAGAGGAGAGACAACATACATCTCATCAAAATATTGAACGAAGACCAAATTCACATGACTACTTATAGCAAGACTTCGCCCATGTCCTCGGGAACAAAAGTAACTACTCACAAGACATAATATTGTTCATGATCAGAGGGGTATTAATATGCATAATGGATCTTAACATATGATCTTCCACCGAATAAACCAACTAGCATCAACTACAAGGAGTAATCAACACTACTAGCAATCCACAGGTACCAATCTGAGGTTTGAGTACAAAGATTGGATACAAGAGATGAACTAGGGTTTGAGAGGAGATGGTGCTGGTGAAGATGTTGATGAAGATAGATCTCCCCAAGATGGGAGAGTTGTTGGTGATGATGGCGGTGACGATTTCCCCCTCCCGGAGGGAAGTAGCCCCGGCAAAACAGCTCTGCCGGAGCCCTAGATTGGTTTCCGCCTCGGTTCCGCCTCGAGACGGTGGCGTCTAGTGCCGAAAGCCTCCTTTTGATTTTTTTTCCAGGTCAAAACACCGCATATAGCAGAAGATGGGCATCGGGGGACCATCGATGGGCCCACGAGATAGGGGGGTGCGCCCAGAGAGGGGGGCACCCTCGTGGACAGCCGGCGGCCCCCCTCGTGAACTTCTTTCGCCAGATATTTTTTATATTTTCTAAAACGGAGTTATGTGGACTTTTGGGGCTTTTGGAGTTGTGCAGAATAGGTTTCCAGGGTTTGCTCCTTTTCCAGCCCAGAATTCCAGCTGCCGGCATTCTCCCTCTTCATGTAAACCTTGTAAAATAAGAGGGAAAAGGCATAATTATTGTGACAAAACAAGTAATAACAGCCCATAATGGAATAAATATCAACATATAAGCATGATACAAAATGGACGTATCAACTCCCCCAAGCTTAGACCTCGCTTGTCCTCAAGCGAAAGCCGATATCGAAAAATATGTCCACATGTTTAGAGATAGAGGTGTCAATAAAAACAAAATACAGACATGAGGGCATCATGATCATTCTAATAACAGCAACATATATATATATATATATATATATATATATATATATATATATATATATATATATATATATATATATTATCATATGATTCTTATGCTAAAGTAACAATTCATCCACAATATCAAGCATGAATCATAAACTTCATTGAAAACTAACAAACTTTGATCTCGGTCATTGAAGCAATTGCAATTTATCGAAACATCGGAAAGAGTCAATATAAGAGCTTTTCAGCAAGCCGACATACTCAACTATCATATAGTCTTTCATAATTGCTCACACTCACGCGATACTTATGGTTATGGAGTTTTAATCGGACACAGAGAAAGATAGGGGCTTATGGTGTTGCCTCCCAACCTTTTACCTCAAGGGTAATGTCAACAGTAATAGACCATGAAAACTTACATCTAAGTGGGTATATATGTCAGGATCTTTCCAACACAATGTGCTAGCCAAAGGATAAAATGCAAAAAGGAAAGGTGAATTTCACCTTGACTCTTAAGAAAGAATAATAGATAGGCCCTTCGCAGAGGGAAGCAGAGGTTGTCATGTGTTTCTGTGGTTGGATGCACAAAGTATTACCATAGAAGAACGTCACTTTATATTGCCACTTGTGATAAGGACCTTTATTATGCAGTCTGTCGCTTTTATTACTTCCATATCACAAGATAGTATAAAGCTAATTTCCTCCACACTAATAAATCATACATATTTTAGCGATTTTGCAACATGGCAACTTACTTGGAAGGATCTTTCTCAATCCATAGGTAGGTATGGTGGACTCTCATGGCAAAACTGGGTTTAAGGATGTATGGAAGCACAAGTAGTATCTCTACTCAGTGTGAGAAGTTTTGGCTAGCATGAGGGGGAAAGGCAAGCTCAACATGTTGGATGATCCATGACAATATACTTTATTTCGGATATGAGAAAACATAACCCATTATGTTGTCTTCCTTGTCCAACATCAACTCTTTAGCATGTCATATTTTAATGAGCACTCACAATCATAAAAGATGTCCAAGATAGTATATTTGTATGTGAAGCCTCTCTTCTTTTATTACTTCCTATTAATTGCAACGATGACCAAAACTATGTTTGTCAACTCCCAACAACTTTTATTTATCATACTCTTTATAGGTGAAGTCATTACCTCCCATAAGATCAATATGATCTCTTTGATACTTTTCATATTTTGTTTCTTTTTATCATGACCCAAGTGAGGAAATCAAGCCCTTGACTCAACACTAATATTTATTATATAGCTCACGGACTCGATTACAAAGGGTAAAGATCATACGGCAAAAGCTCACAACTAGATCATGCTACTTTATTCTACTAGATCAAGATACTACCAAAAGGATCGAACTAAGAAAACCGATAAAGATAGGAGTGATGGTGATACGATACCGGGGTCACTCCCCCAAGCTTGGTAGTTGCCAAGGGGAGTGCCCATACCCATATGATTATGTCTCCTTCTTCGAGGGTGGTGATGATGGAGTTGAAAGTAGTGACGCTGGATCATCATATATCGAGCGTAGAAGATCCTCCAGCTTGCGGATAATACCTTTGAGTGCAGCTATATATTCCTTTAACAAAATATTTTCACTTGTGAGATGCTTTTTTCAAATTTTAGCTAACTCAATCATCTTGAAAGCTTCAATCTCAGTTGAGGTAAAGAGGTTGGGAAGAGGTTGATTGATGTCTTCTTCTCCCAATGCCGGAGCCGGATCTTCCACCTCCTTCTTGATCTTCTTCTCCTTGTGGGTCTCCTCAAGTCCTTCCCTCTTCAGATCTATCTTCATTAGCCAAGCATCATTGCCTTCATTGTTGGAGGAGGGAGATGACATGGTGCCTAGCTTTGCAAACCCTAACAGAAAACAACTCGAAACAAGAACAGAGGATTTTTGCATGATACAGAGGTCAAAACCTTCGGGAGTATATATAATGAATTTTTACCGACCAAAAGGAGTAACATACAAGAAAACGGAGTCCGGGAGGCACACGAGCTGCCCACGGGGCAGGGGGGCGCGCCCTCCACCCTCATGGACGGCTCGTGTCTCTTCCGGACTGCCACTTATTTTTCTATTTTTCTAAATATTCCAAAATGGAGAAAAATTACCTTTAGAGCTGTTTTGGAGTCGGTTTACTTACCGTATCACATACCTCTTCCTTTTCGGAGGCTGAATCATTCTGGAAAGTGTCCCTTATGTATTCCTCCGGGGTTACGGTTTCAATAACATTGGTTTCATAATTTATAGGATTACCTGAGATATAATGTTTGATTCTTTGGCCGTTCACCACCTTCGGATTTGTGCCTTCGAGGTTGTTGATCTTTATGGCACCGGAACGATAGACCTCCTCGATAACGTAAGGTCCTTCCCACTTGGAGAGAAGTTTTCCTGCAAAAAATCTTAAACGAGAGTTGTATAGAAAGACATAATCACCTATGTCAAACTCACGCTTTTGTATCCTTTTGTCATGCCATCTTTTAACTTTTTCTTTAAACAACTTGCCATTCTCATAGGCCTGGGTTCTCCATTCATCAAGATAGCTAATGTCAAATAACCTCTTCTCACCGGCAAGTTTGAAATTGTAATTGAGCTCTTTAATAGCCCAATATGCCTTATGTTCTAGCTCGAGAGGTAAGTGACAAGCTTTTCCATATACCATCTTATATGGAGACATACCCATAGGATTTTTGTATGCAGTTCTATAGGCCCATAATGCATCATCAAGTTTCTTGGGCCAATTCTTTCTAGACCTATTAACTGTCTTCTGCAAAATTAATTTCAACTCTCTATTACTTAGTTCTACTTGACCACTAGTCTGTGGGTGATAAGGGGATGCAATTCTATGATTCACATCATATTTTGCAAGCATCTTACGGAAAGCACCATGAATAAAGTGTGAACCACCATCAGTCATTAAATATCTAGGGACTCCAAACCTCGGGAAAATAACTTCTTTAAGCATCTTAATAGAGGTGTTATGATCAACACTACTAGTTGGAATAGCTTCTACCCACTTAGTAACGTAATCAACAGCAACTAAAATATGAGTGTACCCATTAGAGGCAGGAAACGGTCCCATATAATCAAAGCCCCAAAAATCAAATAGTTCAATAACAAGTAAATAATTCATAGGCATTTCTTGACGTCTACTGATATTACCAATTCTTTGACATTCATCACAAGATAAGACAAACTTACAGGCATCCTTGAAGAGAGTAGGCCAATAAAACCCGGATTGCAATACCTTGTGTGCAGTTCTATCTCCCGCATGGTGTCCTCCACAAGCTTCGGAGTGGCACTTGCGTAGGATCTGTTCCTGTTCATGCTCAGGTACACAACGTCTAATAATACCATCTACTGCTTCTTTATAAAGATGTGGGTCATCCCAGAAGTAATGTCTCAAATCATAGAAGAACTTTTTCTTTTGCTGGTATGTGAAGCTAGGAGGTATAAACTTAGCAACAATATAATTAGCATAACCAGCATACCATGGAGCAGTACGAGAAGTATTTATGACAGCTTGTTCATCAGGAAAGCTATCATCAATAGGTTGTGGGTCATCAAGTATATTCTCTAACCTAGACAAGTTGTCTACAACGGTGTTCTCAGCTCCCTTTCTATCAATAATATGCAAATAAAATTCTTGCAACAAGAGAACCTGTAATGCCCCGGATGTAATATTTTCCCTTTTGGGCAATATATGATATCTTTGGCTCCATCAATTCCTTTCCGGGTTCTTCGTCTTTTGGGTTTTTGCTGTTTTGTCGTGTTGTGTGTGTTCATTCATCCATATCATGTTGTCATGTGCATTGCATTGCATTTGTGTTGTCGTTTGCATCCGGTCCCACTCGTTCCTTTCCATTGTCCGTTTCGAGTTCCGAAGATCTCTCACGTGTCCGTGGCATCCTCGAGGCCTACTTTGGTGTTTGGCCGTGTAACGTTTCCGGTTTGGCGTGAGACTTGCCGTGTGTTGTTGTTTTGGTGTGTGTAACCCGCCTGTCGAATCTCGTCACGTTTGGAGTTCGTTTGGTGCCCCAAGAGTTATTCTCGTGGGCTCAAAGTACCCCCTCTTTGAGGCCCAAGACACCCCTCGAACAGCCCACCAAACCAACCCAAACCCCTCCCTTCATCTAGGCCATCTAATTGTGATCATGTGGCTGAAAACTTCACCTCATTTGGACAACCCTAGCTCCTTGTGCCTATATAAACGTCCATCTCCCCCAAAATTTGCGTCCAGAAAACCCTATGCTTCCACAGTGCGCCGCCGGTGCTTCCACCGTTGATCCGGGTGCTTCCACCGTTGAAAATTCGTGCTTCCGACGTCCAGAAAACCATGCTTCCGAGAGTCATCACCGTGCTTCCGTAGTGTCGCGTCGGTGCTTCTGACCCGACGCGCGGGCCCCGCCCGCCTCTTCTTCTTCCTCAGATCCTCGCCGCCCGCCGGAGCTCCAGCTACCACCGCCGCCGCCGGCCTCTTCCTCCACTCCGGCCGGCCCTCCCCCGTCTCCGGCGCCGCGCCGCCCGGCCCCGGCCCTCGGATCCCGCCAACGCCGCCCCGCCCGGCCTCCGCCGCCGCGCCGGTCCCGCGCCGCCGGCCCGGTCAGGTCGCCGCCGCCCTCCGCCGACCTGCCACCTCCCACCGCCGCGCCAGGAGCCGGCCGCCCCATCGCCCGACGCCAGCCACGGCGCCGCCCCGAGGCGCTCGTTCGATCGGATCGGGGATCCAGCGACCGATCCCCTCGCCAACCCTAACGGGCCCGGCCCGTTAGCCGGTCCGCTCCGCTCCGCCGCGGGCCCGTTAGCCCGGATCCGCCAGCCCGTTTGACCGCCGCCGCCGCCGTTGACCCGTTGACCAGATCCGTTGATCGAGGTGGTTTTCTTCACTAAGTCTGTAGTTTTTTTCATTGTTTGATGCAGTTTTGCAATGTGGATAACTTTTTGTGTGTTGGTCCGATTTGAGCAAATGATATGTCAAAATGATCGTGGAGACATGTACTACGTTTTGTTCCATTGTGCCATGCATGTTTGAGGTCATCTAGATTTCTTAATCTTGATGAGAAGAGTGCTACTTGTTATACACTACTGTTAGTAGTTGTTTTCATGCCATCTTTACAATGTGATAACTTGGTGCATGTTTATCCAAAAGAAGCAAATGATATGTCCACGTGTTCATCATGATATGCTCTACATGTTGATTGCTTTAGCTTGCATGATAGGTATCATCTTGCCATGTTTATCTCCTTTGCAAAGTGCTATGTGGCTGTTATGTCGTTAAACTTGTTACGAGATGCCTCGTAGAGGAGCTCGTTGCTATCGTTGTGTTTGTCCCCTTGATGCATGCTTAGATGGTTTGGATTGACCATCATGTGTACTTTGCTGTGGTGCAAACCACTTGTCTTGTTTAGTTTTGAGGTGACTTAAACTTGCTCCCAAGTGCCATGATGAAACTGCTGTTTTAACACTTAGTGAAATTTCACTAAGTCTGGAATCTGTAATGTCCAGATGCCATGTTTGCTTGTTGTTCTAGGTAAATCCATGATAGTTTTGGAGTGAATCTTGATGATTCCTTGTTGTATATATTGTTGGCTATCCATTCATGCTCTGACATGCTTATTTGGGTGGTTGTAGCATATTTAACTTTTGCTCCCAAGTTGCAACAAATTACTGCTGTCAGGATTTTGTTGTCAAGTTCAATATGTCATAGTTGTTGCTATTGACCCATGGCTCCTTTGGAGATGCTCCAATGGAATTGTTTGCTTTAGGATATGTCTAGTTTATGTCCATGCTCATTGCCATGATGTTTGAGTGCTGTAGACTATTTATCTCTTGCCCCGAAGTTGCTATGTGGCTGTTATTTTTAGCTTGTGCATGTTTATTGTTTCGGGTGTAACTTTTAGCCCGTTGCTCCGTTTTGAGCAAGTCCTATATGTAACTTGTGTGATTTTGCATTTAGATTCATAATATCCTATTGTTATCATGTTTTGAAGCATTTTGCTTGATGCATATTGTTGTGCTGTAACATTGTGCTTCCTAAGTAGACTTTCTGTGCTTCCATAGTGCATCTGTTTTGCTTCCATAGTGCATCAGCCATGCATCCAGTAATTTTTCTGCGCATTGCATCTTGTTTGATTCGTTGCCTTGTGTTCTTGTGTTTGAGTAGAGCCGGAAGCTAAGACCGAGTACGAGTACGAGCACGAGGTTACTACCGAGGTTGAGAACGAGGACCCCTCTTACGATCCCATCGACAACTCTTCAGGCAAGATGACCGAACCCCGATAACATTACTATCTTTGCCTATTGCTAGAAGTCTTGATCTATAGTTTTGCCTCGATGGCCATGTTTTCCTGACAGCCTCCTATTGTAACCATGAACCTGTTTAACCACCCTACCTATGCAAACCATTGATTGGCTATACGTAGGCTTCGCTCAACCCCTCTTATAGCATTGCTAGTTGCAGGTGAAGATTGAAGATTCTTGCTTCTTGTTGAAGCTTGTTGGGATATCACACTATTTTAATTATTAAATGAAATCATCTATATATTGGTAATGGGTGGAAGGCTAAGCCTTTTGCTTGGTGATTTGTTCCACTCATGCCGCTAGGAACCGTATAAACCGGTGTTATGTTCCTTGATTATGCGTTCCTCACACGGTTGGGGTTATGGGACACCCTCGATAAACCGCTAAGTGCTAAGTCTTTTCCAGCAAGTCCCAACATTGGTACTATTTGCCTAATAACTAAAAACTTGCATAGGGAGTAATTAACCCTCTTCTTAATCAACAACCCCGGGCGAGTGCTCCACATGAGTGTTGGTCCGAAACGGGGAGCCTGCGGGGCCACCATGGGGAAACCCGAGGTCTTGTAAAAACCCATAGCTTCACCCATCCGGTCGTGGCCTGAGACTAGATACGCACGGCTACTGTCAGGGTGTCGGCACGCCGGGAGGATTTGCTGGATTAGCCTGACCTTAGTTCGGAGTATCTTGAGCACGGGATTCCGAGGATACTCGGGCCTTCCCACTTTGGAGTTGCGACTCCGCGGATCGTGGGCTTGTCATGGGCCAAGTTGGAACACCCCTGCAGGGTTATGAACTTTCGAAAGCCGTGCCTACGGTTATGTGGCAGATGGGAGCTTGTTAATATCCGGTTGTAGAAAACTTGACACCATGTTCCAATACACTACCAGCGTGTGTACCGTGACGGTCATTTTCCGAAAGGGATTCGGGAAGTGAACACGGTGGGGTTATGTTTGACTTGCTTTAGTTAGGATCACTTCGTGATCATCTCTCGACCGAGGCACCTTCTCTTCTCGCTCTCTTTTACGTAAGCTAGGCTAGTGCTGCTGCAGACTCTTATTCTTTCTTCAGCCTTGTTCCACACCCAAGGCTGGGATAGTCGTGTTACCCGGGAACGGGATTGCTGAGTCCTTTGTGGCTCACAGTTACTTCACCACACCAGATGCAGGTACGATGGTGAGCTACACAGGCGATGGCACTGAGCTAGACTGGGAGTACGACGAGGAGCGTAGCCGTTACTATGTGAACTATCTGGTTGATCAGTAGAGCTTCTACTAGGATTTGATCTAGACCTGTGGTTTAATGTTATGTTTGGTATCTTGTCATTTGGATCTTACCCTTAGATGGGCTATGATGTTTATTTGAATGATGTTTGGACATGTAATGAATTTGTGTGACGTGGCGAGTGTAAGCCAACTATCTTTTCAGTTTTCCATCCCTGTTTTTACATGAGATGTGCAAAGGTACCAAACTTGCGATCATTCTAGAATGGGCTTATATCTTTAAGTCGTGCCTCGACACATAGGAGATATAGTCCCATCCTGGGCATTACAAGTTGGTATTCAGAGCCTTCTCCGACCTAGAAGCCCCCACTGATTGATCGAATCGTTGACGGTCGAGTCTAGGCACACACTTAAAAAGTTTTGAGTCCTATATTTATATCAAAGATTAGGATTTCTTTGCTCCTCATCCCCTTTCACTCTGGTGAGGACTCCTGACGTCTACTCTTGCCTCTTCTACTTTCAAAAATTGGACCAATTTTTTTTTAGGAATCTCGCGAGTATTGTTGGATTGTTTCGATGTCTTTGTGACGAGAATATTGTTCTCGATGCCTCCTGACATTAGGGGTTGTGGCAGTGTCCCGGGGAGTTGAGCTTCGGGGTATTCTCGTCACAAGCATATCGCGACAGTACTAGAATACTTAAGACGTCCGACATCGAAAACTCTCCTATACGGTTAGTGGCAAGATAACCCCGACATCACCCAGTACTGGGGAGGTAGTTCGGGAGTATTGCCATAGCTTTGTATAGTGGATGCTTTTCGAAGGTCCGAGGTAGACGGTTTCCGTGAACAACTGGTTATGTGTTGAAGGATGGATACAGCTGGATGTAGGATTAGAGTTGATTGCGCGGTGCTTCCCCTGTATCCCCAACACCTGATTGCATAACTGGAAACTTTCGTAAATTAATAGGTGGGTTTATCCAGTAGATCGTAGGCATTCTTCCAACGAATGCAGGTTAGCGAGTTCGGGGTTCTACATTGAGTGAAGTGGTTTTATGGCCGATGTTCCGATCGGGAGTTGCATCTTAAAGGGTCCTTGGCTATGCTGATCCGGGGATTGCAAAACCCTTTCGTAACGCGTTCCATAATCTTACAACACAAAGATGTCGAACGAAGCTCCTATCTTGTGTTTGTTCCATCTGTACCTTGTTGTTTTTTTCTTATTTACCTTTTGTCTCCCAGTGGCTTCTCGTGAAGATTGTTGTTATCATTAAGCTAAGAATTTCATTCGTTCCTCTTGTTCGAATGATTCTTGTGAAGACTATGTTGCATTTCTATCCGTTGTTTCAGCTTATACCTTCTTTCAATCAAATTGCTGATTGGTGGTCATCTCTTTCAGGATGGCTCCGAAACGGGTTCCCAACGCTAACCCAGAGGGTGAAGAGGTCCCAGATCGTCCTCCTTCCCCTCCTCCTCCGTCTGAGGCCTGGAGAGCGATTATGCAAACTACAAACCAGAACACCCAGATGTTGATGCAGATGATGCAGCAGATGCAAGCAAATCAAGCAAATCAGGGTGCTCCAGGGAACCAAGGCAATTTCTTCAACCAACAGCACCATGCTTTGCTCAACCAGTTCTTGGCCAATCAACCAAAGGATTTCAGTTACTGTGTCGACCCTCTCGATGCTGAAGATTGGATAACCGATATCAAGAAGCATTTTGAGTGCAGCAACGTAAGGCGTGAGGACTATGTGAAATTTGCAGACTTCCAACTCAAGGACCAAGCAGCTGACTGGTGGCAGCAGTACAAAGACTCCAGAGAAGGGCGTGTGATCTCTTGGGATGATTTCTGCAAGGACTTTCGCTCTCACCACATTCCAACAAGTGTCATCGAGGGTATGCGTGAGCAATTCCGCAACCTGAAGCAAGGCTCTATGACTGTCTACCAGTATAATGTCAAGTTCCAAAACCTTGCCCACTATGCTAAGCAAGACATACCAGATGCCAAGAGCAAGATCTATCAGTTCCGTGGAGGTCTCAAGGATGAACTTCAACTTGCTCTCACCTTGTTCGAGCCTGATGAGTTCGACAAATTCTATAACATGGCGCTTAAGCAAGAGGCAGCCCAGCTCAAGATGGAGGCTTCCAAAAAGAGGATTCGAGATGCCGTTCACTCCTCCTCATCTTCTCAAGTGGTCGCGAAGCAACAGAAATTTTGGCTTCCACCTCCTCCTGTGATCCGAGCTCCTTACAACAACAACAGCAACAAGAACTCTAGTGGCCGTGGTTTCTCCCACCCACCCAACCCAAGCAACCAGTCAAAGTTTCAGTCTCAAGGTTCCAAGTCAAGTGGTTCTCATTACCGTCCTCTCTCAGAAGTGGTCTGCAACAAGTGCACTCAGAAAGGTCACTATGCTAACAAGTGCCCCAACCCAAGGTGCCTTCCGCCTCCTCCACCTGTCAGCACAGTTATTGTCAAGCATAATCCCAAGCAAGCAAGGGTGAATCTGATGAATGCAGCGCAAGCGGAGAATTCTTCTGATGTGATTTTGGGTAACCTTCAAGTTAACTCTTTTCCTGCTAAAGTGTTGTTTGATTCGGGTGCTTCATGTTCTTTCATGTCTCAACCATTTGCATCCAAGCATAACGTTGACGTCCAAAGTCTGCCTCAGACGTTGCAAGTCATTTCTCCGGGGAGACGTATGATTTCTAATATTTTTGCTCTGGATGTTTCTATTCGCATGGGTGATTATCGCTTTCTGGCTAAACAGGTGGTTCTCGGCAATTCCGACATTGACCTCATCCTCGGAATGGATTGGCTTTCTTAGCATGATGCTCAAATTGACTGTGCACAGAAGGAAGTCAAGATTACTCATTCCGATGATGATGTGATTATCTTCGCCTCTCGGGATAACACAATCAGGCTTTTCTCTCTCAATGACAAGGGCGAGATGAATGCCATATCTCAAATTCCGGTGGTTAACGAATACCAAGACGTCTTTCCTGAAGAACTTCCAGGCATGCCTCCACACCGTCAAGTGGAATTCGTCATTGAACTCGAGCCTGGTACTGAGCCAGCATGCCGGCATCCGTACAAGCTCTCTCCTAAAGAGTTGAAGGAGTTGAAGAAACAGCTTGATGAACAGGAGCGTATGGGTCTGATCAGGCCTAGTACGTCTCCTTGGGGCTGTGGTGTCTTATTTGTCAAGAAGAAGGATGGCACGGAGCGCCTCTGCGTTGATTACCGGCCATTGAACAAGAAGACAATAAAGAACAAGTATCCGCTCCCCAACATCAACGAACTGTTCGAGCAGCTCAAAGGAGCTAAAGTGTTCTCAAATCTCGTTCTCCGAATGGGCTATCACCAGATTCGCATTCGCGAGGAAGATATCCCCAAGACCGCCTTCAGAATGAGCTACGGCTCACATGAGTATACAGTCATGTCCTTTGGTCTCGCCAATGCTCCACCTACCTTCTCGAGAATGATGCACTACATTTTCAACCCCTACACCGGCGAGTTTGTGCTTTTGTATCTGGATGATATTTTGTTATTTTCCAAAAATGAAGAGGATCATGAAAAGCACCTCCGTCTGGTTCTCGACAGACTCCGTGAACATAAGTTCTATGCCAAGTTCTCCAAGTGCGAATTTTGGCTCGATAAGGTCTTGTATCTGGGCCATATCATCTCCGCTGACGGTATTGTGGTAAACCCCGAGAAAGTTGAAGCAATTGTCAACTGGGAAGCTCCTAAGAACGGCAAGCAACTCCGAAGCTTTCTTGGTCTTGCCAGCTATTGCAGAAGGTTCGTTGAGAACTTCTCCAAGATTGCCAAGCCTCTTTCCAACTTGCTGCAGAAGAATGTCAAGTACCACTGGTCTCCAGATTGTGAAGTGGCATTCAAAACTCTCAAAGAAAACCTCGTCTCTGCTCCAGTTCTCACTCCTCCAGATGAGTCCAAGCCCTACGAAGTATTCTGTGATGCTTCTCTTCAAGGACTTGGTGGTGTGCTTATGCAGGACAAGAGAATTGTGGCATACACTTCTCGTCAGCTGAAGCCAAGTGAGAAGAACTACCCCACACATGATCTTGAACTAGCAGCTGTGGTACATGCGTTGATCACGTGGAGACACCTTCTGTTGGGCAGAAAAGTCGACATCTTCACCGATCACAAGAGCTTGAAGTACATCTTCACACAGCCGAATCTGAACCTCCGCCAGACTCGTTGGGTCGAAATGATCCAAGAGTATGATCCGAGCATCGAATACACTCCTGGCAAGGCGAATGTGATTGCAGATGCTTTGAGCAGAAAGGCATATTGCAACAGCCTCCTTATCAAGCCGTTCCAGCCTGAGCTTTGTGAAGCATTCAGGAAGCTCAACCTCCAAGTTGTTCTGCAAGGTTTTCTTGCAAATCTTCAAGTTGCTCCTACCTTGGAAGATCAGATCCGTGAGGCCCAACTCAGTGATGCTATGGTGCATAAAGTGAAACATGGTATTGCAAAGGGTACTCCTAAATACAAGTTCTATCGCGTTGATGAGAGAGATACCTTGTTCTTCGAGGACAGACTCGTGGTTCCCAAAGATGATCTCAGGAAGCTCATAATGGAAGAAGCACATGATTCCCTCCTTTCGATTCATCCTGGCAGTTCCAAGATGTACCAAGACCTCAAGCAATCTTACTGGTGGACTCGCATGAAAAGGGAGATTGCCCAATTCGTGAATGAATGTGATGTCTGCAGAAGACTGAAGGCAGAGCATCAACGTCCAGCCGGTCTTCTCCAACCTCTTCCAATTCCCGAGTGGAAATTCGACCACATTGAAATGGATTTCGTCACTGGTTTTCCTAAGTCCAAGAGAGGGAATGATTCTATCTTCGTGGTGATTGACAAGCTTACCAAAGTCGCTCAATTCCTTCCAGTCAAAGAATCAATCAATGCAGCTCAACTAGCAGAATTGTACACTTCCAGAATTGTGTCTCTACATGGCATTCCTCAAGTCATCTCCTCAGACCGTGGAAGTTTGTTCACTTCCAAGTTCTGGGACTCCTTTCAGTCTGCCATGGGCACTAAGATCAGGTTCAGCACTGCTTTTCACCCTCAGACTAGTGGTCAAGTCGAGAGAGTGAATCAGATACTAGAAGACATGCTTAGAGCCCGTGTCATATCTTTTGGCATGAAATGGGAAGATTGCCTTCCATTTGCCGAGTTCTCTTACAACAACAGCTTTCAAGCAAGTACCGGCAAAGCTCCGTTTGAAATCCTCTATGGCAGAAAGTGTCGTACCCCTCTCAACTGGTCCGAGACAGGTGAACGTCAACTTCTTGGCAATGACTTGATCTCAGAAGCCGAAGAAATGTGCAAAGTCATACGTGGGAATCTCAAGGCCGCTCAGTCGTGTCAGAAGAGCTACTATGACGGCAAGCATCGTGATTTGGCTTTCAACATTGGGGATCATGTCTATCTCCGTGTTTCTCCTATGAAAGGCACCCAAAGATTCGGTATCAAAGGAAAGCTTGCTCCTAGATACGTCGGGCCTTTCAAGATACTTGGCAAAAGAGGCGACCTAGCCTATCAACTTGAGCTCCCTTCCAACTTCGCCAATGTTCATGATGTGTTTCATGTGTCTCAACTCCGCAAGTGCTTCAAGACTCCTGAACGGATGATTCCGTTTGAAGAGATTGATCTTCAACAAGATTTGTATTACCGAGAGCATCCCGTTGCTATTCTCGAAGAAACCGAGTGCAAGACCCGCAACAAGTCCATCAAATTCTTGAAAGTCAAGTGGTCACACCATACCGACCGAGAAGCTACGTGGGAACGAGAAGATCATCTTCGTTCCGAGTACCCTTCCTTTTTCCAGTCCTAGATCTCGGGCGAGATCTTTTTGTAGTAGAGGAGAGTTTGTAATGCCCCGGATGTAATATTTTTCCTTTTGGGCAATATATGATATCTTTGGCTCCATCAATTCCTTTCCGGGTTCTTCGTCTTTTGGGTTTTCGCCGTTTTGTCGTGTTGTGTGTGTTCATTCATCCATATCATGTTGTCATGTGCATTGCATTGCGTTTGTGTTGTCGTTTGCATCCGGTCCCACTCGTTCCTTTCCGTTGTCCGTTTCGAGTTCTGGAGCTCTCTCACGGGTCCGTGGCATCCTCGAGGCCTACTTTGGTGTTTGGTCGTGTAACGTTTCCGGTTTGGCGTGAGACTTGTCGTGTGTTGTTGTTTTGGTGTGTGTAACCCGTCTGTCGAATCTCGTCGCGTTTGGAGTTCGTTTGGTGCCCCAATAGTTATTCTCGTGGGCTCAAAGTACCCCCTCTTTGAGGCCCAAGACACCCCTCCAACAGCCCACCAAACCAACGCAAACCCCTCCCTTCATCTAGGCCATCTAATTGTGATAATGTGGCTGAAAACCTCACCTCATTTGGACAACCCTAGCTCCTTGTGCCTATATAAACGTCCATCTCCCCCAAAATTTGCGTCCAGAAAACCCTATGCTTCCACAGTGCGCCGCCGGTGCTTCCACCGTTGATCTGCGGTGCTTCCACCGTTGAAAATTCGTGCTTCCGACGTCCAGAAAACCATGCTTCCAAGAGTCGTCGCCGTGCTTCCGTAGTGTCGCGCCGGTGCTTCCGACCCGACGCGCGGGCCCCGCCCGCCTCTTCTTCTTCCTCAGATCCTCGCCGCCCGCCGGAGCTCCAGCTACCACCGCCGCCGCCGGCCTCTTCCTCCACTCCGGCCGGCCCTCCTCCATCTCCGACGCCGCGCCGCCTGGCCCCGCCGCCTCGGATCCCGCCACCGCCGCCCCGCCCGGCCTCCGCCGCCGCGCCGGTCCCGCACCGCCGGCCCGGCCAGGTCGCCGCCGCCCTCCGCCGGCCGGCCACCTCCCGCCGCCACGCCAGGAGCCGGCCACCCCATCGCCCGACGCCAGCCACGGCACCGCCCCGAGGCGCTCGTTCGATCGGATCGGGGATCCAGTGCCCGATCCCCTCGCCAACCCTAACGGGCCCGGCCCGTTAGCCGGCCCGCTCCGCTCCACCGCGGGCCCGTTAGCCCGGATCCGCCAGCCCGTTTGACCGCCGCCGCCGCCGTTGACCCGTTGACCAGATCCGTTGACCGAGGTGGTTTTCTTCACTAAGTCTGTAGTTTTTTTCATTGTCTCATGCAATTTTGCAATGTGGATAACTTTTTGTGTGTTGGTCCGATTTGAGCAAATGATATGTCAAAATGATCGTGGAGACATGTACTACGTTTTGGTCCATTGTGCCATGCATGTTTGAGGTCATATAGATGTCTTAATCTTGATGAGAAGAGTGCTACTTGTTATAAACTGCTGTTAGTAGTTGTTTTCATGCCATCTTTGCAATGTGATAACTTGGTGCATGTTTATCCAAAAGAAGCAAATGATATGTCCACGTGTTCATCATGATATGCTCTACATGTTGATTGCTTTAGCTTGCATGATAGGTATCATCTTGCCATGTTTATCTCCTTTGCAAAGTGCTATGTGGCTGTTATGTCGTTAAACTTGTTACGAGATGCCTTGTAGAGGAGCTCGTTGCTATCGTTGTGTTTGTCCCCTTGATACATGCTTAGATGTTTTGGATTCACCATCATGTGTACTTTGCTGTGGTGCAAACCACTTGTCTTGTTTAGTTTTGAGGTGACTTAAACTTGCTCCCAAGATGCCATGATGAAACTGCTGTTTTAACACTTAGTGAAATTTCACTAAGTCTGGAATCTGTAATGTCCAGATGCCATGTTTGCTTGTTGTTCTAGGTAAATCCATGATAGTTTTGGGGTGACTCTTGATGATTCCTTGTTGTATATATTGTTGGCTATCCATTCATGCTCTCACATGCTTATTTGGGTGGCTGTAGCATATTTAACTTTTGCTCCCAAGTTGCTACAAATTACTGCTGTCTGGATTTTGTTGTCAAGTTCAATATGTCATAGTTGTTGCTATTGACCCATGGCTCCTTTGGAGATGCTCCAATGGAATTGTTTGCTTTAGGATATGTCTAGTTTATGTCCATGCTCATTGCCATGATGTTTGAGTGCTGTAGACTATTTATCTCTTGCCCCGAAGTTGCTATGTGGCTGTTATTTTCAGCTTGTGCATGTTTATTGTTTCGGGTGTAACTTTTAGCCCGTTGCTCCGTTTTGAGCAAGTCCAATATGTAACTTGTGTGATTTTGCATGTAGATTCATAATATCCTATTGTTATCATGTTTTGAAGCATTTTGCTTGATGCATATTGTTGTGTTGTAACACTGTGCTTCCTAAGTAGACTTTCTGTGCTTCCATATTGCATCTGTTTTGCTTCCATAGTGCATCAGCCATGCATCCAGTAATTTTTCTGCGCATTGCATCTTGTTTGATTCGTTGCCTTGTGTTCTTGTGTTTGAGTAGAGCCGGAAGCTGAGACCGAGTACGAGTACGAGCACGAGGTTACTACCGAGGTTGAGAACGAGGACCCCTCTTACGATCCCATCGACAACTCTTCAGGCAAGATGACCGAACCCCGATAACATTACTATCTTTGCCTATTGCTAGAAGTCTTGATCTATAGTTTTGCCTCGATGCCCATGTTTTCCTGTCAGCCTCCTATTGTAACCATGAACCTGTTTAACCACCCTACCTATGCAAACCATTGATTGGCTATACGTAGGCTTCGCTCAGCCCCTCTTATAGCATTGCTAGTTGCAGGTGAAGATTGAAGATTCTTGCTTCTTGTTGAAGCTTGTTGGGATATCACACTATATTAATTATTAAATGAAATCATCTATATATTGGTAATGGGTGGAAGGCTAAGCATTTTGCTTGGTGATTTGTTCCACTCATGCCGCTAGGAACCGTATAAACCGGTGTTATGTTCCTTGATTATGCGTTCCTCACACGGTTGGGGTTATGGGACCCCCTCGATAAACCGCTAAGTGCTAAGTCTTTTCCAGCAAGTCCCAACATTGGTACTATTTGCCTAATAACTAAAAACTTGCATAGGGAGTAATTAACCCTCTTCTTAATCAACAACCCCGGGCGAGTGCTCCACATGAGTGTTGGTCCGAAACGGGGAGCCTGCGGGGCCACCATGGGGAAACCCGAGGTCTGGTAAAAACCCGTAGCTTCACCCATCCGGTCGTGGCCTGAGACTAGATACGCGCGGCTACTGTCATGGTGTTGGCACGCCGGGAGGATTTGCTGGATTAGCCTTACCTTAGTTCGGAGTATCTTGAGCACGGGATTCCGAGGATACTCGGGCCTTCCCACTTTGGAGTTGCGACTCCGCGGATCGTGGGCTTGTCATGGGCCAAGTTGGAACACCCCTGCAGGGTTATGAACTTTCGAAAGCCGTGCCCGCGGTTATGTGGCAGATGGGAGCTTGTTAATATCCGGTTGTAGAAAACTTGACACCATGTTCCAATACACTACCAGCGTGTGTACCGTGACGGTCATTTTCCGAAAGGGATTCGGGAAGTGAACACGGTGGGGTTATGTTTGACTTGCTTTAGTTAGGATCACTTCGTGATCATCTCTCGACCGAGGCACCTTCTCTTCTCGCTCTCTTTTACGTAAGCTAGGCTAGTGCTGCTGGAGACTCTTATTCTTTCTTCAGCCTGGTTCCACACCCAAGGCTGGGATAGTCGTGTTACCCGGGAACGGGATTGCTGAGTCCTCTGTGGCTCACAGTTACTTCACCACACAAGATGCAGGTACGATGGTGAGCTACACAGGCGATGGCACTGAGCTAGACTGGGAGTACGACGAGGAGCGTAGCCGTTACTATGTGAACTATCCGGTTGATCAGTAGAGCTTCTACTAGGATTCGATCTAGACCTGTGGTTTAATGTTATGTTTGGTATCTTGTCATTTAGATCTTACCCTTAGATGGGCTGTGATGTTTATTTGAATGATGTTTGGACATGTAATGAATTTGTGTGACGTGGCGAGTGTAAGCCAACTATCTTTTCAGTTTTCCATCCCTATTTTTACATGAGATGTGCAAAGGTACCAAACTTGCGATCATTCCAGAATGTGCTTATATCTTTAAGTCGTGCCTCGACACGTAGGAGATATAGTCCCATCCTGGGCATTACAGAACCCATCTAATAAGTCTAGGTTTAGCATCTTTCTTTTCCATAAGGTATTTGATAGCAGCATGATCAGTGTGAATAGTTACTTTAGAATCAACAATATAGGGTCTAAACTTATCACAAGCAAATACAACTGCTAAAAATTCTTTCTCAGTAGTAACATAATTTTTCTGGGCACTATCTAGAGTTTTACTAGCATATTGGATAACATTCAATTTCTTATCAACTCTTTGCCCTAGAACAACACCTACAGCATAATCACTAGCATCACACATAATCTCAAAAGGTAAATTCCAGTCAGTAGGCTGGACAATAGGTGCAGAGATCAATGCTTTCTTAAGTATTTCAAATGCCTCTAGACAATCAACATCAAAGACAAAAGGGATATCTTTTTGTAAGAGATTAGTCAGAGGCCTGGAGATTTTGGAGAAGTCCTTAATGAACCTCCTATAAAACCCGGCATGACCAAGGAAACTTCGTATACCTTTGATGTCCTACGGGCATGGCATCTTTTCAATAGCACCCACTTTAGCTTTGTCAACTTCAATACCTCTTTCAGAAATTTTATGTCCCAAGAAAATGCCTTCATTGACCATAAAGTGGCACTTCTCCCAATTCAAAACAAGATTAGTGTATTCACACCTCTGCAAAACTCGATCAAGGTTGCTTAAGCAATCATCAAAAGAAGTTACGTAAACGGAGAAATCATCCATGAAAACCTCAACAATCTTTTCACAAAAATCAGAGAATATAGCCATCATGCATCTTTGAAAGGTAGCAGGTGCATTACATAAAACCAAAGGCATACGTCTATAAGCAAATGTACCGAAAGGACAAGTAAAAGTGGTCTTTTCTTGATCCCCTTTTCACACAGGTGTTTGAGAGAAACCAGAATAACCATCTAGAAAGCAAAAATGAGTATGTTTGGATAACCTTTCTAGCATTTGATTAATAAAAGGCAAGGGGTAATGATCTTTCTTAGTAGCTTTATTTAACTTACGGAAATCAATTACCATCCTATAACCTATAACTATTCTTTACGGGATCAATTCATCTTTATCATTAGGAACAACAGGCATACATCCCTTCTTAGGAACACAATGGACAGGACTTACCCACTGGCTATCAGCAACTGGATAGATAATACCTGCCTCTAGAAGCTTTAATATTTCCTTCCTTACCACTTCTTTCATCTTAGGATTTAACCGTCGTTGATGATCAATAACCGGTTTAGCATTTTCTTCCAATTTTATCTTGTGTTGGCATAAAGTGGGACTAATACCCTTAAGATCATCCAGAGTATATCCAATAGCAGCACGGTGCTTCTTCAGAGTTTTCAATAGTTTTTCTACTTCCTGCCCTGAAAGGTTAGCACTAATAATAACATGATATATCTTCTTTTCATCAAGATAAACATACTTAAGATTATCAGGTAAAGGTTTAAGTTCAAACACGGGATCACCCTTGGGTGGAGGAGGATCCCCTAGGATTTCAACAGGCAAGTTGTTTTTCAATACGGGTCATTGATTAAAGAATATTTTGTCTATTTCCCTTCTCTCATTCATATGCATATCATTTTCGTGGTCTAGCAAGTATTGTTCTAAGGGATCATTAGGAGGCACATCAATAGAAGCATTCATCCTTACTAGGTACTTCTTTATCAAGGGGTTGTCTACGGAATTGAGCAAAGTTAAAATCATGAGACATATCCCCTAATCCAACAGTAATGATATCTTTCATGCAGTCTATCTTAGCATTAACAGTATTCAAGAAGGGTCTACCAAATATAATGGGACAAAATTCATCTTGTGTGGAACTAAGAACAGGAAAATCAGCAGGGTATTTAACCTTCCCACACAAGACTTCAACATCTCTAACAATCCCAACTGGTGAAATAGTGTCTCTATTAGCAAGCATAATAGTAACATCAATCCCTTCTAGCTCAGCAGGTGCAATGTCATGCACAATTTCTTGATATAAGGTATGAGGGATAATACTCGCACTAGCACCCACATCACATAAACCATGATAGCAATGGTCTCCTATTTTAACAGAGATAACAGGCAAGCCTATGATAGGTCTATGTTTATTCCTAGCATTGGGTTTGGCTATTCTAGCAGATTCCTCTTGGAGGTAAATAACATGTCCATCTAAATCTTCTACCAAGAGATCTTTAACCATAGCAACACTAGGTTCAACTTTAATTTGCTCAGAGGGTATATGTGCTCTAGTATTACTCTTACAAACTATAGTTGAAGCTTGAGCATGATCCTTTATCCTAACAGGGAAGGGTGGTTTCTCAATATAAGCAGTAGGAATAATAGGATCAACATTATAAGTGATAGTCTTTTCTTCAACTTTAATAGGTTCAACTACTTTTACTTCAATAGGGGGATGATATTTAAACCACTTCTCCTTCGGGAGATCAACATGAGTAGCGAATGATTCACATAAAGAAGCTACTATCTCATAGTCAAGTCCATATTTAGTACTAAACTCACGGAAAACATCGGTATCCATAAAAGCTTTAACACAATCAAACTTAGGGGTCATACCTGACTCCTTACCTTCGTCGAGATCCCAATCTTCAGAGTTGCGTTTAATTCGTTCCAATAAATCCCATTTGAACTCAATAGTCTTCATCATAAAAGAGCCAGAACAAGAAGTATCGAGCATCGAGCGATTATTGAGAGAAAGCCGAGCATAAGAAATTTGAATGATCATTTCTCTTGAGAGCTCATGATTGGGGCATGAATATAACATCGACTTAAGCCTCCCCCAAGCTTGAGCGATGCTTTCTCCTTGGCGAGGCCAGAAATTATAAATATAATTACGATCACGATGAACCTGATGCATAGGGTAGAACTTGTGATGAAATTCCAACTTCAAACGATTATAGTTCCACGATCCAATATCATCACATAGCCTAAACCATGTCAATGCATCTCCCTTCAAAGATAAAGGGAAGACCTTCTTCTTGATAACATCCTCGGGCATACCTGCAAGCTTAAATAATCCACATACTTCATCCACATAGATTAGGTGCAAATCGGGATGGACTGTTCCATCTCCTGTAAAAGGATTTTCATGCAGTTTCTCTATCATACCCGAAGGAATCTCAAAGCAAACATTTTAAGTAGGTGCAGTAGGTTGAGAAGCAACTCTTTGCTCTTCTGGTCAGGGTGAAGATACCCCGAACAAGCCCCTCAAAGGATTATGAGCCATAGTAACAAGTGACAATAAATTTCAGCACACTATATAAATTTTTCCTTACCAAATTCCACTTACCAAAGGCGCTTCACTACCCGGCAACGGTGCCAGAAAAGAGTCTTGATGACCCACAAGTGTAGGGGGACTATCGTAGTCCTTTTGATAAGTAAGAGTGTCGAACCCAACGAGGAGCAGAAGGAAATGATAGGCAGTTTTCAGTAAGGTATTTTCTGCAAGCACATAAATTATAGGTAACAGATAGTTTTGTGATAAGGTAATTGGTAGCAAGTGACAAAAGGTAAAAGTAAATAAAGTGCAGCAAGGTGGCCCAATCCTTTTTGTAGCGAAGGACAAGCCTGGACAAACTCTTATATAAAGGAAAGCGCTCCCGAGGACACATGGGAATTATCGTCAAGCTAGTTTTCATCACGATCATCTGATTCACGTTCGGTACTTTGATAATTTGGTATGTGGGTGGACCAGTGCTTGGGTGCTGTCCTTACTTGGACAAGCCTCCCACTTATGATTAACCTCTAATGCAAGCATCCGCAACTACAAAAGAAGTATTAAGGTAAACCTAACCATAGCATGAAACAAGTGGATCCAAATCAGCCCCTTACGAAGCAACGCATAAACTAGGGTTTAAGCTTCTGTCACTCTAGCAACCCATCATCTACTTATTAATTCCCAATGCCTTCCTCTAGGCCCAAATAATAGTGAAGTTTCATGTAGTCGACGTTCACATGACACCACTAGAGGAGAGACAACATACATCTCATCAAAATATCGAACGAAGACCAAATTCACATGACTACTTATAGCAAGACTTCTCCCATGTCCTCAGGAACAAAAGTAACTACGCACAAGACATAATATTGTTCATGATTAGAGGGGTATTAATATGCATAATGGATCTGAACATATGATCTTCCGCCAAATAAACCAACTAGCATCAACTACAAGGAGTAATCAACACTACTAGTAACCCACATGTACCAATCTGAGGTTTGGGTACAAAGATTGGATACAAGAGGTGAACTAGGGTTTGAGAGGACATTGTTCTGGTAAAGATGTTGATGAAGATAGCTCTCCCCAAGATGGGAGAGTTGTTGGTGACGACGGCGGTGACGATTTCCCCCTCCCGGAGGGAAGTATCCCCGGCAGAACAGCTCTACCGGAGCCCTAGATTGGTTTCCGCCTCGGTTCCGCCTCGAGACGGAGGTGTCTGGTCTCGAAAGCCTCTTTTTGATTTTTTTTCCAGGTCAAAACACCTCATATAGGAGAAGATGGGCATCGAGGGACCGTCGGTGGGCCCACGAGACAGGGGGCGCGCCCAGAGAGGGGGGCGCCCCCCACCTTCTTTCGCCAGATATTTTTTATATTTTCTGAAACGGAGTTTTGTGGAGTTTCGGAGCTTTTGGAATTGTGCAGAATAGGTTTCCAGAGTTTGCTCCTTTTCCAGCCCAGAATTCCAGCTGCCGACATTCTCCCTCTTCATGTAAACCTTGTAAAATAAGAGGGAAAAGGCATAAGTATTGTGACAAAACAAGTAATAACAGCCCATAATGCAAGAAATATCAACATATAAGCATGATGCAAAATGGACGTATCAAGTATTCAATGCATGCTCCTAGGGGAAGGGTTGGTAGGATTTAACCATCACGCGATCCCGACCTCCACACAAAGGATGACACTCAATAAATAAATCATGCTCCAACTGCATCACATAACAGTTCACCATACGTGCATGCTACGGGAATCACAAACTTTAACACAAGTATTTCTCAAATTCACAATTACTCTACTAGCATGACTCTAATATCACCATCCTCATATCTCAAAAGAATCATCAAGTATCAAACTTCTCATCATATTCAATGCACTTTATATGAAAGTTTTTACTATACCCATCTTGGATGCCTATCATATTAGGATTAGTTTTATAACCAAAGCACATTACCATGATGTTCTAAAAGACTCTCAAAAGGATATAAGTAAAGCATGAGAGATCAGCAATTTCTACAAAATAAAACCACCATCGTGTTCTAAAAGATATAAGTGAAGCACTAGAGCAAAACTATCTAGCTTAAAAGATATAAGTGTAACACATAGAGTATTCTAATAATTTCTAAATCATATTTATCTCTCTCAAAAGGTATGTCCAGCAAGGATGATTGTGGCAAACTAAAAAGCAAAGACTCAAATGATACATGACGCTCCAAGAACAACACATATCATGTGGTGAATAAAAATATAGTCTTGAGTATAGTTACCGATAGGTGAAGATGAAAGAGGGGATGCCTTCCCGGGGCATCCCCAAGCTTAGGCTTTTGGTTGTCCTCTAATTTTACCTTGGGGTGCCTTGGGCATCCCCAATCTTAGGCTCTTGCCACTCCTTGTTCCATAGTCCATCAAAGCCATACTCAAAACTTGAAAACTTCACCACACAAAACTTAGCCAAAAATCTCGTGAGCTCCGTTAGTATAAGAAATCAAATGACCACTAAAAGGTACTGTAATGAACTCATTCTTTGTTTATATTGGTGTTAAACCCACTGTATTCCAACTTCTCCATGATTCATACCCCTCGATACTACTCATAGATTCATCAAAATAAGCAAACAACACACGAAAAACAGAATCTGTCAAAAAACAGAGCAATCTGTAGTAATGTGTAAGTTTCGAATACTTCTGTAGCTCCAGTAAAAAATTACAGCCAATCTCGTGAGCGCTAAAGTTTCTGTTTTTTACAGCTTGATCATATAAACTTCACACAAGTCTTCCCAAATGTTCTACTTGGCACAAACACTAATTAAAACACAAAACCACATCTAAACAGAAGGTAGATGCAATATTTATTCCTAAACAGAAGCAAACACAAAGAAAATAAAATTGGGTTGCCTCCCAACAAGCTCTATCGCTTAATGTGTCAGGACCCCGATCCTAAGTCACACAGGTCTAGCCTGTAACACATCATATCAATTTGTGGCCTCACGCACGATATCCCCACGGGTGCCACCTTACCTGGCCCGGGACCGTTTGCGCATTTTGGCACACGTATATGATAGTGTTGCTAGCATCCATATGACAGAGAACCCGGGCCGACATGACTAGTTATAAACCAAAAGTGGCACTAAATTACAGAGACAGGCATACATGACCCAGCAACGAACGTGTCGGTCATCAACGTATGAACCCAAGTCGTAGCAAGCTACAAGGACTTAAAGGAACAACGCATGACATTTCCCCTAAGGGACAGACACAGGTACGAAGAAGGACACATGCCGGCCAGCCTAAGTGTTCCGGAGCAGTAGCAAGCTACCAAGGCTCAGTGGAAGCACTAGGAGACATTTCCCTGTAAGATAGGCTACCATAGGTAAACAACTAGGTGTCGGATCTCACACATAGCAATACACATTACACGTACGCATAACATGCAAGTATGTGTTGTACAACATGGCATCACAACATAACTCAACAACTCATATAGATAAAGGCCCAGAAGAGCCATCATAGCGTTTATTACAAACAGAGGTCACATGACCCAACATACAGAGCATACAGGCAACGGAAGCATAACATGTCTGAGTACAGACAACTACAAATGAAAAAGGCTGAGAAGCCTGACTATCTACAAGACCCTCCCAAGGGTACAAGATCGTAGCTGAGGTAACAAGCTAAACGTCGAAGTCCATGCGGAACCACTAGCGAGACTGAAGTCTCTCTGCAAAAACATAAATTAAGCAAACGTGAGTACAAAGGTACTCAGCAAGCCTTACATCAGAACTAACTACATATGCATCGGTATCAACAAAGGGGTGGTGGAGTTTGACTGCAGCAAGCCAGCTTTGACTCGGTGGCTATCCTAAACTACGACTGCAAGCAACTCTTTTGAGGTGGCGCACACGAGTCCACATATTCACCAATCAATACACCACTATGGATCCGCTCCCGTCTTCCTATGAGAAGGCCATCCATAGCACTCACGCTTATCTTGCGCGTTTTAGAGTATCCACTTTCACTTGTCTATGAACTATTATAGGCAACCCAGAAGTCCATTACCGCGGACACGGCTATTTGAATAGTTCATATATAACCATGTAGGGGTGTACTTCTTCACACACGCTCTCACCATTTAAAGCCGTTTACACGACATGTACTCGGCAACCTTCAAGCGGAAGCCCAGCGAGGGTGTCGGCCACAACCTGACTAACCACACAAGTCTCTAGTCTAGGTTTATCGCCTATTTGGGTTCCACCCGTGGGGAGATCCGGCCGGGGTGTCGCTCATGGCCCCAAACGATGTGTATAGGGTTCCCACATCACCAAACGGGCGATCGGTACACCATGCCACGTACATGCCGCGTCACAGCCCACCCCGAGGGTCAGCGCTGCGCACGACCTCCAGTAAACTACAAACACCAGAAACTAGTTGCAACTCCTGGACAGAGGACAAGGGCAGTTAATAAGTCGAGAGGGTCCATTGGTTTCGGGCCCAATGCATGGTAGTAACTGGTCATGGATCAACCAACACAGAACTCAGTTCCTAAGGACGGCTGCAATGAGACAACCCACCATGTACTCCTACATGGCCTCTCATCGCTACCTTTACCAAATCGTGTTCACACACTTAGCTCTTAACAGTAGGACATGTTCATAACCTTCCCATTCATCCCCGATCAACCAGACCTGACACAACTCTAAGCAATAGCAGGCATAACCAGAAAGCATGAATGAGTAGGCACAACATGGCTCAGACAACTCCTACTCATACTAGTGGGTTTCAACTATTTACTGTGGCAATGACAGGTCATGTAGTGGAAAGGGGTTCAACTACCGCAGCAGGTAACAGTTGAAGCGTTATTGTCCTAATGCGGTAAAAGAGAGCAAGAGCGAGAGAGTGGGATTGTATCGGAATGCTCAATGGGTTTTTGCTTGCCTGGCACTTCTGAAGATAGTAATAGTTCTTCATCGGTGTCATCGATCACATCGTCGGAACAGCGTCTACTGAGAGGGGACAAACACCGGCAAACAAGAGAGAACACAATCAATGCAATGCGACAAGATGATGCATGATCATGACATGGCAATATGATGTTGATTGAGCTAATGCAACTAGCAACCAAATTAAATGAAGTTGGTTTGAACCAAAGGTTCAAATTCAAACTCCACATGTGGTTATTTAAATGTCATTTAATTGATTTGACCTGATCAGCAGGTTTAACTTGTTCAAACATGCATGAAAGTTCCATAAACAGATTCCTCATATTTTTCTGATCATTTTTCATATATAAATTATTTTCATCTGAGCTACGGTTGATTTTATATGATTTTTAGAAGTTTTGAATATTTTCTGAAATAAATAAATCATTTCTGATTTATTTTAAAATTCATGAAAACACTTATTACGTCAGCATGACGTCACTGTGATGTCAGCAGTCAACAGGGGCTGGTCCAGGTCAAACCTGACATGTGGGGTCCACACGTCAGTGACACAGCAGTTAAACGGGCTTAACTAAACTTAACAGAAGGTTAAACTAAACTAAACGGGCACAGGGGCCCACACGTCAGTGTCTCGGTGGTTAACTAAAATTAGTTTAGTAACTAAACTAATTTAGTAGGGCCCTGGGTCCACCTGTCATTGACACAGGGGGGTCATTAGCACTAACTAACGCGTACCCGCCGGAGTTAGGCCGCCGGCGACGACCCGAGGCGGCGGAAGACGTCGGAAACGCCGCTCCGGCGACCATTTAGACAGCGGCTTGGTGCTACGCGTAGCTGGGGATCTCGCGCATCTAATGGAGGCGACGGGAGGACACGGGGGCGGCGGAGCTCGTCGAAACAGAGCTCGCGGCGGCGCCGGAGTTCTGGCTGCGGCGGAAACAGAGTTGCAGCGCACGACAGGAGCAACCGGTGGCCGAAATCGACGCGCAGGAGTGCACTGAGTGCAGTGGTGAGCTCGGACACGAGCGGCGGTGGCTAGAACGACGACGGCGACATGGCCGGCGGCGAGGGGTTCTCGGGCTTGGTGACTGGCATGGTTAGGGGTCGAAATCGATAGAGGGGAGAGAGGGGAACAACGGAGGGGCTCACAGGGGGTCGGTCGGAGGTCTCAATAGGCTCAGCGGAGGCCGGACGGCGTCGGAATCCCGGCGGCGATCTCCTATGGACGAGGAAGAAGACGAGGTCGACGACAGCGCTCCAGGGGCTCCTGGCATCGGGCGGCTCCGCAAAGAGCTCCAGCGCATGGAGACGAAGCTCGTGGGCAGTTCCAGGGGGCGAGGGAGAGGCGGTGGCCGTGGCAACGACGAGCGGCGGCGATGGTGGCGTTCAGCCGCGCGCATGAGAGAGGGAAGGAGAAGAGAGGGAGAATGAGGAAGAGCTGAACGGCTCTGGGGGCCGCGTGGCGTCGTCTAGGGTCGTCCAGGCATCGAGGGGGGGGGGGGAAGCGGCAAGCAGGAGGTGGCCGGGACATGCCGGCGTGCCGCGGGCACACGCGCTCGTGCCAACTGGCACGAGGAAGAAGACGCCCTTGTCCCTGAGCTGGGCCAGGAACAGGAGCTGGGCTGGCTCTGCTGCAGGTAAGAAGCCCAGGTGAGGTTCCACTCTCTCTCTTTTTTTTAATTTAGTTTCTGTTTTCTATTTTCTGTAATTGTTTTGGCTTTATTAAAAATGCCAGGGCATGTTCAAAAATCATGAGACTGGTTGTGGCCACTGTTTGGATTATTTCCAACAGCCAACATTTCAGTTCATGAATATTTGGACATTTAACATAATATATAAAATTTAAATGCCCAAATGCAAATATGGTAAGATTTAAACCAGTGCCCAAAATATTCCACAAAAATGTTCACAATTTTTGGTTTGGTCTCAAAGCCTTGCCAAAATTATCAAACATTGATGAAGGCACTTTGGGCCATTGGAACTGATTTTATAGTTGACCCTAGTTGAATTCATTTGAAGCTAGGGTTTGAACATCCCCATTTCAACTTTCTGTGAAAAGAAAACATGATGCAACACCAGATGCTAGCACTGGGCAGTAACAGAAGCTAGGGATGTGACAACTCACCCCCACTAAACAAGAATCTCGTCCCAAGATTCAAGCGTAGGGTAAGAAATCAGAGGGGACACTAACTAACACAATCTTCATGATCCAAGTGTCCTTCATATGAATGTTGATTGCTTGCATCATGTTGATCTTGACATCCTTGCTTTCGAGGTCTTTGTCCAACACGGTGACGATGAAAGAAACTCTACAAAATTGATCTTCTGAAAGATCAAGCGACTCAAGATCAACTCATGGAGTGAGATATTGAAGCATCTCTTGACCTGAGACACGGAACACACATCCGGATGGATGGAGTGAAACAAATGATGAAGGTTCACTTGATAGGCAATAAATCCACACTTAAAGAAGATAGCGATCGATGTCACCAGACGGAGCACCTTGGAGAAGGTGACTCGTAGAGTTATTCCCTTAAGTGGCAAAAAGAATTACTTTTGATATATAGATCATTGAAATTCTCTATACCAACCTATGGCAATCACAAACGATCGTTTGACGGAGTTCGGGAGAACGACATACTCCGACTAGCATGGATGATGTGGACTACCTTGTTGAAGACAACACAATGGTGATTTTTGCTCATCACCGGAAATGGATGGGATCCATGGTAAGTACACTTTTGAAGATAATCCTGAACAACAGTGGCTGAGAAGGGCAACCCATGGAAAATTAGCACATTGGCGGTGCAAGCTGGGAACAAAATGCAAATGCTGGGAATGATTCTGGTAACTGGGAAGAAACCCGATAGTAGAGAGTGAATCTATTCTTTGAGAGGTTATAGCATAACCAAGAACACTGGGAACAATCCCGGTTAGTGCCAGTGATAACACCTAGTGCTTGTGCGTGCTCTCCAGAACTTGAGCATTCCCATATACATCAAGGTTTTACCATTATCCGTGCCAATGGTGCTGACAACACAACAAACTACCATGATGAATAGTGATGGATGATGCAGGTGCAAAGGAAGATAACGCTTTCTCAGATTTCAGGGGCAAAATCTGGATGATCGACCGAGAGACAATTAGCACTCTACTTCTAATGTTCTCCTTGATGTGCTAGCGCAACTAGGGATGGCAATGGGTCGGGTTTGGGGCGGG
The DNA here is from genome assembly GCA_902687465.1 of Secale cereale. Lineage (NCBI taxonomy): Eukaryota > Viridiplantae > Streptophyta > Magnoliopsida > Poales > Poaceae > Secale > Secale cereale. The sequence goes on along the minus strand of LR738710.1, from coordinate 453,729,510 downwards.
TGGAGCTGGTCCAAATCCAACCCATGACCCATATTCCTACCATCTACCCATCCACCAAAGTATCCATGGGTACAACTTGTGCCCATGCCCAAACCCATCGGATATCCAGATACCCATGGAGCTCCATGGGCATAGAAAAATCAGCATGAAGCCTTGCCAAATATCAAATTAACTCATCGTCGTTCATTCACAAATGACAACATAAGGTATAAGCATAAGTAGGCAGCAAGTACACTATTTAAACATTGTGCACACACAGAATGACAACTCAAATAGTTGATAGTAAAAAACTTGTCTTCAAGCTATGGAGGGAGCTGGACTGCTGGAGACTCGGGATGATTGGGCATTGACTAAATTAGGTTTAAGTAATTAGGTTAGTGGGGTTGTGGGGGATCAGTGAACATGGGCCGTGGCTCTGGGCTTTGACCTTCTATGACCGCGACCACTTGGGGTTGGACGTGTGCTTAGTCCAGTTTGACTGGCATATGACCCCACCTGTCATACGGGTATCCATTGGATATCCATGGAGCAGAAATTATATACATGCCCAACCCAGATATTCGCGGGTATCCAAATCCACAAATCCATGGGCAGAAATGCACTCTATACCCTTGCCCAACCGGGTCGGGTATCCGTGGATATCCGGATCCATGGATAAAATTGCCATCCCTAAGCGCAACCCATTCTAGATATGGTTTGATATCTAGAACATCAAGTAAAAGGTCGGACTTCGGAAACACAAAAATCCATAAGGAACAACTAGGGAGTAAATCCTACGAAATCCTTATGGGGAGGTGTCCAACTTCTTCAATCAAGATACTACAACAATAGATCTTCCGGCTGGGTCTGTTGGCCACGACATCCACTTTACCGATTATCGAGAGACCAATATAATAGTTCTTGGAAAATGCTCCAACCATCATATCTGCCTGAGATTCAGTTCCGGTTGGTGTCAGGATATTCCAGACTCATCGAGTCTAGAAAGAAAAATAAAAGTTTGCAACACAAATCGACGAGACGACGTTGCGAGATTCTCGGGAATGAACTACGATGGTAAGCTCCAAAACATGAGCTGGTTCTGCTACAAACCTGTGAACACGTTGTCCAAGACAAACATGACCACATGGTAGTCTTACAAAGAAACACTACCGAGTTCATGTTGGGAACCATCATTGAATATAGCGAAGTCATGTGCATGACCTAGGATTAGCACAACAGACTTCTTTTCTTGAACAAATCAATCAGTGGCTTGGTGTGCCAAGGATACATATAGAGTGAAGGTTGCAAGTCTCCAAACCACAGAATACTTCGCACGAATGCATGACTGACTTGGGATGATTCCATAGGAAGCAAAACAACTTTTTCGAACTCATGGTGGCAACTTACATCAATTACACATGAATTAGGGAAAGTCTCTTCTCTCATCCAACATATACCCCATGAACAGGACATGAAGGCAATGCTTACAAAGTTTCCAACACTAGCTTAATGTCCTACAAAAATCATGGAGAAGGTAGCAGTGTTGCTGATGGGCTCAACAACAATTCATCCAGGTTTCCACGAAGATGGAATTCCATAATTATGTGAACAAGTGATAGCATTGGTCAGACCCAAAAGATATAATGGTGTTTGCTCGAGGGATCAACCACGAGTAAGACAACATTATGAACATCATTGGTTCTGATTTGATTTGATAATAGCCCATAATCAAATCAAAGTTTGATACGACAATAGGTCCAACAACTGATCACAGGGGCCAATTGATGAAGATATCATCTATCTTCAACACACGCAAATATACCCTTGAAATGAACTAAGCTAGCAAGCTTTATCTTCCAACTCTCCAAGTTGTTGTTTAGCTTAACCAAGTAGTTCAGGGTATCCAACACAGATTCTTGGAGACGAAGTGGTTCATAAGTAAACCAGCTTGATCACGAGCTCAACATAACGGTCAGGGAACAACCTGGTGATACTTCCGAGAAGATATTCGGAAAATCACGAACCACCGATATGTTATGAAGCTCGAGAACAATCTTGCTTTTCAGGGCAATACGATATGATCAAATGAGCGAGGACTTAACAAAATCCTAACTCATCAATCAAGGAGTGCACCAGGAAAGATGGACTAGTAGCATGATCAATCTTAGAATGGTGATTTAGTAATCAACACGCTAAAAATGAAATTGTTGTCCTTTAACTACCAAGCAACGAAGTTGCTAGGAGTATTGATTTCACACATCACAATTCACTTGTCAGCATTCCGGTTACAATAACACGAAGGTCGAGGAATAAACGATGATGGCGAGAAGTATCACCTTATCAAAAGTTCATACGAGGTGGTGCAATTCCCATGACATTCTTGACATAGAGGAGGGTAACACTCCAAGGTAGAGCAGAGCAAAAGCTGGATTGGCATTTTGATCTGCGGAATACAACTGCTTTGACCCAATCCTAGATATGGATGAGGTACCAGAGTTTGTTTCTCCTAGTCATTCTGAAATAGAATGGATAGACGGGCCATAAGAATAATAGGCATCGATGGCACAAATGCACAACTACTCTTGGCTATCAACTGATAGACGAAGGCCAGAATACAACTAAAGGGGGACAACTCAAAGGAACATATAACTTTCCGAGTTGTGGATGCATAGACCAGCATGTCGAACTTTCAACATATTTCTTCCGGATAATCCATGCAGAAAGGTAGGACTGGCAGAGTCACAATACAGAATCAAGAACTCCTCAAGAGTACTCCTATTATGATATTTAGGTCCGGGAGAACTTCTGCCAAGGATGGTTCATGGTATTGAAAGAAAGATAACCACGGACCTCGAGGACTATCACAAGGTTACTAGTATCCTAAAGGAACGAGCAAATACTATCAACATGAGGTAAGTAGAGTGAATCTCGGGCCCAAGAACCCAGGAGTAGAATGCCTACTAACTAAATGGCATCACGGGATGCTTTCGAGAACAATGGCCAGAATCATCACACTGGGAATATAAAGCATAGCTAGATTACTGGTGATCTTCTAAGACACCTAGGGTCATAATAATAGGTCCAACATATATGTCGAGGTAACAGAGTACCTCGACACACTGACTAGTGTGCTTAGTCTGGCCCAAAGGTACATTGGAACATGAAAGAAAGGTTTGCAATGCATCAGATTATTTAGAAACCTGGAATGACTCGGACAGCATAACGGCTGTAAATGCTCGAAGATACTTTTGAGATCCAAGCAAAAGGGGTAGCATATCCACTTAACATCATAGTGTCAAGGTTCTGAGACCAGCAGTTGAACACACAGAAATAGTAGAAGCTGAATTGAGAGTTGAATCCACCAGTAACGTGATCCTGATAAATAGAATGAGAATCCTAGTTCTTAATCCCCGTAGAAAAGAAGAAGATGACTCAGATCAGAAGGGCATAGGGTAAAGGAGTAAAAAGAGCCTTACGTTCCCTTCCACAATCAATTCCCTTATATAACTAAAGAATTTCTAGACACGACTTCGACCAGTTTGGCTTACTAATCCTACAGGCAGTCAGGCTCTGATACCAAAGCTGTGAGAACCCTGATTCTAAGTCACACAGGTCTAGCCTGTAACACATCATATCACTTTGCGGCTTCACGCACGGTATCCCCACGGGTGCCACCTTATCTGGCCTGGGACCGTTTGCGCATTTGGCACACGTATATGATAGTGTCGCTAGCATCCATATGACAGAGAACCTGGGCCGACATGACTAGTTATAAACCAAAAGTGGCACTAAATTATAGAGACAGGCATACATGACCCAGCAACGAACGTGTCGGTCATCAACGTATGAACCCAAGTCGTAGCAAGCTACAAGGACTTAAAGGAATAACGCGTCACATTTCCCCTAAGGGACAGACACCGGAACGAATAAGGACACATGCCGTCCAGCCTAAGTGTTCCGGAGCAGTAGCAAGCTACCAAGGCTCAGTGGAAGCACTAGGAGACATTTCCATGTAAGATAGGCTACCAAAGGTAAAGAACTAGGTGTCGGATCCCACACATAACAATACACATTACACGTACGCATAACATGCAAGTATGTGTTGTACAACATGGCATCACAACATAACTCAACAACTCATATAGATAAAGGCCTAGAAGAGCCATCATAGCGTTTATTACAAAGAGAGGTCACATGACCCAACATATAGAGCATACAGGCAACGGAAGCATAACATGTCTGAGTACAGACAACTACAAATGAAAAAGGCTGAGAAGCCTGACTATCCACAAGACCCTCCCAAGGGTACACGATCATAGCTGAGGTAACAAGCTAAACGTCAAAGTCCACGCGGAGCCACTAGTGAGACTGAAGCCTCTCTGCAAAACATAAATTAAGCAAACGTGAGTACACAGGTACTCAGCAAGACTTACATCAGAACTAGCTACATATGCATCAGTATCAACCAAGAGGGGTGGTGGAGTTTGACTGCAGCAAGCCAACTTTGACTCGGTGGCTATCCTAAACTACGACTGCAAGCAACTCTTTTGAGGTGGCGCACACGAGTCCACATATTCACCAATAATTACACCACTATGGATCCGCTCCCGTCTCCCTATGAGAAGGCCATCCATAGCACTCACGCTTATCTTGCGCGTTTTAGAGTATCCACTTTCACTTGTCTATGAACTGTTATAGGCAACCCAGAAGTCCATTACCGCGGACACGGCTATTCGAATAGATCATATATAACCCTGCAGGGGTGTACTTCTTCACACACGCTCTCACCACTTATCGCCGTTTACACGACATGTACTCGGCAACCTTCAAGCGGAAGACCAGCGAGGGTGACGGCCATGACCTAACTAACCACACAAGTCTCTAGTCCAGGTTTATCGCCTATTTGGGCTCCATCCGTGGGGAGATCCGGCCGGGGTGTCGCTCACGGCCCCAAACGATGTGTATAGGGTTCCCGCATCACCAAACGGGCGATCGGTACACCGTGCCACGTACCTGCCGCGTCACAGGCCACCCCGAGGGTCAGCGCTGCGCACGACCTCCAGTAAACCACAAACACCAGAAACTAGTTGCAACTCCTGGACAGAGGACAAGCGCAGTTAATAAGTCGAGAGGGTCCATTGGTTTCGGGCCCAATGCATGGTAGTAATTGGTCATGGATCAACCAACACAGAACTCAGTTCCTGAGGACGGCTGCAATGAGACAACCCACCATGTACTCCTACATGGCGTCTCATTGCTACCTTTACCAAATCGTGTTCACACACTTAGCTCTCAACAGTAGGACATGTTCACAACCTTCCCATTCATCCCCGATCAACCAGACCTGACACAACTCTAAGCAATAGCAGGCATAACCAGAAAGCATGAATGAGTAGGCACAACATGGCTCAGACAACTCCTACTCATACTAGTGGGTTTCAACTATTTACTGTGGCAATGACAGGTCATGCAGTGGAAAGGGGTTCAACTACCGTAGCAGGTAACAGTTGAAGCGTTGTTGTCCTAATGCAGTAAAAGAGAGCAAGAGCAAGAGAGTGGGATTGTATCGGAATGCTCAATGGGGTTTTGCTTGCCTGGCACTTCTGAAGATAGTAATAGTTCTTCATCGGTGTCATCGATCACATCGTCGGAACAACGTCTACTGAGAGGGGACAAACACCGGCAAACAAGAGAGAACACAATCAATGCAATGCGACAAGAATATGCATGATCATGACATGGCAATATGCTGTTGATTGAGCTAATGCAACTAGCAACCAAATTAAATGAAGTTGGTTTGAACCAAAGGTTCAAATTCAAACTCCACATGTGGTTATTTAAATGTCATTTAATTGATTTAACCTGATCAGCAGGTTTAACTTGTTCAAACATGCATGAAAATTCCATAAACAGATTCCTCATATTTTTATGATCATCTTTCATATATAAATTATTTTCATCTGAGCTACGGTTGATTTTATATGATTTTTAGAAGTTTTCAATATTTTCTGAAATAAATAAATCATTTCTGATTTATTTTAAAAATCCAGAAAACACTTATTACATCAGCATGACATCACTATGATGTCAGCAGTCAACAGGGGCTGGTCCAGGTCAAACCTGACGTGTGGGGTCCACACGTCAGTGACACAGCAGTTAAACGGGCTTAACTAAACTTAACAGAAGGTTAAACTAAACTAAACGGGCACAGGGGCCCACACGTCAGTGTCTCGGTGGTTAACTAAAATTAGTTTAGTAAGTAAACTAATTTAGTAGGGCCCTGGGTCCACCTGTCATTGACCCAAGGGGGGTCATTAGCACTAACGAACACGTACCCGTCGGAGTTAGGCCGCCGGCGACGACCCGAGGCGGCGGAGGACGTCGGAAACGCCGCTCCGGTGACCATTTAGATGGCGGCTTGGTGCTACGCGTAGCTGGGGATCTCGCGCATCTAATGGAGGCGACGGGAGGACACAGGGGCGGCGGAGCTCGTCGGAACGGAGCTCGCCGCGGCGCCGGAGTTCTGGCTGTGGCGGAAACAGAGTTGCAGCGCACGGCAGGAGCAACCGGTGGCCGAAATCGACGCGCAGGAGTGGACTGAGTGCAGTGGTGAGCTCGGTTACGAGCGGCGGTGGCTAGAACGACGGCAGTGACATGGTCGGCGGCGAGGGGTTCTCGGGCTTGGTGACTGGCGTGGTTAGGGGTCGAAATCGACAGAGGGGAGAGAGGGGAACGACGGAGGGGCTCACAGGGGGTCGATCGAAGGTCTCAGCAGGCTCAGCGGAGGTCGGACGGCGTCGGAATCCCGGCGGCGATCTCCTATGGCCGAGGAAGAAGACGAGGTCGACGAAGGCGCTCCAGGGGCTCCTGGCATCGGGCGGCTCGGCGAAGAGCTCCAGCGCGTGGAGACGAAGCTCGTGGGCAGTTCCAGGGGGCGAGGGAGAGGCGGTGGCTGTGGCAACGACGAGCGGCGGCGATGGTGGCGTTCGACCGCGCGCGTGAGAGAGGGAAGGAGAAGAGAGGGAGAGTGAGGAAGAGCTGAACGGCTCTGGGGGCCGCGTGGCGTCGTCTAGGGTCGTCCAGGCGTCGAGGGGGGGGAGCGGCAAGCAGGAGGTGGCCGGGGCGTGCCGGCGTGCCGCGGGCACACGCGCTCGTGCCCACTGGCACAAGGAAGAAGACGCCCTTGTCCCTGGGCTGGGCCAGGAACAGGAGCTGGGCTGGCTCTGCTGCAGGTAAGAAGCCCAGGTGACGTTCCACTCTCTCTCTCTCTCTTTTTAATTTAGTTTCTGTTTTCTATTTTCTGTAATTGTTTTGGCTTTATTAAAAATGCCAGGGCATGTTCAAAAATCATGAGACTGGTTGTGGCCACTGTTTGGATTATTTCCAACAGCCAACATTTCAGTTCATGAATATTTGGACATTTAACATAATATATAAAATTTAAATGCCCAAATGCAAATATGGTAAGATTTAAACCAGTGCCCAAAATATTCCACAAAAATGTTCACAATTTTTGGTTTGGTCTCAAAGCCTTGCCAAAATTATCAAACATTGATGAAGGCACTTTGGGCCATTGGAACTGATTTTATAGTTGACCCTAGTTGAATTCATTTGATGCTAGGGTTTGAACATCCCCATTTCAACTTTCTGTGAAAAGCAAACATGATGCAACACCAGATGCTAGCACTGGGCAGTAACAGAAGCTAGGGATGTGACATAATTCCCCTAGCTTGGCACGATACAAGAATATATCTAGGTATTGCCATCTTTGGTAGGCAATCCATAAGTGGCTCTCATAATAGATTCATAAGGTAATTTGATTTTCTTTCTAGGAAAGTGTTCCATGCATTTCCTTAATGGAAATTGGAATCTAATATTTCCTTCCTTCATATCAATAATTGCACCAATCGTTCTAAGGAAAGGTCTGCCAAGAATAATAGGACATGAAGGATTGCAATCTATATCAAGAACAATGAAATCTACGGGCACATAATTCCTATTGGCAACAATAAGAACATCATTAATCGTTCCCATAGGTTTATTAATGGTAGAATCCGCAAGATGCAAATTTAAAGAACAATCATCATGTTCATGGAATCCTAACATATCACACAAAGCTTTTGGAATTGTAGAAACATTTGCACCCAAATCACACAAAGCAAAGAATTCATGATCTTTAATTTTAATTTTAATAGTAAGTTCACACTCATCACAAAGCTTTCTAGGGATAGAAACTTCTAATTCAAGTTTCTCTTCATAAGATTGCATCAAAGCATCAACTATGTGTTTGGTAAAAGCCTTATATTGACTATAAGCATGCGGAGAATTTAGTACGGATTGCCACAAGGAAATACAATCTATTAAAGAGCAATTATCATAATTGAATCCCTTGAAATCCAAAATAGTGGGTTCATCACTATGCAAAGTTTTTAATCTCTTCAATCCCACTTTAAACAATTTTAGCATCAAGATATAAAAATTCCGAATGATTGGGACGCCTTTTAACTAAAGTAGACTCATCTCCAGTCCCATATTTATCAAGAATCATACTAGAAAACAAGGATCTAATAGGAGACACATCAATAACTTTTAGATCTTCATCTTTATTTTTATGATAGCTAGAAGAACACGCTTTCATAAAGCAATCTTTTTTTGCACGCATCCTAGCGGTTCTTTCTTTGCACTTATCAATGAAAATTATCATGGCTTTGAGAGACTCATTGATATCATGCTTAGGTGGAATATATCTAAGTTTCAAAGAATCAACATCAAGAGTAATTCTATCCACGTTTCTAGCCAACTCATCAATCTTAAGCAATTTTTCTTCAAGCAAAGCATTGAAATTCTTTTGCGAATTCATAAACTCTTTAACACTAGTTTCAAATTCAAAGGGTATCTTACCAAAATTTTCATAAGAGTTATTGTAGGAATTACCATAATTATTGGAGGAATTACTAGGAAAAGGCCTAGGATTAAAGTTTCATCTATAAGCATTGTTACCAAAATTATTCCTACCAACAAAATTCAAAGATTCATTATTATTTTCAATCAACGTGGATAAAGGCATATCATTAGGATCAAAAGAAGTACTCTTAGTAGCAAATAATTTCATAAGTTCATCTATCTTTCCACTTAGAACACTAATCTCTTCAATAGCATGCACTTTCTTACTAGTAGATCTTTCGATGTGCCATTGAGAGTAGTTAACCATAATATTATCTAGGAGTTTGGTAGCTTCTCCTAAGGTGGTTTCCATGAAAGTGCCCCCCGCGACTGAATCTAAAAGATTTCTAGAAGCAAAATTCAAGCCAGCATAAAAGTTTTGTATAATCATCCATAAGTTCAAGCCATGTGTAGGGCAATTACGTATCATTAATTTCATTCTCTCCCAAGCTTGTGCAACATGCTCATGATCTAGTTGCTTAAAATTCATAATATCGTTTCTAAGAGAGATAATCTTAGCGGGAGGAAAATACTTAGAGATAAAGGCATCTTTGCACTTATTCCATGAATCAATACTATTTCTAGGCAAAGAGGAAAACCAAGTTTTAGCACGATCTCTAAGTGAAAACGGAAATAGCTTTAATTTAACAATATCATTATCCGTACCCTTCTTCTTTTGCATATCACACAAATCAACAAAGTTGTTCAGATGAGTAGCGGCATCTTCACTAGGAAGGCCAGAAAATTGATCTTTCATTACAAGATTCAACAGGGCAGCATTGATCTCACAAGATTCAGCATCGGTAATTGGAGCAATAGGCGTGCTAATAAAATCATTATTGTTGGTATTGGAGAAGTCACACAATTTGGTATTGTTTTGAGCCATAGTGACAAGCGAGCAATCCAACACACAAGCAAACAAGAGGCAAGCGAACGGTAAACACACGGAAAAAGAAAGGCGAATAAAACGGCAAGGGTGAAGTGGGGGAGAGGAAAACGAGAGGCAAATAATGTAGTGCGAAGGATAAGGGTTTGTGATAGGTACTTGGTATATGACTTTTGCGTAGGCCTCCCCGGCAACGGCGCCAGAGATTCTTCTTGCTACTTCTCGATCTTGCATTGTATTCCCTCGAAGAGGAAAGGGTGATGCAGCACAGTAGCGTAAGTATTTCCCACAGTTTTTGAGAACCATGGTATCAATCCAGTAGGAGACCACGCGCGAGTCCCTCGCACCTGCACAAACAAATAAGAACTTCGCAGCCAACACGATAAGGGGTTGTCAATCCCTTTACGGTCTTACGAAAGTGAGATCTGATAGATAGGATAGTATAATATTTTTGGTATTTTTGGTATTAGAACAAAAAGTAAATAAAGAAAAGTAAAGTAGATGAAAGATTAATATGTTGAGAATAGACCCGGGGGCCATAGGTTTCACTAGTGGCTTCTCTCATGATAGCAGCATTCTACGGTGGGTGAACAAATTACTATCGAGCAATTGATAGAAAAGCGCATAGTTATGATAATATCTAGGCATGATCATTATATATAGGCATCACGTACGTGACAAGTAGACCGAAAAGATTCTGCATCTACTACTATAACTGCACACATCGACCGCTATCCAGCATGCATCTAGAGTATTAAGTTCGTAAGAACAGAGTAATGCTTTAAGCAAGATGGCATGATGTAGACGGATAAACTCAAGCACTTCTCCCATTGCAAGAACTATAGATCTAGTAGGCAAAACCAAACCAATAATTCGAAGAGACTTGCAAGGATATTATAATCATACATAAAAGATTGCAGAAAAGATTCAAATATTGTTCAAAGATAATCTTGATCATAAACCCACAATTCATCGGATCTCAACAAACACACCGCAAAAAGATTACATCGAATAGATCTCCTCGAAGATCGAGGAGAACTTTGTATTGAGATCCAAAAAGAGAGAAGAAGCCATCTAGCTAATAACTATGGACCCGAAGGTCTGTGGTAAACTACTCACAACTCATTCATGAGTCTATGGAGTTGATGTAGAAGCACTTCGTGATGGACCCCCCCTCCGACGGAGCTCCGAAACAGGCCCCAAGATAGGATCTCACGGGAACAGAAGGTTGCGGCGGTGGAATTAGGGTTTTCTCTATTGCCTCGATGTTTCCAGAGTACATGGATATATATAGGAGGAAGGAGGGCATCGGGGGAGCCAGAGGGGGCCCACGAGGGTGGGGGGCGCTCATGCCCCCCTGGGCGTGCCCTGGACCCTCGTGGCCACCTCTCTTGTTCCCTCGCGTGTACTCCAAGTCTTGTGGGTAGATACGGTTCCAAAAATAACTCTCCTGAAGGTTTCATTCCTTTTGGACTCCGTTTGATATTCATTTTCTGCGAAACACTGAAATGGGCTAAAAAACAGCAATTTGCACTGGGCCTTGGGTTAGTAGGTTAGTCCCAAAAATAATATAAAAGTGTATAATAAAGCCCATTAAACATCCAAAATAGAATATATAATAGCATGGAACAATAAAAAATTATAGATACGTTGGAGACGTATCAGATACCTCCTATTCTATTGCATAGCATGTCATTGTTGCTACCACTGTTGATACCTTTACCTGCTATCCTAAATGCTTAGTATAGGATGCTAGTATTCCATCAGTGGCCCTACATTCTTGTCCGTCTGCCATGCTATACTATCGGTCTGTGATCACTCGGGTGGTGATCACAGGTTTATACTATATACATACTATACGTGATTCATGATATGACTAAAGTCGGGTCGGCTCGTAGAGTATTCGCAAGTGATTCACGGATTGGGGGCTGAAAGGACAGGTGGCTCCATCCAGGTAGCGGTGCGCATGGGTTCCCGACGGCCCCCGAGTGAATCTTTATGGCAGAGCGACAGGGCGGGTTGAGACACCCAGTTGAGAGGTGGCCTGGCCCTGTTTGTTGTCCGCGGTGATTTCATAATGACACGCTTAACGAGTTTGGATATTTGATCCGAGTCTGTCCACTAGCCTATACGCATTAACCAGCTACGTGGGAATAGATATGGGCTCTCGACGTCGTGGTATCAGCCGAAGCCTTCTTGACGTCAGCGACTTAGTGGTGTGCGCCAGGTTGGAACGCGTAACGCAACTTCCTTAGTCATGGAGGCTGCTAGGTTTGCTCACCGGCCGTGTAAGCAAACATGCAGGTGTGCAATGGGCGATGGGCCCAGACCGATGCGTGCTTAGGATTTAGACCGGCGTGCTGACCTCTCTATTGTGCTTAGGTAGGGCTGCGACGTGTTGATCTTCCGAGGCCGGGCATGACCTAGGAAAGTGTGTACGGCCAAAGGGGATCGAGCATGCTGGGAAATGTGGTGCACCCCTGTAGGGAAGTTAATATATTCGAATAGTTGTGTCCCTCGGTAAAAGGATGACCCGGAGTTGTACTCCGACCTCATGACAACTAGGACCGGATACTTAATAAAACACACCCTTTCAAGTGCTAGATAAAACCCAGTGATCGCTTTCCCATAGGGCGACAAGGGGAGGATCCCCGGGAAGGAATATGCTATACGATGTTACTTGGTGAACTTTCCAGCTACTCAAGACGGAGGCTGCCAGAAGCATTGTTACTTCTTACTTTCCAGCTACTCTCTTCTACTGCTGCAAGATGGAGGCTGCCGGTAGTTTTCGATTGGATTAGCTATCCCCCTCTTATTCTCGCATTCTGCAGTTTAGCCCACAGATATTACCCCTTTACACAGATAGCATTTCATATGTAGTGTAGATCCTTGCTTGCGAGTACTTTGCATGAGTACTCATGGTTGTTTTGCTCCTGCTTCCCCCCTTTTCCTCTCTTCTCGGATGATGCAACCAGATCGGTGGAGTCCAGGAGCCAGAGGATCCCAAGGATGTTTCTACGTGGAGTTCGGCTTCGAGGAGTAGTTAGGAGGTCCCTGGCAGGAGGCCTTGCCTATTTGACCGTTGCTACAATTGTGCTAGCCTTCTTAAGGAAAACTTGTTTAACTTATGTACGCACTCAGATATTATTGCTTTCGCTGACTCTTGTGTATCCGAGCTTATGTATTCGAGCCCTCGAGGCCCCTGGCTTGTAATATAAAGCTTGTATTATTTTAATTGGTGTCTAGAGTTGTGTTGTGATATCTTCCAGTGAGTCCCTGATCTTGGTCGTACACATTTGCGTGCATGATTAGTGTACGGTCAAATCGGGGGTGTCACATCATGCCTCTCCCTCATATAAATGATTACCGATACTTGTTATCGATTGCCTAGGGAGAATTCCGCAAATCCTACCACACTAATCCACACTCGCTATACTAAATTATTTGTAATTTCATTTATGTGCTCTTTATTATGTTGCAAAACTACCCTACTACACCTACAGAGCACTTCTAGTTTTATTCTTGTTCTAAGTAGAGGAAACGTCAAGTGTGCGTAGAGTTGTATCGGTGGTTGATAGAACTTGAGGGAATATTCATTCTGCCTTTAGCTCCTCGTTGGGTTCGACACTCTTATTTATCGAAGAAGGCTACAAACGACCCCCTATGCTTGTGGGTTATCAGTAACCTCCTCGGAATAATTGCCCCTAAATTATATTGCTTATCCCCTGACACTTAAATCTGGAACACAAAGGTTGATATGATCATGTTTTCCATTAATTCATCTACCTATGAAGAGAGAAAAATAATTTATAGCAGGAAAGTGAATGATCCCTATGGTGGCTTGTGTAATGTTTCTAGTTTCCCTCACGGTGATGCTATCAAGGAAATCACGGTATTCAATTTTGTGAGGATCATTGAGACTACCCTCTATGGGGTCTTAAATTCCTCGCAAAAATCTTCTAGCTCCATAGTATAAGATTCATCATAAAGATCAAGCATGACAATATGAGTATTGCGCTTAGATGAAAACTCAAACCTCCGTACAAAGGAATCGGTGAGGTAATAGTATTGCAGGCTCTTATTTGATACAAAGTCCTCAAGGCTAGCATTTTGCACGTATGCATCAAACTCATCCTTGAAACCTCCGCGAATCATATATTCATCCGACAGCCATGCACAAAGCCGTACTTGAGCATCTCTTCGTGGTTCAAGGTCTGGTTCGCGTATTGCGAGTCTCGGTGCTTGCTTTCTTGAAGGGCCACCTTGGTATAACCTCCTAGATATTTTATCTCTCTGAAAAAATTCTAAAAATTTTAGTGACTCAAAATAAAAGTGAACCAAACTCAAGAAGGTTGATAGCAACTACTCCTACAATTATCTAGAGGCTATATCATGCATCAAAACTACTTTGGACCATATAAACTTTACATGCAAGCTCAAGAACAAGGTCACCATAGCAGCAAAAATTTGCAATAAATAAAGAACTAGAACAAAAACTAATTTGACCATTGGAGGAGTCACATACCGAAGAACATTCCCCCAAAATAGGTTTGCAAATGATGAATTGAGTAAGGAGATCGAAAATGGCAGCAAGATGAGCTAGAACACATGTTTGAGCTGGTGAATGATTTTTTTGGAGGAAGAAGGAGAGGATGGGTGCTGGAATAAGTGGAGGGGGGCCATGTGGGCCCACAAGGACAGGGGCGCGCCAAGGGGGGTAGGGCGCGCCCTCCACCCTTGTGGCCCACTGGTGCAGCCCCCTGGTGCATTCTGAGTGCCAAAAATCTTAAAATATTCCAGAAAAAATCATGTTATATTTTCAGGGCATTCGGAGAACTTTTATTTTTGGGACATTTTTTATTGCATGAATAATTCGGAAAACATACAGATATACTATTTTTACTTTATTTAATCTAAATAACAGAAAGTAAAAGTTGGGTACAGAAGGTGGTGTTTTCTAAATTCATCCATCTCATGTTCATCAAAAGGAATCCGTCAACGAGGTTGACCAAGCCTCATTAGCAAACTTCTTTCGAAAAACATAAAACTGGAGAATTTTTTATAACACTAGGTTACCTCAATGGGAATATGCATGTCCCCAACAATAAGAATATCATATTTCTTTTTGACAGTAGAAATAGGGAATTCAAAACCTCCAATCATGATAGTTGAAATTTCTCCAATAGAATTGATGCTATTGACTTGAGGTTGTTTCTTCGGAAAGTGTACTATAAGCTCATTACCATTAAGATGAAAAGTAACACTGCCTTTGTTGCAATCAATAACATCCCCTGCAGTATTCAAAAAGGGTCTACCAAGGATGATCGACATACTGTCGTCCTCGGGAATATCAAGAATAACAAAGTCCGTTAAGATAGTGACGTTTGCAACCACAATAGGCACATCCTCACAAATACCAATAGGTATAGAAGTTGATTTATCAGCCATTTGCAAATAAATTTCAGTAGGTGTCAACTTATTCAATTGAAGTCTACGATGCAAAGAGAAAGGCACAACACTAACACCGGCTCCAAGATCACATAAAGTAGTTTTAACATAGTTTCCTTTAATGTAGCATGGTATAGAAGGTATTCCTGGATCTCCTAGTTTCTTTGGTCTTCAACCCTTAAAAGTATAATTAGAAAGCATGGTGGAAATTTCAACTTCTGGTATCTTTCTTTTATTAGTAACAATTTCTTTCATATACTTGGCATAGGGAGGCATTTTATGCATATCAGTCAAACGCATACGCAAAAATATAGGTCTAATCATCTCACAAAAGTGTTCAAAATCCTCATCATACTTTTTCTTGGATGGTTTAGGAGGAAAGGGCATGGGTTTCTGAACCCATGGTTCCCTTTATTTACCATGTTTCCCAGCAATGAAGTCTCTCTTATCATAACGTTGATTCTTTGATTGCGGATTATCAAGATCAACAGCAGGTTCAATCTCTACATCATTATCATTACTAGGTTGAGTATCAGTATGAACATCATCATTAACATTATCACTAGGTTCATGTTCATTACCAGACTGAGTCTCAACATCAGAAATAGGAATATTATTGGGATTCTTAGGTGTGTCTATAATAGGTTCACTAGAAGCAGGCATAGTCTTATTAGTTTTCTTTTTCTGTTTATTATTAGGAATAGGTTTATCAATATTAATTCTCTGAGAATCTTGCTCAATTCTCTTAGGATGGCCCTCAGGATACAAATGTTCCCGAGTTACTTTACCACCTCTAGTTGCAACCATAACAACATTATCATTATTCTTACTATTCAACTCATTAAGCAAATCATTTTGTGCTTTAAGTACGTGTTCTACTTGAGTGGTAACCATGGAAGCATGTTTACTAATAAGTTTAAGATCATTAGAAGTTCTAGTCACGGTATCACCCAAGCATTCAAGCATATAAGCATTATGTCTCAGTTGTCTACTAACATAAGCATTGAAGTTTTCTTGTTTATCAATAAAATTATCGACCTCATCTAAACATTTGCTAGCAGACTTATTATGAGGAATATCACCTTCATCAAATCTATAGAGAGAATTTACCTGTAATACCTGTGTCGGGTTATCAAGACCATGTATTTCTTCAATAGGCGGTAAATTCTTAACATCTTCAGCTTTAATACCTTTTTATTTCATAGATTTCTTTGCCTCTTGCATATCTTCGGGACTGAGAAATAGAATACATGTTTTCTTCGGAGTTGGCTTCGGAGTTGGTTCGGGAAGAGTCCAATCATTATCATTACTAAATATATTATTCAATAAATTTTCAGCTTGTTCAATAGTTTGTTCCCTGAAAACACAACCAGCATAACTATGTAGGTGGTCCCTAGAAGCATCGGTTAGTCCATTATAAAAGATATCAAGTATTTCATTCTTCTTGAGAGGATGGTCAGACAAAGCACTAAGTAATTGGAGAAGCCTCCCCCAAGCTTGTGGGAGACTCTCTTCTTCAAATTGCACAAAATTAAGTATTTCCCGTAAGGCAGCTTGTTTGTTATGAGTAGGAAAATACTTTGTAGAGAAATAGTAAATCATATCCTGGGGACTACGCACACAACCAGGAGTAAGAGAATTAAACAATAATTTAGCATGAACCTTTAATGAGAAAGGAAACAACTTAAGAATATAGTAATAGCAAAAAAATTCCTCAGGAGCAAATAGGGTGGCTATATCATTTAATTTAGTAATATGTGCCACAACAATTTTAGATTCATATCCATGAAAAGGATCAGATTCAACTAAAGTAATTAACTCAGGATCAACAAAGAATTCATAATCCTTATTAGTAACATGGATAGGGGAAGTAGCAAATTCAGGATCATATTGCATTCTAGCATTCAAAGATTTTTCTTTCCACTTGTGTACTAATTTCTTAAGATCATTCCTATCCTCACAAGCAAGAAAGTATCTAGCTAGTTCTCCTTCCAGAACATATCCCTCGGGAATAATAGGGAATTCATATCTAGGGGAAGTAAGTCTAACAGGTGTTTCGATGTTTTCGGTATCAATAATTTCATCAGTTTCAGAAATATCATCATCTTCAGCGTAATCGATAGTACTAGCTCTAGCAATATGTTTATCAAGTAATTCACCTAATGCCACAGTTTCATCAAGCATAGTTGTAGCATCATAAGCATCATTCATAATAGAAGTCGCATCATCAATAACGTGTGACATATCAGAATCAATAGTAGGTGTAGGTGTTGCAAGTTTACTCAAAACAGATGGTGAATCAAGTGCAGAGCTAGATGGCAGTTCCTTACCTTCCCTCATTCTAGTGGGAATGATCTTGGTTCTATCATCCTTCAGATTCTTCATAGTGACCAACAGATATAAATCCCAAGTGACTCAGAGAATAGAGCTATGTTTCCCGGCAACGGCGCCAAAAAAAGGTCTTGATAACCCACAAGTATAGGGGGTCACAACAGTTTTCGAGGGTAGAATATTCAACCCAAATTTATTGATTCGACACAAGGGGAGCCAAAGAATATTCTCAAGTATTAGCTGTTGAGTTGTCAATTCAACCACACCTAGAAAACGTAATATCTGCAGCAAAATATTTAGTAGCAAAGTAGTATGGAAGTAATGGTAACAGTGGCAAAAGTAACAGTGGCAGTTTTGTAATGACGATGACAACAACAGCAGCAACGAAAGTAACAAATCAAGTATCAATATGGAACGAACTCGTAGGCAATGGATCGGCAATGATAGGTTAAAAAAATTCATTATGTAGCAGTTATAACCTAGGGTGACACAGAACTAGCTCCAGTTCATCAATGTAATGTAGGCATGTATTCCGAATATAGTCATACGTGCTTATGGAAAAGAACTTGCATGACATCTTTTGTCCTACTCTCCCGTGGCAGCGGGGTCCTAATGGAAACTAAGGGATATTAATGCCTCCTTTTAATAGAGTACCAGAACAAAGCATTAGCACTTAGTGAATACATGAACCCCTCAAACTATGGTCATCATCGGGAAGTGTTCCGGGTATTGTCACTCCGGGGTTGCCGGATCATAACACATAGTAGGTGACTATTGACTTGCAAGATAGGATCAAGAACATGAATATATTCATGAAAACATAATATGTTCAGATCCGAAATCATGGGCACTCGGGCCCTAGTGACAACCATTAAGCATAGCAAAGTCATAGCAACATCAATCTCAAAACATAGTGGATACTAGGGATCAAACCCTAAGACAACTAAATTGATTACATGATAAATCTCATCAAACCCATCACCGTCCAGCAAGCCTACGATGGGATTACTCATGCACGGCGGTGAGTTATAACCCACAAGTATAGGGGATCATTTGTAGCCTTATTTGATAAATAAGTGTGTCAAACCAAACGAGGAGCTAAAGGCAGAACTAGTATTCCCTCAAGTTCTATCGACCACCGATACAACTCTACGCACACTTAGCGTTTGCTTTACCGAAAACAAGTATGAAACTATTTTGTAGGTGTGATGCTAGAACTACTTTGCAAGAATGAAACTAGAACTAATATGCAAGATAATAAAATTGGATAGCTTTTGTTAACAAGAAGGTCATTTGTCCCTAGGTAATCGATAACAAGTACCGGTAATCATTCTTGTAATTTTATATGAGGGAGAGGCATGAGCTAACGTACTTTCTATACTTGTATCATATGCACTTATGATTGGACCCCTAGCAAGAATCCGCAACTACTAGAGATCATTAAGGTCGTGAAACCCAACCATAGCATTAAGTATCAAGTCCTCTTTACTCCCATACGTCATACCCACTTACTCGGGTTTAAGCTTCTGTCACTCTCGCAACGGACCATAAGCGAACCATGAACATATTGCAACACCCTAAAGCAGGGGCCCCTCACGTTTGCGTGAGAACGGAGGGCACCGTAGGACGACACCATAAATAAAATATACAATCATACCAACCAAGATCATGATTAACCCACAGGACAAAACAAATCTACTCAGACATCATACGATAACCATATATCATTGGGAAATAATATACGGAGTTGAGCACCATGTTTAAGTAGAGATTACAACGGGGAGAAGAGGTGTTACACCGCTTCATAGAGGGGGAGAGAGTTGTTTTTTGACGATAGCAAGATTGTTGATGTAGATCGCCGTCCCGATCGTTGCCCCGGCGTCACTCATCCCCCCTCCTTCTTCTTCTTCTTCTTCTTCCTTGGCCTCCTCCCTAGGTGGGAGAAAGGTTTCCCCTCTGGTCCTTAGCTTCCATGGCATGGGAGGGGCGAGAGCCCCTCCGAGATTGGATATGTCTCTCTGCCCTCTTCTGTTTCGCATCCCCAGATCCGGCCCTTCACCATTTCTTAAATTCCCGGAGATTCGTAACTCCGATTGCGCTGAAATTTTAACACGATTTTTATCCATAAATTAGCTTTCTTGTGTCAGAAGAAGGGCCCCAATCGATGTTCGAGGAGGGCACAAGACACCAGGGCATGCCTGGGCCCTGGTGGCGCACCTTGGTGGGTTGTCGACATTGTGGGCCCCCGTTTGCGTTGATTCCACCTCCTAAAAATCACATATATTCCAAAATAATTCTCCGTAAAATTTTATTGCATTTGGACTTCGTTCGATATGGACTTTGTGTGATACAAAAACATGCCAAAATAGGAACTAGCACTGGGCACTGGATCAATAGGTTAGTCCAATAAATCATATAAACATTTGCCAAAAATATGTGAAAGTTGTATAATATCGGCTTGAAACAATAAAAAATTATAGATACGACGAAGATGTATCGGCATCCCCAAGCTTAATTCCAGCTCATCCTCGAGTAGGTAAATGATAAAAAAGGTCATTTTTTATGTGGAATGCTACGTAGCATAAACTTGATCATATATCTCGTCATGGCATGAATATTAAGACATGAGTGATTCAAAGCAATAGTCTATAATATGACATAAAGACATCAATACTCGGGCATCCCAACAAACAATCATGTCTTTCAGAATATGAAATGCTAAAGAACGTTATCCCTACAAAATCATATAGTCTTGTCATGCTCTGTCTTCCCAGCTCAAAGTATAAATCATGTACTACCCTGGTGTCAGCCAAGAAATTGGTTCATACTTTATAACGCGCTTCAACATTTTCAACTCTCACACAATACATGAGCGCATGCCATGGATATAGCAATATAGGTGGAATAGAATGCGGTGGTAGTAGACAAAAGAAGGGAAGAAAGTCTCACATCAACTTGGCAAACTAATGGACTATGGAGATGTCCATCAATCGGTATCAATGTGAGGAGTAGGGATTGTCATGCAACGGATGCACTAAGAGTTATAAGTGTATGGAAGCTCAATATGAAATTGAGTGGGCATGCATTAAAATCTACTACGGAAAATTCCCACTAGTATATGAAAGTGACAACATAGGAGACTCTCTATATGAAAAACATGATGCTACTTTGAAGCACAAGTGTGGAACTAGCATGCCCATCCTCTCTTATTTTCCTTTTTCTTTTTTCTTTCTTTTTAATATTTTTTTCTCTCATTGTCCGGAGTCTCATCCCGACTTGTGGGGGAATCATAGTCTACATCATCCTTTCCTCACTGGGACATGCTCTAATAATGGATAATGGTGATCATCACACTTCTTTTACTTATAACTCAAAAGAAATAAAAATTACAACTCGATACCTATAACATAGTATGACTCTAAATGAATGTCTCTAGTAGTGTACTAGGATGTGCAATGATCTAGCATAGCAAATATATCAAAAAAATGGACAAGCCGTAAAAATATCATGCTAGCTATCTTACGATCATGCAAAGCAATATGAAAATGAATGCTCAAGTCAACTATATGATGGAAGTGCATGGCAATATATCTCGGAATGGCTATGGAAATGCCATAATAGGTAGGTATGGTGGCTGTTTTGAGGAAGGTGTAATAAAGTTTATGCACCGGCGAAAATTGCGCGGTACGAGAGAGGCTATAGCAACGGTGGAAGGATGAGATTGCATATAATCCATGGACTCACATTAGTCATAAAGAACTCACATACTTATTGCAAAAGTTTATTAGCCCTCGAAGCAAAGTAATACTACGCATGATCCTAGGGGGAGGTTGGTAGGAGTTAACCATCGCACACCCCCGACCTTCACACAAAGATAGACAATCAAGGATAAATTGTGCTCCAACTTCCTGGTATAACGAGAGGCTATACGTGCATGCTTCAGGAATCACAAACCTTAACACCAATATCTTACTAAACATGATCATCCACTAGTTCCTCCCACGTATTATCATCTCTATATCGCAAAACTATTGCAAGGAATCAAACATATCATATTCAGCGATCCATAAGTTTTATGTAGGATTTTATGACTAACCATGCAATTGACCAATTCCGTTTGACTCTCTAAATAGATATAAGTGAAGCATGAGTGTTTAACTATTTCTACAAAAGATCATGCTCTAACAAATATAAGTGAAGCACGAGAGCATTCTATGAACATCGGTTTTCTATGTGAAGAGAAACATGCAATCCAAACTTCAAATGATATAAGTGAAGCACACAACGCAATCTATAAAGCCATACTCAAAAGATATAAGTGAAGTGCAAAGTGCATTCTACAAATCAACCATGGAGTATCTCATACCAGCATGGTGCATTATTAAAAGAAAAAGAAAAATCAACGGCGCTCCAAGAATTTACGCATATCATGTGAACAAAACGAATCCGAAAACATACTAGTACTTGTTGAAGAAAGATGGGATGCCTTCCGGGGAATCCCCAGGCTTAGACGATTGAGTCTCCTTGAATATTTACTTGGGGTGCCTTGGGCATCCCCAAGCTTGAGCTCTTGCCTCTCCTCCTTCTCCTCACATCGAGACCTCCTCGATCTTCGAACACTTCATCCACACAAAACTTAACCGAACTTTTAGCGGGGTTAATGCATATGATCAATGAAATCCCATCATGTACTGCTCTAACATTATTGTATAATTATAGTAAAATATTACCCATTGTTTTCTATCACAATTCTATGGCCCCGGGTCAAGGAGGCTTCAACAAGAATTCGAACATATGCAAATAATGAAGCTATAACAACAATCTGTGAAAACAGGAATGTTTGTAAAGATTTGAACATTCACCATACCTCTGTAACTCTAAAAATTCTAAAAAATTAGGAAAAAATAAACAATTTGTATATAAAGACTGTGCAAAAAGTTTCAAAACCTTTCGATGTTCTAGTAAAAAATGTAAAATCGTTCACTACAGCCAAAGTTTCTGTGTTTGCACCGCACAAACCACCAAGCAATTTAATCATCCTAAAGGCAAATCTTTGCACATTATTTTTATAATACAATGGGATTGTACAAGGGGATAATTATTTTTGTTGAAAAGTTTCTGTAATTAAGATTCACAAAGTTCCCATGGGCATGAACAGAGTTCAAGGCTTGCTCCCAGTTTCACAATGCTTGTCCCTCTCACTTTCACTTTTATTTTTGTGAAGTTTTAAGTTCCCCTCTATATTTCTTTGTTTTTAAACTTTATAAAAGCACTCAACAGAAATAAATGACTCTTTTTTAACTTCCGGGTTGTCTCCCTGGCAGTGCTTTCTTTAAAGCCATTAAGCTAGGCATAAAGTGTACAAGTAACGAATCCACCCGGATCCCAAGGTATATCAAAGCCAATTTTAATTAGCAATGATTTGGCATTTAGTAGTGAGCATACAACAACATATATCAACCAATGACAAAATCTAATTCTCTTCCTATGCATCAACATGTCATAAAAGAACAATTTATGCACATCAAGTAAAGGTCAATGTATAGTATAAGAAGTTTCTTGCAATTCTATCATGTTGGAAACATAGAGAGACGGATATCTAGTTCCTCTCTCATAACAATTGCAAGTAGGAGCATCAAGCACATGCATATTACACACTGTTCAAGATATCTTCCGATATGCCGATAAATCGGCCGATTTATCGCTTACCACTGTCTGATCGATAAGATAAATTGGCCGATAAATCAACCGAGATGGCGATAAATCGGCCGGTAGGTCAATAAAATGGCCGATTTACACCTTATCATGGGTCGACCAATAAGTTCCCGATAAGCGATATCCCCAACATTGATATTACATTCATCAAAATTATCAGGTGCAACGGTAAAAGGCAACCCATCAATATAATCCTAAATAAGTGCAAACTTCTCCGATATAGTGTAGTCGGGAGAATTCAAAAAGATAATAGGACTATCATGCATGGATGCAATAGCAACAATTTCATTCTTAACATAAGGAACAATAATAAGTTCATCTCCATAAGAATAATTCATATTGGCATCTTGGCCACAAGCATAGCAAGCATTATCAAAAAGGGATATTTCAAAAGAATCAACGGGATCATAGCAATTATCATAGCATTCATCCTTCGGTAAATTTGAAGGGAAATTAAACAATGTATGGGATAAAGAGTTACTCTCATTAGAAGGTGGGAACGGGTGATCAATCCACTCTTCCTCCTTTTGTTCTTCTCTCTCCTCCTCATCTTTTTCATCCAATGAGCTCACAATGTCATTAATTTCTTCTTCCATGGACTCCTGCAAAATATTAGTCTCTTCTTGGACAGCGAAGACTTTCTCAAGAAATGCATCAATATCGGCATTATATTCATAGTTCTCACAGAAATACTCAAATATAGCAAAAATTTGATATCTATAAATAGCATCATCACAATCTTCATACTCTAGAAACAGACATTCAATTTCATAAGCACCCTTAAAAGCAACAAATTCTTCTATTTGTTCCACATCATAATAATCATATATAACATTAGCATAAGAAGCTAAGGTTTCATTGTCATTAAATTTGCATGAAAAGGGAAGATGTGGAGCGTTAATCCTACAACAACAAGTATAATCATATCTAGATCATAGATTCCGAGCATACCACTTTAATATATGAATTTGATCCCATAACAATTTCCCTTTATGACTCAAACGATAATCCCTACAGTATTCATGTTGATTCAATGTTACTCCCATTATATAGTCGAATGGGGTTTTCTCAGGATTATCAAAGTAGTGCATAATATTTTTCACATAACGAGCATCGAGGGTTTTAGGAGGTTCCCCATCTCCATGAGTACCAAGTACCACTAGTTTTTTTGGTGTTTCGTATTCCATATCCATGACTAAAAATAGAGAACAACCTAGAACAGAAAATAAAGACTACTTAGTGATAAAGCAAACAAGCACACATGAGAATATTCACCCCACGCTATAACTCCCCGACAACGGTGCCAGAAAAAGGTCTTGATGACCCACAAATATAGGGGATCGTTTGTAGCCTTCTTCGATAAATAAGAGTATCGAACCCAACGAGGAGCTAAAGGCAGAACAAATGTTCCCTCAAGTTCTATCGACCACCGATACAACTCTACGCACACTTAGTGTTTGCTTAACGAAAACAAGTATGAAACTATTTTGTGGGTGTGATGCTAGAACTACTTTGCAAGAATAAAGCTAGAAGTACTTTGCAAGATAATAAAAGTGGATAGCTTTTGTTAACAAGAAGGTCATTTGTCCCTAGGTAATCAATAACAAGTACCGGTAATCATTCTTGTAATTTTATATGATGGAGAGGCATGAGTTAACATACTTTCTCTACTTGGATCGTATGCACTTATGATTGGAACCTAGAAAGCATCTGCAACTACTAAAGATCATTAAGGTCGTGAAACCCAACCATACCATTAAGTATCAAGTCCTATTTACTCCCATATGCCATACCCCACTTACTCGGGTTTAAGCTTCTATCACTCTCGCAACCCACCATAAGCGAACCATGAACATATTGCAAGGCCATACAGCGGGGATCCTCACGTTTGCATGAGAACGGAGGGCACCGTAGGACAGTACCATAAATAAAATATACAATCATACCAACCAAGATCACGATTAACCCACATGACAAAAACGGATCTACTTAAACATCATAGGATAACCATAGATCATTGGGAAATAATATATGGAGTCGAGCACCATGTTTAAGTAGAGATTACAGAGGAGAGAAGAGTTGTTACACCGGTGAATAGGGGGGAGAGTTGGTGTTGACGGTAGCAAGATTGTTGATGTAGATCGCCGTCCTGATCGTTGCCCCGGCGGCACTCTGGCGCCATCGGAAGCGAGTGGGAGAGAGCCCCCCTCCTTCTTCTTCTTCCATGGCCTCCTCCCTAGGTGGGAGAAGGGTTTCCCCTCTGGTCCTTGGCTTCCATGGCATGGGAGGGGCGAGAGTCCTTCCGAGATTGAATATGTCTCTCTGTCCTCTTCTGTTTCGCGTCCCCAGATCTGGCCGTTAACTATTTCTTAAATTCCCATAGATCTGTAACTCTGATTGCGCTGAAATTTTAACACGAGTTTTATCCATAAATTAGCTTTCTTGCGCCAGAAGAAGGGCCCCAACCGACGTTTGAGGTGGGAAAAAGACACCAGGGCGCGCCTGGGCCCTGGTGGCGCGCCCTGGTGGGTTGTGGGCACTATGGGCCCCCGTTTGCGTTGATTCCTCCTCCTAAAAATCACATATATTCTAAAATAATTCTTGGTAAAATTTTATTGCATTTGGACTTTGTTTGATATGGATTTTCTGCGATACAAAAAATGTGCAAAAACAAGAACTAGCACTGGGCACTGGATCAATAGGTTAGTCCAATAAATCATATAAAAAGTTGCCAAAAATATGTGAAAGTTCTATAATATTGGCATGAAACAATAAAAAAATATAGATACGACGGAGACGTATCAGTGAGCATCAATGAAATTGGTGACGGAGGATGGTTGATAATGATGACGACGACGATCTCCACTCTCTGGAGCTCTGAACGGACTCCGGATCAAGTCTCCCAAGGAAGAACAGGAGGTGGCGGCGGCTCGGTATCGTAAAGTGTGATGGGAACTTCTCTCCCCGAAATAGGTTACATGGAGTTGGAGTTGGCGTCGGTGGAGGTCTAGGGGGGCCACAAGGTAGGGGGCACGCCTAGGGGGGCGCACCCACCCTTGTGGCCAGGGTGTGGGCCCCCTCCGGTATTTCTTTTCGTCAGTATTTTTTATTAATTCCAAAAATAATCTCCGTGAAGTTTCAGGTCATTCTGATAACTTTTATTTCTGCACAAAAATAACACCAAGGCAATTCTGCTGAAAACGGCGTCACTCCGGGTTAGTTCCATTCAAATCGTGCAAATTAAAGTCCAAAACAAGGGCAAAAGAGCTTGGAAAAGTAGATACGATGGAGACGTATCAATGTTCTCGATGATCAGACATGGTTTAGTTGATTTGGATCATGTATCACTTAGACAACTTGAGGGATGTTGATTTAAGTGGGAGCTCATAAGTAATTTGATAAATTGAACTAAAATTTATCATGAACATAGTCAAAATGTCTTTGCATATTATCTTGTGGATCAATAGCTCACGATGTAGCTCCCCTGTCTTTGATACGATCCGAGAGAAAACTAAGTTGAAATTTGATAGAAGCAACAATGCGGACTGGGTTCATGATCTGAGGATTATCCTTATTGCTGCACAGAAGAATTATGTCCTTGATGCAGCGCTAGGTGATAGACCTATTGCAGGAGCTAATGCACACGTTATGAACATTGGGCAAGCCCGATCTGATGACTACTTCATAGTTTAGTGCGCCATGCTTTACGGCTTAGAATTGGGGCTCCAAAGACGTTTTGAACGCCATGGAACATATGAGATGTTCCGAGAGCTGAAATTGGTATTTCAGGGTAATGCCCGTGTTGAGAGGTATGAGACCTCTGACACGTACTTTACCTACAAGATGGAGGAGAATAGCTCAGCGAGTGAGCATGTGCTCAAAATGTATGGGTACTGCAATCGCTTGAATCAAGTGGGAGTTAATCTTCCAGATAAGATAGTGATTGACAGATTTGTCCAGTCACTATCACCAAGCTACTAGAGCTTCGTGATGAACTATAAATATGCAAGGGATGAAAAAAACCGATTCCAAAAGCTCTTCGCGATGTTCAAATCGGCAGAAATAGAAATCAAGAAAGAACATCAAGTGTTGATGGTTAATAAGACCACCAGTTTCAAGAAAAGTGCAAGGGAAAGAAAGGGAACTTCAAGAAGAATGGCAAGCAAGTTGCTGCTCACGTGAAGAAGCTAAAGCTGGACCCAAGCCTGAGACTGAGTGCTTCTACTGCAAGGGTAATGGTCACTGGAAGCCTGAGACTGAGTCCTTGGCTTCCATGGCATGGGAGGGGCGAGAGCCCCTCCGAGATTGGATCTGTCTCTCTGTCCTCTTCTGTTTCGCGTCCCCAGATCTGGCCCTTCACTATTTCTTAAATTCCCGGAGATCCGTAACTCCGATTGCGCTGAAATTTTAACACGATTTTTATCCATAAATTAGCTTTCTTACGCCAGAAGAAGGGCCCCAACCGACGTTCAAGGAGGGAAAAAGACACCAGGGCGCGCGTGGGCCCTGGTGGCGTGCCCTGGTGGGTTGTGGGCACTGTGGGCCCCATTTGCGTTGATTCCACCTCCTAAAAATCACCTATATTCCAAAATAATTCTCGGTAAAATTTTATTGCATTTGGAACTCGTTTGATGTGGATTTGCGATACAAAAAACATGCAAAAACAGGAACCGGCACTGGGCACTGGATCAATAGGCTAGTCCAATAAATCATATAAAAAGTTGCCAAAAATACGTGAAAGTTGTATAATATTGGCATGAAACAATCAAAAATTATATATATGACGGAGACATATCAGTGAGCATTAATGAGACTGGTGATGGAGGATGGTTGATGATGACGACGACGACGATCTCCACTCTCCGGAGCCCAGAACGGACTCCAGATCAAGTCTCCCAAGGAAAAAACAAGAGATGGTGGCGGCTCCGTGTCATAAAACGCGATGGGATCTTCTCTCTAATTTCTCTCTCCTCGAAATAGGTTATATGGAGTTGGAGTTGGCGTCGGTGGAGGTCTAGGGGGGCCCACAAGGTAGGGGCGCGCCCTAGGGGGGTGTCCCACCCTTGTGGCCAGGGTGTGGGCTCCCTCCGGTATTTCTTTTCGCCAGTATTTTTTATTCATTCCAGAAATAATCTCCGTGAAGTTTCAGGTCATTCCGAGAACTTTTATTTCTGCACAAAAATAACACGAAGGCAATTCTGCTGAAAACAGCGTCAGTCCGGGTTAGTTCCTTTCAAATCATGCAAATTAGAGTCCAAAACAAGGACAAAAGAGCTTGGAAAAGTAGATGCGATGGAGACATATCAATGTTCTCCATTGAACACTACTCCATCTCATGTGATGATCGGACATGGTTTAGTTGATTTGGATTATGTATCACTTAGACAACTTGAGGTATGTTGATTTTAGTGGGAGTTCATTAGCAATTTTATTAATTGAACTAAACTTTATCATGAACATAGTCAAAATATCTTTGCATATTATATTGTGGATCAATAGCTCGCGATGTAGATCCCCTATTTTTGATACGATCCTAGAGAAAACTAAGTTGAAAGATGATGGTAGCAATAATGCAGACTGGGTCCGTGATCTTAGGATTGTCCTTATTGTTGCACAGAATAATTATGTCCTTGATGCACCGCTAGGTGACAGACATGTTGTAGGAGCTAATGCACACGTTATGAACATTCGGCAAGCCCGGTCCGATGATTACTTGATAGTTTAGTGTGCCATGCTTTACAACTTAGAATCGGTGCTCCAAAGACGTTTTGAACGCCATGGAACATATGAGATGTTCAAAGAGCTGAAATTGGCATATCAGGGTAATGCCCGTGTTGAGAGGTATGAGACCTCTGACACGTACTTTACCTACAAGATGGAGGAGAATAGCTCAGCTAGTGAACATGTGCTCAAAATGTATGGGTACTACAATCGCTTGAATCAAGTGGGAGTTAATCTTCTAGATAAGATAGTGATTGACAGATTTCACTAGTCACTATCGCCAAGCTACTAGGGCTTCGCGATGAACTATAAGTATGCAAGGGATGATGAAAATGATTCCCAAAGCTCTTCGCGATGTTGAAATCGGCAGAGGTAGAAAAAAAGAAAGAACATCAAGTGTTGATGGTTAATGAGACCACCAGTTTCAAGAAAAAGTGCAAGGGAAATAAAGGGAACTTCAAGAAGAACGGCAAGCAAGTTGCTGCTCACGTGAAGAGGCCCAAAGCTGGACCCAAGCGTGAGACTGAGTGCTTCTACTGCAAGGGTAATGGTCACTGGAAGCGGAACTGCCCCAAATATTTGGCGGATAAGAAGGATGGCAAAGTGAACAAATGTATATTTGATATGGATGTTATTGATATGTTCCTTAGTAGTGCTCGCAGTAGCGCCTGGGTATTTGATACCAATTCAGTTGCTAAGATTAGTGATAAGTCTCCAACGTATCTATAATTTTATTATTATTCCAGGCTGTTATATTATCATCCTTGGATGTTTTACAATCATTTTATAGTAATTTTATATCATTTTTTGGTCCTAACCAATTGATGTAGTGCCAAGTGCTAGTTGTTGTTTTCTACATGTTTTTTACATCGCATGAAATCAATATTAAACGGAGTCCAAACACCATGAAACTTTTTGAGAATTTTTATGGGCCAGAAGACACCCAATGGGCCAGGGCTGCACCTAGGGGGGTGCCCCGAGGGGGGCACAACCCACCAGGGAGCGCCAGGCCCCCCCTGGCGCGCCCAGGTGGGTTGTGCCCACCTCGGTGGCCTCCCGCACCGCCTCTTTGCTCTATAAATACTCAGATATTCCAGAAACCCTAGAGGAGTCGACAAAATTCTATTCCAGCAGCCGCAAAGTCCAGAACCACCAGATCCAATCTAGACACCATGTCAGAGGGGTTCACCATCTCCATTGGTGCCTCTTCGATGATGTGTGAGTAGTTCCTTGTAGACCTACGGGTCCGTAGTTAGTAGCTAGATGGCTTCCTCTCTCTCTCTCTCTTTTGATTATCAATACAATGGTCTCTTGGAGATCCATATGATGTAACTCTTTTGTGGTGTGTTTGTTGGGATCTGATGGACTTTGAGTTTATGATCAGATCTATCTTTTTATATCCATGAAAGTTATTTGAGTCTTCTTTGATATCTTATATGCATGATTTCTTATAGCCTCGTATTTCTTCTCCAATATTTGGGTTTTGTTTGGCCAACTTGATGTATTTATCTTGCAATGGGAAGAGGTGCTTTGTAGTGGGTTCGATCTTACGGTGATTGATCCCAGTGACAGAAAGGGAACCGACACGTATGTATCGTTTCTACTAAGGATAAAACGATGGGGGTCTATTTCAACAAAAATAGATCTTGTCTACATCATGCCATCATTCTTATTGCATTACTCCGTTTCTCCATGAACTTGATACACTAGATGCATGCTGGATATCGGTCGATGTGTGGAGTAATAGTAGTAGATGCAGGCAGGAGTCGGTCTACTAATCTTGAACGTGATGCCTTTATAATGATCATTGCCTGGACCGTCATGATTATTTTAAGTTCTATCAATTGCTCGACAATAATTGTTTTCCCAACATTTGCTATTTTCTCGAGAGAAGCCACTAGTGAAATCTACGGCCCCCGAGTCTCTTTCTCATATTATTTGCTTTTGCGATCTATTTTCCTTTGCTTTTATTTTCATATCTATTAAACCAAAAACCCAAAAATACCTTGCTGCAATTTATGTTATTTGGAATTCAATCTATCAATATTTACAACTCTAACACGTCTGTTACCTGAAAGGGATTGACAACCCCTTTTATGCGTCGGGTTGCGAGTATTTGTTATTTGTGTGCAGGTGTTGTTTACGTTGTGTTGCTTGGTTCTCCTACTGGTTCGATAACCTTGGTTTCATAACTGAGGGAAATACCTACCGCTGCTATACTGCATCATCCGTTCCTCTTTGGGGGAAAACCGACCTAGTTCTAGCAGTCATCAATTAGTAACTCAAAACAGGAGTTGCAGAATAAATGGAGACTAGTTAAGGGCGAGGTGACAATGTGTGTTGGAAGTGGTTCCAAGATTGATATGATCACCATCGCACACTCCCTCTACTTTCAGGATTAGTGTTGAGCCTAAATAAATTTTATTTGGTGTTTGTGTTGAGCATGAACAAGATTAGATCGTGTTTATTGCAATACGATTATTCATTTAAGTCAGAGAATAATTGTTGGACTGTTTACATGAATAAAACCTTCTATGGTCATACACCTAATGTGAATAGTTTATTGAATATCAATCATAGTGATACATATATTCATAATATTGATGCCAAAAGATGCAAAGTTGATAATGACAGTGCAACATACTTATGGCACTGCTGTTTAGGTCATATTGGCCTAAAGGCATGAAGAAACTCCATGCGGATGGTCTTTTGGAATCACTTGATTATGAATCATTTGATACTTGTGAACCATGCCTCATGGGTAAGATGACTAAAACTCCATTCTCCAGAACAATGGAGCGAGCTAATGACTTATTGGAAATAATAGATACCAATGTATGTGGTCCGATGAGTGTTGAAGCACGTGATATGTCTCCAATGTATCTATAATTTTTTTATTGTTCCATCCTGTTATATTATCATTCTTGGATGTTTAACAATCATATTATAGTCATTTTGTATCATTTTTTGGGACTAACCTATTGACATAGTGCCAAGTGCCAGTTGTTGTTTTCTGCATGTTTTTTACATCGCAGGAAATCAATATCAAATGGAGTCCAAACACTGTGAAACTTTTTTGGAGATTTTTTATGGGCCAGAAGATACCCAATGGGCCAGAGCTGCACCTGGGGGTGCCCCGAGGGGGGCACAGCCCACCAGGGCATGCCAGGCCTCCCTAAAGCGACCAGGTGGGTTGTGTCCACCTCAGTGGCCTCCCGCACCCCCTCTTTACCCTATAAATTCACAAATATTCCAAAACCCTTCGGGGTGAACCTAGATCAGAAGTTCCGCCACCGCAAGGTGTTGGAAATATGCCCTAGAGGCAATAATAAATTGGATATTATCATATTTCTCTGTTCATGATAATCGTTTATTATCCATGCTATAATTGTATTGATTGGAAACTCAAATACATGTGTGGATGCATAGACGACAATATGTCCCTAGTCAGCCTCTACTGGACTAGCTCGTTGATCAAAGATGGCTATGGTTTCCTAGCCATTGACATGAGTTGTCATTTGATAACAAGGTCACATCATTACGAGAATGATGTGATGGACGAGACCCAAACTATGAACGTAGCATATGGTCGTGTCCAAATTATTGCTATCATTTTCTGCATGTCAAGTATATGTTCCTGTGACCATGAGATCATGCAACTGATTGGCACCGGAGGAGCACATAACTGGGTGACTATAAAGGTGCTCTATAGGTATCTCTGAGGGTGTCTGTTGAGTTGGCATGGATCAAGACTGGGATTTGTCACTCCATGTGACGAAGAGGTATCTCAGGGCCCACTCAGTAATACAACATCATAAGAATCTTGCAAGCAATGTGACTAATGAGTTGCCCACGGGGTCTTGTATTATGGAACGAGTAATGATACTTTCCGGTAGCGATATTGAACTAGGTATGGAGATACCGACGATCAAATCTCGGGCAACAAACATACCGATAGACAAAGGGAACTACATACGAGATTATCTGAATCCTTGACATCGAGGTTCAACCGATAAGATCTTCGTAGAATATGTGGGAACCAATATGGGCATCCAGGTCCCGCTATTGGTTATTGACCATAGACGTGTCTCGGTCATGTTTGCATAGTTCTTGAACCTGTAGGGTCTACACACTTAACATTTGGCGACGATATTAGTATAGTTGAGTCATTATGGTGGTTACCGAAGGATGTTCGGAGTCCCGGATGAGATCCCGGACGTGACGAGAAACTCCGGAATAGTCTGGAGGTGAAGATCGATATATTTGATGAAGGGTATTGGAGTCCGGAAGTGTTCTGGGGTACCAGGTGATGGCCAGCATGACCGAAAGGGGTTTCGGGGGCCCCCGGCAAGTGTTGGGAGGCCTCATGGGCCAAGGAGAGGGGGAAAACCAGCCCACTAAGGGGCTGTGCGCCCCCTCACCCCTTCCCACATTGCCAGAGGAGGTGGGGCGCCACCCCTAGAGTTCCCACCCCTTTGCCTTGAGGGCCAAGTCTCGTAGGGGGAAAACCCATCTAATGTTTCCCTCTTGTGGTCATCGGCCCTAGATGGGATCTCCTAGGGGCACTCCCTCTCCCCCTATATATATAGAGGTAAAGAGAGGGCGGACGCACCCCTTACACGGCTTGGCGCTGCCCCTCCTCTCCCGTAGCTCTTCTCCTCATACGCGTAGTGCTTAGCGAAGCTCTGCCACAATTCCTCCACCACCACCGCCACCATGCTGTCGTGCTGCCGAAGGACTCGAGCTACCACTTCACCTTCGCTTGCTGGATCGATGAGGTGAAGGCATCATCAAGCCGTACGTGTGTTGAATGTGGAGGTGTCGTCCGTTCGTCACAAGATCGAAGTTCGCGGGACGGGTCGTGATTGGATCGCGAAGACGTACCACTACATCAACCTCGTTCTTGAATGCTTCCACTTAGCGATCTACAAGGGTATGTGGATCCAACTCTCCTCTCGTAGATGTGCATCTCCTAGATTGATCTTGGGTGTTCATAGGAATTTTTTTCCCATGCAACGTTCCCCAACAGTGGCATCAAGAGCTAGGTCTATGAGTAGATGGCATCACGAGTAGAACACAAACGAGTTTGTGGGCATCGATACTAAAATTGCTTCCTTCCCTAGTCTTATTTTGATTCATCGGAATTGTGGGATGAAGCGGCTCGGGCCAACCTTACATGTCCACGTACATGAGACCGGTTCCATCGACAAACATGCAACTTGTTGCATAAAGATGGATGGCGGGTGTCTGTCTCTCCCACCTTAGTTGGATTGGATTTGACGAAGTGGTTCTTGTAGAAGGTTGAATAGCAATTTCCATATCGCCGTTGTGGCTTTGCGTAGGTAAGAATCGTTCTTGCTAGATACCCATAGCAGCCACGTAAAACATGCAACGACAAATTAGAGGACGTTTAACTTGTTTTTGCAGGGTATGTTCTGATGTGATATGTCCAAGGACATGATGAGATATATTTGATCTATGAGATGATCATGTTTTGTAATAATTTATCACGACTTGCATGTCGATCAATTCAGCAACCGGCAAGAGCCATAGGGTGTTTTTAATTATTGTATGACCTGCGTGTCAATCATTAAATGCTTTGTAATGCTTTACTTTATCGCAAAGCGGTAGCAATAGTAGTAGAAGCATTGTTGGCGTGACAACCCCAATGGCAGCACAATGATGGAGGTCATGCCGGTGCTTTGGAGATGGAGATCAAAAGCACAAAATGATGGCCATATCATGTCACTTATGATTTGTATGTGATGTTAATCCTTTTATGCATCTTATTTTGCTTAGGACGATGGTAGCAGTATAAGGTGATCCCTCACTAAAATTTCAAGATAAAAGTGTTTTCTCCCCAAGTGTGCACCGTTGCGAAAGTTTGACGTTTCGAAGCACCACGTGATGATCGGGTGTGATAGACTCTACATTCACGTACAACGGGTGCAAGCCAGTTTTGCACATGTGGAACACTTGGGTTAAACTTGACGAGCCTAGCATGTACAGACATGGCCTCGGAGCAGAAGAGACCGAAAGGTCGAACACAAGTCATATAGTAGATATGATCAACATGTAGATGTTCACCATTGAAACCACCTCATCTCACGTGATGATCGGACTTGGGTTGGTGAATTTGGATCGTGTTACACTCGGACAACCGGAGGGATGTTGATTTGAGTGGGAATTCTTAAGTAATAAGATTAATTGAACTCATTTATCATGAACAATAGTCTAAGCTGTCTTTGCAAATTTATGTTGTAGATCAATGGCGCGCGCAGTAGCTCCCCTGAATTTCAATGCGTTCCTAGAGAAAGCTAAACTGAAAGATGATGGAAGTAACTTTGTGGACTGGGCCCGTAATCTGAGGATTATCCTCACGGCTGCCCAAAAGGTATATCTCCTTAATGCATCGTTTGGTACGCCACCCGTTCCTGCGTCTGTGGACGTTATGAACGTCTGGAGTCGCGTGTTGATGACTACTCAATAGTTCAGTGCACCATGTTGTATGGCTTAAAACCGGGACTTCAAAGGCGTTTGAACGTCATGGAGCATATGAGATGTTCCAGGAGTTGAACTTTATTTTTTTGAAAAATGCCCGGATCGAGAGGTATGAGACCTCCGATAAGTTCTACACGTGCAAAAAGGAGGAGAACACTTCTGTCAGTGAGCACATACTCAAAAATATCTGGGTACTACCACCGTATGGCTGAGTTGGGAGTTGAGCTCCCACGTGAGGCGATCACTGACAAAGTTCTTCAATCGCTACCACCTAGCTACAAGAGCTTTGTGTTGAACTATAACATGCAAGGGATGAATAGGTCAGTCTCTGAGCTGTTTGCGATGCTGAAAGTCACTGAGTTAGTCATCCAGATGGAGCATCAAGTGTTGATGGTCAATAAAACCACTAGTTTCAAGAAGATCAAGGGAAAGAAGCGAAACTTAAAGAAAGGTGGCAAAGCAGTTGCTCTTCCCGTGAAGAAACCCAAGGCTGGACCCAAGCCAGAAACTGAGTGCTTCTATTGCAAGGGAACTGGCCACTGGAAGCGGAACTGCCCCAAGTATATGGCTGACAAGAAGGGGGCCAACAAAGGTATATATGATATACATGTTATTGATGTGTACTTAATTAGCTCTCGTTGTAGTGCCTGGGTTTGATACCGATGCGGTTGCTCACATTTTCAACTCTAAACAGGAACTACGGAATAGACAGAGGCTGGCGAAGGACAAAGTGACGACGCGCGTGGGAAATGGTTCCAAGGTTGATGTGATCGCCGTCGGCAC
Source organism: Secale cereale (assembly GCA_902687465.1). NCBI lineage: Eukaryota > Viridiplantae > Streptophyta > Magnoliopsida > Poales > Poaceae > Secale > Secale cereale. The sequence goes on along the minus strand of LR738710.1, from coordinate 453,693,203 downwards.
GGTCGCTCTTCGATTACCATCGGGATTAGTTATAGACCTGAATAATTGTTATTTAGTGCCTGCGTTAAGCATCAACATTATATCTAGATCTTATTTAATGCGAGATGGTTACTTAGTTAAATCGGAGAATAATGGTTGATCTATTTATATGGGTAATATCTTTTATGGTCATGCAGCCATTGTGATGGGTTTATTCTTATTGAATCTCGATAGTGGTGATACACATGTTCATAACATTGATGCCAAAAGATGTACAATTGATAATGATAGTACCACTTTCTTGTGGCACTGCCGCTTGGGTCATATTGGAGTAAAACGCATGAAGAAACTCCATGTTGATGGACTTTTGCAGTCTCTTGATTTTGAATCACTTGAAACATGTGAGCCATGACTCATGGGCAAGATGACCAAAACCCCGTTTTCTGGTACAATGGAACAGACAAGTGACTTGTAGGAAATCATACATATTGATGTGTGCGGTCCAATGAGTATTGATGCTCGCGGTGGATATTGTTATTTCCTCACCTTCATCGATGATTTGAGTAGATATGGGTATATTTACTTAATGAAGCATAAGTCTGAAACGTTTGAAAAGTTCAAGCAATTTCAGAGTGAAGTCGAGAATCATCATAACAAGAAGATTAAATTCCTACGATCCGATCGAGGGGGAGAATATCTGAGTTATGAGTTTGGCAATCACTTAAGACAATGTGGAATTGTTTCACAGTTGATGCCACCTGGAACACCACAGTGTAATGGTGTATCCGAACGTCATAATCGTACCTTATTGGATATGGTGCGTTCTATGATGTCTCTTATCGATCTGCCATTATTGTTTTGGGGCTATGCGTTAGAAACAACTACATTCACTTTAAATAGGGCACCATCTAAGTCCGTAGACACGACGCCGTACGAACTACGGTTTGGCAAGAAACCTAAGTTCTCATTTCTTAAGGTTTGGGGCTGCGATGCTTATGTCAAAAGGCTTTAGACAAAAAATCTCAAACCCAAAGCGGACAAATGCGTCTTCATAGGATACCCAAAGGAGACGGTTGGTTATACCTTCTATCTCAGATCCGAGGGAAAAGTATTTGTCGCTAAGAATGGGTCCTTTCTCGAGAAAGAATTTCTCTTGAAAGAACTGAGTGGGAGGAAGATAGAACTTGATGAGGTTATTGAACCTTCACTTCAACCAGATAGTAGCATGATGCAGAAAGAAGTTTCTGTGACACCTACATCAGTTTAAGACGAAATTAATGATGGTGATCATGAACTTTCGGATCAAGTTACTATCAAACCTCGTAGGTCGACGAGGATACGTTCTGCTCGTGAGTGGTATGGTAACCCTGTCTTAGAGGTCATGTTATCGGACAACGATGAACCTACGAACTATGGAGAAGAGATGGTGGGCCCGGATTCTGACAAATGGTTAGAGGCCATGAAATCCGAGATGGGATCCATGTATGAAAATAAAGTATGGACTTTAGAAGTATTACCTGAAGGGCGAAAGGCCATTCAGAATAAATGGATCTTGAAGAAAAAGACAGACGCAGATGGTAATGTCATCGTCCATAAAGGTCGACTTGTGGCAAAGGGATTTTCATAAGTTCAAGGAGTTGACTACGATGAGACTTTCTCACCCGTAGCGATGCTTAAGTCCGTCAGAATCATGTTGGCAATAGCTGCATTTTTCGATTATGAAATCTGGCATATGGATGTCAAAATAGCGTTCTTTAATGGTTTCTGAAGGAAGAGTTGTATATGATGAAACCGAAAGGTCTTGTCGATCTAGAGAATGCTGACAAAGTTTCCAAACTCCAGCGATCCATTCATGTACTGGTGCAAGCATCTTGGAGTTGAAATCTTCGCTTTGATGAGGTGATCAAAGCGTTTGGGTTTATACAAGTTTTCGGAGAAGCTTGTATTTACAAGAAAGTGAGTGGGAGATCTATAGCGTTTCTAATATTATATGTGGATGACATATTGCTGATTGGAAACAATATAGAACTTTTGAAAAACGTGAAGGAATATTTGAACAAGAGTTTTTCAATGAAGGACCTAGGAGAAGCTGCTTTCATATTAGGCATCAAAATCTATAGAGATAGATCGAGACACTTAATAGGACTTTCACAAAGCACATACCTTGATAAGAATTTGAAGAAGTTCAAAATGGATTAGTCCAAGAAGGGGTTCTTGCTTGTTTTGCAAGGTGTGAAGTTGAGTAAGACTCAATGCCCAATGACTACAGAGGATAGAGAAAAGATGAGTGTCATCCCCTATGCTTCAGCCATAGGCTCTATTATGTATGCAATGTTGTGCACAAGACCAGATGTCAGCCTTGCCATAAGTATGGCGGGAAGGTTTCAAAGTAATCCTGGAATGGAGCACTGGACAACGGTCAAGAATATCCTTAAGTACCTGAAAAGGACTAAGGAAATGTTTCTCATTTATGTAGGTTATCAAGAGCTCGTCGTAAAGGGTTACATCGATGCAAGCTTTGACACTGATCTAGATGACTCTAAGTCTCAAACCGGATATGTATATATTCTTAATGGGGGAGCGGTTAGCTGGTGCAGTTCCAAACAATGTGTGGTAGATGATTCTACATGTGAAGTGGAGTACATAGCTGCCTCGAAGGCAGCGAAGGAAGCTGCCTGGATGAAGCATTTCATGACAAATCTTGGAGTTGTGCCCAGTGCACTGGACCCAATGACTCTGTTCTGTGACAACACTGGTGCATTACTCTAGCCAACGAACAAAGGTTTCACAAGAGGACCAGACACATAAAGCGACGCTTCAATTCCATCCGCGATTTGATCAAGGAGGAGGACATAAACATTTCAAAGTACACACATATCTAAATGTTGCAGATTCGTTGACCAAACCTCTTCCACGGGCAAAACATGATCGACACCAGGACTACATGGGTGTTAGATTCATTACCATTATCGGTGTCAAAACTTGCAGATCTCGGGTAGGGGTGCCCAAGCTATGCATTTGAGGATCGCTGGTAACAGGAGGCTGGGGACACAATGTTTACCCAGGTTCAGGCCCTCTCGATCGAGGTAATACCCTACTTCCTGCTAGATTGATCTTGATGAATATGTGTTACAAGATTTATCTACCTCGAGATCGTAATGGCTAAACCCTAAAGCCTAGCCTATGAGGATGTTATGATTCTAATCTTAGCCTCTACAAACTAAACCCTCCGGCTTATATACACGCCAGAGGGGGCCTAGGGTTGCAAGGGTGACTTGGAGAGAAAGTAATAGATACATCCGAACATTACGTTTGCCTTCCTACCTATATAGGAGTCCTGACCGAATACAGGGAAGAGTCTTCTACTTCTACTTTCATGGCCCATCAATACGGCCCAGCTTCATCGACCCGGACTCCTGAGGAACCCTGAATACAGGACTCCCTCAATAGCCCCCGGACTTGCCTTCAAGGATGAGATTGTGTCCGGCTTCATGTCTTCGGTCTTGCAAGGTGAGTCCTATTGGATGATAGTTCGGCTTCTTTTGATATTGTATTCAGTCGATTCCTTGCAATCGTCGCCTTCGCCTCCACGTGTCCAACAAATGCAAACCGTTTGGGTATTTTTTGCAATTACCCCCTTGACGGTGTTGGGAGGGCGCCTATAAAGAGACTAGATCCCAGATGCCCTTCCATTCCATTCCATGCGGAGAAATCCCTAGTGTCTGCAAAAAAATCTTCAAACATGGTCGGCGTTCCCAGCTCCTCCTCGCGCCCACATGGCCCTCGAGCGGGCGATTGGAAAAGTTGCTCCGTGTCCAATGCGTATCTGAGAAAGCTTCAAGTGCAGGGATATCTCCCTCCTGAGTATCTAGTCCCCGTCCAGGTAGAGAGCTTTGTGATCCGAGGAGGGATCCATATATGAAGTTGGTGGCAACGAACTATGGCGCATAGCAGGGACATGCTATCTGTCCGGCACTCCAAAGAAGGCATCCAAAGAGTGGCCTTCAGAGTGGTTTTACATTGAGGACGTTGTCCTGCCGGATCCAGTTCGGCAAGGCCTCCCCAAATATTCCAATGCTCCTCCAAAGAAGCTTTTCAACTGGTGTCCCTGCAGTCCCTCAGAAGAAGAGAGAGCGGAGGTTAGCAGACTGGCCGGCAAGATCAGATTGCTTGTCAGTTCGGGGTTGTCTATAATTGAAGTGATGGCGATTTCAATAAAGCAATGCATGCAACCACTCCAAGCTAGAGGATTTCCTATGTGGCATTACAATTGCCAGAATGACGCCTCACGCTGCTTACCCCTGGGTTTGGATGACCCCGCCGCTCTAGCCGCATCCTAGAAGGTCTTTACAAGGGAGAGAAGCAAGACTTTCTTCGCTTTAAGTGCCGTGAGGGTTTTTCTATGTACAATCCTCCTGACTTGGTAAGTCTTTCTCTTGACCGCTATATCCGCCCGTTTTTCATTGTTAGGATGTACTGACCGAACAGAATTCGGTTTTTCCTGACAGGAGTGGAGGAAGGTGATCGAGGGGATTGATAGTCCCGCCCATAGCCCGAGGACCAATTTCGGAATGCGGGCCCCGGATATGATGAAGATCCGGACATAGGCATAGAGCTAGAAGATGGATTCTTCTATCAAGCCTGTCATGACAGCGCCGTGGTGGCTATTGTACCGATTACCCCGGCCTCATTCCTTCTTCTCATGTAAGTACCCATGATACACCTCCTCAAAAAGAAGAGTCCCAGTACGCCTTACCCATCGCACTTTTTTTATGCTCAAAAGGGGCGACGCTCCTCACGCCAAACTGTGCGAAGACCGTCATCCCAGAGGGCGACGCCTGCATCTGGTGAGGCCTTGAAGTGAAAGAGGACCGTGAACACCACTGAACCTTCAAAGGGGTATGTTTGTTTTAACACATGTTGGGTGGTGAAGCCGGTATTACAACTTTTCGCCTCGTTTTTCCTTTTAGGAGGAACACACACCGGACTATTTCCGGAAATCCTGCAGATCAAGCTCCAACCAATCCGGCATCCGGCGCGTCTACGAGGACAAGGGTTAATGCAGATTCAGCGCTGGATTGTCCCCTTCAAGAGGATTCAAATGAGATGTCGGTCACTAATTCCGAAGTGGAGGTTGCGATGGTTCACCACCGGCGAAAAGCAGCTATGCGTGACCCAGCCTTTTCTATGGAGGTGTTTAACGCCCTCAATTCAGTAGATGCTTATATTCGAGCTGCTCAAGACGGACTCGCTGGAGCCACTCACCAACTTTCAAAAGATATGTGGGTAAGTGTAAATTTTGATGTTCCCATGCCAGTAGCCCCCGAGACATAAAGCAGTTGGTCCAAATGATTTGTGGATCGTTGTGTTTTCGCAGGTGCTCCAAGAAAAGAATAACATCTTATCCAAGGAGTTGGAAGAGTGCCGGACCTAGCTGACGACTGCCACCACCGAATTGGAAAATTCGAAGAAATCCGGAAAGGATACTGGTGGTAAGAACAATGGTGTCCGGACTATATGATATTTGTGCTGATCACTAGGCTTTAAGTACATACTGATTGAAATACAACAACAGGGCCGACCGACCAATTGGAGAAGGAGCAAAGGGCAACTCTTGTGGACAAAAAATATGCCGAAGGGGAAACAGCTGTTGGCAAGCGTGTACTGATACAAGCCATAGATAAAAGAAACCAAGCGCGGGATAAAAATGTCAGGCTGGAATAGGAGCTAAAGGACGCAAGAGCCCAACTCTCAAATGCTATGGAAGAGAACCAGAGGCTAAAAGGCGGCATATTCAATATGTTCCTTATAACTAGATCTCCTTATAGTCCCTTATTTTGAAAGTTTCTCATAAAACTATTCCTGCAAGTTTGTTAAATGGGCAGCCCGAAAGGGAAGTGTCCGGTTTTGAGGGTGATGTGCTGCAAGACCTTTACAGAGTACACGAGCGAGCTCGGAAGGCCATGAAGAATATGGCCAAGGCTTTATTGTCGTGCGATTCCCCTCTAGAAACTATGGAGGACTTGGCGGACTTGTTCAAAGGGGCTTGACGCCGCTTCAAACTGTGGAAAGCGTCAGCATGCCGCATGGGTGCTCGAGAAGCCTAGGCCATGGTGAAGACACGCTACACCCGTCTTGATCCAAATCATATGGCCCGAGTGGGACCTCGAGGATCGGATGGACAAGAAATCCCCGTGATCTTTTTGTATGACAAAGTGGAGATAGCTGCCACGTTTTCCCAACAGGACTGTAGACTAGACAGTCTTATTGAGGGAATAGAGAGAGAGAGAGTAGTCGCTTGATTCTATGTATCACTGTACTTTAACATCAAACTTTTTCTCTGGTCGAAATTATAAAAAGATTGTCATGGCCGACCTTCCGCTTTAACCTCCATAAACCCAAAGGTTGGAGTGTTTCCGAATAAGATACCTGTGGTAAACACGTGGTATGTTCGGAAACTAGGCAATCCGGTCATAGTTGCTTGAACAGACAAACTGTGTACGGGGAGTTATGTTATATTACTATTTAACGGAAGAAACATCTTCCAGAGAGAATAGTTCCGTTAAGGGTTCCTTTCCCTGGGTCACATGCATAAATATGCAGGCCTAGGCTTTTGATCCTGTAAAAAAGGATTGTAGGATGCCATATCCTGTGATAATTAAAATGTATGCGTAAAAAGCGCTATGTCGTGTATCCGCTGACCAATTATTCCCTTAAGAGCGCTAGCTTTCGGCTTCACCCAGTCTGAGGTACATGTTCGGATTACCCGGTTGTAACAATCGCAGAGGTGCTCCCTTTTGCACCCTAGCCGAATAATCGGGAACGTAGGGGTAATCATAGGAGCCAGGCAACCCAGCTTGGCCAGAACTTAAGTCATATTGGTGCATATAATGGCAAGGAAGGACTGTAAAAATAGACGACATTATAAGTAAGAAGTTTTTTTTGGTAATGGGCTTCATCAAAGAAGCCCCCAAGTATATTTGAGGTAGATACATTCAAAGATGTACTTATCCTGCGGTAGTTCGGGTGAGCCGAATAGTTACGCAAAAACGTAAAAAGGGAAGGGGAGAAAAATAAAAGATAGCAAACAAGACCTAACTTGAAAGGAGAAAAGAGAAAAAAAATTGCTACCGAACTATCCGTAGAATCGTCGGAGCCTGGCAGCGTTCCACAGGTTTGGCTGAAGGCGGTTATCTTGTGCATTCTGAAGGCGATAGGCTCCACCGGTGAGTACTTCGTCGATAATGAAGGGGCCCTCCCATTTTGGTTTGATCTTGTCCTTCTTCTTCTCCGGGAGGCGTAAAACGAGTTCGACGACCTTGTATGTCTTGGCCCGCACTTCTTTGCTCTGGTATCGCCTGGCCTGTTGTTGATAAAATGCGGAACGAGCCTGCGCTGTATTGCGCTCCTCTTCAAGTCAATCTAGCTCGTCTTGCCGATCTAGCTCAGCTTCTCTCTCTTCGTACATGCGCACTCGAGGTGAGTCATGAATAATGTCACAGGGCAGAACAGCCTCTGCACCATACACCATAAAGAAAGGAGTGTATCCGGTCGTCCGATTGGGTGTGGTTCGCAGCCCCCAGAGTATGGAGTCAATCTCTCCGACCCAGTGTTTATCAGACTCCCGTAGGGAGCGCACTAGTCGGGGTTTCATACCTCTCATTATCAGACCATTAGATCTTTCGACTTGACCGTTTGTTTGAGGATGGTACACGGAGGCATAATCAAGTTTAATACCTAAATTTGCGCACCAATTTTCGACCTCGTCAGCTGTAAAGTTGGTGCCATTATTTGTGATAATACTGTGCGGGACACCATAACGGTGTACTACACCGGATATAAAATCTATCACAGGCCCTGCCTCAACTGTTTTTACTGGCTTGGCTTCTATCCATTTAGTGAATTTGTCTACCATTACCAGCAAGTATTTCTTTTTATGGATTCCCCCTTTAAGAGGTTCGACCATGTCAAGCCCCTAGACCACAAAAGTCCAGGCAATGGGGATTGCTCTCAAAGCGGTGGGAGGCATGTGACTTTGATTTGCAAAGAGCTGGCAGCCAACGCAATGTTGGACTAGGGTATGGGCATCTGCTCGGGCAGTGGGCCAGAAAAAGCCAGCTCGAAAAACTTTGCCCATGAGCACCCGGGGGCCGGCGTGATGTCCGCCCATTCCAGCGTCTATTTAAGTGAGGGGTTGCCTTCCCTCCTTTTCGGAGATGCACCTTTGGAGAACTCCAGTAGTGCTTTTCTTGTATAGTTCACCTTCGTGAACTTTGTAGGCTTTAGAACGCCGGAGTATGCGGCGGGCCTCATTTTGGTCCTCGGGGAGCTCCTTCCTATTAAGGTAGGCTAAGAAGGGCTCTGTCCATGGGGCTATGACAGCCATGGTCTCATGAGCCGAAGAAGTTATCTCCATGTCTGAATCTCCGATGACGTCCGGGTTAAGTTCGGCAGGGGGTGTGTTCGGTTCCGAATCAATATCGCCGCTCGCGTCCTGCCATGTTACTGATGGTTTGAACAACCTTTCCACGAAGGTGTTAGGCGAGACTGGGTCACATTTAGCGCCCATACGAGCTAGTACATCCGCGGCCTGGTTATTATCCCGGGCTACATGATGGAATTCCAACCCCTCAAATCGAGCCGATATTTTCAATAAGGCATTGCGATAAGCTGCCATTTTTGAATCTTTCGCATCAAAATCTCCGTTTATTTGGGAGATAGCGATATTTGAGTCTCCGCGTACCATGAGGCGTTGTATGCCCATGGATACAGCTAGGCGGAGACCATGCAATAGTGCCTCATATTCGGCCGCATTGTTCGAGTCCGTGTACATAATTTGTAGTACATATCGGACTGTATCCCCAGTTGGAGATATCAATATTACGCCGGCCCCCAATTCGGCTAGCATTTTGGAACCGTCAAAGTACATTGTCCAGTGGAAATATGAGCCGTACTCTTTATGGAGTTCAGCTTCGGTCCATTCTGTGACAAAGTCACCCAACACCTGGGATTTAACAGTCTGGCGTGGTTTATATGATATTTCGAACGGTAAAAGCTCGATGGCCCATTAGGCTATGCGTCCAGTGGCGTTTGAATTGTTAATAATATCATTAAGTGGCACTTCGGATGCCAGTGTGATCAAACACTCTTGAAAGTAGTGTCAAAGTTTTCGAGACGACATAAAGACCGCATAAGTAATTTTCTGATAGTGAGGGTACCGTGATTTGCACGGTGTGAGAATCTCGGATACATAGTATATGGGTTTTTGAATGGGGAACTTATGTCCCTCTTCGGCTCGTTCGACAACGAGCACGGCACTCACTACCTGGTGAGTGGTTGATATCTACAACAACATTAGTTCGCCAACACCCCGAGCGGCTAGGATTGCATTGCTCGCTAGTAGAGTTTTGATTTCTTCCAATCCAGTTGTGGCCGCGTTCGTCCATTTGAAGTTGTCAGTGTGTTGTAGCAATCTATAAAGTGGCAATGCTTTCTCTCCTAACCTGGAGATGAAGCGGCTCAAGGCCGCTACGCAGCCTGCTAGTTTTTGCACTTGTTTGAGATCAGTTGGTGTTTTGAGCTCTGATAAGGCCCGGATTTTAGCTGGGTTAGCTTCGATTCCTCTGTGTGATACAATGAACCCTAATAGCTTTCCGGCTGGAACGCCGAAGACGCATTTTTTCGGATTGAGCCTTATGTCATATTCTCGAAGGCTATCAAACGTAAGGCAGAGATCATCCACCAATGTCTCTGTTTGGTCTTAATGACTACGTCGTCAACATATGCCTTCACTATCCTGCCAAATTTGTTTTTCTAAGCATGTTTGAATCATGCGTTGATATGTGGCGCCAGCGTTTTTGAGTCCAAAGGGCATAGTGTTGAAACAGAAACGACCGTACGGGGTGATAAATGTCGTTGCGGCCTGATCGGATTCCTTCATCTTTATTTGATGGTATCCGGAGTAAGCATCAAGGAAGCACAACGAGTCGTGTCTGACCGTTGCATCGATAATTTGATCAATGTGGGGCAAAGGAAAGGGATCCTTAGGACAGGCCTTGTTTAGGTCTGTAAAGTCGACGCAGAGGCGTCATGATTTATCCTTCTTCGGCACCATGACTAAGTTGGCTAGCTAGTCTGGATGTTTAATTTGTCTGATGAATCCGACTTCCAATAGCTTGGCTAGCTCTTCTCACATTGCTTGTATTTTGGGTTCGGAAAACCGTTGTAGTGACTGCTTGACTGGTTTGAACCCTTTCATAATATTGAGGCTGTGTTTGGCCAGCCTGCGTGGGATTCCCGGCATATCTGAAGGGTGCCAGGCGAATATATCCCAGTTATCTTGAAGGAAGGCGCGTAACGCGCTGTCTACCGTCGGATCCAGCTGTGCACCGATAGACGCTGTCTTATTAGGGTCTGTTGGGTGCACTTAGAATTTTATGATTTCATCTGCTGGCTTGAAGGAGGTAGATTCCGATCTTTTGGCGAGGATTACATCGTCCTTGTCCACCGTGGATCATAAGGTAGTTAATTCTTCGGCCGCGAGGGCTTCGGATAATGCCTCTAAGGCTAAAGATGCCATTTTGTTCTCGTGGCGGAGTGCTTTATCTGGATCACTTGTTAATGTGATTACTCCATTAGGCCCTGGCATTTTAAGCTTCATGCACCCATAATGGGATATGTCTTGAAAGCGTGAAAAAGCGTTCCGTCCTAAAAGGGCGTGGTATCCGCTATTGAAGGGAACAATGTGGAAGAGCAGTTCCTCCGACCTGTAGTTATCGGATGTGCCGAATACTACATCGAACTTAATGCTTGTCGAACACCGGGCTTCTCGCCTAGGAATAATTCCTTTGAAGGTTGTATTAGTGTGCTCAATGTGGGATTTATCAACCTGCATTTTTGTAAGCGTTTCCTCGTATATGAGGTTCAGTTCGCTTCCTCCGTCCATAAGTACTTTAGTGAGGCGAAAGCCGTCTACTATTGGATCAAGTACCAGAGCTATTGTTGCTTGGATCGTCCGGACTCGAGGTGCGTCTTCGGTAGAAAAACTTATTGTTGTGTCACTCCATGGGCTTGCAGAGCTAATTTGGTAGACGTCGGCAAGTTTGTGATTTGCTCTGTTGCGGTGGTTGTTTGAGGAGAACATCTCGAAGATAGTGAAGACACTGACGTCCTTCTCCCCTAATACTACGGTGGCGAGGATTGTTGCACCGCTCTTTGCTACCTGCCGGAGTACCCAACATGCCCTAAGGCAGTGGTTTGGCATATTGTCATGGGTTGCATGTATTTGGCAAGGCTTATCGAGTAGTTCGTCCAGTACGGATCGCGACCTGTAGAAGGTTTTTTCTTCTTGCCAATAGGCATATTATCGGATGACCTTCTACGGTATGTCTGTTTTCCCTTAACAGTGACTTGTTCGGATACGAACTGTTCTAGGGGGTGTATTCTGGGCTCTCCAAGTGTTTTCCATTGCGCAGTACTTTCGTACTAAGTGCGGAAGGTCTGTGAAACTCAGGACATAACGTCGGTTGAGGGTGTTCAAGACTCCCTCATCCGTACAATTGCGGTGAAATAAGGGGACCGCATCATCGTCGCAGCAGTCCTTAATCTTGTTCTTGACAAGCAGGAATCTGGCCCAAAATTGGTTGACCATCTCCTTGGGCTGCTACTTTGTGTTCGCGAGATCATTTTATGTCTGGGAGCCCGAATTTGCTTGGAGAGCTTCTCCCAGGGTGGGTAGGAGTTGGAAATTATAAATCCCGACCCAACGTGGTATTTGGGGGTTTGACAACCTTCGATGTGGACGAACCGAGCTCACCAGGATCTGAACGTTCCGTGGGCCTGGCACCAATCCCAGATCTCGGAAGACACAAAGTACCACCCGACAGGGGCGTGTTTGGCTCGATGGGGTCGGAGATCCGAACTATGACGGTCTCTGTCTCAAGAGGGGAAGTCTCTTCGGCTTCGTCCTCGACTGCTGCCACTAGATGAGTGATCGGGATGGGATCGATCTCATCCTGGCCGGATTTAGGTCCGATCTGATCTCCTAGCGATGAAAGCCCCAGGGCGGCGATGCAATCCAGCAGCTCATTTAAAGGCGACAGATCTGCCGAGGTCGCGTCATCGGAGTGGCTGGAGTCAACATAAGGTTGATGCTTGATGGCCGCTGGGAGTGCGGCCGGCCCTAGGGCCACGTGGGCGCATACGGCGAATCCGCTGAGCTGGAGAACCTGCCCAATGCCCAAGTTGTTTCCGAGGGTGATCTCATCGTTGATGATGAGACGAGCCATCGATCGCTCATCGCGAGCGTGATACGTCCAAAACGTATCTATAATTTCTGCTTGCTCCATGCCTCTTTTGGGTGATATTGCTATGTTATTTATACACTTCCATACACTTTTGATCATATTTGGACTAACCTATTAACTCAGTGCACCCCAGTGCCAGTTTCTGTTTTTGGCTGTTTTTGTATTTCAGGTTTGCACATTACGAGAACTGCCAGGAAAAATCCAGAAAAATTATATAAAAAATCAGCGTTCCAGAAACTACCGTGCGCCCGAAGGACAGCCGGGGGGGGGCCACCAGGGCTCCAGGCGCCCTGGAGGCGCGCCCCCCCTGGGCCGCGCCGGGGGGGCGCCTGGGCCCCCCGAGGCTCCTCCGATGCCCCCCTTTGGCATATATTTAAAGCGTGTCGCGGAAACCCTGATTCCAGACCCCTTTTCTCCAGACGCGATTCCGATCTCCGCCGCCATCGCCATCAAGCTTCGGGGGACCAGAATTCCTGCGCCGGCACCCTGCCGGGACGGGGAAGTGCCCCCAGATTCATCTCCATCGACGTTGCTTCCTCCCTCCATGATGCGAGAGTAGTTCCTCCTCGGGGCTGAGGTTCTTACCAGTAGCTATGTGGTCAATTCTCTCTCCCATGATGTGATCTTCGTTGTGATCATAGGCTATGTTAATCTAGGGTGATCCCATGATATTTCCCCTTCCTCTATGTATTGGATTGATGTACTCACTTGTCTTTATCTAGTATAATCCCCGAGACCAAGGTGACAGCGGTCTATTGGACATGGATTAGAACAATATTTTCATGAGTGATTTCCTCTCTTGTGTGTTGATTGAAGATTGAGAGTCTCTTGGTGCTTGTCTTTGACTATCCTTTAGATATGTTGTGGTGATTGTGGGACTCTCTTTGGATGGCCGCGGTGACATTGGGAAATCCTTAGATTGAGAACTACGAAGTTTGAGGTGTGCTTTTGTAGCCCTACATAATTCTCGTCCACTCTTGACCACGAAGGAATGACCTCCGAGTGCGTCCCCTTTGCATGTTTTATGGGCAATATCATGTGATTCGATTATGTTAATGTTGTTGGGAGTTGCCACTAGTGAAAGTATGAAGCCTAGGCCTTGTTTCCACCATTGCAATACCATTTGTGCTCACGTTTACCACTTGTTTGCTTGCTGCACTTTTTATTACAGATTTATATTACTTTGTTTTGCCATCCATATCACTTGCCATTTAACATCTCTTCGCCGAACTAGTGCACCTATACTTCCAACAAGTGTATTAGGTGTGTTGGGGACACAAGAGACTTCTTGTATCTTAGTTGCAGGGTTGCTTGAGAGAGACCATCTTCAACCTCTACTTCCCTGAGTTCGATAAACCTTAGGTCATCCACTTGAGGGAAATTGCTGCTGTCCTGCAAACCTCTGCGCTTGGAGGCCCAACATAGTCTACAAGAGTAGAAGCGTGTGTAGACATCAAGCTATTTCTGGAGCCGTTGCCGGGGAGGTGAGCGCTTGAAGGTGTAACTTTAGATCTTGCAATTCAATCTTTTTGTTTCTTGTTTTTATTTCACTAGTTATGCTTATGGACAACCTTGCTATTGGATCGTTGCTTGCGGGAAGACGCCCCACACCTGTGGTGGTTGCTCCTCCCCCTACTGAAATTGTGCCCTATAAAATACCAGCTGGTATTATCGATTATGTTTTGGCTGATCGTTATGCAGGAGACAGACATCCCGGTGAACACTTGCTATATCTGTCACAACTATGTTCATTATTTAAGCTTGCAGGTGTATCAAGGGAGTTTGTCATGAGGAAATTATTTGCCTTGTCACAGAAAGGAAAAGCATTGGAATGGTATAGGCTACTAAATGACTCTCACCTGCTGGAGTGGGAAGAGATCCAGTCTCTCTTTTACTCCAAGTTTTATCCTCTTCATGAAGTCCATGAGAATAGGAATTACGTTTATAATTTTTATCCTCATGACGGAGAGAGAATAACTCAAGCTTGGGGGAGACTGAAAACGTTAATGCTAAAATGTCCTAACCATGGGCTCCCCAAATATATGATTATTACTAATTTCTATGCGAGGCTTTCTCGACAGGATAAAGATTTGCTCGATGCTTCCTCTATGGGTTCTTTCACAAACAAAAAGATTGATGCTAAATGGGAACTCCTTGAAAGAATTCAACGCAACACTGAAGATTGGAAGATCGACAAAGGTAAAGAGTCAGGTATAATTTATGAGTATGATTGCATTAAGTCCTTTGTTGAAACTACAAGTTTTAATAAGTTTAGTGCTAAGTTTGGGCTTGATTCTCAACTCCTTGTTGATTTCCTCAAATCTTTTGCTTCACATCTTAATATGCCTAAGGAGGATTGGATCAAGTATCATAAACCTTTTAAAGAGACTTGCAAAGAAAATGAAATTGTTCATGATGATTACAACATGCATGATCCAATTCCTAAAAATGAAGTTTTATATAAGCATGTTAATTTTTGTGGAGTGGATAGACCTTGTGAAAGGCCTATGATTGAAGAAGAGAAGTATTGTAAGCAACATAAGCATGAAAGAACAATCACTTGGGTCAGAGATTTAAATGAAATTGCTAGAGAATTGTGTGACCTTTATCCTTTTACTTGTGAACTTTGCCGTATAGAGGGTCACTTTAATTTTCAATGCATGAACTTTCAAAACATAACTGTTAACCGGTTGTGTGATAACATGATCACCTCTGATCTTTATGATGAGCTTATGTTATTTTTGATGTGTGAAGAGTTATCCGAAAAGACTTC
>LR738710.1:453655273-453678136 GCA_902687465.1 Secale cereale | reverse complement strand
TTCAATGCATGAACTTTCAAAACATAACTGTTAACCGGTTGTGTGATAACATGATCACCTCTGATCTTTATGATGAGCTTATGTTATTTTTGATGTGTGAAGAGTTATCAGAAAAGACTTCATGGCTAGATGTTAATGCCATAGGAATAAAAAACACTTTGCAAAATTGCCATCTCTATTGTGTTGTTAATTGCCATGAAAATGATTACATAGGTAAGATTATAAAGGAGGGAACTTTACCAAAGTATAAAAATGTCTCTTATATTTCTGCTAATAAAAAGGAGAGTTTCTCCCAAGTTTCCCCTATTGTTTCTAATGATAAACCAGGATATGTGGAGAAGCTTCATCTCCAACCACTCCCTCCTAAGGTTAAGAAGAAGAAAAAGAAGAGGAGGAGGAAGAGGAGCAAGAAAGAATAAGAATGGGTATCAACCTGGCCTGAGCATATTCCTCCCATCAACTTTTATCCGAACAATTGTAAGTTTAAAGAAGAAGGTGAAGTTTATTGCCTTAATTATCATCTTGATGATACGTCCGTAGGTACTATTGAAGATGATTTTGATTATGATATGCATGTTACTTATTCTGATTGGGAAAATGATGATAATGCTACTTATGATCTTGAAAATCTTTTTGGTACCAACTCTGAAAGTGATGGTATGGGAAGCTCTAAGCTTGGGGATGATAGGATTGCAAACCCTTTACCCACTAGTGATGTGATAATTGATAATTCTTTTGCTAGTAAGAATAAAGACAACATGATTACAAATATAGTTGCTAGCAATGATAATGCTCTTCTCTACTATGATGATGTCATAACTCCAACCTATAGTGATTATAAAGGTACCTATGACATAAGGAGAAATTATCCTTATGAAACTTGTCATAATCATGGAGGGAATTACTCCCTTGTTGAACACCACCCTCCTAATACACAAGTAATCTATAGTGTTCAAGTTGTTTATGATAGTCCTACTCCCACTATTACCAATGAGAAAGATTATGCTTATGTGGAGAGTAAGAGTACCTTTTTGCATGTGGATCATGGTAACAATGCTTTACGTGATGCTTATATTGTTGAGTTCATCCATGATGCCACTAAAATCTATAATGAGAGAGGGAAACTTGGTTCTAAATATCTTAATAATAAGAAGTTTCCTCTCTTTATGGTGAATATTTTGAAGTTATGCTTGTTTTGCCTTCCTATGGTAGTTGCTTTGTGCTTCAATGAATTATTCTATTGCAATATTCCTATGCATAGGAAGCATGTTAGGCTTAAATGTGTTTGGTATTTGCTTCTTGATGCTCTCTTTTGTTCTTTAGCTCTTATTCCTACGAGAGCATCATTAAAGTCTTAAGCCTATCTTTATGGCTATAAAGAAAGAGCTCTAGGGAGACAACCCTTGTTATGTTTACTTTCAGTTTTAGTGGTCTTGATGTTTGTTACTACTGTAGAAACATCATTGTATCTTTATTTTTCAGCTTTGTGCCAAGTTTAGCCTCTGATTGCAAGAAAGTTCAAAAGTTGTGACGTGCTGTCCAGGAAACAGATTCTGTCCTTGGATAGAAAAATTCGTATAAAATCACCAGATCATCTTTTTGGTCTGAATTTTTTCGACAGCGTGCTCTATATAATTGTCTTTCGTGCGTCTGTTTTGAGTTTTTTGATTAGAGTTGCAGAAGTGCCCCGGAAAAATCATTTACTACCTGCTGTTCTGTTTTTTACAGATTCTGTCCTGTTTTGCCTTTCCTTCATTTTGCAAACCTAGAGCTTGCTTTTTCTTTGCAAAAACCTTTTGGCAATCTTGAGAAACAGTAGAACTTCAAGAATATCTTTATTTCCAGCAAGGAACAATTATTTTATTATGGGTACTAACCTCGCTTATCAGATTATGATGAGTTATGTATGAAGGGAGTTTTCAAGTGTGCGAGGAAAGATGATAAAAAGATTCAGGAGTGTCAAACGCTCAAGCTTGGGGATGCCCCCATGCACCCCCAAGAAATATTCAAGGAGACTCAAGCGTCTAAGCTTGGGGATGCCCCCGTGCATCCCCTTCTCCATCAACATTATCAGTTCGTCCTTCGTTCCACTATATTTTAATCACTTCATGTGTTATGTGCTATGCTTGGAGCGTCTTGTTTTAGTTTTCCTTTTAGTTTTCTTTAGCTTTTCATAACGAGTTGGAACTCAGCTTTCTTTATGTGGGAGAGAAACACGCTCCACTTCTACCTAGAACATAACATAGAATTTGCATGTCTATCTTTGTTGTGTGTGTTCTTTGTCTTTTAATAGCTACTATCATGCTTAGCTCTTAACTTTCATGCTTATCTTTTGAAAGAGCTTTTGTTTAGTTGGTTGCTTGAACTCTCTTTAGTTATCATGATTATCTTATTAAGAGAGTTTGCTTCCGTTGCATTGGTTGATATGTCTATGATAAAGATGCTACGTGCATAATGGCGCTTAGTAGTTCATGTTTTCTTATGGTTAGTCTCAAATAGCTGGGTGGTTCCCAATGTGTTATTGGAGTACCAACATGATTAGTTTGCCTATGATGTGGTATGGTTTAGTAATATCTTCCTTCAAAGAATTTATTTTGATTGACTTGGCGTATGCTCACGCATATTTAAGACTGTAAAGAAAGTCTGTCAAGCCTTGATGATCTTTTGTTTCTGAGTAGCGATATAACTTCCATACCTGATTCAATGTTGCTTTGTCGCTCTGCATGATTATGACCGTCATTGCTCTCTTAGTTGGTCGCTCCCCGTCTTTTGCTAACCTTCGCCTGTCCTAAGCGGACTGACTGCTTGTGCATCCACATCCTTTTAATCCAGTTATGCCATATGAGTCCACCATATCTTCCTACATGGTATTTACCTGCCATTCCTAACGGAGACTTGCATGTACCATCTCGAAATTATTCAAAGAAAAATCATTCCTATTTTGTGCCTCTGTTTTAAGTTCATGAGGAAGTAGTAGTTAATTCATGATCTTTTTAAGTTGGACAAGCTTCACCCCGGGATTGCATGTATAATGTGCAAACCCATAATACGAGAAGGAACTGGCATTGAGTGCGCCCGGCTCAAAAAGATAATATAACAAACAAACCCTCCTTCACGCTTTGTTCATGAGAAATCAGAAAACTTTGGCAGTGATAAACAAAGGAGATTAAGAGGATGTGATCGTCCTCATTCGGGAGCCGTTCCTCGAAACTTGTCCATCTCAAGAAGTGATTGAGTTGTCTGCTAGCATTCGTTGACGAAACATGCATGATCTAAAAAAAAAATTATTACCTCTGTTTTTAAAACCAAGAGCTCTGGTACATGTTTTGTCTTTGTTTCCGACTACGAGTTTTCAACCTTGCCAACAAAAGACACGGTTCGAGAGTCTCCACCTTCTTTTAAAAGCACCAACTACTGAGAGCATGATTGTCATTCTGAGTGTAATGTGCATTGTCCCAAAGTAGCATTGTCTTTTGCATGATTGTGATATCGTTTATTTTGAAATCATTGTATCTAGTCATCACTTAAACCTTGGAGGTGCCCCTGCATTTATGTTTTGCTTCACTAAAGGGGGCAAGCTAGATATCACTTTATCATATTTGCACATCATGTTCATTACAAATCTATTTGATGTTTCAATATCATATTGTAAAACTTTCAGTTCTTTGTGATTTTCTCATGATGCAACTTAATTACTATAGATTCATTGTCTCAGTAAGCTTTTTTCATATGACTATGAAAAAGTCCTATATGGTTAATAGCATGTCACCACAGAAATTATTCTTGCTATCATTTACCTACTCGAGGACGAGCAGGAATTAAGCTTGGGGATGTTGATACGTCCAAAACGTATCTATAATTTCTGCTTGCTCCATGCCTATTTTGGGTGATATTGCTATGTTATTTATACACTTCCATACACTTTTGATCATATTTGGACTAACCTATTAACTCAGTGCACCCCAGTGCCAGTTTCTGTTTTCGGCTGTTTTTGTATTTCAGGTTTTCACATTACGAGAACTGCCAGGAAAAATCCAGAAAAATTATATAAAAAATCAGCATTCCATAAACTACCATGCGCCCGAAGGACAGCCGAGGGGGGGGAGCCACCAGGGCTCCAGGCGCCCTGGCGGCGCCCCCCCTGGGCCGCGCCGGGGAGGCGCCTGGGCCCCCCGAGGCTCCTCCGATGCCCCCCTTTGGCATATATTTAAAGCGTGTCGCGGAAACCCTGATTCGAGACCCCTTTTCTCCAGACGCGATTCCGATCTCCGCCGCCATCGCCATCAAGCTTCGGGGGAACAGAATTCCTGCGCCAGCACCCTGCCGGGACGGGGAAGTGCCCCCGGATTCATCTCCATCGACGTTGCTTCCTCCCTCCATGATGAGGGAGTAGTTCCTCCTCGGGGCTGAGGTTC
Organism: Secale cereale; assembly: GCA_902687465.1. Taxonomy (NCBI): domain Eukaryota; kingdom Viridiplantae; phylum Streptophyta; class Magnoliopsida; order Poales; family Poaceae; genus Secale; species Secale cereale. The sequence continues at coordinate 453,673,721 of LR738710.1, read as the reverse complement.
TTACCAGTAGCTATGTGGTCAATTCTCCCTCCCATGATGTGATCTTCGTTGTGATCATAGGCTATGTTAATCTAGGGTGATCCCATGATATTTCCCCTTCCTCTATGTATTGGATTGATGTACTCACTTGTCTTTATCTAGTATAATCCCCGAGACCAAGGTGACAGCGGTCTATTGGACATGGATTAGAACAATATTTTCATGAGTGATTTCCTCTCTTGTGTGTTGATTGAAGATTGAGAGTCTCTTGGTGCTTGTCTTTGACTATCCTTTAGATATGTTGTGGTGATTGTGGGACTCTCTTTGGATGGCCGCAGTGACATTGGGAAATCCTTAGATTGAGAACTACGAACTTTGAGGTGTGCTTTTGTAGCCCTACATAATTCTCGTCCTCTCTTGACCACGAAGGAATGACCTCCGAGTGTGTCCCATTTGCATGTTTTATGGGAAATATCATGTGATTCGATTATGTTAATGTTGTTGGGAGTTGCCACTAGTGAAAGTATGAAGCCTAGGCCTTGTTTCCACCATTGCAATACCATTTGTGCTCGCGTTTACCACTTGTTTGCTTGCTGCACTTTTTATTACAGATTTATATTACTTTGTTTTGCCATCCATATCACTTGCCATTTAACATCTCTTTGCCGAACTAGTGCACCTATACTTCTAACAAGTGTATTAGGTGTGTTGGGGACACAAGAGACTTCTTGTATCTTAGTTGCAGGGTTGCTTGAGAGAGACCATCTTCAACCTCTACTTCCCTGAGTTCGATAAACCTTAGGTCATCCACTTGAGGGAAATTTCTGCTGTCCTACAAACCTCTGCGCTTGGAGGCCCAACATAGTCTACAAGAGTAGAAGCGTGTGTAGACATCAGAGCGCACAGCGGAGCTCTCAATGAAAGCACTATTGTCGGTGTCAAAACCGGCATATCTCGGGTAGGGGGGCACAAGCTATGCGTTTGAGGATCGATGGTAAGAGGAGACTGGGGACACGATGTTTACCCAGGTTCAGGCCCTCTTGATCGAGGTAATACCCTACTTCCTGCTAGATTGATCTTGATGAATCTGTGTTACAAGAGTTGATCTACCTCGAGACCGTAATGGCTAAACCCTAAAGCCTAGCCTATGAGGATATTATGATTCTAATCTTAGCCTCTACAGACTAAACCCTCTGGCTTATATACACGCCATAGGGGGCCTAGGGTTACAATGGTGACTTGGAGAGGAAGTAATAGATACATCCGGACATTACGCTTGCCTTCCTACGTATATAGGAGTCCTGACCAAATACGGGGGAGAGACTTCTGCTTCTAATTTCGTGGCCCGTCAATATGCCCAGCTTCATCAACCCGGACGGCTGAGGACCCCTGAATACAGGACTCCCACAACCATGTAATACTAGATTATGGACCCTAGTGCAAGTGGAAGAATGTTGGAAATATGCCCTAGAGGCAATAATAAATTGGTTATTATCATATTTCTCTGTGCATTGATAATCCTTTATTATCCATGCTATAATTGTATTGATTGGAAACTCAAATACATGTGTGGATGCATAGACGACAATATGTCCCTAGTCAGCCTCTACCGGACTAGCACGTTGATCAAAGATGGCTATGGTTTCCTAGCCATTGACATGAGTTGTCATTTGATGACGAGGTCACATCATTAGGAGAATGATGTGATGGACGAGACCCAAACTATGAACGTATCATATGATCGTGTCAAGTTTATTGCTATCGTTTTCGGCATGTCAAGTATATGTTCCTAAGACCATGAGATCATGTGAATCACTGACACTGGAGGAGTACCTTATGTGTACCAAACGTCGCAATGTAACTTGGTGATGATAAAGGTGCTCTACAGGTATCTTCGAGGGTGTTTGTTGAGTTGGCATGAATCAAGACTAGGATTTGTCACTCCGTGTGACGGAGAGGTATCTCAGGGCCCACTCAGTAATACAACATCACAAGAAGCTTGCAAGCAATGTGACTAATGAGTTGGCCATGGGATCTTGTATTACGGAATGAGTAAAGAGACTTGCCGGTAACGAGATTGAACTAGCTATGGAGATACTGACGATCGAATCTCGGGCAAGTAACGTACTGATAGACAAAGGGAACTACATATGAGATTATCTGAATCGTTGACATCGAGGTTCAACCGATAAGATCTTTGTAGAATATGTGGGAACCAATATGGGCATCTAGGTCTCGCTATTGGTTATTGACCGTAGAGGTGTCCCGGTCATGTCTGCATAGTTCTCGAACCCGCAGGGTCTACACACTTAACGTTTGGTGACGATATTAGTATAGTTGAGTCATTATGGTGGTTACCGAAGGTTGTTCGGAGTCCCGGATGAGATCCCGGACGTGACGAGGAACTCAGGAATAGTCCGGAGGTGAAGATCGATATATTGGACGAAGGGTATTGATGTCCGGAAGTGTTTCGGGGGTACCAGGTGATGGCCAGCATGACCGAAAGGGGTTTCGGGGGCCGCGGCAAGTGTTGGGGGGGCCTCATGGGCCAAAAGGAGGGGCAAACCAGCCCACTAAGGGACTGTGCGCCCCCGTCACCCCTTCCCTTGTTGCCAGAGGAGGTAGGGCGCCACCCCTGGGTTCCCACCCCTTTGCCTTGAGGGCCAAGTATCTTAGGGGGGAAAACCCATCTAGGGTTTCCCTCTTGTGGCCGTCGGACCTAGATGGGGCACACCCTTCTTCCCCTTCACCCTATATATAGAGAGGTAGAGAGAGGGCAGCCGCACCCCTTAGATGCCTTGGCGCTGCCCCTCCTCTCCCGTAGCTCTTCTCCTCATACGCGTAGTGCTTAGCAAAGCTCTGCCGGAATTCCTCCACCACCGCCGCCACCACGCCGTCGTGCTGCCGAAGGACTCGAGCTACCACTTCACCATCGCTCTCTGGACCGAGGAGGTGAAGGCGTCATCAAGTTGTACATGTGTTGAACGCGGAGGTGCCGTCCGTTTGGCACTAGATCGGAGTTCGCGGGACAGATCGTGATTGGATTGCGAAGATGTGCCACTACATCAACTGCGTTCTTGAACGCTTCCGCTTAGCGATCTACAAGGGTATGTGGATCCAACTCTCCTCACGTAGATGTGCATCTCCTAGATTGATCTTGGGTGTTCATAGGAATTTTTTTGTTTCCCATGCAACATTCCCCAACAGTGGCATCAAGAGCTAGGTCTATGCGTAGATGACATCATGACTAGAACATAAAGGAGTTAGTGGGCGTTGATACTCAGATTTCTTCCTTCCCTAGTCTTATTTTGATTCAGCGATATTGTGGGATGAAGCGGCTCGGACCAACCTTACATGTCCACGTACATGAGATCGGTTCCATCGATAGACATGCAACTTGTTGCATAAAGATGGCTGGCGGGTGTCTGTCTCTCTCACCTTAGTTAGATCGGATTCGACGAAGGCGGTCCTTGTAGAAGGTTGAATAGCAATTTGCATATCACTATTGTGTCTTTGCGTAGGTAAGAATCATTCTTGCTAGATACCCATAGCAGCCATGTAAAACATGCAACAAAAAATTAGAGGACGTCTAACTTGTTTTTGCAGGGTATGTTGTGATGTGATATGGCCAAGGACATGATGACATATATTTGATGTATGAGATGACCATGTTTTGTAATAATTTATCACGACTTGCATGTCGATGAATACGGCAACCGGCAGGAGCCATAGGGTTGTCTTTAATTATTGTATGACCTGCGTGTCAATCATTAAATGCTTTGTAATGCTTTACTTTATCACTAAGCGGCAGCAATAGTAGTAGAAGCATGGTTGGTGTGACAACCCCGATGGTAGCACGATGATGGAGATCATGGTGTCATGCCCGTGCTTTGGAGATGGAAATCAAAAGCACAAGATGATGGCCATATCATGTCACTTATGATTTGCATGTGATGTTAATCCTTTTATGCATCTTATTTTGCTTAGGACGACAGTAACATTATAAGGTGATCCCTCACTAAAATTTCAAGATAAAATTGTGTTCTCCCCAAGTGTGCACCATTGCGAAAGTTCGTCGATTCGAAGCACCACGTGATGATCGGGTGTGACAGACTATCCGTCCACATACAACGGGTGCAAGCCAGTTTTGCACATGCGGAACACTAAACTTGACGAGCCTAGCATGTACAGACATGGCCTCGGAGAACAAGAGATCGAAAGGTCAAAGACGAGTCATATAGTAGATATGATCAGCATGGAGATGTTCACCATTGAAACCACCTCATATCACGTGATGATCGGACTTGGGTTGGTGAATTTGAATCGTGTTACACTTGGACAACGGGAGCGATGTTGATTTGAGTGGGAGTTCTTAAGTAATAAGATTAATTGAACTCATTTATCATGAACAATAGTCCAAGTTGTCTTTGCAAATTTATCTTGTCGATCAATGGCTCACGTTGTAGCTCCCCTGAATTTCAATGCGTTCCTAGAGAAAGCTAAGCTGAAAGATGATGGAAGTAACTTTGTGGACTGGGCCCGTAATCTGAGGATTATCCTCACGACTGCCCAAAAGGTTTATGTCCTTGATGCACCGCTTGGTACACCACCCACTCCCGCGTCTGTGGACATTATGAATGTCTGGTTGTCGCATGTTGATGACTAGTCAATAGTTCAGTGTGCCATGTTGTATGGCTTAGAACCGAGACTTCAAAGGCATTTTGAACATCATGGAGCATATGAGATGTTCTAGGAGTTGAAGTTTATTTTTCTGAAAAATTCCCGGATCGAGAGGTATGAGACCTCCGATAAGTTCTACACCTACAAAATGGAGGAGAACACTTCTGTCAGTGAGCACATACTCAGAATGTCTGAGTACTACACAGTGTTCTTCAATCGCTACCACCTAGCTACAAGAGCTTTGTGTTGAACTATAACATGCTCACGCGATGCTGAAATTCGCCGAGTCAGACATCCAGAAGGAGCATCAAGTGTTTATGGTCAATAAAACCACTAGTTTCAAGAAGAGCAAGGGAAAGAAGCGAAACTTCAAGAAAGGTGGCAAAGTAGTTGCTCCTCCCGTGAAGAAACCCAAGGCTGGACCCAAGCCAGAAACTGAGTGCTTCTACTGCAAGGGAACTGGCCACTTGAAGCGGAATTGCCCCAAGTATCTGGCTGACAAGAAGGGGGCAACATAGGTATATATGATATACATGTTATTAAAGTGTACCAAACTAGCTCTCGTTGTAGTGCCTGGGATTGATACCGGTGTGGTTGCTCACATTTGCAACTCTAAACAGGAACTACGGAATAGACGGCGGCTGGCGCAGGACGAAGTAACGATGCGCGTGGGAAATGGTTCCAAGGTTGATGTGATCGCCGTCAGCACGCTCGCTCTTCGATTACCATCGGGATTAGTTATAGAGCTGAATAATTGTCATTTAGTTCCTGCGTTGAGCAAGAACATTATATCTGGATCTTGTTTAATGTGAGACGGTTACTCATTTAAATCAGGGAATAATGATTGTTCTATTTATATGGGTAATACCTTTTATGGTCATGCACCCATTGTGAGGGGTTTATTCTTATTGAATCTCGTTAGTGGTGATACACATGTCCATAACATTGATGCCAAGAGATGTAGAATTGATAATGATAGTGCCACTTTCTTGTGGCACTGCCGCTTGGGTCATATTGGAGTAAAACGCATGAAGAAACTCCATGTTGATGGACTTTTGGAGTCTCTTGATTTTGAATCACTTGAAACATGCGAGCCATGCCTCATAGGCAAGATGACCAAAACCCCGTTTTCTGGTACAATGGAACGGGCAAGTGACTTGTTGGAAATCATACATACTGATGTGTGCAGTCCAATGAGTATTGACGCGCGCGGTGGATACCGTTATTTCCTCACCTTCACCGATGAGTTGATTAGATATGGGTATATTTACTTAATGAAGCATAAGTCTAAAACGTTTGAAAAGTTCAAGCAATTTCAGAGTGAAGTCTACAATCATCGTAACAAGATGATTAAATTCCTACGATTCGATCGAGGGGGAGAATATCTGAGTTATGAGTTTGGAAATCACATAAGACAATGTGGAATTGTCTCACAATTGACGCCATGTGGAACGCCACAGCGTAATGGTGTGTCCGAACGTCGTAATCGTACCTTATTGGATATGGTGCGTTCTATGATGTCTCTTGCCGATCTGCCATTATCATTTTGGGGCTATGCATTAGAGACAGCTGCATTCACTTTAAATAGGAAACAATCTAAGTCCGTAGACACGACGCCGTATGAACTATGGTTTGGCAGGAAACCTAAGTTGTCGTTTCTTAAGGTTTGGGGCTGCGATGCTTATGTCAAAAGGCTTCAGCCAGAAAAGCTCGAACCCAAAGCGGACAAATGCGTCTTCATAGGATACCCAAAGGAGACGGTTGGGTATACCTTCTATCTCAGGTCCGAGGGCAAAGTGTTTGTCGCTAAGAACGGGTCCTTTCTCGAGAAAGAGTTTCTCTCGAAAGAATTAAGTGGGAGTGAGGGAGTCTTATATTTAGGGCTCCTTAGGTGTCCGGGCCATTGATGCTGGGCCAAATTGATGGGCCATGAAGATAGAAGCACAAGGCCCTCCCCCGTATTCGGTTAGGACTCCTACGTATGTAGAAAGGGAAGAGAGATGTTCGGATGTAACGGTTCCTTCCTTCCCAAGTCACCTTTGTAACCCTAAGCCCCTTCTGGTGTGTATATAAGCCGAGGGGTTTAGTCCGTAGAGACAGCAGAATCGTACCACATAGGCTAGACTTTTAGTGTTTACTCATTACGATATCGAGGTAGATCAACTCTTGTAACCCCATATCCTTCAAGATCAATCAAGCAGGAAGTAGGGTATTACCTCGATTGAGAGGGCATGAACCTGGGTAAACATCGTGTCCCATGTCTCCTGTTACCATCGATCCTTAGACGTACAACTTGGGCACCCCTACCCGATATATGCTGGTTTTGACACCGACAATGGTGCTTTCATTGAGAGCTCTGTTGTGCGCTCGCAAAAGGCGATCGATGGCTCGTATCGTCATCAACGACGAGATCACCCCAGAAAACAACCTGGCATGGGCCAGATCCTCCTGCTCGGCGGGTTCGCTGTATGCGCCCACGTGGCCGCCAGGCCGGCCGCACTCCCCGCGCCCATCGAGCACCACTCCTAGATTGACTCCGACCACCCCGATGACGCGACTTCGGCGGATTCCTCGTCTTTAAATGAGCTGCTGGATTGCATTGCCGCCTTGGGGCTTTCATCATCAGATGATCAGATCAGACCTAAATCCGGTCAAGATGAAATCAATTCCACCCCGATCACTCATCTGGTGGCGGCAATCAAGGACCGAGCCGAAGATACTTCTCCTCTCAGGACGGAGACCGGCACTATTCGGATCTCCGAACCCATCGAGCCGGACACATCTCCGACAGGTGGCACTTTGTGTCGTTCGACCTCAAGGGCATACATCGGGCTCACGGAATATTCCGATCCCGCTGGGCCCAGGTCGTCCATATCGGAGGTTATACAAACTCTGGACGCTACGTTGGGTCGGGATTCAAATTTATCCACACCCACCCACCACATCATACACTCTCCAAGCAATTCCGGACTACCGGACATATGCGATCTCACATGTATACAACAGCGGCCCCAAGAGACAGTTCATCACTTCTGGGCCCGATTCCTACTTGTTAAAAACAAGATTAAGGACTGCTGCGATGACGACACAATGTCCATATTTTACCGCAATTGCACAGACAAGGGAGTCTTAAATTCCCTCAACCGCCGTCAAATACGGAGCTTTGCAGAATTATCGCACTTGGTACGAAAGTATTGTGCTATGGAGAAGACTTGGGAAGCCCAGAATACACATCTAGAGCAGTCCATCCTTGGACGATATGCCGCTAAGGCGAAACGGACATACCCTGGAAGGGCGTCCGATCACATACACAATGGCAAGAAAAAATAGACCTTTCACAGGACACAGGTCCGTTCTGGACGAACTGTTGGATAAACCTTGCCAAATACATGCCGCCCCGGACAATACCCCTACCCACTGCCTTAGAGCATGCTGCGTACTCCAGCAGGTAGCAAAGAGCGGTGAAGCAATCCTCTCCACCGCAATGCCAGGGGAGAAAGACCTCGATGGCGGCACCGTCTTCGAGACGTTCTCCTCAAACAACCGACGCAAGAGAGCGATTCACGAACTTGCTGAGGTCAGTCAAATCAACACTGCAAGCCCATGGAATGACACGACAATCACCTTTTCTGCCGAAGAAGAACCACAAGTCTAGCCGGTCCGAGCCACAGCCGCTCTCGTACTAAACTCAATAGTAGATGGCTTCCACCTCACTAAAGTACTCATGGACGGAGGCAGCAGACTCAACCTCATATATGAGGACACGCTTGCAAAAATGCAGGTTTACAAATACCGTATTAAACAAAGTGATACAACCTTTCGAGGAATTATCCCCAACCGAGAAGCCCGGTGTTCGGGAAGCATTAAGTTCGACATAGTATTCAGTACATCCGAGAACTACAGGTTGAAGGAACTGCTCTTCCACATTGTCCCCTTCAGCAGCGGATACCACGCCCTTCTAGGGTCGGATGCTTTCTCACACTTTCAGGCCATACCCCATAATGGGTACATGAAGCTCAAAATGCCAGGGCCCAATGGAGTAATCACAGTTGCAAGTGATTCTGATAGATCACTCTGTGCCGAGAACAAAACCACATCTTTAGCCCTAGAGGCATTATCTAAAGCCCTCGCGGTGGAAGAATTAGCCAAATTACGATCTACGGTGGATAGGAATGACGTACTCCTTGACAAACGATCAAAATCTACCTCTTTCAAGCTAGCAGATGAAATTGTAAAATTCCAAGTGCACCCAACGGACCCTAATAAAACAGCATCCACTAGGGCACAGCTGGATCCGGCGGTAGACAGCGCTTTGCGCGCCTTCCTTCGCGAAAATTGGGACATATTCGCTTGGCATCCTTCAGATATGCCTGGAATCCCACGCTGGCCGACCGAACACAACCTCAACATTATCGAAGGGTTCAAGCCAGTCAAGCAGTCATTACGATGATTTTCCGAACCCAAAAGACAGGCTATGGGGGAAGAGCTAGCGAAGATATTGGCAGATGGATTCATAAGGGAAATCAAACACCCGGACTAGCTAGCCAACTTAGTCATGGTGCCAAAGAAGGACAAATCCTGACGCCTTTGTGTCGACTTCACGGACCTAAACAAGGCTTGCCCTAAGGATCTCTTTCCTTTGCCCCACATTGATCAAATTATCGATGCAACCACAAGACATGACTTGTTGTGTTTCCTCGACACCGACTCCGGATACCATCAAATATAAATGAAGGAATCCGATCAGGCTGCTATGGCATTCATCACTCCGTACGGCCCCTTTTGCTTTAACATTATGCCATTTGGACTCAAAACATTGGTGCCACATATCAACGCATGATTCAAACATGCTTAGAGAAACAAATTGGCAAGACAGTGGAGGCATATGTTGACAACGTAGTCATCAAGACTAAACACGTCAAAACTTTGGTGGATGATCTCCGCCTTACATTTGATGACCTACAAACATATGACATACGGCTCAATCCAGAAAATGCGTCATGGGCGTTCCGGCCGGAAAGCTATTAGGGTTCATCGTATCGCATAGAGGAATTGAAGCGAACCCAGCTAAAATCCGGGCCCTGTCACAGCTAACTATGCCAACCAATCTCAAACAAGTGCAAAAGCTGGCAGGCTGCATAGCGGCCTTGAGCCGCTTTATCTCTAGATTAGGAGAGAAAGCACTACCGCTTCATAGACTATTGAGGCGCACAGACAACTTTGAATGGACGGATGCGGCCACGGCCGGACTGGAGGAAATAAAAACCTTATTAGCAGGTAACCCAATCCTAGCCGCTCCAGGTGTTGGCAGGCCAATGTTGCTTTATATCTCCGCCACTCATCAGGTAGTGAGTGTGGTTCTCGTCGTCAAACGAGACGAAGAGGGACATAAATTCCCCGTTCAAAAACCTGTATACTATGTATTCGAGGTTCTCACACCATGCAAATCACGATACCCCCATTACCAGAAAATTGCCTATTCGGTATTCATGGCATCTCGGAAGCTCCGACACTACTTTCAAGAGTGTTTGATCACAGTGACATCCGAAGTACCACTCAATGATATCATAAACAATAAAGGTGCCACTGGATGCATAGCCAAATGGGCCATAGAGCTCTTACCGTTCGAAATAACATACAAACCACGTCAGACTATTAAGTCCCAGGTGTTGGCTGACTTTGAAATGAGCCTCGCAGCCCAGAAATAGCTCAAAAATGGCGGCTTATCGAAATGCCATATTAAAAATATCGGCTCGATTTGAGGGGCTGGAATTTCACCATGTGGCTCGAGACAGTAACTAGGCAGCGGATGTACTTGCTTGCATGGGCGCCAAACGCGACCCAGTTCCGCCTAACACCTTTGTGGAAAGGTTGTTTAAGCCATCAATAACATGGCAGGATGAGAGCAGTGACACCAATACGAACACGAACACGCCCCAGCCAAAATCAATACAGATGTCATTAGGGACCCCAAAATGGAAATCACATCATCGGCTCACGAGATCATGGTTGTCATAGCCCCCTGGACCGAGCCTTTCCTAGCCTACCTTTATAGGCAAGAGCTCCCCGATGACCAACATGAGGCCCGCCGCATAATTTGGCATTCTAAATCCTATAAGGTCCACAAAGGTGAACTATACAAGAAAAGCACTACTGGTATTCTCCAACGGTGCATCTCTGAAGAGGAGGGATGAAAACTTCTAGCCGAAATGCACGCTGACATGGGCGACCATCATGTCGCGGCCCGAGCTCTGGTAAGCAAGGCCTTTTGAACTGGTTTCTTCTGGCCAACTGCACGCGCAGACGCACAGACCCTAGTCCAATGTTGTGTTGGATGCCAGCTTTTTGCAAATCAAAGTCACATGCCTCCCACCGCCCTCAGAACCATCCCCACTATATGGCCCTTTGCGGTCTGGGGGCTGTATATGGTCGGACCTCTTAAAGGGGGAAGCCATAAAAAGAAATATTTCCTGGTCATGGTGGACAAATTCACTAAATGGATAGAAGCCAAACCAGTCTGAACAGCTGAGGCAGGGCTAGTGATAGATTTTATATCCAGCATAGTACACTGTTATGGTGTCCTGCACATTATTATCATAGATAACGGCTCCAACTTCACAGCTGACGAGGTGAAAAATTGGGCATTAAACTTCATTACGCCTCTGTGTACCATCCTCAAACAAATGGTCAGGTAGAAAGAGCCAATGGCTTGATAATGAGTGGCATTAAACCCCGACTGGTACGCTCCCTTCAGGAGTCAGATAAACACTGTGTGGAGGAGCTCGACTCCGTACTCTGGGGGCTGCGAACTACACCTAACCGGACAATCGGATACACACCTTTTTTCATGGTGTACGGTGCAGAGACTGTCTTGCCCTGTGAAATTATTCATGACTCACCTCGAGTGCGCATGTACGAAGAGAGAGAGAGAGAGAGAGAGAGAGAGAGAGAGAGGGGGGGGGCTAAGCTCGATTGGCAGGATGACCTAGACGGCCTTGAAGAGGAGCGTGATATCGCACAAGCCCGACCCACATTTTATCAACAACAGGCCAGGCGATACCAAAGCATAGAAGTGCGGGCCAAGACATACAATGTTGGCGAACTCGTATTACGCCTCCCGGAGAAGAAAAAAGACAACCTCAAACCAAGATGGGAGGGCCCCTTCATTATTGATGAAGTACTCACCTGCGGAGCCTATTGCCTTCGAAATGCATCAGACAATCGCCTCGAGCCGAACCCATGGAACGCTTCCATGCTCCAACGATTCTACGGATAGTTCGTTAGCACATGTTTTCTTTTTCAGTCTAGGTCTTATTCCCTGTTTTTATGGAGGAGAATCCATAATTCAAAAATAAGGAATAAGACCTAGACTGATAGGTTTATCTTGAACTGATAGGTCTACGGATAGTTCGTTAGCACATGATCTCCATAATTCAAAGCGGCGTCGGGCCCCTTTGAATAAACCTATCAGTTCCTCCATAATTTATGGAGGAGAATCGGCTGGCCATAAAGCCTTGGCCATGTTCTTCATGGACTTTCGAGCTCGCTCGTGTACCCTAGAAAGCTCTTGCAACAGGTCACCTTGAAATCCGGACACCTCTCCTTTAGGCCGCCCAGTTAACAAACCTGTAGGAAGAGTTTTCGTAAAGAAACTTTGAATCAAGGGACTATAATGAAAGCTAGGTTCATGGTCATACTGAATATGCCGCCCTTAAGCTTCTTGTTCTCTTTTAAGGAATCCAAGAGTTGGGCTTGCACGTCCTTTAGCTCTTCGGCTAGCTTGACGTTTGCCTCCTGCAGCTTGTTTTTCTCATTTATGGTCCGCATTAGTACACAATGACCAGTAGATGTCTGCCCTTCGGCTTGTTCCTTCGCTGCTAGAGCAGCCCTTAGCTTATCCTCCAGCTAGTCTATTGGTCATGTTGCTGCAGTTCAAACAATGTATACTTAAAGATCATTGATCGGTACGGGACCATACTGTTCGGACACTATTGTTCTTACCATCAGAGCCATTCTTGGACTTCTAAGAATTTTCCAATTCGGTGGTGACAATAGTAAGCTTGGTCTAGCATTCATCCAGTTCCTTGGATAATGTGTTATTCTTTTCCTTGAGTACCTAAAAACACAACGATCCTTAAATCAGTTGGGCCAACTGCTTTAAGTCTCGGGGGCTACTAGCATATGAACACTGAATTAACACTCACCCGCATATCTTTGGGAAGCTGGTGATTGGCTCCGGCAAGTCCGTCTCGAGCGGCCCGGATATATGCATCCGCAGAACTGAAGGCATTAAACACCTCCTAAGTGAAAGTTGGGTCGCGCATGGCTGCTTTTCGCCGCCGATGATTCATTGCTATCTCCACTTCAGAATTGGTAACTGATACCTCATCTGAATCCTCTTGAAGAGCACAACCGGCGTTACACACGCATCAGCCCTTGTCCTTGTGGATGGGCCTGGGGATGGGTTGGTTGGAGCATGACCAGCAGGATCCCCGGACATAGTCCTGCATATACTCTTCCTAAAAAGAAAAAATAAAGCGGAAAATTATGATTCAGCTCCGCCACTAGATATATGTTAAAGAGTCATACCTCTTCGATGAAGGAGGACGTTCGGTGGTGACTCCGGTCCCCTTTCGCTTCAGAGACCCACCATGCGCATGCGTCGCCCTCTGGGAAGATGCTCTTGATGCAGTACGGCGAGATGAGCGACGCCCCTTTTGAGCATGAGATAGTGCGGTGGGTGAGGTGCGCTGGGAATATTCTCTTTGAAGAGGAGTCTCCTGGGTACTTACCTGAGAGGAAGGAAGAAGGCCAGGATAGTCGGCTATAATATCCACTTCGGTACTGTCATGGCTGGTTTGATAAATACTCCGTCTTTAAGATCTATGCCAATGTTCGGATCCTCCTCAAATCTGGGATCCATGTCCCGAATATGGTCCTCTGGCTGCGGGATAGGAATGTTAATCCTTTCAACCACCTTCCTCCACTACTATTGGAAGCAACAGAACTCAGTTCGGTTAATGTATCTCAAAATAAAAATTGAGTAAAACTAGCGATCAGGGAAAGGCTTACCCAATCGATGGGGTTATACATAGAGAAACCCTCCTAACACTTCAAGCGAAGAAAATCCTCCTTCTTCCCTTTGTAGAGATCAGCTAGGATGGCAGCCAGAGCGGCGAGGTTGTCCAGACCCTGGAATAGATAGCATGAGGCATCATCCTGGCCATTATAGTGCCACATAGGAAACCTTCTGGCCTGGAGCAGTTGCACGCATCACATTATTGAGATCGCCATCACTTCGATTATCGTCAGCTTGAGGTGGGCAAGTAGTCTGATCTTGCTTGCAAGTCTTTTGACCTCCGCACCGTCTTCCTCCTTGAGACTGCGGGGACACCGGTTGAAACGCTTCTTTAAAGGGGCACTGGAGTATTCGGGGAGGCCTTGCCGGATTGGGCCCGATAGGACAACATCCTCGATATAAAACCTCTCTGAGGGCCACTCTTCGGATGCCTTCTTCGGAGTGCCGGGCATATAACTTGTCCCTGCTATGCGCCACACTTCGGTGCCTCCTACCTCGAATATAGATCCCTCCTGGGAACGAGGGACAAGGAGAAGAACTTTTGCCATAGCCCGAAATGAGCCTCGCAGCCTAGAAATAGCTCACAAAGAGCGACGAAGCCCGCAATGTGCAGGATACACCCTGGTGTAAGGTCGTGCAGTTGGAGGCCATAGAACTCCAGAAACCCCCTGAGAAAGGGTGGATAGGAAATCGTACGCCTCTTAGGAGGACATAGACGAAGCACACCCGTTCTTTTTTGGAAGGATTGGGGAAACTTTCCGCCAGGGCTTCACCGTCAAGAGAAGTTAATCTAGCTCGTACGGGGAATAGATCCTCGGGAGAGAGATACCACTGCGTCTGAAGCTTTCTTAGATGCGCATGAGATACTGAGTAACTCTCCCGCTTGAGGTCCATGAGGGCACGAGGAAGAGCTGGGAATGCCGGCCATGTTTGAAGATTTTCCATGGCAGGCTCTAAGGATTTTCCGTGTGGAATGGAATTGCATCTGAGATCTATTCTCTTTAAATAGGCGCCTTTCCTATGCAATCGAGGGGTTAATTGCAAAAATACCAGACGGTTCGCATTCGTTTGACACGTGGAAGCCAAGACGACGGCGGCAAGGAATCGATGGGATATAATATTAAAATATGAAGCCGAACTATCATCTAATCTAAAGGAGGACTCACCTTGCAAGAACAAAGACATGAAGCCGGATACAGACTTGTCCTTGAAGGCAAGTCCGGGAGCTACTGAGGGAGTCCTGTATTTAGGGGTCCTCAGGCATCCGGGCCATTGATGCTGGGCCGAATTGATGGGCCATGAAGATAGAAGCAGAAGTCCCTCCCCCGTATTCAGTCAGGACTCCTACGTATGGAGAAAGGCAAGAGAGATCTCAGTATGTAACGATTCCTTCCTTCCCAAGTAACTTTTGTAACCCTAAGCCCCCTCTAGTGTGTATATAAGACGAGGGATTTAGTCCGTCGAGACAGCAGAATCATACCACATAGGCTAGACTTTTAGTGTTTACTCGTTACGATCTCGAGGTAGATCAACTCTTGTAACCCAATATCCTTCAAGATCAATCAAGCAGGAAGTAGGGTATTACCTTGATCGAGAGGGCCTCAACCTAGGTAAACACCGTGTCCCCTGTCTCCTGTTACCATCGATCCTTAGATGTACAGCTTGGGCACCCCTACCCGAGATCAGCAGGTTTTGACACCGACAGGGAGGAAGATAGAACTTGATGAGGTTGTTGAACCTTCACTTCAACCAGATAGTAGCACGGTGCAGAAAGAAGTTCATGTGGCACCTACATCAGTTGAAGACGACATTAATGATGGTGATCATGAACTTTCGGATCAAGTTACTATCGAACCTCGTAGGTCGACAAGGATATGTTCTGCTCCTTAGTGGTACGGTAACCCTGTCTTAGAGGCCATGTTGTTGGACAACGATGAACCTACGAACTATGGAGAAGCGATGGTGGGCCTGGATTCCGACAAATTGTTAGAGGCCATGAAATCCGAGATGGGATCCATGTATGAAAATAAAGTATGGACTTTGGAAGTATTACCTGAAGGGCGAAAGGCCATTCAGAATAAATGGATCTTCAAGAAAAAGACAAACGCAGACGGTAATGTCACCGTCCATAAAGCTCGACTTATGGCAAATGGGTTTTCACAAGTTCAAGGAGTTGACTATGATGAGACTTTCTCACCCGTAGCGATGCTTAAGTCCGTCAGAATCATGTTGGCAATCGCAATAGCTGCATTTTTCGATTATGAAATCTGGCAGATGGATGTCAAAACAACATTCCTTAATGGTTTCCTTAGGAAGAGTTGTATATGTCGCAACCGGAAGGTCTTGTCGATCCAGAGAATGCTGACGAAGTGTGCAAACTCCAGCGATCCATTTATGGACTGGTGCAAGCATCTCGGAGTTGGAATCTTTGCTTTGATGATGTTATCAAAGCGTTTGGGTTTATACAAGTTTTCAGAGAAGCTTGTATTAACAAGAAAGTGAGGGAGATCTCTATAGTGTTTCTAATATTATATGTGGATGACATATTGTTGATTGGAAACAATATAGAACTTTTGGAAAACATGAAGGAATATTTGAACAAGAGTTTTTTAATGAAGGACCTAGGAGAAGCTGCTTTCATATCAGGCATCAAAATCTATAGAGATGGACCGAGACGCTTAATAGGACTTTCACAAAGCACATACCTTGATAAGATTTTGAAGAAGTACAAAATCGATCAGTCCAAGAAGGGGTTCTTGCCTGTTTTGCAAGGTGTGAAGTTGAGTAAGACTCAATGCCCAGCAACTACATAGGATAGAGAAAAGATGAGTGTCATCCCCTATGCTTCAGCCATAGGCTCTATCATGTATGCAATGCTGTGCACAAGACCAGATGTCGGCCTTGCCATAAGTATGGTGGGAAGGTTTCAAAGTAATCCTAGAATGGAGCACTCGAAAGTGGTCAAGAATATCCTTAAGTACCAAAAAGGACTAAGGAAATGTTTCTCGTTTATGGAGGTGATCAAGAGCTCTTCGTAAAGGGTTACGTCGATGCAAGCTTTGACACTGATCTGAATGACTCTAAGTCTCAAATCGGATACATATATAGTCTTAATGGGGGAGCGATAAGCTGGCGCAGTTCCAAGCAAAGCGTGGTAGCTAATTCTACATGTGAAGCGGAGTACATAGCTACCTCGGAGGTAGCGAAGGAAGCTATCTGGATGAAGCAGTTCATGACAGATCTAGGAGTTGGGTCCAGTGCACTAGACCCAATGACTCTGTTCTGTGACAACACTGGTTCCATTGCTCTAGCCAAGGAACAAAGGTTTCACAAGAGGGCCAGACACATAAAGCGACGCTTCAATTCCATCCGCGATTCGATCAAGGAGGAGGACATAAACATTTGCAAAGTACACACAGATCTGAATGTTGTAGATCCGTTGACTAAACCTCTTCCACGGGCGAAACATGATCGACACCAGGACTGCATGGGTGTTAGATTCATTACCATGTAATACTAGATTATTGACTAGTGCAAGTGGGAGACTATTGAAAATATGCCCTAGAGGCAATAATAAATTGGTTATTATCATATTTCTCTGTTCATGATAGTCGTTTATTATCCATGCTTTAATTGTATTGATTGGAAACTCAAATACATGTGTGGATGCATAGACGACAATATGTCCCTAGTCAGCCTCTACCGGACTAGCTCATTGATCAAAGATGTTTATGGTTTCCTAGCCATTTACATGAGTTGTCATTTGATAATGAGGTCACATCATTAGGAGAATGATGTAATGGACGAGACCCAAACTATGAACATAGCATATGATCGTGTCAAGTTTATTGCTATCGTTTTCTGCATGTCAAGTATATGTTCCTATGACCGTGAGATCATGCAACTCACTGACATCGGAGAGTAACTTGTGTGTACCAAACGTCACAACGTAACTGGGTGACTATAAAGGTGCTCTATAGGTATCTCCAAGGTGTCTGTTGAGTTGGCATGGATGAAGACTGGGATTTGTCACTCTGTGTGACGAAGAGGTATCTCAGGGCCCACTCAGTAATACAACATCACAAGAAGCTTGCAAGCAATGTGACTAATGAGTTGGCCATGAGATCTTGTATTACAGAATGAGTAAAGAGACTTACCGGTAACGAGATTGAACTAGGTATGGAGATACCGATAATCGAATCTTGGGCAAGTAACATACCGATAGACAAAGGGAACTACATACGGGATTATCTGAATCCTTGACATCGAAGTTCAACCGATAATATCTTCGTAGAATATGTGGGAACCAATATGGGCATCCAGGTCCCGCTATTGGTTATTGACCGTAGAGGTGTCTCGGCCATGTCTGCATAGTTCTCGAACCCGTGGGGTCTACACACTTAACATTTGGTGACGATATTAGTATAGTTGAGTCATTATGGTGGTTACCCAAGGTTGTTCAGAGTCCCGGATGAGATCCCGGACGTGACGAGGAACTCCGGAATAGTCCGGAGGTGAAGATCGATATATTGGACGAAGGGTATTGGAGTCCGGCAGTGTTCCGGGGGTACCGGGTGATGGCCAGCATGATCGAAAGGGGTTTCGGGGGGCCCCAGCAAGTGTTGGGGGCCTCATGGGCCAAGGGGAGGGGGCAAACCAGCCCACTAAGGGGTTGTGCGCCCCCCCCCCCCCCCCCCCCCCCCCCCCCCC
>LR738710.1:453518314-453655205 GCA_902687465.1 Secale cereale | reverse complement strand
CCCCCCTCACCCCTTCCCATGTTGCAAGAGGAGGTGGGGGCGCCACCCCTAGGGTTCCCACCCCTTTGCCTTGAGGGCCAAGTCTCCTAGGGGGGAAAACCCATCTAGGGTTTCCCTCTTGTAGCCGCCGGCCCTAGATGGGATCTCCTAGGGGCGCCCCCCTATTCCTGTTCCCCTACATATAGAGAGGTAGAGAGAGGGCAGCCGCACCCCTTACACGCCTTGGCGCCGCCCCTCCTCTCCCGTAGATCTTCTCCTCATACGCGTAGTGCTTAGCGAAGCTCTGTCGCAATTCCTCCACCACCACTACCACCACGCCGTCGTGCTGCTGGAGGACTCGAGCTACCACTTCACCTTCGCTCGCTGGATCGAGGAGGTGAAGGCGTCATCAACCCTTACGTGTGTTGAATGCGGAGGTGCCTTCCGTTCGGCACTTGATCGGAGTTCGCGGAACGGATCGTGATAGGATCGCGAAGACGTGCCACTACATCAATCGCGTTCTTGAACGCTTCCTCTTAGCGATCTACAAGGGTATGTGGATCCAACTCTCTTCTTGTAGATGTGCATCTCCTAGATTAATCTTGGGTGTTCGTAGGAATTTTTATGTTTCCCATGCAATGTTCCCCAACACAAGGCTTGTAGTCCACAAGATCCAATCTACAACCCTTTTCGGCACTTCGCCAGAGGGGAAACCATCACCGGTGGCTATCTTCATCATCTCGGCGGCCACCATGATGAGGAGGGAGTTGTGCACCCTCAGGGCTGAGGGTTTGTACCAGTAGCTATGTGTTTAATCTTTCTCTCTCGTGTTCTTGAGATGTCATGATCTTGATGTACCACGGGCTTTGTTAATATAATCAGATCATATGGTGTTTTCCCCTCTCTATCTTGTTGTGATGAATTGAGTTTTTCCCTTTGAGATTTCATTGTTATCGGGTTGAATACTTTTATGGGTTTGAGAACACTTGATATATGTCTTGCAATTGAATACTCGTGGTGACAATGGGGTATTGATACGTCTCCAACGTAACTATAATTTTTTATTGTTCCATGCTATT
Organism: Secale cereale; assembly: GCA_902687465.1. Lineage (NCBI taxonomy): Eukaryota > Viridiplantae > Streptophyta > Magnoliopsida > Poales > Poaceae > Secale > Secale cereale. Next base: position 453,654,147 of record LR738710.1, on the reverse strand, counting down.
ATATATTCTGTTTTGGATGTTTAATGGGCTTTACTATACACTTTTATATTATTTTTGGGACTAACCTACTAACCCAAGGCCCAGTGCAAATTGTTGTTTTTTGCCTATTTCAGTGTTTCGCAGAAAAGGGATATCAAACGGAGTCCAAACGGAATGAAACCTTCGGGAGAGTTATTTTTGGAACCGTATCTTCCGAGAAGACTTGGAGTACACGCGAGGGAACAAGAGAGGCGGCCACGAGGGTCCAGGGCGCGACCAGGGGGGCAGGCGCACCCCCCACCCTCATGGGCCCCCTCTGGCTCCCACGATGCCCTCTTTCCTCCTATATATATCTACGTACCCTGAAAACATCGAGGCAACAGAAAAAACCTAATTCCACCGCCACAACCTTCTGTTCCCGTGAGATCCCATCTTGGGGCCTGTTTCAGAGCTCTGCCGGAGGGGGGGTCGATCATGGAGTGCTTCTACATCAACACCATAGCCTCACCAATGAGTTGTGAGTAGTTTACCACAGACCTTCGGGTCCATAGTTATTAGATAGATGGCTTCTTCTCTCTCTTTGTGGTGTGTTTGTCGAGATACGATGAATTGTGGGTTTATGATCAAGATTATCTATGAACAATATTTGATTCTTTTATGAAATCTTTTATGTATGATTATAATATCCTTGCAAGTCTCTTAGAATTATTGGTTTGGTTTGGCCTACTAGATCTATAGTTCTTGCAATGGGAGAAGTGCTTGGCTTTGGGTTCAATCTTGTGGTGTCCTTTCCCAGTGACAGTAGGGGCAACAAGGCATGTATTGTATTTTTTCCATTGAGGATAAAAATATGGGGTTTATATCATATTTCTTGAGTTTATCCCTCTACATCATGTCATCTTGCTTAAAGAGTTACTCTGTTCATATGAACTTAATACTCTAGATGCATGCTGGATAGCGGTCGATGTGTGGAGTAATAGTAGTAGATGCAGAATCGTTTAGGTCTACTTATTACGGATGTGATGCCTATATATAATGATCATGCCTAGATATTCTCATAACTATGCGCTTTTCTATCAATTGCTCGACAGTAATTTGTTCACCCACCGTAGAATTCTGCTATCATGTGAGAGGCCACTAGTGAAACCTATGGCCCCCGGGTCTATTCTCATCATATTAATCTTCCATCTACTTTGCTTTGCTTTCTTTACTTTCTGTTCTTATACCAAAAATATTATACTATCATATCTATCAGATCTCACTTTCATAAGTGACCCTGAAGGGATTGACAACCCCTTATCACGTTGGCTGCGAAGTTCTTATTTGTTTGTGCAGGTGCGAGGGACTCACACATGGTCTCCTAGTGGATTGATACCTTGGTTCTCAAAAACTGAGAGAAATACTTACGCTATTGTGCTACATCACCCTTTCCTCTTCGAGGGAATACAACGCAAGCTCGAGAAGTAGCTAGAAGAATTTCTAGCGCCATTGTCGGGGAGATCTACGCAAAATTCATATACCAAGTACCTATCACAAACCCTTATCCCTTGCATTACATTATTCGCCTCTCGTTTTCCTCTCCCCCACTTCACCTTTGCCGTTTTATTCGCCCTTTTTCGTTTGCCTTTTTGTTTGCTTGTGTTGCCATGTGCCTTCTATTAGCTTGCATCTTCGCTTGCTAAATTATGGACCCTCATCCACTTGCTAATCTTCTTAAGAGATCCAATTATGACGAACCAATTGCTAGTGAGTTGCGTACACTAGATTATCTTTATGAGGTTTTGCTTGAAATTCGTGAATCTAAAAATTGTGATGAAGTGTTGAAAGAAGAAAATTATGAAGTGATTCGGGATAGCTCTTTTAATGAAAAACATGATTGCAATGATACTATTGTAAATTCTATTAATGTCAATTGTGTTAATGATATCCAAAACCCTTAGCTTGGGGATGCTACTATTGCTATGTCCACTCCTTGTTGTAATGTTCATGATTGGGGTGATGCTTCTTACGATCTTGAAAATTTATTTAACCCCCATGATGAATTTGAGATTGATAATATTTGCAATAATATTGAAAGTGGGTTTGGAAGAGTGCCAACTTTAGATCCCACGTATTTAGAGAATATTCAATCTTATGAATTATTGATAAAAGTGGGTTTGGAGAGGTCATGACTTTAGTTAATGTTGATCCCACTATTTTGGAAGAGTGTAAACTTCGTATGCATGTGGATAGTGTTGAAAATATGTTTCATGATAGCTATATTGTTGAATTTGCTTATGATCCTACATGCAATTATTATGAGAGAGGAAAATATGGTTGTAGAAATCTTCATGTTACTAAATTACCTCTCTTCATGTTGAGGTTGATCTTGTTTTCTTTTTCTTCTTTGCATATGCTAGATATTGCTTGTCTTGATTTGTTTTCCTATGAAATGCCTATTCATAGGAAGTATGTTAGACTTAGATGTAATTTTCACATGCTCTATGATGCTCTTTTTTGTGCTTCAAGTCTTGTCTTTCATGTGAGCATTATTAAAATTATCAATGCCTAGCTAGGGGCGTTAAACGATGGCGCTTGTTGGGAGGCAACCCAATTTTATTTTCCTTGTTTTTGCTTCTGTTTAGGAATAAATATTGCATCTAGCTTCTGTTTAGATGTGGTTTTGTGTTTTAATTAGTTTTTGTGCCAAGTAGAACCTTTGGGAAGACTTGTGTGAAGTTTATGTGATCATGCTGTAAAAAACAGAAACTTTAGTGCTCATGAGATTGGCTGTAATCTTTTACTGGAGAGTGATTTTTAGTTGATTATTTTTTAAGAAGATTAATAGACTAATTCCTCGCGTTTACGAATTTATTTCAAAAAATTTTAGAGTTACAGAAGTATTCGAAAGTTACAGATTACTACAGACTGTTCTGTTTTTGACAGATTCTATTTTTCATGTGTTGTTTGCTTATTTTGATGAATCTATGAGTAGTATCCGGGGGGGGGATGAATCATGGAGAAGTTGGAATACAGTAGGTTTAACACCAATATAAATAAAGAAGGAGTTCCTTACAGTACCTTTGAGTGGTGGTTTGTTTTCTTATACTAACGGAACTCACGAGATTTTTGGCTAAGTTTTGTGTTGTAAAGTTTTCAAGTTTTGAGTATGGCGTTGATGGACTATGGAACAAAGAGTGGCAAGAGCCTAAGCTTGGGGATTCCCAAGGCACCCCAAGGTAAAATTCAAGGACAACCAAAAGCCTAAGCTTGGGGATGCCCCGGGAAGGCATCCCCTCTTTCGTCTTCATCTATTGGTAACTTTACTCGGGACTATATTTTTATTCACCACATGATATGTGTTTTTCTTGGAGCGTCATGTATGATTTGAGTCTTTACTTTTAGTTTTCCACAATCATCCTTGCTGGACACACCTTTTGAGATAGATAAATATTATTTAGAATTTATTAGAATACTCTATGTGCTTCACTTATATCTTTTGAGCTAGATAGTTTTGCTCTAGTGCTTCACTTATATCTTTTAGAGCACGATGGTGGTTTTATTTTGTAGAAATTATTGATCTCTCATGCTTCACTTCCTTTTGAGAGTCCTTTAGAACATCATGGTAATGTTCTTGGGTTATAAAACTAGTCTTAATATGATAGGCATCCAAGATGAGTATAGTAAAAACTTTCATATAAGTGCATTGAATGATATGAGAAGTTTGATACTTGATGATTGTTTTGAGATATGAGGATGGTGATATTAGATTCATGCTAGTGGAGTAATTGTGAATTTGAGAAACACTTGTGTTAAATTTTGTGATTCCCGTAGCATGCACGTATGGTGAACCGTTATGTGATGAAGTTGGAGCATGATTTATTTATTGAGTGTCATCCTTTGTGTGGAGGTCGGGATCGCGCGATGGTTAACTCCTACCAACCCTTCCCCTAGGAGCATGCGTTGAATGCTTTGTTTTGATAACTCGTAGATTTTTGCAATAAGTATATGAGTTCTTTATGACTAATGTTGAGTCCATGAATTATACGCACTCTCACCCTTCCACCTTTGCTAACCTCTCTTGTACCGCGCAACTTTCGCCGGTACCATACACCCACCATATACCTTCCTCAAAGTAGCCCCTGTACCTACCTATCATGGAATTTCCATAGCCATTCCGAGATATATTGCCATGCAACTTTCCACCGTTCCGTTCATATGACATGCTTCATCATCATTCACATAGAGTCATATTTTGCTCTAGCTTCGAGTTGGAAGTAAATTGTGATGATCATCATTATTAGAGCATTGTCCCAATGAGGAAAGGATGATGGAGACTATGATTCCCCCACAAGTCAGGATGAGACTCCGGACGGAAAAACAATAAGAAAAAAAAGGCCATAAGAAAAAAAAGAAAAAAAATGAGAAGGGCCAAAGAAAAAAAAGGGGGGGAAAGAAAAAAATAAGAGAAAAGGAGAGAAGGGACAATGTTACTATCCTTTTCCACACCCGTGCTTCAAAGTAGCACCATGATCTTCATGATAGAGAGTCTCTTGTTTTGTCACTTTCATATACTAGTGGGAATTCTCATTATAGAACTTGGCTTGTATATTCCAATGATGGGCTTCCTCAAATGCCCTAGGTCTTCGTGAGAGAGCAAGTTGGATGCACACCCACTTAGTTCCTTTTGATGAGCTTTCATACACTTATAGCTCTAGTGCATCCGTTGCATGGCAATCCCTACTCACTCACATTGATATCTATTGATGGGCATCTCCATAGCCCATTGACACGCCGAGTTGATGTGAGACTATCTTCCTCCTTTTTGTCTTCTCCACAACCACCACTCTATTCCACCTATAGTGCTATATCCATGGCTCACGCTCATGTATTGCGTGAAAGTTGAAAGGTTTGAAAAAAATTGAGTATGAAACAATTGCTTGGCTGAAACCGGGGTTGTGCATGATATGAATATTTTGTGTGATGAAGAGGGAGCATAGCCAGACTATATGATTTTGTAGGGATAACTTTCTTTGGCCATGTTATTTTGAGAAGACATGATTGCTTTGTTAGTATGCTTGAAGTATTATTATTCTTATGTCAATATAGACTTTTGTCTTGAATCTTTCGGATCTAAACATTCATGCCACAATAAAGAAATTACATTGAGAATTATGATGGTTAGCATTCCACATCAAAAATTATGTTTCTATCATTTACCTACTCGAGGACGAGCAGGAATTAAGCTTGGGGATGCTTGATACGTCTCCAACGTATCTATAAGTTTTTATTGTTCCATGCTATTATTTATTCTGTTTTGGATGTTTAATGGGCTTTATTATACACTTATATATAATTTTTGGGACTAACCTACTAACCCAAGGCCCAGTGCAAGTTGTTGTTTTTTGCCTATTTCAGTGTTTCGTAGAAAAGGGATATCAAACGGAGTCCAAACGGAATGAACCCTTCGGGAGAGTTATTTTTGGAACTGTATCTTCACAGAAGACTTGGAGTACACGCGAGGGAACGAGAGAGGCGGCCACGAGGGTCCAGGGCGCGCCCCCCACCCTCGTGGGCCCCCTCCGGCTCCCCCGATGCCCTCTTTCCTCCTATATATATCTACGTATCCTGAAAACATCAAGGCAACATAAAAAACCCTAATTCCACCGCTGCAACCTTGTGTTCCTGTGAGAACCCATCTTGGGGCCTATTCCGGAGCTCGGCCGGAGGGGGGATCAATCACGGAGTGCTTCTACATCAACACCATAGCCACACCAATGAGTTGTGAGTAGTTTACCACATACCTTTGGGTCCATAGTTATTAGATAGATGGCTTCTTCTCTCTTTTTGGATCTCGATACAAAGTTCTCCTCGATCTTCAAGGAGATCTATTCGATGTAATCTTTTTGCGGTGTGTTTGTCGAGATCCGATGAATTGTGGGTTTATGATCAAGATTATCTATGAACAATAGTTGATTCTTTTCTGAAATCTTTTATGTATGATTATAATATGCTTGCAAGTCTCTTCGAATTATTGGTTTGGTTTGGCCTACTAGATCTATAGTTCTTGCAATGGGAGAAGTGCTTGGCTTTGGGTTCAATCTTGTGGTGTCCTTTCCCAGTGACAGTAGGGGCAACAAGGCATGTATTGTATTTTTGCCATTGAGGATAAAAAGATGGGGTTTATATCATATTTCTTGAGTTTATCCCTCTACATCATGTCATCATGCATAAAGCGTTACTCTTGTCTTATGAACTTAATACTCTAGATGCATGCTGGATAGCGGTCGATGTGTGGAGTAATAGTAGTAGATGCAGAATCATTTCGGTCTACTTGTTACGGACGTGATGCCTATATATAATGATCATGCCTAGATATTCTCATAACTATGCGCTTTTTCTATCAATTGCTCGACAGTAATTTGTTCACCCACCGTAGAATTCTGCTATCATGAGAGAAGCCACTAGTGAAACCTATGGCCCCCGGGTCTATTCTCATCATATTAATCTTCCATGTACTTTACTTTGCTTTCTTTACTTTCTGTTCTTATACCAAAAATACCAAAAATATTATACTATCATATCTATCAGATCTCACTTTCATAAGTGACCGTGAAGGGATTGACAACCCCTTATCGCGTTGGCTGCGAAGTTCTTATTTGTTTGTGTAGGTGCGAGGGACTCACGTGTGGTCTCCTACTAGATTGATACATTGGTTCTCAAAAACTGAGGAAATACTTACGCTACTGTGCTGCATCACCCTTTCCTCTTCGAGGGAATACAACGCAAGCTCGAGAAGTAGCAGGTATCATATTGATTCACTTGATATGTGTTTTGGCACACAACTTGCGGATTCCCGCAGTGACAGTGGGTAATATATGCGTAGGGGTTGATGCACGTTCTTGTATTTATTTCTCCGGTAGAAATCTTGGGGCACTCTCTAAGGTTCTTTGTGTTGGATTGAGTATTATGAATCTAAATTCGTTTTGGTGATTATTCTAGTACGAACTCTTGATAGATCGATCGGAAAGAATAACTTGTGTTATTTTAGTACGAACTCTTGATAGATCGATCGGAAAGAATACCTTGTGTTATTTTAGTACGAACTCTTGGATAGATCGATCGAAAAGAATAGCAACAAACAATTCCTTCTTATGTGCTCCCTAGATAGGAACTTTGGAGTGATTCTTCATCACACTTTGAGGGATGGTTATATGATCCAATTATATTAGCATTGTTGAGAGATTGCACGAGCGAAATTACGGACCCTAGGCCTCATTTTCAAGCATTGCAATACCGTTTGTGCTCACTTTTGTTATTGCTACGTTGTTGTTTTTTATTGTTCCAATTACAAAAATTAATATCTACTATCCATATTACACTTGTATCATCACCTCTTCGCTGAACTAGTGCACCTATACAATTTACCATTGTATTTGGTGTGTTGGGGACACAAGAGACTTTTTATTATTTGGTTGCAGGGTTGTTTGAGAGAGACCATCTTCATCCTACACCTCCCATGGATTGATAAACCTTAGGTCATCCACTTGAGGGAAATTTGCTACTGTCCTACAAAACTCTGCGCTTGGAGGCCCAACACAAGTCTACAAGAACAAGTTGTGTAGTAGACATCAAGCTCTTTTCTGGTGCCGTTGCTGGGGAGGTGAGTGCTTGAAGGTATATCTTTAGATCTTGTAATCTAATCTTTCAGTTTCTTGTTTTATCACTAGTTTGGTTTATAAAAGAAAATTACAAAAAACGGAATTGAGGATGCATCATATTTTTCACCTTTATAATGTCTTTCGTGAGAATGATGGAAAAGAAAATTGTGCTCAATTGTTAGAAGAAGAATACAATAAAATGTTTGACAAAAAATCTTTGAATGATGAACATGATTGCAATGTTGTTAGTATGAATTCTTTGAATATCCATGATGCTAATGATATGCAAAGCCATAAGCTTGTGGATGCTATATTTGATGAATATGATATTTTTAGTCCCCCAAGATTTTATGTGGAAATTTGTTATAATGGTAGCATGCCTCCTATATATGATGATTATATTGATAAAAGTGGATTATGAGGGGTCATTACTTTATTTAGTGATGAATCCACTACTTTGAAGTAGACCTGGCCAAACCTCGGGCCGGGCCGGGCTTCGGGCCGGGCCAACCAAAGCCCGGTGTAAAAAACCCAGGCCCGAGCCTAGCCCGGCCCGGCCGTCGGGCCTAAAAATCGGGCCTGAGCCCGGCCCGAACACGCAAAAGCCCGACGGGCCTCGGGCCTCGGGTCGGGCCCCTTCGCTAATGTGCAAAAATGATGGGCCCGGGCCCGGCCTGGCCCGGCCACCAGGCTTGAAATCTAGGCCCGAGCCCGGCCCGTGGACAAGGTCGGGCCGGGCCGGGTCGGGCTTTTTCGGGCCGACCGGGCCGGGCTGCCCATGGCCAGGTCTACTTTGGAGGATGTTTAAATTGACTATGATAACAAAGTTTATATCTATGATGTTTATGATGATGACATGTATGCTATAGAGAATAGTTATAAGCATTAAAATTGTCATCATGATTTTAATTTTCAGTCCCATGATAGTTATTTTGTTGAGTTTGCTCCAACTACTATTCATGAGAATAAAATTGCTTATGTGGGGAGTAGCAAAATTTCTATGCTTTTGCATCATGAAAAGAATGATTTATGTGATGGCTATATTGTTGAATTCATTCATGATGCTACTGAAAATTACTATGAGAGAGGAACATATGCTTGTAGGTATTGCAATAATATCAAGTTTACCCTCTATGTGTTGAAAAACTTGAAGTTTTGCTTGTTTTGCCCTCCTATGCTAGTTGATTATTGTTCCCATAAGTTGTTTTATCACAAAATCCCTACGCATAGGAAGTGGGTTAGACTTAAATGTGCTAGTCATATGCTTCATGATGCTCCCTTTGTGTTTCAATTCATATCTTTCATGTGAGCATCATTGAAATTATCACGCCTAATTAAAAGGCATTAAAGAAAAGCGCTCATCGGGAGACAACCCAACATTTATACGTATTGTTTGTGTGTGTTCACATGATTATGCTAGTGTAGTAATCATGTTTTATAGCTTTTGTTTCAATAAATTGCCAAGCAAAGCCTTAGGATCATGTTGGGTGATAGTAGATTTGATCTTGCTGAAAAACAGAAACTTTTGCGCTCACTAGAAAAATTCTCATTTTTAACAAAAGAGTGATTTTGAGTTGATTCTTTTTGCAGAATATTAATATATAAAAATTTCACACGGTCCTATTTTTTCAAGATTTTTAGAGTTGCAGAAGTATGGTGAATGTTCAGATCATTACAGAGTATTCTGTTTTTGACAGATTTGTTTTCAATGCATAATTTGCTTGTTTTCTAGTTTCTATGGCTTATATTGATCAATATAAATTGTAGAAATGATACACTACAGTAGGCATTGTGTGAGAACAATTATGAATCTTGTCTTTGACAGTACCCAAAGTGAATGATTTGTTTTATCATACTAACCCATCTCACGAAGTTTTGTTAAGTTGTATGTGATTGAAGTTTTCAAGTTTTGGGTGAGATATCGATATGAGAAGAATAAGGAGCAGCAAGACCCTAAGCTTGGGGATGCCCAAGGCACCCCAAGGAAATATTCAAGGAATACCCAAGCAACTAAGCTTGGGGATGCCCCGGAAGGCATCCCCTCTTTCGTCTCCAACATTATCGGTAACCTCACTTGAAGCTATATTTTTATTCGTCGCATGATATGAGTTTTTCTTGGAGCATCATTTTATTTTGTTAGGATTTGCTTTCTGGTATTTATAATAATGTTTTGTATCTTTTATCTCAATAAAAGTGTCAAGGATAGCCTTTCCCATGCTTATTTTGCAAGTCTACATGTTACTGTTTGAAAACAGAAAGTTTGTCGCTATTGCAAAAATTCCCGAGAATTCAGAATGTGATAAAATGTTGGAAGTTTTTGCAAACTAATCTCTGATAAATTTCCTACAGCATGTAAAAAATTTCAAAGAAATTTGAGTTAGGGAAGTATGAATCACCTTGCATTCTTTATAGACTGTACTGTTTTGGCAGATTGTTGTTATGTTTGCATATGTTTGCTTGTTTAATGATTCTATTTGAGGATAGGTATTAAATATGCAGAGGCATTTACTATGCAATGTTGAATAGTAATTTTAGTGATTTTCTACAGTAGAGGATGATAAGGCTTTGCATTGGTTTATACTAACTTATCTCATGAGTTCTTATTGAGTTTTGTGTGGATGAAGCTTTTGAGATTTAGGAAAACCGTGATATGAGAAGAATAAAGGAGACACAAAATCTCAAGCTTGGGGATTCCCAAGGCACCACAAGATAATATTTCAAGAAGTCTCAAGCATCTAAGCTTGGGGATGCCCCGATAGGCATCCCACCTTTCTTGATCAATGATTATTGGTTAGTATCGGTTGACCCTAAGTTTTTGCTTCTTCACATGAGATGTGCTATTCTTGAAATGTCATTTTATTTTGTATGATTTATGTATTAATAAAATACTTAGATGCAAAAGTTTTTAAATAAAATAGAGCCCCCAAATAGTTTCCAGGGAGGCTAAGTAAGCGGCATTCACATCCCGTCAACGAAGCTCATTTCTGGCACTGTTGCTCTAGTGCTTCACTTATATCTTTTTGAGCATGGTGTGCTTTAATATTTTTTAAGAAATTTTCACTTCCTTCACTTAGATTAATTTGAGAGAAGAAAATATTATGCTCATGCTCTTCACTTATATTTGTTTGAGATTACCAAGAGCAACACATGAAAAATAGTCCCAAAGTGATAGATATCCAAGAAGGATGTAATAAAAACTTTCATGAAGATCATTGGAACAAATAATCTTGATTATTTGTAATAGTTTTGAGATATGATGATGTGATATGTGAGTCATGTTGATGAGTAAATGTGCTTTAGTAAGAATATTGGTGTTAAGGTTTGTGATTCCTTATGCAAGCACGAAACAAAATAATCATGCAATGAAATTACATCCTACTTGTAGTGCATTATTCAGTGTTATTTATGCTCAGTTCTCACTTATGAGATTATTCGTTTCATGGTTGGTCGCTCCCTAGTCTTTTGCTAGCCTTCATTTTTCACTAAGTATGATCACTACTTGTGCATCCAAAATCATTCATCCTGGTTTTGCCACATGAGTCCACCATACCTACCTATATGCGGTATTCCCTTGCCGTTCTAAGCAAATTTGTATGTGCCATCTCTAATTTTCAAAATAAATTTCCCTTTTGTGTGCCCGTACCGCTCGCGAGGTGGTGAGGGGTGGCCAATATTTTCCATGCTAGATGTATTATTCTCATGATGAGTTCTTTATTCACTTGTCATTGCACGAGAGTAAGGCAAAGGTATTAGGGATGCCCAGTCCCGAAATGAAAACAAATTTACTTTATGTTGTCAAATAATAAATTCCATGGTAAGTGTTGGTATGGAAGGCAACCGTGGATTCGGCTAGCCATGGCTTGTGAAAGTTTGGTGGAAAAAGGAATAAACTTTATTTTATGTTTGGGAACCGCCTATGATATATCTTGCATGGAAAGTGTTGGGAACCTTAAGTCGTTTGCGTTGGTGGGAAAAGTATACCTCCCAAAATAATTTTATCTCTCAATTTAAGCTTTGAGCTCTGGCACCTCTACAAATCCCTACTTCCCTCTGCGAAGGGCCCTTCTTTTACTTATTCAATTTTAATTTTTGAATTTGAGTCTCCATCTTCTCTTATAAAGCACGAACTAGGAAACACTATGATCGTACTTGATCACTGGGCGTACCTAATATGCGAATGTGTTTCATGAATGGATCAATGGTTGAGCATGATGGGCTAGGGATAACTTATTTTATCATTGATATATTGAAAGACATGGTTGCTTGTTGATATGTTTGAGTATTTAAATCTCATGTCAAAACTAGACTATTGCTTTGAACCATATAATAGTAAAAATGTCCATGCTATAAAGAAAAGAATATGATATGACATGATAGGCACCATTCCACATCAAAAATTATGTTTTTATCATTTACCTACTCGAGGATGAGCGGGAATTAAGCTTGGGCATGATGATACGTCTCCAATGTATCTATAATTTTTTATTGTTCCATGCTGTTATATTATCATTCTTGGATGTTTTATAATCACTTTATAGTCATTTTGTATCATTTTTTGGGACTAGCCTATTGACATAGTGCCAAGTGCCAGTTGTTGTTTTCTGCATGTTTTTTTACATCGCAGGAAATTGATATCAAACGGAGTCCAAACACCACGAAACTTTTTGGAGATTTTTTTATGGGCCAGAAGACACCCAATGGGCCAGAGCTGCACCTGGGGGGTGCCCCGAGGGGGGCACAACCCACCAAGGCACGACAGGCCCCCCTAGGGCGCCCAGGTGGGTTGTGCCCACCTCGGTGGCCTCCCGCACCCCCTCGTTGCCCAATAAATTCACAAATATTTTGAAACCCTTTGATGACCCACAAGTGTAGGGGATCTATCGTAGTCCTTTCGATAAGTAAGAGTGTCGAACCCAACGAGGAGCAGAAGGAAATGATAGGCAGTTTTCAGTAAGGTATTTTCTGCAAGCACTGAAATTATAGGTAACAGATAGTTTTGTGATAAGATAATTGGTAGCAAGTGACAAACGGTAAAAGTAAATAAGGTACAGCAAGGTGGCCCAATCCTTTGTGTAGCAAAGGACAAGCCTGGACAAGCTCTTATGCAAGGTAAAGTGCTCCCGAGGACTTATGGGAATTATTGTCAAGCTAGTTTTCATCACGATCAACTGATTCACGTTCGGTACTTTGATAATTTGGTATGTGGGTGGACCGGTGTTTGGGTGCTGCCCTTACTTGGACAAGCCTCCCACTTATTATTAACCTCTAATGCAAGCATCCGCAACTACAAAATAAGTATTAAGGTAAACCTAACCATAGTCTGAAACATATGGATCCAAATCAGCCCCTTACGAAGCAACGCATAAACTAGGGTTTAAGCTTCTGTCACTCTAGCAACCCATCATCTACTTATTACTTCCCAATGCCTTCCTCTAGGCCCAAATAATGGTGAAGTGTCATGTAGTCGACGTTCACATGACACCACTAGAGGAGAGACAACATACATCTCATCAAAATATCGAACGAAGACCAAATTCACATGACTACTAATAGCAAGAGTTCTCCCATGTCCTCGGGAACAAAAGTAACTACTCACAAGACATAATATTGTTCATGATCAGAGGGGTATTAATATGCATAATGGATCTGAACATATGATCTTCCACCAAATAAACCAACTAGCATCAACTACAAGGAGTAATCAACACTACTAGCAACCCACAGGTACCAATCTGAGGCTTGGGTACAAAGATTGGATACAAGAGATGAACTAGGGTTTGAGAGGAGATGGTGTTGGTGAAGATGTTGATGAAGATAGCTCTCTCCAAGATGGGAGAGTTGTTGGTGATGACGACAGTGACGATTTCCCCTCCCGGAGGGAAGTATCCCCGGCAGAACAGCTCTGCCGGAGCCCTAGATTGGTTTCCGCCTCGGTTCCGCCTCGAGACGGCGGCGTCTGGTCCCGAAAGCCTCCTCTTGATTTTTCTCTAGGTCAAAACGCTTCATATAGGAGAAGATGGGCACCGGGGGTCCACCGGCTGGCCCTCGAGGTAGGGGCGCGCCCTGGGAAGGGGGGCGGGCCCCCACCCTCGAGGCCAGCCAGTGGCCCCTCTCGTGGGTTTCTTTCGCCAGATATTTTTTATATTGTCCGAAACAATGTTCTGTGGAGTTTCAGGGCTTTTGGCGTTGTGCAGAATAGGTTTCCAGAGTTTGCTCCTTTTCTAGCCCAGAATTCCAGCTGCCGGCATTCTCCCTCTTCATGTAAACCTTGCAAAATAAGAGAGAAAAGGCATAAGTATTGTGACAAAACATGTATGAACAGCCCATAATGCAATACATATCAACTTATAAGCATGATGCAAAATGGACGTATCAACTCCCCCAAGCTTAGACCTCGCTTGTCCTCAAGTGAAAGCCAATATCGGAAAATATGTCCACATGTTTAGAGATAGAGGTGTCGATAAAAACAGAATACGGACATGAGGGCATCATGATCATTCTCATAACAGAAACTTATATAAATGTAGTCATATGATCATTATGCTAAAGTAACAATTCATCCATAATACCAAGTATGAATCATAAACGCCATTGGAACTAACAAACTTTGGTCTCGGTCGTTGAAGCAATTGCAATTTATCATAACATAGGAAAGAGTCAATATAAGAGCTTTTCAGCAAGCCTACATACTCAACTATCATATAGTCTTTCACAATTGCTCACACTCACGCAATACTTACGTTTATGGAGTTTTAATCGGACACAGAGAAAGAGGGGCTTATGGTGTTGCCTCCCAACCTTTTACCCCAAGGATAATGTCAACAGTAATAGATCATGAAAACTTACATCCAAGTGGGTATATATGTCAGGATCTTTCCAACACAATGTGCTTGCCAAAGGATAAAATGAAAAACAGAAAGGTGGATTTCACCTTGACACTTATAAGACAAGAATAAAAGATAGGCCCTTCGCAGAGGGAAGCAGAGGTTGTCATGTGTTTTTATGGTTGGATGCACAAAGTCTTAGCATAGAGGAACTTTGCTTTATATTCCCACTTGTGATAAGGACCTTATTATGCAGTCCGTCGATTTTATTACTTCCATATCACAAGCTCGTATAAAGCTAATTTCTCCCACACTAATAAATCATACATATTTTAGCGGATTTGCAACATGACAACTTACTTGGAAGGATCTTTCTCAATACATAGGTCGGTATGGTGGACTCTCATGGCAAAACCGGGTTTAAGGATATATGGAAGCACAAGTAGTATCTCTACTTAGTGCGAGGATTTTTGGCTAGCATGAGGGAGAAAGGCAAGCTCAACATGTTGGAACATCCATGACAATATACTTTATTTCAGATATAAGAAGACATAACCCATTATGTTGTCTTCCTTGTCCAACATCAACTCTTTAGCATATCATACTTTAATGAGTGCTCACAATCATAAAAGATGTCCAAGATAGTATATTTTTGTATGTGAAGCCTCTCTTCTTCTATTACTTCCTATTAATTGCAATGATGACCAAAACTATGTTTGTGACCTCCCAACAACTTTTATTTATCATACTCTTGTATGTGAAGTCATTACTTCCCATAAGATCGATATGATCTCTTTGATACTCTTTTTGTTTTCTTTTCTTTTTATCATGACCCAAGTGAGGAAATCAAGCCCTTGACTCAACACTAATCTTTATTATATAGCTCACGGACTCGATTACAAAGGATAAAGCTCACAAAGCAAAAGCTCACAACTAGATCATGCTAACTTTATTCTAATAGATCAAGATACTACCAAAAGGATTGAACTAAGTAAAACGGTAAAGATAGGAGTCATGGTGATACGATACCGGGGTCACTCCCCCAAGCTTGGCAGTTGCCAAGGGGAGTGCCCATACCCATATGATTATGTCTCCTTCTTCGGGGTTGGTGATGATGGGGTTGCAAGTAGTGATGGGGGATCCTCATATATCGAGCGTAGGAGATCTTCCAGCTTGCGGATAATACCTTTGAGAGCAACTATGTAATCCTTCAACAAAAGATTTTCACTTGTGGGATGCTTGTTGCGGATCTGAGCTAACTCAAGCATCCTGAAAGCTTCTAGCTCAGTTGAGGTAAAGAGATTAGGAAGGGATTTAGAGGTGTCTTCTTCTCCCACTGCCGGAGCCGGATCTTCCACCTCCATCTTGATATTCTTCTCCTTGTGGATCTCCTTGGGTCCTTCCCTCTTCAGATCTATCTTCATCAGCGAAGCATCATTGCCTTCGTTGTTGGAGGAGGGAGACGACATGAGACCTGGCTTCACAAACCTTAACAGAAAATAGCTCGAAACGAGAACAGAGGAATTTTACATGAATACAGAGGTCAAAACCTTCGGGAGTATATATAATGAATTTTTACCGACCAAAAGGAGTAACCCAAAAGAAAACAGAGTCCAGGGGATACATGGGGTGCCCTCGAGGCAGGGGGTGCACCCTGGGAAGGGGGGCGCGCCCCCTACCCTCGAGGAGGCCCCGTGTCTCCTCGGGACTACGGTTTATTTTTTCTATTTTTCTAAATATTCCAAAATGGAGAAAAATACCTTTAGAACTGTTTTGGAGTCGGTTTACTTACCGTATCACGTACCTCTTCCTTTTCGGAGGCTGATTCATTCTGGAAAGTGTCCCTTATGTATTCCTCCGGGGTTATGGTTTCAATAATATTAGTTTCAATATTTATAGGATTACGTGAGACATAATGTTTGATCCTTTGACCATTCACCACCTTCGAATTTGTGCCTTCAAAGTTGTTGATTTTTATGGCACCGGAATGATAGACCTCCTCGATAATGTAAGGTCCTTCCCACTAGGAGAGAAGTTTTACTGCAATAAATCTTAAACGAGAGTTGTATAGCAAAACATAACCACCTACGTTAAACTCACGCTTTTGTATCCTTTTGTCATGCCATCTTTTAACTTTTTCTTTAAATAACTTGGCATTCTCGTAGGCCTGGGTTCTCCATTCATCGAGACAGCTAATATCAAATAACCTCTTTTCACCGGCAAGTTTGAAATCATAATTGAGCTCTTTGATAGCCCAATATGCCTTATGTTCTAGCTCAAGAGGTAAGTGACAAGCTTTTCCATATACCATCTTATCTGGAGACATACCCATAGGCTTTTTGTATGCAGTTCTATAGGCCCATAATGCATCATCTAGTTTCTTGGACCAATTCTTTCTAGACCTATTAACTATCTTTTGCAAGATTAATTTCAACTCCCTATTATTTAATTCAACTTGACCACTAGTCTGTGGGTGATAAGGTGATGCAATTCTATGGTTGACATCATACTTAGCAAGCATCTTACGAAAAGCACCATGAATAAAGTGTGAACCACCATCAGTCATTAGATATCTACGGACTCCAAACCTCGGAAATATAACTTCTTTAAGCATTTTAATAGAGATGTTATGATCAGCACTACTAGTTGGATAGCTTATACCCACTTAGTAACGTAATCAACAGCAACTAGAATATGTGTGTACCCATTAGAGGCAGGAAAAAGTCCCATATAATCAAAGCCCCAAACATCAAATGGTTCAATAACAAGTGAATAATTCATGGGCATTTCTTGACATCTACCAATATTACCTATTCTCTGACATTCATCGCATGATAAGACAAACTTACGGGCATCCTTTAAGAGAGTAGGCCAATAAAAACCGGATTGCAATACCTTGTGTGCAGTCCTATCTCCCGCATGGTGTCATCCGTAAGCTTCGGAGTGGCACTTGCATAGGATATGTTCCTATTCATGCTCAGGTACACAACGTCTAATAATACCAACTACTCCTTCTTTATAAAGATGTGGGTCATCCCAAAAGTAATGCCTCAAATCATAGAAGAACTTTTTCTTCTGCTGGTATGTGAAGCTAGAAGGTATAAACTTAGCAACAATATAATTAGCATAATCAGCATACCATGGAGCAGTACGAGAAGTATTTATGACAGCTATTTGTTCATCAGGAAAGCTATCATCAATAGGTTATGGGTCATCAAATATATTCACTAACCTACACAAGTTATCTGCTACGGGGTTCTCTGCTCCCTTTATATCAATAATATGCAAGTCAAATTCTTGCAGCAAGAGAACCCATCTAATAAGTCTAGGTTTAGCATCTTTCTTTTCCATAAGGTATTTGATAGCCGCATGATCAGTGTGAATAGTTACTTTAGAATCAACGATGTAGGGTCTAAACTTATCACAAGCAAATACAACTGCTAAAAATTCCTTCTCAGTGGTAGCATAATTTCTTTGGGCACTATCTAGAGTTTTACTAGCATACTGGATAACATTCAATTTCTTATCAACTCTTTGCCCTAGAACATCACCTACAACATAATCACTAGCATCGCACATAATCTCAATGGGTAAATTCCAGTCAGGAGGCTGGACAATAGGTGCAGAGATCAATGCTTTCTTAAGTACTTCAAATGCTTCTAGACAATCATCATCAAAGACAAAAGGAATATCTTTTTGTAAGTAGTCAGAGGCCTGGAGATTTTGGAGAAGTCCTTAATGAACCTCCTATAAAACCCGGCATGACCAAGGAAACTTCGTATACCTTTTATATCCTTAGGGCATGGCATCTTTTCAATAGCATCAACTTTAGCGTTGTCAACTTCAATACCTCTTTAAGAAATTTTATGTCCCAAGACAATGCCTTCATTAACCATAAAGTGGCACTTCTCCCAATTCAAGACAAGGTTAGTGTCTTCACATCTCTACAAAACTCGATCAAGGTTGCTTAAGCAATCATCAAAAGAAGTTCCATAAATGGAGAAATCATCCATGAATACATCAACAATCTTTTCACAAAAGTCAGAGAATATGGCCATCATGCATCTTTGAAAAGTAGCAGGTGCATTACATAAACCAAAAGGCATACGTCTATAAGCAAAGGTACCGAAAGGACAAGTAAAGGTGGTCTTTTCTTGATCCCCTTTTGACATAGGTATTTGAGAGAAACCAGAATAACCATCTAGAAAGCAGAAATGAGTATGTTTGGATAACCTTTCTAGCATTTGATCAATAAATGGCAAGGGGTAATGATCTTTCTTAGTAGCTTTATTTAACTTACGGAAATCAATCACCATCCTATAACCTGTAACTATCCTTTGCGGGATCAATTCATCTTTATCATTAGGGACAACAGTCATACCTCCTTTCTTAGGAACACAATGGACAGGACTCACCCACTGGCTATCAGCAACGGGATAGATAATACCTGCCTCTAGAAGCTTTAGTATTTCCTTCCTTACCACTTCTTTCATCTTAGGATTTAACCGTCGCTGATGATCAATAACTGGTTTAGCATTTTCTTCCAATTTTATCTTGTGTTGGCATATAGTGGGACTAATGCCCTTAAGATAATCCAGAGTATATCCAATAGCAGCTCGGTGCTTCTTTAGAGTTTTCAATAACCTTTCTTCTTCCTGCTCTGAAAGGTTAGCACTAATAGTAATAGGATATATCATCTTTTCATCAAGATAAACATACATAAGATTATCAGGCAGAGGTTTAAGTTCAAACACGGGATCACCCTTGGGTGGAGGAGGATCCCCTAGGACTTCAACAGGCAAGTTGTTTTTCAATACGGGTCCCTGTGTAAGGAATATTCATCTATCTCCCTTCTCTCATTCATATGCATATCATTTTCATGGTCTAGAAAATATTGTTCTAAAGGGTCATTAGGTGGCACGGCAATAGAAGCAAGACCAATAATTTCATCCTTACTGGGTGGTGCCTTTTCAAGGGGTTGTCTATGGAATTTAGCAAAGTTAAAATCATGAGACATATCCCCTAACCCGACAGTGACAATGTCTTTCACGCAGTCTATCTTGGCATTAATAGTATTCAAGAAGGGTCTACCGAATATAATGGGACATAAAGCATCTTGTGGGGAACTAAGAACAAGAAAATCAGCAGGGTATTTAACCTTCCCACACAAGACTTCAATATCTCTAACAATCCCAACTGGTGAAATAGTGTCTCTATTAGCAAGCTTAATAGTAACATCAATCCCTTCTAACTCAACAGGTGCAATATCATACATAATTTCATTATACAGATCAAGAGGGATAATGCTTGCACTAGCACCTACGTCGCATAAACCATGATAGCAATGATCTCCTATCTTAACAGAGATAACGGGCAAGCCTAAAACAGGTTTATGTTTATTCCTAGCATTGGGTTTGGCTATTCTAACAGACTCTTCTTGGAGGCAAATAACATGTCCATCTAAATCTTCTACCAAGATATCCTTAACCATAGTAACACTAGGTTCAACTTTAATTTGCTCAGAGGGTGTAGGTGTTCTAGTATTACTCTTACGTACTACAGTTGAAGCTTGAGCATGATCCTTTATCCTAACAGGAAAGGTGGTTTCTCAATATAAGCGGTGGGTATAACAGGATCAACATTATAAGTGATAGTCTTTTCTTCAACTTTAATAGGTTCAACTACTTTTACTTCAATAGGGGGATGGTATTTAAACCACTTCTCCTTGGGGAGATCAACATGAGTAGCAAAAGATTCACAGAAAGAAGCTACTATCTCAGAGTCAAGTCCATATTTAGTGCTAAACTCACGGAAAACATCGGTATCCATAAAAGCTTTAACACAATCAAACTTAGGGGTCATACCTGACTCCTTACCTTCGTCGATATGCCAATCTTTGGAGTTGCGTTTAATTCTTTCCAATAAATCCCATTTTAATTCAACAGTCTTCATCATAAAAGAGCCAGAACAAGAATTATCGAGCATGGTGCGATTATTGAGAGAAAGCCGAGCATAAAAATTTTGGATGGTCATTTTTTCTTGAAAGCTCATGATTGGGGAATGAATATAACATTGACTTAAGCCTCCCCCAAGCTTGAGCAATGCTTTCTCCTTCGCGTGGCCGGAAATTATAAATATAATTGCGATCACGATGAACCTGGTGCATGGGGTAGAACTTCTGATGAAATTCCAACTTCAGACGATTATAGTTCCAAGATCCCATATCATCTCATAGCCTAAACCATGTTAATGCATCTCCCTTCAAAGATAAAGGGAAGACCTTCTTCTTGATAACATCCTCGGGCATACCTGCAAGCTTAAACAATCCACAAACTTTATCCACATAGATTAAGTGTAAATCGGGGTGAAGTGTTCCGTCTCCTGTATAGGGATTTTCAAGCAATTTCTCTATCATACCCGAAGGAATATCAAAGCAAACATTTTCATTAGCTGCAGTAGGTTGAGGAGCAACTCTTTGCTCTTCTGCTCGGGGTGAAGATATCCCGAACAAGACCCTCAAAGGATTTTGAGCCATAGTAACAAGTGACCATAAATTTCAGCACACTATATAAATTTTTCCTTACCAAATTCCACTTGCCAAAGGCGCTTCACTCCTCGGCAACGGCGCCAGAAAAGAGTCTTGATGACCCACAAGTGTAGGGGATCTATCGTTGTCCTTTCGATAAGTAAGAGTGTCGAACCCAACGAGGAGCAGAAGGAAATGATAGGCAGTTTTCAGTAAGGTATTTTCTGCAAGCACTGAAATTATAGGTAACAGATAGTTTTGTGATAAGATAATTGGTAGCAAGTGACAAACGGTAAAAGTAAATAAGGTGCAGCAAGGTGGCCCAATCCTTTGTGTAGCAAAGGACAAGCCTGGACAAGCTCTTATGCAAGGTAAAGTGCTCCCGAGGACATATGGGAATTATCGTCAAGCTAGTTTTCATCACGATCAACTGATTCGCATTCGGTACTTTGATAATTTGGTATGTGGGTGGACCGGTGCTTGGGTGCTGCCCTTACTTGTACAAGCCTCCCACTTATGATTAACCTCTAATGCAAGCATCCGCAACTACAAAATAAGTATTAAGGTAAACCTAACCATAGCCTGAAACATATGGATCCAAATCAGCCCCTTACGAAGCAACGCATAAACTAGGGTTTAAGCTTATGTCACTCTAGCAACCCATCATCTACTTATTACTTCCCAATTTCTTCCTCTAGGCCCAAATAATGGTGAAGTGTCATGTAGTCGACGTTCACATGACACCACTAGAGGAGAGACAAGATACATCTCATCAAAATATCGAATGAAGACCAAATTCACATGACTACTAATAGCAAGACTTCTCCCATGTCCTCAGGAACAAAAGTAACTACTCACAAGACATAATATTGTTCATGATCAGAGGGGTATTAATATGCATAATGGATCTGAACATATGATCTTCCACCAAATAAACCAACTAGCATCAACTACAAGGAGTAATCAATACTACTAGCAACCCATAGGTACCAATCTGAGGTTTGGGTACAAAGATTGGATACAAGAGATGAACTAGGGTTTGAGAGGAGATGGTGCTGGTGAAGATGTTGATGAATATAGCTCTCCCCAAGATGGGAGATTTGTTGGTGATGACGGCGGTGACGATTTCCCCCTCCCGGAGGGAAGTATCCCCGGCAGAACAGCTCTGCCGGAGCCCTAGATTGGTTTCCGCCTCGGTTCCGCCTCGAGACGGCGGCGTCTGGTCCCGAAAGCCTCATCTTGATTTTTTTTTTCCAGGTCAAAATGCTTCATATGGGAGAAGATGGGCACCAGGGGCCCACAGGCTGGCCCTCGAGGCAGGGGGGCGCGCCCCCACCCTCGAGGCCAGCCAGTGGCCCCTCTCGTGGGTTTCTTTCACCAGATATTTTTTTATATTTTCCGAAACAATGTTCCGTGGAGTTACAGGGCTTTTGGAGTTGTGCAGAATAGGTTTCCAGAGTTTGCTCCTTTTCCAGTCCAGAATTCCAGCTGCCGGCATTCTCCCTCTTCATGTAAACCTTACGAAATAAGAGAGGAAAGGCATAAGTATTGTGATAAAACATGTATGAACAGCCCATAATGTAATAAATATCAACTTATAAGCATGATGCAAAATGGACGTATCATCCTTCAGGGTGAACCTAGATCAGAATTTCCGCCACCGCAAGGCTCTGTAGTCCACGAGATCCAATCTAGAGCCCTTTCCAGCACTCTGCCAGAGGGGGAACCCATCACCGATGGCCACCTTCATCATCCCGGCGGCTACCATGATGAGGAGGGAGTAGTCCACCCTTGGGGCTGAGGGTTTGTGCTAGTAGCTATGTGTTTAATCCTTCTCTCTCGTGTTCTTGAGATGTCATGATCTTGATGTATCACGGGCTTTGTTAATATATTCGAATCATATGGTGTTTCCCCCTCTCTATCTTGTTGTGATGAATTGAGTTTTTCCCTTTGAGATTTCGTTGTTATCGGATTGAATACTTTTATGGATTCAAGAACACTAGATATATGTCTTGCAATTGGATACTCATGGTGACAATGGGGTATCATATTGATTCACTTGATATGCATAGGGGTTGATGCACGTTCTTGTCTTTGTTTCTCCGGTAGAAATCTTGGGGCACTCTTTGAGGTTCTTTGTGTTGGATTGAGTATTATGAATCTTAATTTGTTCTGGTAATTATTCTAGTATGAACTCTTGATAGATCGATCGAAAAGAATAACTTGTGTTATTTTAGTACGAACTCTTGATAGATCGATAGGATAGAATAACTTGTGTGATTTTAGTATGAACTCTTGGATAGATCGGTCAGAAAGAATAGCAACAGCAATTCCTTCTTATGTTCTCTGCTAGATAAGAACTTTGGAGTGATTCTTCATCACACTTTGAGGGATGGTTATATGATCCGATTATATTAGTATTGTTAAGAGATTGCACTAGCGAAAGTACGGATCCTAGGCCTCATTTTCAAGCATTGCAATACCGTTTGTGCTCAATTTTGTTACTTGCTACCTTGCTGTTTTTTATTGTTCCTATTACAAAAATCAATATTTACTATCCATATTACACTTGTATCATCACCTCTTCGTCAAACTAGTGCACCTATACAACTTACCATTGTATTTGGTGTGTTGGGGACACAAGAGACTTTTTATTATTTGGTTGCAGGGTTGTTTGAGAAGACCGCCTTCATCCTACACCTCCCACGGATTGATAAACCTTAGCTCATCCACTTGAGGGAAATTTGCTACTGTCCTACAAAACTCTCCGCTTGGAGGCCCAACACGAGTCTACAAGAACAAGTTGTGTAGTAGACATCAGCACACGGCGGGTATCGTTATTTTCTAACCTTCACATATGATTTAAGCAGGTATGGGTATATCTACTTGATAAAACACAAGCCTGAAACATTTTAAAAGTTGAAAGAATTTCAGAGTGAAGTGGAGAATCATTGTAACAAGATAATGAAGTTTATACGATCTGATCGCATAGGCGAATATTTGAGTTACGAGTTTGGCCTTCATTTGAAACAATGTGGAATTGTTTCACAACTCATGCCACCTAGAACACCACAGCATAATGGTGTGTCCGAACGTCGTAACCGTACTTTATTAGATATATGATGCATTCTATGATGTCTTTTACCGATTTTCCACTATCGTTTTGGGGTTATGCATTAGAGACAGCCGCATTCATGTTAGACAGGGTACCATCTAAATCCCTTGCGATGACACTGTATGAACTGTGGTTTAGCAAGAAACCTAAGCTGTCATTTCTTATAGTTTGGGGATGCAACAGTTATGTCAAAAGGCTTCAGCCTGAGAAGCTCGAACCCAAAGCAGAGAAGTGCATCTTCACATGATACCCAAAAGAAACTATTGGGTATACCTTCTACCATAGATCTGAAGGCAAGATCTTTGTTGCTAAGAGTGGGTCCTTTCTAGAGAAGGAGTTTCTCTCGAAAGAAGTGAATGGGAGGAAAGTGGAACCTGATGAGGTAGTTATACCCAGATAAAACCGTTCTCGTGATGCCTACACCAACTAGAGAGGAAGCAAATGATGGTGATCATGAAACTTCAGATCAAGTTGCTACTGAACCTCGTAAGTCGACCAGAACACATTCCGCACCAGAGTGGTACGAGAATCCTATCTTGGAAGTCATGTTGTTGGCTGACGGCGAACCAACGGAATATGAAGAAGCTATAATGAGCCCAGATTCCGAAAAATGGCTTGAGGCCATGAAATCTTAGATAGGATCCATGTATGAGAACAACGTGTGGACTTTGGTGGACTTGCCCGGTGATCTGCAAGCCATTGAGAACAAATGGATCTTCAAGAGGAAGACAGACGCTGATGGTAATATCACTATCTACAAAGCTCGACCTGTTGCAAAATGTTTTTGACAAGTTCAAGGAGTTGACAACGATGAGACTTTCTCACCCGTAGGGATGCTTAAGTCTGTCCAAATCATGTTAGCAATTGCCGCATTTTATGATTATGAGATCTGGCAAATGCATGTCAAAACTGCATTCCTTAACGGGTTTCTTAAGGAAAAGTTGTATATGATGCAACCAGAAGGTTTTGTCGATCCTAAAGGTGCTAACAAAGTGTGCAAACTCTAGCGATCCATATATGGACTGGTGCAAGCATCTCGAATTTGGAATAAACGCTTTGATGAGGTGATCAAAGCATTTGGTTTTATATAGACTTATGGTGAAGCCTGTATTTACAAGAAAGTGAGTGGGAGCTTTGTAGCATTTTTTATATTATATGTGGATGCCATATTGTTGATTGGAAATGATATAGAATTTCTGAATAGCATAAAAGGATACTTGAATAAGGATTTTTCAATGAAAGACCTCGGTGAAGCTGATTATATATTGGGCATCAAGATATATAGGAATAGATCGAGACGCTTAATAGGACTTTCACAAAGCACTAACCATGATAAAGTTTTGAAGAAGTTCAAAATGAATCAGTCAAAGAAAGGGTTCTTGAATGTGTTACAAGGTGTGAAATTGAGTAAGACTCAAAGCCCGACCACGACAGAAGATAGAGAGAGAATGAAAGTCATTTCCTATGCCTTAGCCATAGGCTCTATATAATATGCCTTGTTGTGTACCACACTTGATGTGTGCTTTGCCATGTGTCTGGCGTACATGAGTGAATCATTGGACAACTGTCAAAATTATCCTTAGTAACTAGAGGACTAAGGAAATTTTTCTTGATTATGGAGGTAATAAATAGTTCATCGTAAAGGGTTACATCAATGCAAGCTTTGACACTGATCCGGATAACTCTGAGTAGCAAACTGGATATGCATAATGGAGCAGTCGTTTGGAATAGCTCCAAGTAAAGCGTGATAGCAGCATCTACAGTATGACATAAGGATTTGCAAAGTACACATAGATCTGAATGTTGCAGACCCGTTGACTAAAACCTCTCTCACAAGCAAAAACATGATCACTACTTAGAACTCTTTGAGTGTTAACCTTATGGCGATGTGAACTAATTATTGACTCTAGTAAACTCTTTTGGATGTTGGTCACATGGAGATGTGAACTATGGGTGTTAATCACATGGCGATGTGAACTAGATTATTGAATCTAGTGCAAGTGGGAGACTGATGGAAATATGCCCTAGAGGCAATAATAAAGTTATTATTATTATATTTCCTTATTCATGATAAAGGTTTATTATTCATGCTAGAATTGTATTGACCGGAAACTTAATACATGTGTGAATACATAAACAAATACAATGTCCCTAGTAAGCCTCTACTAGACTAGCTCGTTGATCAAAGATGGTTAAGATTTCCTAACCATAGACATGAGTTGTCATTTGATAACGACATCACATCATTAGGAGAACGATGTGATGAACAAGACTCATCCATTAGCATAGCATACGATCATTCAGTTTATTGCTACTGCTTTCTTAATGACAAATACATGTTTCTTCGACCATGAGATCATGCAACTCCCGGATACCGAAGGAATACCTTGTGTGCCATCAAACGTGACAACATGATTGGTTGATCATAAAGATGCTCTACAGGTATCTCCAAAGGTGTCCGTTGGGTTGGCATGGATCGAGCCTGGGATTTGTCACTCCGTGTAACGACGAGGTATCTCTGGGCCCTCTCAGTAATACAGCATCATAAGAAGCTTGCAAGCAAAGTGAGTAAGGAGTTAGTTGCAAGATGATGTATTATGGAACGAGTAAAGATACTTTCCGGTAACGAGATTGAACTAGGTATGGAGATACACACGATTGAATCTCGGGCAAGTAACACACCGACACACAAAGGGAACTACGTATGTTGTCATAAAGGTTCGACCGATAAAGATCTTCGTAGAATATGTAGGAACCAATATGGGCATCCAGGTCCCGCTATTGGTTATTGACCAAAAAAGCATATCGGTCATGTCTACATCATCCTAAAACCCATAGGGTACGCGCACTTAACGTTCGTTGATGATATATTATTATATGAGTTATGTATGTTGGTGACCGAATGTTGTTCAGAGTCTCGGATGAGATCACGGACATGACGAGGAGCTCCGGAATGGTTGGGAGGTAAAAATTGATATATTGGATGATAAGGTTGGGCCAAGGGTTCAGGCCCACGGGGTTTTAGGTCGTGCAAAAGGAAGTTTTGCGGAGGTCGGTACCAGACGCCAGGGACCCTGGCATTTGGCCCTGGGCCAGACGCCAACGAATGTGGTGTCTGGTCCTGGAAGTCTGAGAAGGACTCTTCCTTGCAGGCTAAACCAACTTTGAGGAGGCTTTTTCTCCAAGATACGACCCTAGGTGAGGGTGTCATGGACTAAGGGGTCCTCGGGGCGCCGTCCCACCGTCTATGGGCCGAACTGATGGTCCGCATGGGAGCTCCAAAAGAGTGTGCATTCGTGTATCAACAGGAGATCTTTGAGGTCATGGTGTGCCCTCCAAGTCAAGACCTGCGTGATCTTTCCTTCATTGTATCCGACCTCATGTAATCCTAACCCTGCCGGTGTCTATATAAACCAAGGGTTTTAGTCTTTAGGGCTACAACTACATTCATCACCTCTCCCACCTAGGGTTTAGCTCACCTGATCTCGAGGTAGATCGACTCTGTAACCATACACATCGAATATAATCAAGCAGGAGTGGGGTTTTACCTCTTCGAGAGGGCCTGAACCTGGGGTAAACCTTGCGTCCCTTGTCTCATGTTCCTCATCGATCCCCGATCCACAGCTAGGGTCCCCCTACCAGAGATCCACCAGTTTTGACACCCACATTGGTGCTTTCATTGAGAGTTTCATTGTTAGGTCGCCGAAAGGATCGATGGCTCAACCGGTCGTTGGAAACCCCACCCGTGTCGAGGTCATCTTTGCCCCTAGCTAGCTCTTCATATTCGGTTGCATATTATTGGACGCCAACCCCACTGGTCATCTGGACCAGATAGAAAACCTCGCCCCTGTGAAGGGACTCGCTAGCCCGAAGGCATTGACCCCAGGGCCAGCAAACCCAAGGGAATCAAGTGCCACCCACAGCTCAGCCTTAAAGCCTAATCCTGACGGACCTCCCGCGAGATCTCATGCCGAATACCCGGAGGGTTCAGTTCCCATATGCGCTTATTCGGTAGACTTCTTGGCAAGTCAATTCCGCGCCATGGGAATCACCGTTAGTAGGCCAACGGTCTATGATCGGGTCGGGCTTAAACCCGAGAATTGAGAAATCGACAACCCCCCTCCCCCCGGTCACACACCTCGTCGCCACTGTCAAAGAAGCCGAGGAAGGGCCGTAGCCTCCCAAGCTAAAAATGGTGTACACCCGGATCTCCAGCTCAGAGTCAGACACCAGCCCAGAAGGAAGCCCAGACTCAAGCCATAGAGCAGGATCCGACCTCGTGCTGACCTGGTCGCACATCAGCCCAAGTCCGAACAACGCGTGATCAGAGCCGGACACAAAGCGACCTCCCACGGAGGATAATCCGGATCCGCCGCAGATAGGAATCTCCAAAAATTTCCCACCCACCTCCCACACAGAATACTCCCCAAACGCAATAAATCCAGACGCATGGGACCTCATGTACATCAAACGGCAACAAAACAAGACAGTCCATCATTACTGGGCTAGAATTCTCTTGGTGAAAAACAAGATGGCGGTCTGCCACAACAAAGAGGTAATCTAAGCTTTCCGATTCACCTACAAAGACAAGGGTCTCGTGAATGCCCTCGCCCATCGCCGAGTACAAAGCTTCACCAAACTATCACACATGGTACGCAAGTACTGCGCCATGGAAAGCGTGTGGAGGATGCAACAAATGAAGTACATCACAGAAAGGCTTGCGTTGAACGAGCATACATACGGCGGTCGCCCGAACACGAGCCCGCCGAAAAGAAAACCGGACCTAGATCGGTTCTGGATGAGTTGTTGGATAAACCATGCCCAATACACTCTGCCCTACTAGACACAAACCTAACCCACAAACATCGAGCCTATTGGGTGGTGATGCAAGTGGCCAAACATGGCGAACCAATCTTGGGCCATACACATCCAGATAAGCGGTCCTTAATGCCACCACAGGACCACAGTGTCCTGACTGTTTACAAGACGTTCCTTTCAAAAAATAAAATGAAAAAAGCTCTTCGAGATCTCGGCTAGATCTATCAAGTGAAGGCCGCACAGTCATGGGCTGCCACGCCTATCACGTTTGACGAGAAAGATGAGCCAAGACCCCGTCCCAATCATGCACCCGACGCACTAGTCCTCGACCCCATCATTGACAGCTTCAGGCTAACTAAAGTGTGGATGGACGGAGGCAGCGGCCTCAACCTCATTTACGAGGATACTCTTGACAAAATGCAGATCGACAGGTCTCGCATCGAACGTAGTTACACCACATTCCGAGGAATAATCCTGGCAGGGAGGCACATTGCTGGGGACGCATAACCCTATACGTTGTATTCAGCACAACCAACAACTACAAATCTGAACCCATGTCATTCCACATTGTGCCCTTTCGTAGCAGATACCACGCCTTGTTAGGATGTGAGGCATTCTCGACATTTCAGGCTATACCACACTACGGGTGTATGAAACTCAAAATACTAGGGCCCAACGGGGTGATCCATGTCAAAAGCGATCCAAGCAAAGCCATGCAGACCAAAAACAAGACGACAACCCTTGCCCTTGAGGCACTATCCGAGGCCCTTGCGGCCGAAGAGTTAACAACACTCTGCACTAAAGTCAACATGGATGATGTGGTCGTCCGCAAAAGGCCCAAACGTCATTTAAGCCAGTAGATGAAATAGTCAAATTTCAAGTGCATCCGACAGACCCAATAAACCAGCATCCATAGGAGCACAGCTAGACCCCGCAGTTGACGAAGCTCTAAGAGCATTCTTATGTGAGAACTAGGAGATATTTGCCTGTCACCCCTCAGATATGCCGGGAATCCCACGCAGGCTATCAGATGATAGCCTAAACATCCTAAAAGTGTTCAAGCCGGTGAAACTGACTCTACACTGGTTTTCCGAGCCCAAGCAACAAGCAATGGGTGAGGAACTCGCGAAACTACTGGAGGTCGGGTTCATCCTTGAGATTGAACATCCCGAGTGGTTAGCAAATCTGGTCATGGTGCCTAAGAAGAACAAGTCCGGGCGGCTCTGTGTCGATTTCAAAGACCTCGATAAGGCCTGCCCCAAGGACCATTTCCCCTGTCAAGAATAGACCAGATCATTGATGCTACTACCGGACACGACTCGCTATGCTTCCTCGACACATACTACGGATACCATCAGATTAAAATGAAGCAGGCCGACCAAGCGGCAACCACGTTCATCACTCCTTATGGACCCTTTTGTTTTAACACAATGCCTTTCGGGCTGAAAAACACAGGAGCCACATATCAGCGCATGATTCAAACTTGCGTTGAAAAACAAATTGGCAAAACGGTCAAGGCATACGTGGACAATGTGGTCATTAAAACCAAAAACATCGACCAACTCGTAGACAACCTCCACCAAACCTTCGCTAATTTACGAGCTTATGATGTACGGCTCAACCAAGACAAATGCATCTTCGGGGCACCGGCCAGAAAATTGCTCGGATTTATCGTCTCCCATAGAGGAATCAAGGCTAATCTGGCCAAAATCAGAGCTTTTTCCCAGCTCGCAATACCAACAGATCTCAAACACGTCCCTAATTTGACAGGATGCGTAGCAGCTTTGAGTCGCTTCATATCTCGCCTCGGAGAAAAGGCGCTGCAGCTCTACAGACTGCTCAAAAAGACAAAAAAAACTACAAGTGGGCAGACGAAGCAACAGTGGCGCTAGAAGAGATCAAAACACTTCTCACCGGCAATCCCATCCTGGCCGCTCCAGGCATTTACGAGTTCATGCTCCTATATATTTCAGCCACCAATCAAGTGGTTAGTGTGGTGCTCGTCGTGGAATGAGAATCTGAAGGCCATAAATTCCAGGTCCAGAAGTCGGTCTACTATGTGTCTGAAGTACTCACGACATGCAAATATCAATACCCACACTATCAAAAGATATCCTACACGGTCTTCATGGCATCGCGAAAGCTACAACACTACTTTCAAGAGTGTTCGGTCATAGTGGCATCGGAAGTTCCCTTGAATGATATAATCAATAACAAGGACGCCACAGGCCGGATCATCGAATGGACCATCGAGCTCATTCCTTTTGAAATAACGTACAAGCCACGCCTAACTATAAAATCCTAGGTGTTGGTTGATTTCATAGCCGAATGGACCGAAGCTGAACTACCCCGGGAATACAGTACAAATTCGCATTGGACAATGTGCTCAAAAATTTAAGCCAGACTGGGGGCTGGGTGATTCTTATATCCCCCACAGGGAACACCGTTTGGTACATTCTACAAATTATGTACACAAACTCCGACAACGCGGCCGAGTACGAAGCGCTACGGCATGGTCTTCGAATGGCCACATCATTCGGGGTTCCACACCTCGAAGTAAGGGCAGATTCAAATCTAGTGATCTCCCATGTCAACGGCGAATTCGACGCCAAGGACCCCAAGATGGGGGCATGCAGGAACATCGCCCTACGCATATCGGCACGGTTCGAGGGCCTAGAATTCCACCACGTCTCTAGAGACAGCAACCAAGCCGCGGATGTCCTCGCCCGCATGGGCGCCAAGCATGGCCCAATTCCAAAAAACACCTTCCTCAAACAGCTTTTCAAGTCCTTCGCTGTATGGCAAGATGACGGCGCATTAGTCAATGAGCCGGCCCAAACTGTCACCTCAGAAAGTGAACCCGACGAACAAATCATTGGCGGCTCCGCACTTGAGGAAACACCCTCAACCCATGAAATCATGCCCGTAATCGTTCCTTGGACCGAACCCCTGCTTGCCTTCCTTGATACGGAGCATCCTTCGTTCATCCCCATGTACACTACGGCTACTACCCAAACCCCAAGTGGACACAAGGTGAACCCGTTCCTCGATGCTTCCCCTTTTCATTCACGCGAGACTTGGTTGCTACCTAATGCAAAGACACTACATGTGCTTAGGAACCGAGGAGACGACCAAGGAGATGCTCGAAGCATAGGACAAGTCCACACCGACGCGGATCAAGAAGTGCCTCAAGTGGAGTCGCCACGGAGCTACAGCGGCCGGACATCCGGCCGACCCCCGGACATCCGGCGCCTCGCGTCGAGCCGGACATCCGGCGCCCATCACAGAAGCTGGACCATGCCAGCCCGGACATCCGGCCCCAGCGCCCGGACATCCGGCGTCTCGGGAAGGCCCGGACATCCGGCCCTCGCCCGGACATCCGGCCCCTGTCTGTGCACAGTGTATCGGGCCTGAGGCCCATGTATCCCTCTCCCACTTACCCCTTCATGGACCTAGACTATATATACCCCTTCACCTCCTCCTAGTTAGGGTTAGCTTAGTGATAGCTCATTTGATACCTAGAGCTTTGCTCATCTAGTGGTTCATCTCCTTGTGAGTGACTGCGGCCCCTCTACGGAGAAGATCCACACGGATTCAAGACCTCCGCTACGGAGAAGATCCCGCGGGATACCCCCCAAGACCTCCTCACGGAGAAGAACCGGTTACCCTTTGTACCGTCCCTTGTTGATCATGGATCTTATATCTCTTTGTGTTTTGAGGATCTAGCATATGTGTGACTTGTTCTTGTTGGTTTGAGTGATTCTCTCGTGTTTCCCCTCGTGTTCCCCTCTCGTGTTCTTCGTGTTCATCGTGGGATCCCCTCCATTTCGTGAAAGATCGGCCACATAGGGTTCCGCCCTACATCATATGGTATCATGAGCCACGGTTTCTCACGAATTTGGAGCCTCCCCATCGTTTTCTAGCCTTGTTTTGTTGTGTTTTTCCCCAAATTCGAAAATTCCCCACCAAAAATAGCCCCAAAAATTTTTGTGATCTGTTGTTTAGATGATGTTTTGTTGATTTTAATCCGTGGATTTGCTTGGTTTCAAGTGGATCTAGCATTTCCCCAAGTTTCCCCATCTTTCCTCCACAAAATCTCTCAAATTTTGAGCCCCAAATCATCAATTTCCGCCCCAAATTCGAAAAGTTCGTCCCGATTCAGATCTGGAATCTTCGGGCCGGACATCCGGGCCATCGGGCCAGACATCCGGCTCCTGGAGGGCAAAATCCCGCGCGGTTCTGGACATCAGGCCCCGGAAATCCGGACCCGGCCCCGGATGTCCGACCCCTGGGATTTCAGCCACCCGTGTTTCACCGTTTTCTCCATAACTAATTCATCCGAACTCCGATTTCGACGTTCTTGAGCTCGTTTTGAAGCTCTTGACATCACCCATAACACAAAAATACTACCATCATCATTTGACTCCATCATATTTTGTGTATTTTGGCATCTTTGCCTAGGGCTTCCACCATATCATCCGCATAACCACCACCGACTTCCGCAACCTAACCATTTTGTCCCCCATAGCATTTGTGGTTGCTTGAGTAGTGATTTGAGTCTCCTAAGGTGTTTAGGCTACTTAGAGACCATTGCTTCTTCATCAACCACCACCACCACTTCCGCATACCCATTGCCCATTATACATAGCCAACCAAACTTAACCCAATTTTGTTCGAGCTTGTTTGAGTTGTGGCTTGTGTCTCCTAAGGTGTTTCGGCTACTTAGGGACCGTGTCTTCAACTCCGACACCGTGTATAGCCCATCTTACACTTCCACCACCATAACCCATTTTGACCGGGTTTCCACCAACAATTCCGCAACCACCACCGCTTGCCACTACCACCATTTTACATTTGTCCTTGAGATTTTGAGTTGTGGTTTTTCCGTTTCCTAAGGTGCTTCGGCTAATTAGGAACGGGTCTAAATCAAGAGCACCACCTCTCATCATCGACACGGATGGTAACTTCGACGACATCATTGTATATTCCCTTGCAATTGCATTGTTAACCCCTAGCCCATTTTGCGTCACTTGCCTATCGAGACTAGCCTTTGAGTATTGCCGGCAACGTTACTTGTGCACATTAGTGATCATCGATCCACCTTCCATTGCATACACAACATATCATATTGGTATCATCATATCATCCCTTGTGTCACAAGATTGTTCCCGCATATACACAATTGCTATCTTGGTTTGTGCATCGTGGCCATATACAAAAAACAAAGAATAAGCTTTTAAGCAAAAAAAAAGGAGCCACAAAGAAGCTTGTAAGCAAGAGCCATAGCATCGTACCACATTGCATATAAGATTGTCATACTTGATCATTTTGGATCATACCACCGGAATACCATACATATAGCATACTTGGGATAGAAGTCGTTGCATTTTGCTTAGTAGGTTGTGCACAAGTCGTATCCGCCTATTGTGCAATCGCGCTAGCGTCTCTCTAGTGTTGTGCAACACGAGCATTTTCGTGGATTCCACATTTTGGCTCATTCCTTGGTTGCACAACCCCATCTATCTATCCGTGTGTGTGTTTCTGTGTGCCACCCATACTGCTATTGGTCTATTTGTTCCATTTGCGAATTTGTGAATCTTTTTCAACTTTATTGACTCTTGCTAACATTTTGCATCAAATTTTTGTGCCACTATCCTCACCGAGCTCCACCATAAGCTTTACTTGTGTAAGTGTGAGAAACCGACAAGAATTGGTACCAATTGTGCTATTTCCTTGTTCCACATTTGAGTGATCATTGATCCATCTTCAACATCGGTCAAGGTACATTTGGTCTAGTTCTTCTCTTTCTCCCACTCATACTTGCTAGCGTCTTGTGATGGATAGGCAAGGCATTTCATCTCCGGTCTTCGACATTGACGGCGCGAACAAGGACATCCACGGGAAAACCATCGGACTACAACGAGAAATGCAAGAGTGCTTGGGCAACATCGCCATCGAACTACGACACTCCAAGACAAGGACAATGGCTTCCTTCGACGACTTGTGCGACTCCTTCAACAAACAAATGGCGGAGCTCCGACACTTGGTGGTCGATTACAAGTCTTCGTCCCCTTCGTCATCCTCTCGGCGGCGACGTTCAAGTCACAAGTCTTCGGAGCGCACACATGATGCAAGTGCAAGTCTTCCACGTCCACACCGCCATGGCGACCATCGACATCGTCATGACGGGCAAGTCACCTCCAAGCATCATGTGCACGACGACGACGAACGACACCTACCAAGAGCTCAAGCACGACAACGACATCATCATCACGAAGATGCTCGACAAGCGCATATCTACAAGTCCGAAGAAGCTCTACATCACGCCAAGGCCAAGCTTCAAGAGCAAAAGAGAAGACCGCGAGACATGCACACCCAAGATGGAGCTACGGCTACAACCACCACTTCGGCATCTTCGCCAAGTGCTATCAAGGCATCTTCGCCTTCGGGCGTACGGCATCTTCGCCTACTTCCCATGAGTTCGCCTACATCGACATCTCCAACTACAAGGCGACCACCTACGAGCGAGGGTGACACTTCCATCTTCGGAAGCTCCCCACATCAAGACGGCGACAAGATGGTCGATCAAGGGCCATCCCCTTCGACTACGGCATTCACCTTTGGAGGCGTTATGGATGAGGCGGCGAAAGGAGTTGAGTTTGGAGACGTTTGCACCTACATCTCTCCGACACCCATATATCATGAGATGCCCCAATTTTCATGTGAGGAGAGACACCACCATATGAGTAACATGAGTGACTCCACCATATGTGAGATTGAGAGCATTTCTTTTGAGACGACGAGAGTGATCACCACTATCCCCACACATGAGAGCATGCCACACATCATATGTGAGGTTGAGAGCCATTTGAGTGACTCCACCAACCATACGAGTGAGAGCATCCATGAGGGAGTGAGTGAGCCACACCACTTAGTGAGTGAGGTAGTTGATAGGGCATGTGAGGCCACTATGATTTCTAACGACTTAACCTCTACTCCGAGTGTGTTTTCTTTGGTGCTAGGTCTCCTACAAGAGGACATGCCTACCCTCGACGAGTCCATCCCTCCAATGGACAACCCGATGGCCATGGTGGAAGACGATGCACCACCCACATGGTTCCATCACGATGAAGATGAGTACGATTGGATCATGAACACCTCACCTACAATACATGAGCGATGCTCCAAAGGTAAAATAGGTGAAGGTGATACTCTTGTCCCACTAGTGGACTATCTTGACAATGATTGCTTGCATGATGTTGACACACCTATTGCCATGCTTCATGCTAGTGCGACTTCATCATGTCTTGACTTACCTATTTATGATGAATATGATGATGAGCATGTTGAGTTGCCTAGTTGTGATGCTATGCTCCATAGGATCTCCTGTGAAAATTCTTTTGGTCACATCATGTTCGACAACCCTCTAAACTTGTCATATGCTATGAGTGAGATTTCTCATATTGTTTCATATCAATCTCAACATAGTAACTATGCATGCCAAATTAAAGTAAATCCTATTTGCACTTGTGGCATAGATGACAAGATGATGGTCATTGGCTTGTGTTTCTCTTGCGATGATATTGCCATGCTTCCTTTACATGATTTGCGCAATTCATCTACTATGCCATGCCATGAACACATTGTTCCAAATATGCATTGTTTTGGATGTTATCAATTTTCTCCATGTGATGTTTCCATTGATGCTCATGAGGAGACCACCATAGTTTCCTCATACATACTAGGAGATCTTGATGCTTTCCATACCTTGCATGATTACCATGATTGTGTGCACCATATGCATTCCATGAATCACAATGATATTTCTCGTGATGCATCACACAACTTGAGTCTCCATTATGCCATACATAACAACAAACCTCTCATGATGGATGACATGTTTCTATACCACGCATCTCATTTATTTGAGCATTGGATATTATGTGCTAACCAACACTTGCACGTGCGCATCATGATGGATGATGTGTACATATACCACGCACATACAATTTTTCCTTTGCCTTTGTCTTGTGTAGGTACTTCTGCAAACTCGTCAACCTCACAATCCCATGAGTTGACAAAACGAGCTCTTGAGAGCAACGACGATTTGGGATCCCGTGGATTGTCCCTACCACCGTTCTCTTCGCGCAACCACTACGCGCATCTCTTTTACTTGGCTCTCACACGGCTATGGGCTATTTGCCACTTGTCACATTATGCCCATACTATCGTGTTCACTTTGCATATTATGCCTCTTGCTATGACTTTGCCATGCAATTGTGACCCTTGCTTGCCTTTACACATGATTCACCATTATGCTACTTATATGTGTATTTGCATGCTTGGTGGAGATACTTGTAGCTACTACCATGATTTCTTTGTGCCCCATGCTATTGTTGATTCTTGTGTTGAGAGAGACATGATATCCCATTGCTATTTCCATATGGCCTCTCATCAACACATTGATGCTATTTTGCTCATATCCTGCTTTCATGCTTGTGCTATGCCATGTGCATCATGTATTCTCACTATTTGCACACATGCCATGATTGCCATGATTACTTCTAGTATGTTGCATCTTTGCACTACTAGCTTGCTTGACTTGATCACTATGCTTGCTTGCTATGTTGCATCACCCATGTTCCTCTCTTACTTGCTTTCTTGGGTTGATGACATATATGTTCATGCCACTCACATGATATACATTGATCATTGTCATTTGTCTCCACTAGTTGCATCTCTCATCACTTGTGTTGAGTGCAACAATGCTATGTTTGTTGATCTTGGAGACTTGTACACCATACTTGTGATGCATGATTGTTTGTTTGAGCCTGATGTCTTTGGTTGTTATCGCATCATACGCTTACATGCCATGCCACATTCCCTTGTACTTTCTTATGATAAGAATGATGCAAGCACTTGTTGGGTATTTTCCCGCACGAATGCTAGGTTTCGCATTATGGCTAACCTCATTTGTTTTTCCGAGTGTTTGTCATGTTCTTTCATTTTGAAGGATTCACAAGGCGGTACCATCACGAGGCATCTTGGGCATGTGAAGGCATACACGTTGCGCGACACCAACACCTTCGAGAACATACATAAGGTGAATTCCTTCTTTGTGAGCCATCCTCACATATGCATATTGGATGGGCCATACTTTCATTGTTGCTTCCTTCTTGTTGTCTACATGATACATCTACGGGATGGAGGACCGACATTAAAGATGGACCCTATGGATTCACCACCGGTCTACCACTATTGCCACGACATCGAGCATTGGTATGTCAAAACCCCTTTGACACATTGCACCAAAACCTTCATATTTGTTGATTGTGTGCTCACATGCCATGCTCAATGGACATATCATTCCCATAACAAATTTGCATCTTGCCCATGGATTGACTCACATTATGATTGCCTTGTTGCATTTTGTATTCCCATGTCATACATGATATATGAGCTTGTGCATTTCCTTAGCAAATTTGTTGTGATCTTTCTTGATAGCATATTCATACATCATGATCATATTGTCCTCCATCAATTGCATGATAACATACACATATTGAGCATCCATTGCCATGTTCATGCTCTTGATAAACCATCACACTATGACATCATTTTGCACAATGGTAGAAATTGTAGCTTTGTGCACCATGCCAATTACCCTACCTTTGTGTACACAACAAATGAATTTGCTCACATGAATGCTTTGTATCTCAAACTATATCATCTTGATAAGCTTCATGTACCTTGTCACACGGACTCATTCTTACATGATGGACACTTTGTGTGCGCTAACCATTGTATTCCCAAGTGTACTTTGTGTTTGCTCATTTTGCATGTACCACATACCGGAGACACCTTGGAGTACTTGGATTGCGACATGCCCTCAACTTCGTCCAACTACAAGTCCGTTCACGACTATCGTTTCCATGGTGATGAGGTTTTTGATCCGAGGTCGGATCTTTCCCAAGGGAGGGGAGATGATACGGAGCATCCTTCGTTCATCCCCATGTACACTACAACTACTACCCAAACCCCAAGTGGACACAAGGTGAACCCGTTCCTCGATGCTTCCCCTTTTCATTCACGCGAGACTTGGTTGCTACCTAATGCAAAGACACTACATGTGCTTAGGAACCGAGGAGACGACCAAGGAGATGCTCGAAGCATAGGACAAGTCCACACCGACGCGGATCAAGAAGTGCCTCAAGTGGAGTCGCCGCGGAGCTACAGCGGCCGGACATCCGGCCGACCCCCGGACATCCGGCGCCTCGCATCGAGCCGGACATCCGGCGCCAGCCCGGAAATCCGGCGCCCATCACAGAAGCTGGACCATGCCAGCCCGGACATCCGGCCCCAGCGCCCGGACATCCGGCGTCTCGGGAAGGCCCGGACATCCGGCCCCCGCCCGGACATCCGGCCCCTGTCTGCGCACAGTGTATCGGGCCTGAGGCCCATGTATCCCTCTCCCACTTACCCCTTCATGGACCTAGACTATATATACCCCTTCACCTCCTCCTAGTTAGGGTTAGCTTAGTGATAGCTCATTTGATACCTAGAGCTTTGCTCATCTAGTGGTTCATCTCCTTGTGAGTGACTGCGGCCCCTCTACGGAGAAGATCCACACGGATTCAAGACCTCCGCTACGGAGAAGATCCCGCGGGATACCCCCCAAGACCTCCTCACGGAGAAGAACCGGTTACCCTTTGTACCGTCCCTTGTTGATCATGGATCTTGTATCTCTTTGTGTTTTGAGGATCTAGCATATGTGTGACTTGTTCTTGTTGGTTTGAGTGATTCTCTCGTGTTTCCCCTCGTGTTCCCCTCTCGTGTTCTTCGTGTTCATCGTGGGATCCCCTCCATTTCGTGAAAGATCGGCCACATAGGGTTCCGCCCTACATCATTCCTCCTATGACAAGAGCTCCCCGATGATCAAATGGGGGCATGACGTATAATCCGCCGCTTTAAAGCATACAAGATCCACGAGGGCGAGCTCTATAAAAGGAGCACCACAAGGGTCCTACAAAGGTGGATCTCCAAAGAAGAGGGGCAATGGATCCTTGCAGAAATACACGCTGGCATGGGCGGCCACCACGCAGCAGCTCGAGCCCTCGTTAGTAAGGTCTTCCAAGCACGATCCTTCTAGCCCACATCCCGTGAAGACGTCCGCACACTATTCCAACATTGTGTTGGATGCCAGTTGTTTGCCAATTAAAGCCATATGCCCCCACAGCTCTTCGGACGATACCGATAACATGGCCATTTGTGGTCTGGGGACTCGACATGGTCGGGCCACTCAAAGGGAGGGACAAGGAAAAAGAAGTACTTGTTAGTCATGGTCGACAAATTCACCAAGTGGATCGAGGCAAGGCCAGTCCCTCGGCGGAATCCAGACCAGTCCTTGACTTCTTGTCTGACATCGTACACCGATATGGTGTCCCCCACAGCATAATCACCGGTAATGGTACCAACTTCACCGCCCAGGAAGTCAGAGACTAGTGTGGAAATGGGTATTAAGATCGACTACGCTTCGGTGTACCACCCACAAACCAACAGATAGGTAGAAAGGGCCAATGGGCTCCTTATGAGCGGCATGCATCAAGCCTCACCTGGTTCGGCCACTAAAGCAATCGAACTGCCACTGGGTCGAGAAGCTTGACTCTGTACTATGGGAGCTGCGCACTACTCCTCACCGATCAAATGGATACACACCATTTTCATGGTTTACGGTGACGAAGAAAGGGAAGCCGGGTTGGATCGGCAGGATGATCTGGATGCTCTCTAAGAAGAGCAGGACATAGCTCGGGCCCAATCTGCATTCTACCAGCAGCAAGGATGATGCTATCAAAACCGTGAAGTCCGGGCGAAGACCTACAACGTGGGCGACCTCGTCCTCCGACTCCCTGATAAGCAGAAGCATAAACTTTCGCCCAGATGGGAGGGCATGTTCATCATTGACGAAGTACTAATAGGAGGAGCATATCGCCTTCACCGCCCGTCCGACGACTGCCTCGAACCGAACCCATGGAACACATCTTGATTGCGGCGCTTCTACGCTTAAGTCCGGCATCTCCATCGACATCCACTCTCGTCGTCCGTTGTTTATTTTTCTTGATTGTGCGACATTGTGGGTGTTCGGATAAACCGAACCATGATAATTTCAAATGTAAATACCCAGCTTCGCTTGGGGGCTCCTTTTAGCGAAGCCAGATAACACAATCAACATGGATTGTATTCCGTTCATTTGCAACCTCCTCATACCTTTCAAACCATTATATGCACTTATGTGACTTCAGATTTTTGCCAAGCTGGGTTGCTTGGCTCCGGTGCTTACCCCTACGTTCCCGATTGTTCGGCCAGGGAGTAAAGGGAGCACCTCTGCGATCGTTACGACCGGGTCATCTGGGAGAGTACCTGAGACGGGTGAAGCCAAAAGCTAGCATTCTTACTGAATATAGTCAGCCTCAAGGGAAGTGAATATGAGCCTCGCGCTCACCACCATGGTTCTTTGAAACCATCAGTTTCTATTGATTATGCATATACGTACTAGAAGTTTTATTTTTTTTTACCCGAAGAAAGGAACCCTTGAGGAACTATTTTCATCGGAAGATGCTTCTTACGTCAAAAGGTAATATAACATAGCTCTCCACATATGT
This sequence comes from Secale cereale, assembly GCA_902687465.1. Classification (NCBI taxonomy): domain Eukaryota; kingdom Viridiplantae; phylum Streptophyta; class Magnoliopsida; order Poales; family Poaceae; genus Secale; species Secale cereale. The sequence continues at coordinate 453,612,586 of LR738710.1, read as the reverse complement.
TCCGTATGTTTGCACCAGATGGCAGGATTACCTGGTTACCCAAAGTGACGCTTGCCGATGGCCGGTTAAGACAACATTCTTTAAAAAAGCGCAAATTGAGATCGGTCAATGTAAAGTACATAGATACATAGAATTGGCGAAACTACTCCTGATCAACATTGTCTACCAGACGGTCTAAAGTGCAATCTTGCTGAGAGTAGCGAGCAGCAGGCATTGCATCATCATACACCTAACTAAGGGGTATCTCTTGACCGTTAGGGCCCGCTGGTCCAACTCGGGCCATATGCTATGGATCTAGCTTGGTGAAACGGGTCTTCACCATCGCCGAGGCCTCGCGCACTCATTCCCAGTAGGCTAAGATGTTCCATAATTCAAACCTTTGCCGAGCTCCTTTAAAGTGATCAGCCAGTTTGGCCATACTCTCTGGCTGCACATCTGACAGCCATGACGTCTTCACCATGCTCTTCATGGCCTTCCGGGCCCTCTCGCGAGTCTTCGTCAGTTCCTTTACAAGGCTCCCAACATAGGAATTAACCTCTTCCTCAGGCTGCCCACTGAGGAGACCTAAAATCAAGGTGTTGCATGTCATTATTAACACAGTATGATGATACATGCTAACGGTACGACAAGTTTGGCACTGACCAAATGTACCACCTTTTAGTTTCTGGTTCTCCTCCAGGGCTTGCGCCAGTTTAGATTTCAAATCTTCAATTTCTACGGTCTTCCGTTGAACCTCGTCCTGGAGTTGATTCTTCTCCTCCTGACTTCGCGTCAGCACTCTTTTGCCAGCCTCCAGTTCCTTCCGCAATTGTCTTACAGATTCAGGGCCGTGGTGAGAACAAGGCGTTCGTACACAAAATACATCATACAAATTTCTAAGAATTCTAAACAGCTTTTTCTACTTACCAGAAATTTTGTTGGCAGCCTTCCTGGCCGCATCCAGTTCGGCTTTCGTCTTGGCCAACTGCGTCTGGCTCGGCTCAAGATCCTTGGACAGCTTGTCACTCTACTCCCTTGCAGCCTACAAATATCGAGACAATCCAGATCCTTAAATCAGTTGTCCCGCCCAAATTAAGGCTTGGGGGCTACTAGGTTAGGGATCATGATCTGCTCTTGAGCTGTTTTAATTGCGTACCTGCACTTTGGCGGCAAAAAGGTTGGCGATCCCCTCAAGACCTGTTTGGGCCACTCCAAGGTATGCGTCCACCGAATTAAACGCATGGAATTCCTGGTCAACAAAGGTAGAGTGACGTAAAGTTTCCCTCCGATGGTGGTGATTCATCACACTCTCAACTTTGGAGTTGGTAACTGAAACATCATCGGGATCCTCGGAGGTGCACCAGCAGCCATGTGTTCGATGGAGACTCTGGCTTGCGCCGAAGACCCAGGACCGGAACCACGCCTCGGCATGCCCGGGGAGTCTTTGGATTGATGCGACCCTAATTTTCTCCTGCAAAGCCAAACAAGTATTAGAGGAAGCGCATTAAAAACGAGTCTTGTCATCGTTCCAAACACATTACCTTCGGGCCAAGGGAGCGGTAGTATCCGCCCCAGCAGGACCCTTCTGTTTGGATTCCCCGTTAGGGGCCGGAGTCGGTGTGGTCCACGCTCCTCGTGTGACTGTTCAACGCATTGTACGGCGACCCTTGGGAGGGGAGGTCAGCACATTTGGGATGGTGCGAGATGAGTGCCTTGTTTGAGAAAAGGTCCTCTTTTCACTTACTGTGGAGGAGGGGAGAGCCCCCGGGTGCTCGGCCGTCAAGGCAACCTTGCTGCCGTCAAGCCTCTCCTTGTAAAAGACCCCGTCTTCAAAGTCAATTGATGTCTCTCGGTCGTCATGATATCCTGGATTGTCATCATGGGAGTAATCCTCCGGTTGAGGGGAAGGGCAATGTATGGACTCAACTTGACGCCTCCAACCCTGTTCAAGGAAAAAGATACATCAAGTTAGAGTTCGGACGTAATCTTTGAACTTAAGACAATGGACCACAGCTTACCCAGTCTGCCGAATTGTAGCCGGAGTAACCCTCCCGGATACTCATTTGGGCAAAGTCCGCCTCCTCCCCTTTGAAGAGGTCAACCAATGTTTTGGGCGTAGCCGCCTTATTGTCTAGCCACTGTCGCTTGTAGCGGGTTGAATCACTGGTCCCGTTATACCACCATAAAGGATGTCCCTCTATTGTAGGGGATGTACGCATCGAGTTATGGCGATGGACATAACTTCAATCATGGTCAGCTTGCTGTGAGTTTTTAACCTGACTTTGGCATCTAACTGGCACACCTCTTCACTATCCATTTGAGAGGGTGATAACCCACAAGTATAGGGGATCGCAACAATTTTTGAGGGTAGAGTATTCAACCCAAAATTATAGATTCGACACGAGGGGAGCCAAAGAATATTTGCAAGTATTAGCAACTGAGTTGTCAATTCAGCCACACCTGGAGATTAATTATCTGCAACAAAGTGATCAGTAGCATAGTAGTATGATATTTTTGATAGTAGTGGTAACAACAGTAGTAACGGTAACAGTGATAGTGATGATTTTGTAGCAGTTGTAACGGTAACAACAGCAGTAGTAACTTAGCAAAAACAATATGCAGGAAATTCATAGGCATTGGATCGGTGATTTGTTGGATGATATTTATCATATAACAATCATAACCTAGGGTGATACAAAACTAGTCTAGTTAATGTAGGCATGTATCCCGTAAATAGTCATATGTGCTTATGGAAAGAACTTTTATGACATCTTTTGTCCTACCCTCCCGTGGCAGCGGGGTCCGTAAGTAAACTAAGGGATACTAAGGCCTCCTTTTAATAGAGAACTGGAACAAATGATTAACACATAGTGAATACATGAACTCCTTAAACTACAAACATCATCGGAAAGTATCCCGAATATTGTCACTCCGAGGTTTATGGATCATAACACATAAAAGGTGAATATGACTTGCAAGATCACATCTTGAACATAGATATAATGGTGAAAACATAAACGGTTCATATCTGAGTTCATGGCACTCGGGCCCAAAGTGACAAGCATTAAGGATGGCAAAGTCATAACAACATCAATCTCACAACATAATGGATACTAGGGATCAAGCCCTAACAAAACTAACTCGATTACATGATGAATCCCATCCAACTCCTCACCGACCAGTGAGCCTGCGAAGGAATTACTCACTCCCGGTGGAGAGCATCATGAAATTGGTGATGAAGGAGGGTTGGTGATGACAAAGATCAAAGCCCCCCTCTCCGGAGGCCCAAACGGGCTCCAGATATGGCCTCCTGATGAAGAACAGGAGGTGGCGGCGGCTCGGTACTGCAAAACAAGATAATTCTTCCGCCCCCATTTTTTCTGAAAAATAGGTATTTATGGAGTTGGACTCAGGGTCTGCGGGGCCACCAGGTGGGCACAACCCACCTGGGCGCGCCTGGAGGGGGCGCCCTGGTGGGTTGTGCTCACCTAGGGGCCCCCTCCGGTGGTTCTTGGCTCCAGTATTTTTCTTTTATTCTGAAAAAATTATCCAAAAAGTTCCGTTCCATTCTGAGAACTTTTTTTCTGCACAAAAACAACACTATAGTAGTTCTGCTAAAAACAACGTCAATCTGGGTTAGTTTTATTCAAATCATGCAAAGTAAAGTCCAAAACAAGAGGAAAAGCGTTAGGAAAAGTAGATACGATGGAGACGTATCAACTCCCCCAAGATTAAACCTTTGCTGGTCCTCAAGCAATTCAGTTGACAAACTGAAAGTGAAAAAGAAGAACTTTTACAAGCTCTTTTGCTCTTGTTTACATAAATAAGCTTATGTAGTACCCATGTTTTCAACAAAGATCATGACTAACCATATCAACAATAACTCTTAGAAATTATATTAACTCATATCAATAGCATAAACATCTAGAGAGCAATAATGAGATATCTCCAATGACAACGCCTTGTCAAGACAACCATGATATAATATGTCAACAGTGGTATCTCGCTAGCCCTTTCTGAGACCGCAAAACATAAATGTAGAGCACCTCCAAAGTTCAAGCAATGAATAAACATTGTAATTAATGGTAGAAAAGATCCAGTCATGCTAATACCCAACATTAACTATACACAATGCATGAGGATGACAATAGTCCTATCAGATCTGGCGCTTATTTCAGAAGGTGATGACTCAACATAAAAGTAAATAGAAGTCCCTTCGTAGAGGGAAGCAGTGATTTGCAGAGGTGCTAGAGCTCAACGTTTTAAAACAGAGATAAATATAATTTTGAGAAATGCAGCCTTCCTGTTTACGCCATGACCGAAAGTTATCAATATCTTCCATGCTAAACACATTAGTGGTGGTTCCCAAGCAATAAAGTAAAGGTTTTACTTCGTAGGAGTTTTGTTTGATTATTTGTAAGTATTTTTTCTTTTTGAATTCAGGACTGGGAACCCTATTATCGCCCCTCTCGTGCAAGTTCGAGTTAATAAACACTCGTCATGAGAATAACCCGCTTAGCATGGAAGATACCGACCACCCCCTGTCGCTCTATGAACAATCCATGAACACAAAAACAGATGCTTATTTGAATTTTTTTAGAGGTGGCACATGCAAATTTACTTAGGATGGCAGGGTAATATCGCATATAGGTAGATATGGTGGACTCATCTGGAATAACTTTGGTTTTAGGATTTTGATGCACAAGTAGTGTTCTTGCTTAGTACAGGCGAAGGCTAGCAAATTGGTTGAGAAGCGGGCAGCTAAAGAGCGAAAACGGTCATGAACATGCATTATGAATAATTAACACTGAATACTAGCAGGAGTAGATATGAACACCATGAACATAAATATCATAGAGGCTATGTTTGTTTTGATTCAACTACATGCATGAACATGTGCCAAGTCAAGCCACTTGAAACATTCAGATGAGGATACCATATCATCATACCACATCACAATCATTTTAACGTAATATATGTTGATCTCCAAGATAACTCATTATACACTTCTAGTTACTTAAGCATGGCATGAGAAACTATACTCTCTAATTGTCATTGAAACATGTTTGATCATAATAGACTGAATCATGGATACTAGGTTAAACATATTTACAAAAATATAACAAGTTGAGTTCATACCCGTTTCTCTCTGCCGCAACTTCCTCCTCAATGGCAAAGTCCTCATCTTAAGAATCTGGATTTCTTTTCCTCCTCTGCCTAGTAGCAGCCTTAGGCAGGTTGCTTAGAGTACTTCTGCTTCCATCATCATAGCTGTCAGAGGGACTACTGCCCTCACTTAAGTTAACCTGTTCCTCTGACCTGTTTTGACTGTCACTATTGTCTGACATAGCTGAAACTGCAAGTTGACCCTGAAAGCTGACCCTGTGAATAGATATAGTTGAGATAGAATGGATGAGCTTCACAAAGTGCAGAGATTTTGCAAAACAATCGAGTCAAAAACTTAGTTTTAGTTTTCTACAGAAAGCATTTCGGAGCTACCGATTTGTTAAACTCGGTGACACCGAAGCAATATTAGAGTCTAAACTAGTGGAATCGGTCAGACCGAGACATAGTTCAGTGACTCCGAGATTGCTAGGGTTTCACTTAGAATCGAACTCGGTCACACTGATTTGTAAGTTTCGATCCGACCGAAAAACACAAGTGCAATAGCCTAAGCCAAATCGGTGAGACAAATTTCTACAACTTGGTCAGTCCGAGATGAATTTGGCGGAAACCTAACCCTAAGATTTTGGATTAAATCTAATCTAAAGGAAGTTTTTTTGCTAGATAGAATAATCTCAAATGTGGCAAGAATCATGGAAGTGTCCCCGTGCTAAGAATCTGAGTGAGAAAGCACAAATGATCAAACTCATACCCTAACTTGGCGATGAGCTCGCTACGACAACAACGTCAGCGAAGATTTCCGTTGACAGCAGCGGAGACCAGCGGAAGGGGGTCTCTAGCGACAAGGAGACGATCCTGAGACCTCGAGTCGGTAGAGCTAGATAGGCGTGGGCGAAGGGTTTCGGAGAAATTTCCAAAATTCCACCCGTGGGTATATATATCCAGACCCTATCGGTGTGACCGAGTGGAGCGGCTCGGTGGCACCGAGATGCAGAATCGCAAGCGGCTACTGCAACTCAGTGTGACCGAACTATTCAAATCGGTTGCACCGAGATTGAAACCTAGATCAACTCAATGAACTCGGTATGACCGAAAGGAATGAATCGGTCAGACCAAAATACACTAAGAGGTTTTGGAAGTTTAAGTCTATGATGAATCGGTGGCTCCGAGTGCTCCTCACCCAGAGGGTTCGAATCTGACATGATCAAACTTTGTGATGTAGCATGAATAGCGTTTGAGACGAGAAAAGCATAGATAGCTAGAGGGAGTTCTTAGGCATTCTTGTCCATCCATCTGGCGAAAGAAGAAAACCAAGTAATCAAAGAAACAAATGGATGTCCTCGAATGAGAAAAATATGCACTCAACATGCTCACACAATAAGATGGCAAATGAAATATTTGGCAAAGCATGCACAAACACTCTAGCATATATCAACCAATTGGCGATGACTAGGTCATCTATATATGAGTATATTGACTGAGGAGTCAAATGAGAACATTTGATCGTAGGTCATACTCATCGTTTAAGCACAAGTGGGGTTACCACTTTTACATAAAGCATTATTGTGCTCACACCATTAGAGTTTCTTTAGCTCAAATCTTAGAGTAAAGCTCCCCCTAGATGTGATATCCCCCCCCCTAAGAGGGATGAACTAACCTTGGGTTTTGTCGATGATGACTTCATGTAGGTGTTGAAGATGTAGATGCTCAATGTTGATGTAGATCATTTGGAGAAATCCATTGGAGTGAGTTGCACTTTCAATACCTACATGGGTTAGTCCCACAAGGAACAAACAAGGATATCCATAGACATAGAATGAAGTACACACAACACTACTGCAGGATGCCGCTAACGCGACACTATGATCAGAGACCCTTCGATGAAACTGTGTGCGATGCAATAATCGCAAACAATGGTGTAAAAGAATCGTCAAAAAAGGTGCAAAACAGTTGCGATGGCGGAGCCATCAAACACGGTTCAGATTTTAGTTGTGTGTGCGATGCGGGGCATACGGTTCAGGTCAATGAACTTTTTGCGATGAGGAGGAACAAAAAACGGGCAGCCAAATGAAGGCATGTGCGATATATAGCATATGGTTCACTCGGATGAACTGTTTTTGATGAGGAGGAACAATAGAAATGGGCAGCTAGATAAAGGTGTGTGTGATTGAGGGCATACGCTTCAGAAGGATTAATTGTTTGTGATTTGGAAACAGAACAGAAACGGGTCAGCCAGATCAAAGTGTGTGCAATTATTAGCAAAAAAAAGTGTTTGTGATTGATGGCATACACTTCACACAGATGAACTATTTGCGATTAGCCACAACAAACTGAAATAGTTAGATAGATCACGTGTGTGCGCTAGACGAACACACACATTCTAATTAAAATAAGCGTGTGCGATGGTAATAATGAGCGCGCACGATTGTTAGAACAAGACATGTTCGGACGTTGCCTATTGCGGTGCACCCTATTGTGCAAACGCCACGTACAAGGCCGAGAAGGCGTACGTGCCCATGTTACGCCTTTCCGAGAATAGTGCCGCACTTATAACCGTCAGTAAATTTTGAGCATGCGCCCCGTCACATTCCAAATTGCATACCTGTTCACACCGATCAAAACCTAAACGGTTTCCCACTTAGGAGCGTATTAGTACTCGGTTATAAATACTAGTACTCAAAGATGACTGCACATTCCTCCTCAACTCCTCATCCACAAAAAACAAACAAGTCATTCATCATCGTTCCCTTGCGTCTGCCATGGCCAGTGTGAGTTCTGGGTCAAGTGATTGCCACCAGGGAGATGCGAGCATGGAAGCGGAAGCACATGAGATGTCCCGCCTCGCTGTGAACACAGCCGGCATGTCTCGCCGCGCGGCTGTAATAGCACAGAGGTCCCGCCGGGCCGCCGAAGCACCACAAAGGTCCCGTCGCGCCGTCTATGCCATAGACTGGTCTGGCCGCGCCGCGGAAGCTGAAGAGATGTCCCGCCGCGCCGCAAATGCAGCAGAGATGTCCCCCCGCGCCGTGGCGGCCTGGGAAAATGTCTCGCGGGCAGGCGAGGACTCTTACAGGCGCATGCATGCGATCATCCATAGCCGGATGGACCAGATCTCCAGCTGGGCGAGGTTGCAGGACGACATGAAAGCCTCTTTTGAACAGGCTACCGGCGTCATCCGGCAACTAAATGAGAGTAATGCGAAGCTCTGGGCCGAGCACGACCTGTTGAGGGAGAAGATTGTCGGAAGTGCGGAGCAGCGGGAGGAGACCACTGCCTTGTTGAAGAGGACCGATGTCATCATCGAGAAACTTATGGACAAGAATGACATGTTGCATCGAGCGCGGAAGGCTGGTGGAGGAATCTGTGGATGCTCTCAAGCAGCATCTTGAGGACAAGAAAGAGCTCATTGTTGCTCGCCGCGGAGACTAATTCTCGCGACCTGTAGCAACGCATCAAGAAAATCGAGATCAGGGAGCCAAATCGTTATCTTCCTTCTTCTTTTGGCCTTGTGTATTTCGGGTGTTGCCGCATGTGGCTTTTTTTAATTATGTTCCTAAATATGTAAGACAATTATTATCCACTCTCATCATCCTTATATTCATCATGCTTGCTATAAGTCGCAGTCGATGCTATATAGGTCCGTCGGATCTTACATCAAGATCCGTGCAAAACTTTCTTTTCAGATTTTCATTTTTCTCTCTTAAATCTCAGTCCAGTGAGACATATAGCCACGCCGTAGAACAGGGGCTCGGGCGCCATTAATGGAGACATTGGAAGGGAGGTGCGCGGAGGGTAGCGGTCCAAGGGCTCTCCTCCCGATGAGCATGCGCAGGGGTCTGATCGCACACCTCCCGTACTCAAATAGCTACCCCACATGGCACCTCCTAGCCAATAAAAAAGGGACTCATGGCGGCACGTAATTGGTAAGTAGAACGCCCATGGTTTCAATTATACTTGTGTTTCCGATTTGTAACGTGACATCACTTGTTCCAAAATGACTTTGTTGATTGTTAATGTGTGTGCCTCCACAAATCGGACAGAAAAATTACCACAGCATGTTGGTGCCATGTCATGACACCATGCCAAGTTTCATGATTTTCGGGCGTGTTTGGGATTTACAGGAATTAGAAAACAAAGTTTCTCAATCTTTCCGGCTGAGCCACGACGCCCAGATGTTTTAATTTCATTTTCATTTCTTGCATGGGACCTAGAAATCCACCCAAGGACACACATGTTATTTTTCAACCAACTTTGGTGCACTGGAGCATGCGCTTGTAGTTCAAATTTGAATTATGCACATTAAATGCCCAGAAACTCAATTAATGTATTAAAAAGGCCAAACAAACCCCGAAAAATTCCAAAATTAAACAAAACACTCATGTTGTTCTATGTTGACACTAGAAAATTTTTGAAAGCAATAAGAGGCAATGAATATCGTTCCGTCCCCAAAGGTGGCACGTTCCCTACCGAAACCATCACGCTTGTTGTGAGAAGCTTATACCCAAACCTGCCCCAAATGGGATAAAAAAAATACCACGGCATGTTGATGCCGCTCCATGATAGCATGCCAAGTTTCATGAATTTCAAACGAGTTTTGGATTTACTAGAATTAAAAAACTAGGCATCTCAACGTTTTGCCGGCAATCAACAGTGCCCTGGTGTTTGAATTTCATTCCCATTTCTTGCATGGGACCTAGAAATTCACCCAAGGACACACATGTGGTTTTTCAACCAACTTTGGTGCACTGGAGCATGTGCTTGTAGTTCAAATTTGAATTATGCACATTAAATGCCCAGAAACCCAATTAATGTATAAAAAGGCCAAACGAACCTCGAAAAATTCCAAAATTAAACACAACACTCTTGTTCTTCTATGTTGACACTAGAATCATTTTGAAAGCAATAAGAGGCAATGGATATCATTCCGTCCCCAAAGGTGACACGTTCCCTACCGAAACCATCACGCTTGTTGTGAGAAGCTCTCGTTTGTGAGAAGCTTATACCCAAACCTGCCCCAAATGAGACAAATATTTTACCACGGCATGTTGATGCCGCTCGATGATAGCATGCCAAGTTTCATGAATTTCAGACATGTTTTGGATTTACTAGAATTTAAAAACCAGGTATCTCAACATTTTGTCGGCAATCAATAGTGCCATGGTGTTTGAAATTCATTCCCATTTCTTTCATGGTACCTAGAAATTCACCCAAGGACACACATGTGATTTTTCAACCAACTTTGGTGCACTGGAGCATGTGCTTGTAATTCAAATTTAAAGTATGCACATTAAATGCCCAGAAACCTAATTAATGTATAAAAAAGGCCAAATGAACCGAGAAAAATTCCAAAATTAAACACAACACTCCAGTTGTTCTATGTTGACACTATAAATTTTTTGAAAGCAATAAGAGGCAACAGATATCGTTCCGTCCATAAAGGTGGCATGTTCCCTATTGAAACCATCACGCTTGTTGTGAGAAGCTCTGGTTCATGAGAAGCTTATACCCAAACCTGTCCCCGAATGGGACAAAAAATTTACCACGGTATGTTGATGCCGCTCCATGATAGCATACCAAGCTTCATGAATTTCATATGAGTTTCTGATTTACTAGAATTTAAAAACCAGGTATCCCAACGTTTTGCCGGCAATCAATAGTGCCCTGGTGTTTGAAATTCATTCCCATTTCTTGCATGGGACCTAAGCATGCACCCAAGGACACAGATTTTATTTTTCAACCAATTTATATGCACCGGAGCATGTGCATGTAGTTTAATTTTGAATTGTGCACCTGAAATGGCTAGAAAACCGGTTTAATGTATAAAATGTCCAAACGATCCAATTCTTTTACAACAAACATATAGTTGCATGTTCACTGCAGACAAAAGGTCTAGCAATTCAAACACCGTCCATTGGCACGGTGACCCCATTATGTAATTCAAATCAAGATGAAAAATCAAGTAGATCCCACACAACTTATTATCACCAACCGTGTGAGATGTAGTACAAAATATCCTGGAGCACCGTTGGTGTATAGTACGTCTATGGTTACGCGAGAAGGTGCGTCGGCTACAGTCCACAGCCGGCATGTCAAGCACACTAGCTCGCTCCCCAAATACTCCCGCCTCTGCATCCCTCGCAATCTTGAAAATATTACTGCCTTGTAATCTCGAAAATATCTACCACCTGGAAGGTTTTAATGTTTGATAGCACATGATTACTATGTGCGGACCGTGTGTGATGTATGTTACTCCCGCTCTGCTTCAGTCCCTTGATTCAAATTTTCAGTAGCACCGGCATTTTACTCCCGCCTCTGCATCCCTCACAATCTAAAAAATATCTGCTCGCCCTTGATCCAAATTTTCAGTAGCCCCGCCTTGTTACTCCCGCCTAGTAAAAATTTCAGTTGCCGCAGTATTTCCTCAAACACCACCTTTCCCACCCCCCGCCCCCATCCACACACACCACACACTCCCCAAAACTTCTGCTCACATAGACGCACACAACCCTCGAAACCATTGGTAGGTCGCTGCCATCGCTGGCGCCTCCATCATCAACATCTGCATGTGTGCTGGCGAGCTCGAGGACTCAATGGCCAAAAAGAGGTTTATCGCGGCCTTTTCGCCCGACACCGGCAAGGTGGTCACTGAGGTGTCCCCATCATCCTCCGCGGGCTCGATCCGCCGTCGCCAGTCCCTCGATCCGCCCGCCGCCGCGCCCCTACGCAGGTTCAAGGACTTCCCCGTCCTCCCGCGGACCCGGCAGCCGACGAGGTCCTACCTCCGGGTCCGGCAGCGGCTGTGGGGGACGTGGGTCGCCGAGATTATAGATCGGTAGACCCACACCCGCCGGTGGCTCAATAGCTTCCACACGACTGAGCCCGCAGCATTGGAGTTCGACCGCTGGCAGGTTCGCTAGCATGGCATGGCGGCTAGGCTCAATTTCCCCTTCGGCACACGTCTGGTCGACCTTGTTCCGCCGGAGCCAGGGGTGGTGATCTTGGCTATGGAACGGGAGGACCGCGAGGCGTAGGAGCACCTCGAGGCCGAGGCCGCCGACGAGGCCTACATGCAATAGCTCCACTGGCAGCATCCGTAGCTCGTGGAGGTGGAGCGGGCAATCTTTGCCGGCGCGGAGGGTGGCGAGGTTATTGCCCTCTCCTCCGATGACGAGGTCGAAGGGGGCGAGGACGATGGCGCGGAGGGCGGCAAGGTTATCGCGCTCTCCTTCGATGACGAGGTCGAAGGCGGCGGCGACGGCGGCGCGGAGGCCGTCGAGGTGGGCCCCAAGGACGAGGAGATCGACGTCGACGAGTGGATGAGTGCCTTCCCCGACGACCCCGACGACGGCACCAGCCTGGACCCGGCTCGCGGCACACCATACATGACGAGGAAGGATATGCTCGACCTCTACTTAGACCAAAAGTAGTTTAGCTTAGTTTAAATTTATGTTTTATGTTTGGTTATGCAAAACTATCTGTGATTATGTTTGAATGCATGCTACTTTCGGTTGAACCTGCTTTGAACTTCATCAAATTGAAGCTTACAACGTTAAGTTTAGGGGATCGACTAGAAAAGGCCATATATATATATATATATATCCACTAAGGGTTTTAGTCCTTTAACTTTTAAAGAATCGGCTAGAGATGGTCTTATGTCTTGTTTTTTCAGTTCTTCACAATGTGATACTCTATATGTGCAACTATTTGCCGTGCAGTTCAATTTCATCAATAACAGTTTCAACAATACCACTTTGAATTACGATATTTGGTTGCTGTTAAGGATATTGGAGTTAACATGCATTTTTTTTAACAATAACTAGTGTACTTTAGACCTGCACAATACCATTTTGAATGACTATTTGCTTGTTTTTAAATGTTATGCCTGATGCAGTTAACACACCTTTCCACTTCTTGTTTTGCTTAACTAGCGTGCTTAAGCCTGCACATTGAAGCTACCATTTGTAGATTATGTTTGGATGATGTTTAGCATGTTGTGCTTAACATGCATTTATATGTACTCATGCAGGACAATATTGAGAACAATGTTGATTTCCATCGAGGTTATTTTCATCGCATTTCTTATATGTACTCACTGTTCAGGATATTGGTAGCTGGTACCATATAGCCTGGGGCTGATAAGGGATTAATTGTCGAATCGGACATTTCACTGAATATATCTGTAACCCATTTATCAGTAGGTTAACTAGGGCCATATTTAATATAACTGAGGCTACATTGCAACATACATTGTACTGAATGACTAAATATGCAATCCCAGGCTATATAGCAACAAGGAAGAGTGTTACCTTAATGTTCTGATGATGTCTAGATATACATGTAATAAAATCTTATATAATGGGATGGAGGGAGTGTTGTACTACATCATTTTTCAATTGTTGTTTAGCTTCTAATATTAACTTGGTGCTTTTAGGTACATATATCATTGCCAAAGTTCCACACTTCGACCCTTTCTGGGGCAATGAGATATTCATGAACCAGCATCAAGTGAGGAAACTGATAAAGATTGTTATTAAAATGGGTCCAAAGACGTCAATCAAACTATTTGTTTACACTTTATGCATGACAACAGTGAACTGCAGGATGGTAAGTAAGAACCATGTAGCCTTCTTTTTACTGCCCGTAACGAGTTGTGTTAGATGACAATGTTTGAATATATTTTCCTTTGCAGTGGATCCTGAAGCAATTTACTCAAGATTACCTCTCAAACTACATGATTGGCGGCTGGCCATCCCAAGGGGTTGAACTAGAGTCGTGCATGCCTTCTTCATCCAGGAGAGCACAATAGGGCCATTCCGCTTCACCTTGTTCAACAACCGGAATGTCCGTCGCCTCTTTCTTTACCATCCGTAATACTACAAGTATAGAACCCTGGTTCATCATTCTTTATTTGGTGCTTATGTAATTCTTAAACATATGTACTTGTGAATAGAATAATGCATTGGTTGTTTGAACCTGATGGATATGAATAAAGCTAAAGCCTACTTTCAACTTTAAATTAGGTACAATTTTAAATAGCAGCAATTAAATTAGGGTGAAATTAGGGTGTGCAGGTCATTATGGTGCACACGGTTAATAAAGCACAGCGTGTGCGATATACATAATAATCCAACACGGTTCACGAAGAGGAAACGTGTGTAACAATGCACACAGTTGTCGTTTGAAGCGTGTGCGATGTCAAACACTATCGCATATGGTGCGGGAAAACTAAATGTGTGTGATTGTCTACCTATTGTACACGGTTTATAATCATGAACTGTTTGTGATGTGCCACGCATCGTAAAACTCCCGTGCCTGGAATGTGCCTGGAAAACTCCCATGCCTGGAATCTGCCTGGATTTAGGTAAAACCACAAAACTCCGACTGCGATGGCAATGCTAGCACAAATGACTAGCAAGGATGAAGCGTTTGGGATATTCGAGATATCGGAAACAGTTATATAGGGACAGTTGTATGCATCAAGGCTCCCTATCCCCGACGGTTTCTGGGTCATGTGGGAAGGACCCCCCTATCACCGTCACTCACTAGGCGATAGTTCCAAATGCCATCGCGGAAAGGGGTTAAAAACCATTTGTATTGCACCAACGCGTACTAGTGCAAGATGATGTCCATGAAAGCATTAGATTACCTTGTCCCTTGACTTACCAACAAGAGGGTTTGTGACTCCTTGAACTAGTGCAAGATGTGGAAGTTGATTGCACTTGTACTCGCCAATATGAATATGAGTGAAGTATGTTGGTGGAGTAACCCTCAAGAACTCTCTAGTTCTTCTTCTTCACGATCCACATCATCTTGATGGGAATCCTTGGAGTTGTAGTCGTACTTGATGAAGTAGAACTTGATGTAGTCATGGGAATCCACATGACCAAGGCCTTTGGATCTTCTTCAAATGCATCAATCTCCTCTTGAAGCTTGTCCTTACCTTTTACCTTGTGGTCTTGTGGTGGAAGATCACCTTGAGCTTGTGTCCCCTTGAAGGAAGTGTTGGGGAACGTAGTATTTCCAAAAAAAATCCTGCGATGACGCAAGATCTATCAAGGAGAACCATAGGAAGGAGGGGGCGCCTCCCCTCCCCCTAGTCCAATTTGGACTAGGACCATGGGGGGCGCGTGACCAGTCCTTGGCTGCCTTCCTCTCACTCCCCTAAGGCCCAATAAGGCCCATTACTTCCCCGGTGGTTCTGATAACCCTTCCGGCACTATGATATTTCTCCGGTGGCCCCCGGAACTCATCCGGTGTCCGAATAACGTCGTCCAATATATAATTCTTTATGTCTCGACCATTTCGAGACTCCTCGACATGTCTGTGATCTCATCCGGGACTCCGAACAAACTTCGGTCATCAAAAAACACATAACTCGTAATACAAATCGTCATCGAACGTTAAGCGTGCGGACCCTACGGGTTCGAGAACTATGTAGACATGACCGAGAAACATCTTCGGTCAATAGCCATTAGGGGAACCTGGATCCTCATATTGGCTCCTACATATTCTACGAAGATCTTTATCGGTCAAACCGCATAACAACATACGTTGCTCCCTTTGTCATCGGTATGTTACTTGGACGAGATTCAATCGTCGGTATCATCATACCTAGTTCGATCTCATTACCGGCAAGTCTCTTTACTCGTTCCATAATATATCATCTCATGAATAACTCTTTAGTCATTTGCTTGCTAGGCTTATTATCATGTGTATTACCGAGAGGGCCCAGAGATACCTCTCCGACAATCGGAGTGACAAATCATAATCTTGATCTATGCCAACACCACAAACACTTTCGGAAACACCTGTAAAGCATATTTATAATCACCCAGTTACGTTGTGACATTTGATAGAACACAAGGTGTTCCTCCGATATTCAGGAGTTGCATAATCTCATAGTCAGAGGAACATGTATAAGTCATGAAGAAAGCAATAGCAATAAAACTAAATGATCATTGTGCTAAACTAACGGATGGGTCTTGTCCATCACATCATTCTCCTAATGACATGATCCCGTTGATCAAATGACAACACATGTCTATGGTTAGGAAACCCAACCATCTTTGATTAACGAGCTAGTCTAGTAGAGGCATACTAGGGACACTCTGTTTTTTCTATTTATTCACACATGTATCAAGTTTCTAGTTAACACAATTCTAGCATGAATAAAAGACATTTATCATGATATATAAGGAAATATAAATAACAACTTTATTATTGCCTCTAGGGCATATTTCCTTCTATCTCCCACTTTCACTAGAGTCAATAATCTAGATTACATAGTAATGATTATAACACCCATGGACTCTTGGTGATGATCATGTTTTGCTCGTGGAAGAGGCTTAGTCAACGGGTCTGCGACATTCAGATCAGTATGTATTTTGCAAATCACTATGTCACCCTCCTTGACTTGATCGCGGATGGAGTTGAAGCGTCTCTTGAGGTGCTTGGTTCTCTTGTGCAACCTGGATTCCTTCGCCAGGGCTATTGCTTCAGTGTTGTCACAAAAGATTTTCATTGGATCCAATGCATTAGGTATTACACCTAGATCAAATATGAACTCCTTCATCCAGACTCATTCATTTGCGGCTTCTGAAGTAGCTATGTACTCCGCTTCACACGTAGATCCCGCCACGACGCTCTGCTTGGCACTACACCAACTGAGAGCTCCACCATTCAACAAAAATACGTATCTGGTTTGTGACTTAGAGTCATCCGGATCAGTGTCAAAGCTTGCATCAACGTAACCATTTACAACGAGCTCTTTGTCATCCCCATAAATGAGAAACATATCCTTCATCATTTTTAGGTACTTCAGGATGTTATTGACCGTTGTCCAGTGCTCCACTCCTGGATTACTTTGGTACCTCCCTGCCAGACTTATATCAAGGTACACATCAGGTCTGGTACACAGCATTGCATACATGATAGAACCTATGGCTGAAGAATAGGGAATGACTTCCATTTTCTCTCTATCTTCTGAAGTGGTCGGGCAATGAGTCTTACTCAACTTCACACCTTGTAACACAGGCAAGAACCTTTTCTTTGATTGATCCATTTTGAACTTCTTCAAAACTTTATCAAGGTATGTGCTTTGTGAAAGTTCAATTAAGCGTCTTGATCTATCTCTATAGATCTTGATGTCCAATATATAAGCAGCTTCACCGAGGTCTTTCATTGAAAAATTCTTATTCAACTATCCTTTTATGCTATCCAGAAATTCTACATCATTTCCAATCAACAATATGTCATCCATATATTATATCAGAAATGCTACAGAGCTCCCACTCACTTTCTTGTAAATACAGGCTTCTCCAAAAGTCTGTATAAAACCACATGCTTTGATCACTTCATCAAAGCGTATATTCCAACTCCAAGATGCTTCCACCAGTACACAAGTGGACTGCTGGAGCTTGCACACTTTGTTAGCACCTTTAGGTTCGACAAAACCTTCTGGTTGCATCATATACAACTCTTCTTTGAGATATCCATTAAGGAATGCAGTTTTGACATCCATTTGCTAGATTTCATAATCACAAAATGCGGCAATTGCTAACATGATTCAGACAGACTTAAGCATGTGGATCTTGTCCTTGCTATATAATCACTAGTTCCATCATTAGCTCATGATCCATAGTTCAAAATTTTGGCACATGATCCAATGCAAGTTTCTGCCTTCTCTGAAATTGTGCAAAGGAAGTGCCTTATTCCTAATTCCTATTAAGATGCAATTTGGTAGGGTGATTAACCTTGAAAATCACCCGTGAATACCAAAGATGAGCTCAATCCATTCATCCTAGCTCCCTGTGCAATTTTTCAAAGTTACTGACCAGATTGTAACTTTGTGAAGGAAGTACCCTCATAGAGTTTCAAATGAGATGAAACTTTTCCATCCTCTCAAGTATTCCAAATCATTAGCCTCCACCTAAATTCATCTCATTTCATTGAGCTATGTGAGCACAGTAGCCATTCTTGTTTTCTGCCCAAATTTTCAGTTTGTGAAGCAAGTATATTTTATCTTGCTCCATTATGGCTGAAAATATTACTAGACCTTCTATTATCCATATAACCCACCTACCCAAGATTTTGGATCATTTCATGTAGCCAATATTTTCCTAGAATTTTCCTAATTTCTGGTCATAAGTAATGCTTGTGAAACAAGAACCAATTTGGCAAGTCCAATTGGTACGATATTTTTGCAGCATCTACATATGACCAAATCAGGAAGCTTTGCCAAGTTTTAGCCCAATCCAACACTCTTAGTGAGTGCTCCTTCATCATTTGTTTTCTGGGTCAAATTTGGCGGTTGCACTACAACTATGCTAAATACTTGACCAAATGCTCTCAAAACTCCCAGGATCTTAGTCCTTGCTACCATAAACCTCCCTGAAAACAATTTTACTCCTTAAGCTCACTACGTTGATCACAAAAGAGTGGTCAAGTTTGCTACATCAAACTTGTCGAGCTTGTTCCCATTTGCTCATTACACCTCTGCCTGTGCCATCACCTTACCATTAATGAGCCTTGGAAGAACTTCTCCACTGACAAGGTTTGGCACTTAGTTGACGACTAGAGCGCGCGATGTCGGTGGTGACCATGGGTGGAGCCGGCCAAATCGGTGGTCTAGCCATAGTTGGCCACAGTAGCGCATCCCCGGCCGGTTCTGGCTCGTCCCAGCATGTCCAACAGCTCAGCCTCATCGTCACCCTGCGCCTTGACCCGTTTCCCCCTTTGTCTACTTCCTCTTTGAGCTGTCGCCGTCGCCGAGCATAGTGAGCTCCCGGGTGCGCCGTCGTTTCCCCCCGGTGTCCGTTTCCTCCTCTTGTTCGCGAGCACTGCTCGACTCCGTGAGCTCCTGCGCGTCGTCTGCATCCCCCTCGTTGCCTTCCCGCTGCTTCCCGTGAGCTTTGGCCACGCGTGCGCATCGCTGGCGCACGGACACGTCGCCAGCCGCGTGTCACCTCGCCCGTCCCTCTAGAACTCGTCCCTGCGTCTATATTAGCATCCCTCGAGCTCTCTCGCAGCTCACGACCTCTCCCAAGCATCTCCCCGAGCTCCCGAGCTTCTCTGACCCCTCCCCATCGCCATGGCTGCCGCCGATCCCCATGGCCAGTTTCTCCCCATGGCCCTTCACCCTCCTTTACTTCGGCGTCCCCGACCCCTTGGATCCTATGGAGACGTCGTCCCCTCTCTCCGACGTAGGAGCACCGCCGGCGCACCTCCCCTTGAAGCTCTCTGGTCGCCGCGGCCTCCCCGTGGAGCCAGCGCCGTGGGCCACGTCGGGCGACCCCGCGACCACCTACGGGCACGGCGTGGAGTGGCGGAGCCCCTCCGCTTGTCCGCCGTCCCCGGGGAGCAGTGAGGCGACCACCAGGCCAGCGGCCGACCGCCCCTGTTCTCTGCGTCGCGATGGAGACGAAGACCCAGGAGGAGGAGGGAAAACTCACGGTGGGCCCCGCACATCAGCCTCTCAGGCGCTGACCGGATGGGCCCGTTGACCTATTAAGTGGAAACGTACTCGGGGAAGTGCGCCTCTCCCAGGCGAAGGCGTATTCTGCCCCGACCTCAGGCTGGGATACGTTTTCCCTGCGCGAAAGCGTATTCTGTAAAATGCGCTTTCTGTCTAGCCCACCAGACGAAGCGGCTAAATTGTGAACGTTCACCCGTTAAGGCCAGAAATGTATATATTTTTATTCGATTTCTTCCTAACGAATGAACGGCCGTAAATTTTCAACCGTAGCTCCGATCGAGGTGATTCTAGCGTTCACATTCTCTATTCATCGCACTCTTTCCGTTGGTATCATTTTCATTATGTTTTCACACAGTGAAAATGACCACTTTGCCCTTGCACGTAAACAGCCCCCTCCGAGAGAGAACTATTTCCGGCAACTCTTTCCGTGATCGTTTCACGCTTTTCCCCGGAGTATTTGTCGACCCCGGGCAAGCCAACCTCTTATCATAAGCCCCAAACTTGCATGTTGACTTTGCTTGCACCTCATGTGTGTGTTTAGTTGCCGTAGTTTCCTGTCTGTTTCATCTGTCGTTATTTCAGTAGTACTATATGTTATTAGGTGCCATGCATGCTTGTGTTTCATAAAATAAGTTGACCTACTAAACTAATGTTGTTACTGATAATATCATGCATCTGTTTAGTTTCATGTTAGTAGTATCAATGTTATGATAATTTTGTTACACTGTGAAGATTGCTAGTACTTGGTATTGCCATGTTTCGCATGCTATCATTGTTCATTTGAAAAGCTTGATGTTTTGTTTTGCATCTGTATGTTGCATGATAGTTGTTGCATTCATGTTAATAATGCTCACATGATGATTGATGATGGAGAGGCTAATAATATGACTTAATAACAAACCTCCTCTGTCATCATTGGGATATCATAGTGCCACCCAAATTGATCTTTCTCCAATGCAACCACATTTACCTTATGGGAAGGTCCTAGCTGGGTCTATTGTCATGCCTCTCGCCGGTGCCTCCCGCGAGGGAAGGTTATGGGCACGCGCTACCCTGATCAGGTAGGCGGACATAACCTTGTGTGCTCGTTTTTTTATGGTACCTTGTCCCCGTTTGGGACCGTTTTGCCACGACGGTGGCCGTTGGTGTCTTAGGTAGACACGGGGCCACCCAAGACTGAACCCCAAGGGGGTGTTGGTCGGAGTGGCTGGGAGAGTGTCATGGCAGTAGCTTGGTTTTGTCGGAACGCTTTGGTCCGCACGTATGGGAGTGCGAGGCCAGGGTTCTGTAGTGTGGGTAAAGTGGGCTAGCTCTACAGAGTGTATTTAAATCTATCGATAGCCACGTCCTCGGTCATGGGCACCAGTTCGTAGTAGGTCACACTATCAGGTCTTGGTCGAAGTGGAGGGTAAACCTAAAATAACTAATTGGATAAATAATGTGTAACGAATGTGGTGATGAATTGGACTATGTGACAGTCATGAGTAATCACGATGATGATTTGGTATGACCACGAGATGAGGTCTCGGTGAATGCTGAACCAAGTACGGTTCCGTTCGCGATCCGCAAATGATCATCGCTTGGTTGCGAGGCAACCCGTTGGTAAGAGAGCCCGAGAGACTCAGTGCACAAGTTTATCTACATTGCATGAGTAATATGTTGTTATTCACATTTAAAGAACCATGGTAGAATAGTAGATGATTGCATAAAGTGTCATGTGTGTTTGCAATGGATATGACTGGTAGTTTACTTTCAGTATAGTTTTCATGATGCCATGCCATGTCTTGATTGACTTATGCCATGTTTTGAGATGCCATGCTTTGTTTCGCCATTGCCATGTTAGAAGTAGGTTTGATCTGCCATTTCCATGCTAGTATATGCCATGATGTTGTTCATGCTTGTGTTGATCCATGCCTCTAGTTAATATCTTGCCATGCTTAGTTTCGGCTATGAGGTAGGTTTTTGCAGACACTTGGTTCTTGCTTTGTCATATGTTTGTTTGGATGCTATGTATTTGGTTGTCTTGTAAGTAAATTCAATGTACTGACCTGGCATGTCATGCTAGTTTTGTAGGTCATGCCCAAGTGATTCGCTTGTTCCGTCGTGCTAGGCCGTTATCTTGCCAATCCTGTGAGTTATGGAGTCTGGCCAGAGTGAGACGCTGCCAAACCAAGACTTTCGCCGCCATTTAAATAGACTTCCACTGCCATGTAAATAGCCTTAGGGCTATGCCAGATAATTGTATTCATCAATGATGTAATCTTATACACATGTATTTGATGAATATTGTTGTACCTGGAATGCTGTACCATGGACATGTCATGCGTCAGGTATTATCCTGGGCTGACGTGCGAAGGCCCCCTGCTCCATGCGGATCGGGGTGCCACGGGAGATGGTATCAGAGTAGCCAGGCTGGCATAGATTATCCTAGCATGAGATCACCGCTACCATTAAACCCGTAATGACCCTAAGGGATTTGACCCATCCCTGGCATCTGGCATGGCCACTGTTAATCAACAGGTGGCGTAGTCGGGACCGACACGTCCTCACCCCGCTGTCCCCGCCTAGTTATTCGTGGAACGAATGGCGACCCTATCCTTTCTGGTCGGCCGCACCACTTACCCCTCGCCATTAAGGGTAAGGGGGGCACACCATGCGGGCAGGTCCCCGCATAGCTGCCTATAAAATCCCCTTTTCGCTAGCCGGACCACTCACTCCTCAGTCAGCCATGTCCCTCCAAATAAGCCTAGCTAGTAACACTAGTAACACACCAGCCATGGCTAGCACCCTAAAAGCTCCCAAGTTTTACACCCGCACCTTCACTGTCAACCACCCTGGCTTTCCACCTCTTCTTACTGAGATGCTCACCAAAGCCTTTGGTTGTAACGCTAGCCCCGTTTACCTGGTGTTTCAATCGACACTCGTCCCTCACCTTCACCGCTATGATGCTAGAGTACACATCTGCCCAGGTCCCGCAGCAGATGGTCAGCCCTTGGTTTTTCAGGGCAGAGCCATGCCCACTACTGATTTGGCTATTTAGGCCGCTGCTGTGGAGGCCATCCTACACCTTCGAACCAAGTTCTCGCAAGTGGCAGAGAGGCGGAAGTTCTGCTTTTTCCCCATTATGGCAGAAGCAGGAATGCAACCTTCTCCCGCTATCCAAGGAGATGACCCCGCAATCGCTCGCCTGGTGCAATATATCACTGCCTAGGGGATGATGATTTCTAATATGCTTGCCAAATTTATAACCCTGGACAATGATGCGGTACGAGTTGTCAAGGAAGCTTATCGTGAGTCTCGTAGATTCGCATCTCAAGTTCTTCACCCCATGCCATCCAAACCAGTGCTACCTTCTTGGCATGTGTTGTGGCCTAGACCAACCCCCATCACCCTCAACCAGGCTCTTTACTGAATCCATCAGCAGCATTTGCTTGGATCAACTTCAGCCACAACCCCAGCAGTCGAATCCCATCCCATAGTGTTGTCGGACGATGAAGATGGAGATTGGTTCAGTCTTCGTCCTCTAGGAGAGTCCCAGCAAGGCCAGTCCTCTGCATGACCTCAGTCACGCAGTGTGATGATTCTGCAAGTAGGCCAGTCAGTATGTTCATTCTCGATATGAGGATAGAACTATGTATCGCGGAGTAAGTAGTTTCGTTCAGCGCGTAGAGCGTTCGTGCTTTGGTGTATACTGTAATCCGTATGCTGTATGTTTTCGTGCTTTTGTTTTCGTGGTTGTTTTTGCTTGTATCTCTGTCAAGCGGAAATGTTTGACAGTGTTGACACTGTGTGTTAGCAAGATTTTAATCAGTACGGCAGATACACTAAAAACAACATTGGCTCGTCCTGGGTCTTTAATATAATGCGCACTGGTGTAGGTATATGTATACCAGGAGTACATATACCCACTAGCATTAAAACACCTTAGAATGATTTATCTGGTGGGTTTTTCATTGCATGTTTATTGCATTTGTTCGCTAGTTTAGATTATACTGCGTATTGCACGCACACCCAGTTAACCCACGAGTACATTCACGCAGTACTCGTGGGAATGCAAAGTCACATACCCCTCTCTTTATCGGTGCACACCTCATGTGCCCGATTTTCCCAAAACCAGAGCCTCGCAGATGGCATTTCCATCTGGCAAATGCTCATCTCTAATTCGTGTTCCCGATTTCATTTCCGTAGGAACACTTCTAGCTTTATTTCACTCGAACCAGTACATCGATCACAATACAAATTTCAACTCCGATTCTACCTCGACACCTACTTTTTCGTGGAGCCATCCGCGAAATTGTTCCGTACCACAGTGTGCATCCTGAGCTGGCGCAGCCACCTCACCTGCATCTGGACCCCACCACCACCCACACCTCTGCCTTGCTTAACGCAGGCAAGTCACCACCCCGCTCCACCGCAGCATGCAATTACTTCGCCGGTGCAAAGCAGCGAAGGATCAAGCGTGGCGGAGGACCACGTAGTGCACCATCTTCTCCCGCACCTCGATCCACCGCACCAAGCCGTGCATTGTCCCGAGCCTGCTCGTTCCTGATGAGTATCACCAGGAGGAACGACGAGCCGATCAGCGTGCCCCGTAGAGCAGCTAGGAACCACCGCAGCGCACCAGGAACACAGCCTCACCGAAGGAGCTTGGCTCGATCCCGTCCTAACCGAAGAGGTAGTAGAGCGGCATTGCGTTGGTGTGTTGGAGGAGAGTCGCGCTGCCGTCTTTCATAGCCCAACCCCAGTGTACGGTGAGCGAGGTCCAGGAAAATTGCTCGTCGCCCGATCACCAGCGTCCAAGAGGCAAATCCGCTAGCAGTGCCGATAAGGTGCTGGCCCACGACGTGAGTGCTCGCTGCACTGCCGCCGTGCACGCCACGCACTACGGCACTAGGGTTCTCATCACCCTAGGGGCTAGATGCGCGATGTGCCAAGCCACACACGGAGCAGCGACGAAGATGAAGCAGCAAGCCGGAGGTAGAAGAAGGAGGCTGCCAGTGGGCCCTGGACCCACGTGTCAGCAGGTGAAACCACTGTTCATTGGGGTGCATCCAGCATTTATCGGGAGTCTGATCTCGGGTGCCCCTAGCTGTGGAGGTAACCCTGTTTTGCCCATATCTCTCTCTGGGTGTACCAATTATCGGTACCCCAACTCGTCTGTATCTAACCAAAGGGTTAAATTCAACCCAGAGGTTTTTTCCCGGAACGGGTGTCTTTTCCTTATTGATGTAACCCTAGAAATCTTGAGGACGAGATTCTTTTTAAGGGGGAGGGGGGTTGTAACAACCACAAAATTGGGTTGTCAATTTTTGTGCTGTTATTTCTTCCCGACAATCTTTTTTTTAATTTTCTCATGAGTTTGTTGGATGACTCAGAGAATTCTTGCCATTTCCAACCATTCAAAACCTTGCTCATGACTTTGTCAATGGGCAAGACCTCATTTTCATCATCTCAAATCCTCTCAAACCCTAATTCCAAAATTTTGCAATTTGAATATGGCCTTTGTGATTACAAAGGAGCCATCATTTTCCTTGATCTGTTGATCATGCCATCTGTTCCAAGAGAACCTCCTATCCTTGTAATCCTTGGATATGCAAAAATATTGCTAAGTCCCATGCAATATTTTCGAATTATGATTTATTCCTTTTCTTGCCTTTCTGAGGAATATAATCCAAAGGCATATCTAGTCAACTCCTAAATTCACGAGAATGGGTGGGGATGATGTTCATGTCTAATCCAAGCTCTGGCAAAGATATTGGCCAAAATTAAATATGCAAAATTGCCTTTTTTCCTATTTAATACCAATATTGCATTTATGCCATTTTCCAAAGGAACTACTATTTTTATAGCAGAGAAATTTCCCACATAAATTGTGGGGCTTGTCCTTGCTATATAATCACTAGTTCCATCATTATCTCATGATCCACAGTTCAAAATTTTGGCACATGATCCAATGCAAGTTTCTGCCTTCTCTGAAATTTTGCAAAGGAAGTGCCTTATTCCTAATTCCTATTGAGCTGCAATTTGGCAGAGTGAGTAACCTTGATAAATCACCCATGAATACCAAAGATGAGCTCAATCCATTCATCCTAGCTCCCTGTGCATTTTTTCAAAGTTTCTGACCAGATTGTAACTTTGTGAAGTAAGTACTCTCATAGAGTTTCAAAATGAGATGAAACTTTTCCATCCTCTCAAGTATTCCAAATCATTAGTCTCCACCTAAATTCAGCTCATTTCGTTGAGCTATGTGAGCACAGTAGCCATTCTTGTTTTCTGCCCAAATTTTTAGTTTGTGAAGCAAGTATATTTTATCTTGCTCCATTATGGTTGAAAATATTCCTAGACCTTCTCTTATCCATATAACCCACCTACCCAAAATTTTGGATCATTACATGTAGCCAATATTTTCCTGGAATTTCCTAAGCTTTTGGTCAGAAGTAATGCTTGTGAAACAAGTACCAATTTGGCAAGTCCAATTGGTATGATATTTTTGCAGCATCTACATATGACCAAATCAGGAAGCTTTGCCAAGTTTTAGCCCAATCCAACACTCTTAGTGAGTGCTCCTTCATCATTTGTTTTCTGGGTCAAATTTGGCAATTGCACTACAACTATGCTAAATACTTGACCAAATGATCTCAAAACTCCTAGGATCTTAGTCCATGCTTCCCTAAACCTCCCTGACAACAATTTTACTTCTTAAGCTCACTACGTTGATCACAAAAGAGTGGTCAAGTTTGCTACAACAAACTTGTCGAGCTTGTTCCCCTCTGCTCACTGCACCTATGCCTGTGCCATCACCTCACCATTAATGATCCTTGGAAGGAATTCTCGGCTGACAATGTTTGGCACTTAGTTGATGACCAGAGCGCGCGATGTCGGTGGTGACCACGAGTGGAGCCGGCCGTCTAGCCACTGTTGGTCCCAGCATGTCCAACAGCTCAGCCTCATCGTCGCCGTGCGCCTTGCCCTGTTTCCCCCTTCCTATGCTTCCTCTTTGAGCCGTTGTCGTCGCCGAGCACAGTGAGCTCCCGGGTGCACCGTCGTTTCCCATCGGTGTTCGTTTCCTTCTCTTGTCCGCGAGCATTGCTCGACTCCGTGACCTCCTGTGCGTTGTCCGCATCCCCCTCGTCGCCTTCCCGCCGCTTCCCGTGAGCTTTGGCCGCGCGTGCGCGTCGCCGGCGCACGGACACGTCGCTAGCCGCGTGTCACCCCGCCCCTCCCTCTAGAACTCGTCCCTGCGTCTATATAAGCAGCCCTCGAGCTCTCTCGCAGCTCACAACCCCTCCCAAGCCTCTCCCCCGAGCTCCCGAGCTTCTCTGACCCCTCCCCATCACCATGGCCGCTGCCGATCCCCACAGCCAGTTCCTCCCCGCGGCCCTTCCCCCTCCTTTTCTTCGACGTCCCCGACCCCCTGGATCCAACGGAGACGCCATCGTCCCTCTCTCTGGCGTAGGAGCACCGCCGGCGGGCCTCCCCTTGAAGCTCTCTGGCCGCCGCGGCCTCCCCGTGGAGCCAGCGCCGTGGGCCATGCCGGGTGACCCCGCGACCACCTACGGGCGCGGCGTGGAGTGGCGGAGCCCCTTCGCTTGTCTGCCGTCCCCGGGGAGCAGCGAGGCGACGACCAGGCTGGCGGTCGGCCGCCCCTGTTCTCTGTGTCGCGATGGAGAAGAAGACCCAGGAGGAGGAGGGAAAAGTCACGATGGGCCCCGCGCATCAGCCTCTCAGGCGCTGACCGGACGGGCCCGTTGACCTGTTAAGTGGAAACGTACTCGGGGAAGTGCGCCTTTCCCGAGCGAAGGCGTATTTTGCACCGACCTCGGGATGAGATACGTTTTCCCTGCGCGAAAGCGTATTCTATAAAATGTGCTTTCTGTCTAGCCCGCCAGCCGAAGCGGCTAAATTGTGAACGTTCACCCGTTAAGGCCAGAAATGTATAGATTTTTATTCAATTTCTGCCTAACGAACGAACGGCCGTAACTTTTCAACCGTAGCTCCGATCGAGGTGATTCCAGCGCTCACGTTCTCTATTCATCGCGCTCTTTCCGTTGGTATCATTTTCATTATGTTTTCGCATAGTGAAAATGACCACTTTGCCCTTGCATGTAAACAGCCCCCTCCGAGAGAGAACTGTTTTCGGCAACTCTTTCCGCGATCGTTTCACGCTTTTCCTCGGAGTATTTGTCGACCCCGGGCAAGCCAACCTCTTATCATAAGCCCCGAACTTGCATGTTGACTTTGCTTGCACCTCGTGTGTGTGTTTAGTTGTCGTAGTTTCCTGTCTGTTTCATGTGTCGTTATTTCAGTAGTACTATAAGTTATTAGGTGCCATGCATGCTTGTGTTTCATAAAATAAGTTGACCTGCTAGTTTAATGTTGTTACTGATAATATCATGCCTTTGTTTAGTTTCATGTTAGTAGTATCAATGTTACGATAATTTTGTTACACACCGAAGATTGCTAGTACTTGGTATTGCCATGTTTCGCATGCTATCATTGTTCATTTGAAAAGCTTGATGTTTTTTTGCATCCGTATGTTTCATGATAGTTGTTGCATTCATGTTAATAATGCTCACATGATGATTGATGATGGAGAGGTTAATAATATGACTTAATAACAAACCTCCTCTGTCATCATTGGGACATCATAGTGCCACCCAAATCGAGCTTTCTCCAATGCAACCACATTTACCTTATGGGAAGGTCCTAGCTGGGTCTATTGTCATGCCTCTCGCCGGTGCCTCCCGCGAGGGAAGGTTATGGGAACGCGCTACCCTGATCAGGTAGGCGGACATAACCTTGTGTGCTCGTTTTTTATGGTACCTTGTCCCCCTTTGGGACCATTTTGCCATGACGGTGGCCGTTGGTGTCTTAGGTAGACACAGGGCAACCCAAGACTGAATCCCAAGGGGGTGTTTGTCGGAGTGGCTGGGAGAGTGTCATGGCAGTAGCTCGGTTTTGCGGAACGCTTTGGTCCACATGTATGGGAGTGCGAGGCCAGGGTTTCGTAGTGTGGGTAAAGTGCGCTACCTCTGCAGAGTGTATTTAAATCTATCGATAGTCACGTCCTCGGTCATGGGCACCAGTTCGTAGTAGGTCACACTATCAGGTCTCGCTCGAAGTGGAGGATAAACCTAAAATAACTAATTGGATAAATAATGTGTAACGAATATGGTGATGAATTGGACTATGAGACAGTCATGAGTAATCACGATGATGAGTTGGTATGACCACGAGACGAGGTCTCGGTGAATGCTGAACCAAGTATGGTTCCGTTCGCGATCCGCAAATGATCATCGCTTGGTTGCGAGGCAGCCCATTGGTAAGAGAGTACTAAAGACTCAGTGCACAAGTTTATCTACATTGCATGAGTAATATGTTGTTATTCGCATTTAAAGACCCATGGTAGAACAGTAGATGATTGCCTAAAGTGTCATGTGGGCTTGCAATGGATATGACTGGTAGTTTACTTTCAGTATAATTTTCATGATGCCATCCCATGTCTTGATTGACTTATGCCATGTTTTGAGATACCATGCTTTGTTTCGCCATTGCCATGTTAGAAGTAGGTTTGATATGACATTTCCATGCTAGTATATGCCATGATGTTGTTCATGCTTGTGTTGATCCATGCCTCTAGTTAATATCTTACCATGCTTAGTTTCGGCTATTAGGTTGGTTTGTGTAGACGCTTGGTTCTTGCTTTGTCATCTGTTTGTTTGGATGCTATTGTTGGGGAACGTAGTATTTCAAAATTTTCCTACGATGACGCAAGATCTATCTACCAGATGCATAGCAACGAGAGAGGAGAGTGTGTCTACGTACCCTCGTAGACCGGGAGCGGAAGCGTCTAGTGACGCGGTTGATGTTGTCAAACTTCTTCGCGATGCAACCGATCAAGCACCGAACGTACGAAGCCTCCGCGTTCATCACACGTTCAGCTTGATGACATCCCACGAGCTCTTGATCCACTAGAACCTCGCGAGAGAGTTTCGTCAGCACGACGGAGTGGTGACGGAGATGATGAAGCTACCGGCGCAGGGCTTTGCCTAAGCACTGCAACAGTATGACCGAGGTGTGTTTCTGTGGAGAGGGGCACTGGACACGGTTGGGAGAGATCAATTGATCAACTTGTGTGTCTATGGGGTGCCTCTACCCCCGTATATAAAGGAGTGGAGGAGGGGGAGGGCCGGCCCTCTCTATGGCGGCCGCCGCCCCTCCCCTTAGTCCAATTCAGACTAGGCCTTGGGGGGCATAGCCTTCCTCTTCTCTCTTTCCCCTAAAGCCCAATAAGGCCCATATACTCCTCAGCGAATTCCCGTAACCCTACGTTACTCCGAAAAATACCCGAATCACTCAGAACCTTTCCGATGTCCGAATATAGTCGTCCAATATATCGATCTTTACATCTCGACCATTTCAAGACTCCTCGTCATGTCCCCGATCTCATCCGGGACTCCGAACTACCTTCGGTACATCAAAACACATAAACTCATAATACCGATCGTCATCAAACATTAAGCGTGCGGACCCTACGGGTTTGAGAACTATGTAGACATGATCGAGACTCATCTCCGGTCAATAACCAATAGCGGAACCTGGATGCTCATATTGGCTCCTACATATTCTACGAAGATCTTTATCGGTCAAACCGCATAACAACATACGTTGTTCCCTTTGTCATCGGTATGTTACTTTCCCGAGATTCGATCGTCGGTATCACCATACCTAGTTAATCTCGTTACCGGCAAGTCTCTTTACTCATTCCGTAATACATCATCTCGTGACTAACTCATTAGTCATTTGCTTGCAAGGCTTATTATGATGTGTATTACCGAGAGGGCCCGCAGATACCTCTCCGACACTCGGAGTGACAAATCATATTCTTGATCTATGCCAACACCACGAACACCTTTGGAGACACCTGTAGAGCATCTTTATAATCACCCAGTTACGTTGTGACGTTTGATAGCACACAAGGTGTTCCTCCGGTATACGGGAGTTGCATAATTTCATAGTCATAGGAACATGTATAAGTCATGAAGAAAGCAATAGCAGTAAAACTAAACGATCATAGTGCTAAGCTAACGGATGGGTCTAGTCCATCACATCATTCTCCTAATGATGTGACCCCATTGATCAAATGACAACTCATGTCTATGGTTAGGAAACATAACCATCTTTGATCAATGAGCTAGTCTAGTAGAGTCATACTAGGGACACTTTATTTTGTCTATGTATTCACACATGTACTAAGTTTCCGGTTAATACAATTCTAGCATGAATAATAAACATTTATCATTATATAAGGAAATAAATAATAACTTTATTATTGCCTCTAGGGCATATTTCCTTCAGTCTCCCACTTGCACTAGAGTCAATAATCTAGTTCACATCTGTGATTTAATACCGATAGTTCACATCGTTATGTGAATAACACCCATAGTTCACATCGCCATGTGACCAATACCCAAAGGGTTTACTAGAGTCAATAATCTAGTTCACATCGCTATGTGATTAACACCCAATAGTAGTAAGGTGTGATCATGTTTTGCTTGTGAGAGAAGTTTAGTCAACGGGTCTGACGCATTCAGATCCGTATGTATTTCGCAAATTTCTATGTCTACAATGCTCTGCATGGTGATACTCTAGGTTATTGCTCCCACTTCCAATATGCATCCAGATTGATACTTAGAGTCATCTGGATTAGTATAAAGCTTGCATCGGTGTAACTCTTTACGAAGAACTCTTTATCACCTCCATAATCGAGAAACATTTCCCTAGTCATCCAGTAACTAAGGATAATTTTGACTGATGTCCAGTGATCTACTCCTGGATCACTTTTGTACCTCCTTGCCAAACTCATGGTAAGGTACACAACATGGCATACTTTATAGAACCTATGGCTGAGGCATAGGGAATGGCTTTCATTCTTTCTCTATCTTCTGCCGATGTCGGGCTTTGAGTCTTACTCAACTTCATACCTTACAACTCAGGAAAGAACTCCTTCTCTGACTGAACCATTTTGAACTACTTCAAAAACTTGTCAAGGTATGTACTCATTGAAAAAACTAATCAAGCGTCTCGATCTATCTCTATAGATATTGAGGCTCAATATGTAAGCAACTTTACCGAGGTTTTTCTTTGAAAAAAACTCCTTTCAAACACTCCTTTATGCTTTCCAGAAAATTCTACATCATTTCTGATCGACGATATGTCATTCACATATACTTATCAAAAAGGCTGTAGTGCTCCCACTCACTTTCTTGTAAATGTAGGCTTCACCGCAAGTCTGTATAAAACTATATGCTTTGATCAATTTATCAAAGCATATATTCCAACTCTGAGATGCTTGCACCACTCCATAGATGGATCGCTAGACCTTGCACACTTTGTTAGCACCTTTAGGATCGACAAAACCTTCTGGTTGCATCATATACAACTCTTCTTTAAGATAACCATTCAGGAATGCAGTTTTGACATCCATTTGCCAGATTTCATAATCATAAAATGCGGCAATTGCTAACATTATTCGGACAGACTTAAGCATCGCTACGGGTGAGATAGTCTCATCGTAGTCAACTCCTTGAACTTGTCGAAAAACTTTTGCAACAAGTCGAGCTTTGTGAACAGTAACATTACCGTCAGCGTCGGTCTTCCTCTTGAACATCCATTTATTTTCGATGGCTTGCCAATCATCGGGCAAGTCAACCAAAGTCCACACTTTGTTCTCATACATGGATCCCATCTCAGATTTCATGGCCTCAAGCTATTTTGCGGAATCTGGGCTCATCATCGCTTCCTCATAGTTCGTAGGTTCATCATGGTCTAGTAACATGATTTCCAGAACCGGGTTGCCGTACCAGTCTGGCGCGGAACGTACTCTGGTTGATCTACGAAGTTCAGTAGTAACTTGATCTGAAGTTTCATGATCATCATCATTAGCTTCCTCACTAATTGGTGTAGGAATCACTGGAACTAGTTTCCATGATGTACTACTTTCCAATTCGGGAGAAGGTACAATTACCTCATCAAGTTCCACTTTCCTCCCACTCACTTCTTTCGAGAGAAAATCCTTCTCTAGAAAGGATCCATTCTTAGCAACGAATATCTTGCCTTCGGATCTGTGATAGAAGGTGTACCCAACATTCTCTTTTGGGTATCCTATGAAGACACATTTCTCCGACTTGGGTTCGAGCTTATCAGGTTGAAGCTTTTTCACATAAGCATCGCAACCCCAAACTTTAAGAAACAATAACTTTGGTTTCTTGCCAAACCATAGTTCATAAGGTGTCTTCTCAACGGATTTAGATGGTGCCCTATTTAACGTGAATGCAGCTGTCTTTAATGCATAACCCAAAATGATAGTGGTAAATCGGTAAGAGACATCATAGATCGCACCATATCTAATAAAGTGTGGTTACGACATTCGGACACACCGCTATGCTGTGGTGTTCCGGGTGGCGTGAGTTGTAAAACTATTCCACATTGTTTCAAGTGAAGACCAAAATCGTAACTCAAATATTCACCTCCACGATCAGATCGTAGAAACTTTATTTTCTTGTTACGATGATTCTCTACTTCACTCTGAAATTCTTAGAACTTTTAAAATGTTTCAGACTTGTGCTTCATCAAGTAGATATACCCATATCTGCTCAAATCATCAGTGAAGGTCAGAAAATAACGATACCTGCCGCGACCTTCAACACTCATCGGTCCACATACATCAGTATGTATGATTTCCAACAAATCTGTTGCTCGCTCCATTGTTCCGGAGAACGGAGTTTTAGTCATCTTGCCCATGAGGCATGGTTCGCAAGCACCAAGTGATTCATAATCACGTGACTCCAAAAGTCCATCACTATGGAGTTTCTTCATGTGCTTTACACCAATATGACCTAAACGGCAGTGCCAAAAATAAGTTGCACTATCATTATTAACCTTGCATCTTTTGGCTTCAATATTATGAATATGTGTATCACTACGATCGAGATTCAACAAACTATTTTCATTGGGTGTATGACCATCGAAGGCTTTATTCATGTAAACAGAATAACAATTATTCCATGACTTTAAATGAATAACCGTATTGCAATAAACATGATCAAATCATATTCATGCTCACCGCAAATGCCAAATAACATTTATTTAGGTTCTACACTAATCCCGAAAGTATAGGGCGTGTGCGATGATGATCATATCAATCTTGAAACCACTTCCAACACACATCGTCACTTCACCTTTAACTAGTCTCTATTCATTCTGCAACTCTCGTTCTGAGTTACTAATTTAGCAACTGAACTGGTATCAAATACCCAGGGGTTGCTATGAACACTAGTAAAATACACATCAATAATCTGTATATCAAATATACCTTTGTTCACTTTGCCATCCTTCTTATTCGCCAAGTATCTAGGGCAGTTCCACTTCGAGTGACCATTTCCTTTGCAGTAGAAGCACTTAGTTTCAGGCTTGAGTTTATCTTTGGGTTTCTTCACGGGAGTGACAACTTGCTTGTCATTCTTTTTGAAGTTCCCTTTTTATCCCTTTGCCCTTTACTTGAAACAAGTGGTCTTGTTAACCATCAACACTTGATGCTCTTTCTTGATTTCTACCTTCGCCGATTTCAGCATCGCGAAGAGCTCGGGAATTACTTTCATCATCCCTTGCATATTATAGTTCATCACGAAGTTCTACTAACTTGGTGATAGTGACTAGAGAACTTTGTCAATTACTATCTTATCTGGAAGATTAACTCCCACTTGATTCAAGCAACTGTAGTACCCAGACAATCTGATCACATGCTCACTGGTTGAGCTATTCTCCTCCATCTTGTAGGCAATGTTTTGTCAGAGGTCTTATACCTCTCGACACGGGCATGAGTATGAATACTAATTTCAACTCTTGGAACATCTCATATGCTCCGTGGCGTTCAAAACGTTTTTGAAGTCCCGGTTATAAGCCATAAAGTATGGTGCACTAAACTATCAAGTAGTCATCATACCGAGCTTGTCAAACGTTCATAACGTCTACATCTGCTCCTGCAATAGATATGTCACCTAGCGGTGCATCAAGGACATAATACTTCTGTGTAGTAATGAGGAAAATCCTCAGATCACGGAACAGGTCCGCATCATTGCTACTAACATCTTTCAACTTAGTTTTCTCTAGGAACATATCAAAAACATAGGGGAGCTATAACGCCAGCTATTGATCTACAACATAGATATGCTAATACTACCAGGACTAAGTTCATGATAAATTAAAGTTCAATTAATCAAATTACTAAAGAACTCCCACTTAGATAGACATCTCTCTAATCATCTAAGTGATCACGTGATCCATATCAACTGAACCATGTCTAATCATCACGTGAGATGGAGTAGTTTTCAATGGTGAACATCTTATGTTGATCATATCTATTATATGATTCACGCTCGACCTTTCGGTCTCCAGTGTTCCGAGGCCATATCTGCATATGCTAGGCTCGTCAAGTTTAACCCGAGTATTCTGCGTATGCAAAACTGGCTTACACCCGTTGTATGTGAACGTAGAGCTTATCACACCCGATCATCACGTGGTGTCTCGGCACGACGAACTTTCGCAACGGTGCATACTCAGGGAGAACACTTATACCTTGAAATTTAGTGAGAGATCATCTTATAAAGCTATGCTACTGCCGTACTAAGCAAAATAAGAAGCATAACAAGATAAACATCACATGCAATCAAAATATGTGACATGATATGGCCATCCTCATCTTGTGCTTTTGATCTCCATCTCCAAAGCACCGTCATGATCACCTTCGTCACCGGCGTGACACCTTGATCTCCATGGTAGCATCGTTGTTGTCTCGCCAACTATTGCTTCCACGACTATAGTTGCTGCTTAGTGATAAAGTAAAGCAATTACATGGCGACTGCATTTCATACAATAAAGCGACAACCATATGGCTCCTACCAGTTTCCGATAACTTTACAAAACATGATCATATCACATCACAACATGCCCTGCAAAAACAAGTTAGACGTCCTCTACTTTGTTGTTGCAAGTTTTACGTGGCTTCTACGGGCTTAGCAAGAACCATTCTTACCTACGCATATAAAACCACAACGATATTTCGTCAAGTATGTGTTGTTTTAACCTTCACAAGGATCGGGCGTAGCCATACTTGACTCAACTAAAGTGAGAGAGACAGACACCCGCCAGTCATCTTTAAGCAACGAGTGCTCATAACGGTGAAACCAGTCTCGCATAAGCGTACGCGTAATGTCGGTCCGGACCGCTTCATCTCACAATACCGCCGAACCAAAGTATGACATGCTGGTAAGCAGTATGACTAGTATCGTCCTCAACTCACTTGCGTTCTACTCGTGCATATCATCTACGCATAGACCTGGCTCATGATGCCACTGTTGGGGAACGTAGTATTTCAAAATTTTCCTACGATCACGCAAGATGTATCTACTAGATGCATAGCAACGAGAGAGGAGAGTGTGTCTACGTACCCTCGTAGACCGGGAGCGGAAGCGTAGAGTGACGTGGTTGATGTTGTCGAACTTCTTAATGATCCAACCGATCAAGCACCGAATGTACGGAGCCTCCAGGTTCAGCACACGTTCAGCTTGATGATGTCCCACGAGCTCTTGATCCAGTAGACCTCGCGAGAGAGTTTCGTCAGCACGACGGCGTGGTGACGGCGATGATGAAGCTACCGGCGCAGGGCTTTGCCTAAGCACTACAACGGTATGACCGAGGTGTGTTTCTATGGAGAGGGGCACCACACACGGTTGGGAGAGATAAATTGATCAACTTGTGTGTCTATGGGGTGCCTCTACCCCCGTATATAAAGGAGTGGAGGAGGGGGAGGGTCGTCCCTCTCTATGGCGCACCCTAGGGGAGTCCTACTCCCACCGGGAGTAAGATTCCCCCTTTCCTAGTAGAACTAGGAGCCCTTCCAAGTAGTAGGAGTAGGAGAGAAGGAAAGGGAAAAGAGAAGAGAAGGAAGGAGGGGGCGCAGCCCCTCCCTTTAGTCCAATTCGGACTAGGCCTTGGGGGCGCAGCCTTCTGAAGGAAATATGCCCTAGAGGCAATAATAAAGTTGTTATTTATATTTCCTTATATCATGATAAATGTTTATTATTCATGCTAGAATTGTATTAACCGGAAACTTAGTACATGTGTGAATACATAGACAAAACAGAGTGTCCCTAGTATGCCTCTACTAGACTAGCTCATTGATCAAAGATGGTTATGTTTCCTAACCATAGACATGAGTTGTCATTTGATCAACGGGATCACATCATTAGGAGAATGATGTGATGGACTAGATCCATCCGTTAGCATAGCACTATGATCGTTTAGTTTTACTGTTACTGCTTTCTCCATGACTTATACATGTTCCTATGACTATGAGATTATGCAACTCCCGAATACCGTAGGAACACCTTGTGTGCTATCAAACGTCACAACATAACTGGGTGATCATAAAGATGCTCTACAGGTGTCTCCGAAAGTATTCGTGGTGTTGGCATAGATCAAGACTAGGATTTGTCACTCCGAGTGTCGGAGAGGTATCTCTGGGCCCTCTCGGTAATGCACATCATAATAAGCCTTGCAAGCAAATGACTAATGAGTTAGTCACGAGATGATGTATCATGGAACGAGTAATGAGACTTGCCGGTAACGAGATTGAACTAGGTATAGAGATACCAATGATCGAATCTCGGGCAAGTAACATACCGATGACAAAAGGAACAACGTATGTTGTTATGCGGTTTGACCGATAAAGATCTTCGTAGAATATGTAGGAGCCAATATGAGCATCCAGGTTCCGCTATTGGTTATTGACCGGAGATGAGTCTCGGTCATGTCTACATAGTTCTCGAACCCGTAGGGTCCGCACGCTTAACGTTTGATGACGATCGGTATTATGAGTTTATGAGTTTTGATGTACCGAAGGTAGTTCGGAGTCCCGGATGAGATCACGGACATGACGAGGAGTCTCGGAATGTCCGAGACATAAAGATTGATATATTGGACGACTATATTCGGACACCGGAAGTGTTCTGGAAAGTTTTGGAATTTACCGGAGTGCCGGTGGGGTTACCGGAACCCCCCGGGGGAATGATGGGCCCTGGTGGGCCATAGGGGAGAGAGAGGGAAGCAGCCAGGAGATGGCGCGCCCCCTCCCTAGGAGGAGTCCGAATAGGACTAGGGGAGGGGGCGCGGCCCCTCTTTCCCTCTCCCTCTCCCTCTCTTTCCTTCCCCCCCTTTCCTTCATTGGTGGACTCCTACTAGGAATAGGATTGCAATCCTATTCCTAGTAGGATTGCTCCCTAGCCGCACCATAGGAGGGCCAGCCGGCCTCCCCCTTGCTCCTTTATATACGGGGGCAGGGGGGCACCCTAGGACACACAAGTTGAATTGTTCTAGCCGTGTGCGGTGCCCCCCTCCACAGAAACACACCTCGGTCATACCGTCGCAGTGCTTAGGCGAAGCCCTGCGCCGGTAGATACATCATATCCGTCACCATGCCGTCGTGCTGACGAAACTCTCCCGTGAAGCTCAACTGGATCAAGAGCTCGTGGGACGTCATCAAGCTGAACGTGTGCTGAACGCGGAGGTGTCGTGCGTTCGGTGCTTGATCGGTTGGATCGCGAAGAAGTTCGACTACATCAACCACGTCACTTGACGCTTCCGCTTCCGGTCTACGAGGGTACGTAGACACACTCTTCCCTCTTGTTGCTATGCATCTGGTAGATAGATCTTGCGTGATCGTAGGAAAATTTTATAATACTACGTTCCCCAACAGTGGCATCATGAGCCAGGTCTATGCGTAGATGATATGCACGTGTAGAACACAATGAGTTGTGGGCGATACTAGTCATACTGCTTACCAGGATGTCATATTTTGCTTCGGCGGTATTGTGAGATGAAGCGGCCCGGATCGACATTACGCGTACGCTTACGCGAGACTGGTTTCACCGTTACGAGCACTCGTTGCTTAAAGGTGACTGGCGGGTGTATGTCTCTCTCTCACTTTAGCTGAATTAAGTGTGGCTACGCCCGGTCCTTGTGAAGGTTAAAATAGCACATACTTGACGAAACATCGTTGTGGTTTTTGTATGCGTAGGTAAGAACGGTTCTTGCTAAGCCCGTAGCAGCCACGTAAAACTTGCAACAACAAAGTAGAGGACGTCTAACTTGTTTTTGCAGGGCATGTTGTGATGTGATATGGTCAAGACATGATGAGTTATACGGTTTTGTATGAGATGATCATGTTTTGTAATGTTATCGGCAACTGGCAGGAGCCATATGGTTGTCGCTTTATTGTATGAAATGCAATCGCCATGTAATTGCTTTACTTTATCACTAAGCGGTAGCGATAGTCGTAGAAGCAATAGTTGGCGAGACGACAACGATGCTACGATGGGGATCAAGGTGTCGCGCCGGTGACGAAGGTGATCATGACGGTGCTTTGGATATGGAGATCAAAAGCACAAGATGATGATGGCCATATCATGTCACATATTTTGATTGCATGTGATGTTTATCTTATTATGCTTCTTATTTTGCTTAGAACGACGGTAGCATTATAAGATGATCCCTTACTAAATTTCAAGGTATAAGTGTTCTCCCTGAGTATGCACCGTTGCGAAAGTTCGTCGTGCCGAGACACCACGTGATGATCGGGTGTGATAAGCTCTACGTTCAAATACAATGGGTGTAAGCCAGTTTTGCACACGCAGAATACTCGGGTTAAACTTGACGAGCCTAGCATATACAGATATCGCCTCGGAACACTGGAGACCGAAAGGTCGAGCGTGAATCATATAGTAGATATGATCAACATAAGATGTTCACCATTGAAACTACTCCATCTCACGTGATGATCGGACATGGTTTAGTTGATTTGGATCACGTGATCATTTAGATGACCGGAGGGATGTCTATCTAAGTGGGAGTTCTTAAGTAATATGATTAAATTGAACTTTAATTTATCATGAACTTAGTCCTGGTAGTATTAGCATATCTATGTTGTAGATCAATAGCTCGCGATGTTGCTCCACGTTTATTTTTTATATGTTCCTAGAGAAAACTAAGTTGAAAGATGTTAGTAGCAATGATGCGGAATTGTTCCGTGATCTGAGGATTATCCTCATTGCTGCACAGAAGAATTATGTCCTTGATGCACCGCTAGGTGACAGACCTATTGCAGGAGCAGATGCAGACGTTATGAACGTTTTGACAAAAGCTCGGTATGATGACTACTTGATAGTTTAAGTGCACCATGCTTTACGGCTTAGAACCGGGACTTCAAAAACGTTTTGAACGCCACGGATCATATAAGATGTTCCAAGAGTTGAAATTAGTATTTCATACTCATGCCCGTGTCAAAAGGTATGAGACCTCTGACAGTACTTTGCCTACAGGATGGAGGAGAATAGCTCAACCAGTGAGCATGTGCTCAGATTGTCTGGGTACTGCAATTGCTTGAATCAAGTGGGAGTTAATCTTCCAGATAAGATAGTAATTGACAAAGTTCTCTAGTCACTATCACCAAGTTAGTAGAACTTTGTGATGAACTATAATATGCAAGGGATGATGAAAGTAATTCCCGAGCTCTTCGCGATGCTGAAATCGGCGAAGGTAGAAATCAAGAAAGAGCATCAAGTGTTGATGGTTAATAAAACCACTTGTTTCAAGTAAAGGGCAAAGGGATAGAAGGGGAACTTCAAGAAGAATGACAAGCAAGTTGTCACTCCCATGAAGAAACCCAAAGCTAAACTCAAGCCTGAAACTAAGTGCTTCTACTGCAAAGGAAATGGTCACTGGAAGTGGAACTGCCCTAGATACTTGGCGGATAAGAAGGATGGCAAAGTGAACAAAGGTATATTTGATATATAGATTATTGATGTGTATTTTACTAGTGTTCATAGCAACCCCTCGGTATTTGATACTGGTTTAGTTGCTAAAGAGTAGTAACTCGAAATGGGAGTTGCATAATGAACGGAAACTAGTTAAAGGATGAAGTGACGATGTGTGTTGGAAGTGGTTCCAAGATTGATATGATCATCATCACACACTCCCTATACTTTCGGGATTAGTGTAAAACCTAAATAAATGTTATTTGGCATTTGCGTTGAGCATGAATATGATTTGATCATATTTGATGCAATACGGTTATTCATTTAAAGTCATAGAATAATTGATATTCTGTTTACATGAATAAAACCTTCGATGGTCATACACCCAATGAAAATAATTTGTTGGATCTCGATCGTGGTGATACACATATTCATAATATTGAAGCCAAAAGATGCAAGGTTAATAATGATAGTGCAACTTATTTGTGGCACTGCCGTTTAGGTCATAATGGTGTAAAGCGCATGAAGAAACTCCATAGTGATGGACTTTTGGAATCACTTGGTGCTTGCGAACCATGCCTCATGGGCAAGATGACTAAAACTCCGTTCTCCGGAACAATGGAGCGAGCAACAGATTTGTTGGAGACCATACATACAGATGTATGTGGACCAATGAGTGTTGAAGCTCGCGGCGGGTATCATTATTTTCTGACCTTCACTGATGATTTAAGCAGATATGGGTATATCTACTTAATGAAGCACAAGTATGAAACATTTGAAAAGTTCAAAGAATTTCAGAGTGAAGTAGAGAATCATCGTAACAAGAAAATAAAGTTTCTACGATTTGATCGTGGAGGAGAATATTTGAGTTACGAGTTTGGTCTTCGTTTGAAACAATGTGGAATAGTTTCACAACTCACGCCACCCGGAACACCACAGCGTAATGGTGTGTCTGAACGTCGTAACCGTACTTTATTGGATATGGTGCGATCTATGATGTCTCTTACCGATTTACCACTATCATTTTGGGGTTATGCTTTAGAGACAGCTGCATTGACGTTAAATAGGGCACCATCTAAATCCGTTGATACGACACCTTATGAACTATGGTTTAGCAAGAAACCAAAGTTGTTGTTTCTTAAAGTTTAGGGCTGCGATGCTTATGTGAAAAAGTTTCAACATGATAAGCTCGAACCCAAATTGGAGAAGTAAATCTTCATAGGATACCCAAAAAAAACTGTTGGGTACACCTTCTATCACAGATCCGAAGGCAAGGTCTTTGTTGCTAAGAGTGGATCCTTTCTAGAGAAGGAGTTTCTCTCGAAAGAAGTGAGTGGGAGGAAAGTAGAACTTGATGAGGTAATTGTACCTTCTCCCGAATTGGAAAGTGGAACATCACAGAAACTAGTTCCAGTGATTCCTACACCAATTAGTGAGGAAGCTAATGATGATGATCATGAAACTTCGGATCAAGTTTCTGCTGAACGTCGTAGATCAACCAGAGTACGTTCCGCACCAGAGTGGTACGGCAACCCAGTTCTGGAAGTCATGTTACTAGACCATGATGAACCTACGAACTATGAGGAAGCAATGATGAGCCCAGATTCCGCAAAATGGCTTGAGGCCATGAAATCTGAGATGGGATCCATGTATGAGAACAAAGTGTGGACTTTGGTTGACTTGCCCGATGATCGACAAGCCATCGAAAATAAATGGATCTTCAAGAGGAAGACTGACACTGACGGTAATGTTACTATTTACAAAGCTCGACTTGTTGCGAAAGTTTTTCAACAAGTTCAAGGAGTTGACTATGATGAGACTGTCTCACCCGTAGCGATGCTTAAGTCTGTCCGAATCATGTTAGCAATTGCCGCATTTTATGAAATCTGGCAAATGGATAACAAAACTGCATTCTTTAATGGATTTATTAAAGAAGACTTGTATATGATGCAACCAGAAGGTTTTGTCAATCCTAAAGGTGCTAACAAAATGTGCAAGCTCCAGCGATCCATCTATGGACTGGTGCAAGCATCTCGGAGTTGGAATCTACGCTTTGATAAGTTGATCAAAGCATATAGATTTATACAGACTTGCGATGAAGCCTGTATTTACAAGAAGTGAGTGGCAGCACTACAACCTTTCTGATAAGTATATGTGAATGACATATTGTCGATCGGAAATGATGTATAATTTTCTGGAAAGCATAAAGGAGTGTTTGAAAGGAGTTTTTCAACGAAAGACCTTGGTGAAGCTGCTTACATATTGGGCATCAAGATCTATAGAGATAGATCAAGACGCTTGATAAGACTTTCGATGAGTACATACCTTGATAAGATTTTGAAGTAGTTCAAAATGGATCAGTCAAAGAAGGAGTTCTTGCCTGACTTGTAAGGTGTGAAGTTGAGTAAAACTCAAAGCCAGACCACAGAAGAAAAATATAGAGAGAATGAAAGTCATTCCCTATGCCTCAGCCATAGGTTCTATAAAGTATGCCATGCTGTGTACCAAACATGTTGTGTACCTTGCCATAAGTTTGTCAAGGGGGTACAATAGTGATCCAGGAGTATATCACTGTACAGCGGTCAAAATTATCCTCAGTAACTGGATGACTAAGGAAATGTTTCTCGATTATGGAGGTGATAAAGAGTTCGTCGTAAAGGGTTACGCCGATGCAAGCTTTGACACTAAACCCAGATGACTCTAAGTATCAATCTGGATGCGTATTGAAAGTGGGAGCAATTAGCTAGAGTAGCTCCATGCAGAGCATTGTAGATATAGAAATTTGCGAAATACATACGGATCTGAATGTGACAGACCCGTTGACTAAACTTCTCTCACAAGCAAAACATGATCACACCTTATTACTCTTGGGTATTAATCACATAGCGATGTGAACTAAATTATTGAATCTAGTAAACCCTTTGGGTGTTGGTCACATGGCGATGTGAACTATGGGTGTTATTCACATAACGATGTGAACTATCGGTATTAAATCACATGGCGATGTGAGCTAGATTATTGACTCTAGTGCAAGTGGGAGACTGAAGGAAATATGCCCTAGAGGCAATAATAAAGTTGTTATTTATATTTCCTTATATCATGATAAATGTTTATTACTCATGCTAGAATTGTATTAACCGGAAACTTAGTACATGTGTGAATACATAGACAAAACAGAGTGTCCCTAGTATGCCTCTACTAGACTAGCTCATTGATCAAAGATGGTTATGTTTCCTAACCATAGACATGAGTTGTCATTTGATCAACGGGATCACATCATTAGGAGAATGATGTGATGGACTAGACCCATCCGTTAGCATAGCACTATGATCGTTTAGTTTTACTGCTACTGCTTTCTCCATGACTTATACATGTTCCTATGACTATGAGATTATGCAACTCCCGAATACCGTAGGAACACCTTGTGTGCTATCAAACGTCACAACGTAACTGGGTGAT
This sequence comes from Secale cereale, assembly GCA_902687465.1. Taxonomy (NCBI): domain Eukaryota; kingdom Viridiplantae; phylum Streptophyta; class Magnoliopsida; order Poales; family Poaceae; genus Secale; species Secale cereale. Next base: position 453,568,681 of record LR738710.1, on the reverse strand, counting down.
CATAAAGATGCTCTACAGGTGTCTCCGAAAGTATTCATGGTGTTGGCATAGATCAAGACTAGGATTTGTCACTCCGAGTGTCGGAGAGGTATCTCTGGGCCCTCTCTGTAATCCACATCATAATAAGCCTTGCAAGCAAATGACTAATGAGTTAGTCACGAGATGATGTATTACGCAACGAGTAAAGAGACTTGCCGGTAACGAGATTGAACTAGGTATAGAGATACCAACGATCGAATCTCAGGCAAGTAACATACCGATGACAAAAGGAACAATGTATGTTGTTATGCGGTTTGACCGATAAAGATCTTCGTAGAATATGTAGGAGCTAATATGTGCATCTAGGTTCCGCTATTGGTTATTAACTGGAGATGAGTCTCGGTCATGTCTACATAGTTCTCGAACCCGTAAGGTCCGCACGCTTAACGTTTGATGACGATCGGTATTATGAGTTTATGAGTTTTGATGTACCGAAGGTAGTTCGGAGTCCCGGATGAGATCACGGACATGACGAGGAGTCTCGGAATGTCCGAGACATAAATATTGATATATTGGACGACTATATTCGGACACCGGAAGTGTTCTGGAAAGTTTCGGAATTTACCGGAGTGCCGGGGGGTTACCGGAACCCCCCGGGGGAATGATGGGCCCTGGTGGACCATAGGGGAGAGAGAGGGCAGCAGCCAGGAGGTGGCGCACCCCCTCCCTAGGAGGAGTCCGAATAGGACTAGGGGAGGGGGGCGCGGCCCCTCTTTCCCTCTCCCTCTCCCTCTCTTTCCTTCCCCCCTTTCCTACATTGGTGGACTCCTACTAGGAATAGGATTGCAATCCTATTCCTAGTAGGATTGCTCCCTAGCCGCACCATAGGAGGGCCGGCCGGCCTCCCCCCTTTCTCCTTTATATATGGGGGCAGGGGGCACCCTAGGACACACAAGTTGAATTGTTCTAGCCGTGTGCGGTGCCCCCCTCCACAGAAACACACCTCGGTCATACCGTCGCAGTGCTTAGGTGAAGCCCTGCGCCGGTAGATACATCATATCCGTCACCACGCCGTCGTGCTGACGAAACTCTCCCGTGAAGCTCAACTGGATCAAGAGCTCGTGGGACGTCATCAAGCTGAACATGTGCTGAACGCGGAGGTGCCGTACGTTCGGTGCTTGATCGGTTGGATCGCGAAGAAGTTCGACTACATCAACCGCGTCACTTGACACTTCCGCTTCCGGTCTACGAGGGTACGTAGACACACTCTTCCCTCTCGTTGCTATGCATCTGGTAGATAGATCTTGCGTGATCGTAGGAAATTTTAAAATACTACGTTCCCCAACACCTTCCTCTTCTCTCTTTCCCCTAAAGCCCAATAAGTCCCATATACTCCCCGGCGAATTCCCGTAACTCTCCGTTACTCCGAAAAAAATACCCGAATCACTCGGAACCTTTCCGATGTCCGAATATAGTCATCCAATATATCGATCTTTATGTCTCGACCATTTCGAGACTCCTCGTCATGTCCCCGAACTCATCCGGGACTCCGAACTACCTTCGGTACATCAAAACACATAAACTCATAATACAGATCGTCATCAAATGTTAAGCGTGCGGACCCTACGGGTTCGAGAACTATGTAGACATGACCGAGACTCATCTCTGGTCAATAACCAATAGCGGAACTTGGATGCTCATATTGGCTCCTTCATATTCTACGAAGATCTTTATCGGTCAAACCGCATAACAACATACGTTGTTCCCTTTGTCATCGGTATGTTACTTTCCCAAGATTCGATCGTCGGTATCATCATATCTAGTTAATCTCGTTACCGGCAAGTCTCTTTACTCATTCCGTAATACATCATGTCGTGACTAACTCATTAGTCATTTGCTTGCAAGGCTTATTATGATGTGTATTACCGAGAGGGCCCAAAGATACCTCTCCGACACTCGGAGTGACAAATCCTATTCTTGATCTATGTCAACACCACGAACACCTTTGGAGACACCTGTAGAGCATCTTTATAATCACCCAGTTACGTTGTGATGTTTGATAGCACACAAGGTGTTCCTCCGGTATACGGGAGTTGCATAATCTCATAGTCATAGGAACATGTATAAGTCATGAAGAAAGCAATAGTAGTAAAACTAAACGATCATAGTGCTAAGCTAACGAATGGGTCTAGTCCATCACATCATTCTCCTAATGATGTGACCCCGTTGATCAAATGACAACTCATGTCTTTGGTTAGGAAACATAACCATCTTTGATCAATGAGCTAGTCTAGTAGAAGCATACTAGGGACACTTTGTTTTGTCTATGTATTCACACATCCAATAAGTTTTCGGTTAATACAATTCTAGCATGAATAATAAACATTTATCTTGATATAAGGAAATAAATAATAACTTTATTATTGCCTCTAGGACATATTTCCTTCAGCTACGTATTTGGTTGTCTTACAAGTACATTCAATGTACTCACCTGCGTGTCATGCTAGTTTTGTAGGTCATGCCCAAGTTATTCGCTTGTTCCGTCGTGCTAGGTCGTAATCTTGCCAGTCCTGTGAGTTATGGAGTCCAGCTAGAGTGAGACGCTGCCAAACCAAGACTTCCGCCGCCATTTAAATAGACCTCCGCTGCCATGTAAATAGCCTTAGGGCTATGTCAGATAATTGTATTAATCAATGATGTAATCTTATACACATGTATTTGGTGAATATTGTTGTACCTGGAATGCTGTATCATGGACCCGTCCTGCGTCAGGTATTATCCTGGGCTGACGTGCGAAGGCCCCCTGCTCCATGCGGATCGGGGTGACACATGAGATGGTATCAGAGCAGCCAGGCCGGCATAGATTATCCTAGCATTAGATCACCACTACCATTAAACCCATAATGAACCTAAGGGATTTGAACCCTCCCTGGCATCCGGCATGGCCACTGTTAATCAACAGGTGACGCAGTCAGGACCGACACGTCCTCAACCCGCCGTCCCTTAATTGTCTCCCAACAAACAAGATCCAGATATAATGTTCATGCTCAATGCTGGCACCAAATAACAATTATTTAGGTCTAAAACTAATCGCGATGGTAGATGTAGAGGTAGCATGCCGACGGCGATCACATCGACTTTGGAACCATTTCCCACGCGCATCGTCACCTCGTCCTTAGCTAATCTTCGTTTAATTCGTAGCCCCTGTTTCGAGTTACAAATATTAGCAACTGAACCGGTATCAAATACCAAGGTGCTACTACGAGCACTAGTAAGGTACACATCAATAACATGTATATCAAATATACCTTTGTTCACTTTGCCATCCTTCTTATCCGCCAAATACTTGGGGCAGTTCTGCTTCTAGTGTCCAGTCCCTTTGCAGTAGAAGCACTCAGTTTCAGGCTTGGCTCTAGACTTGGGTTTCTTCGCGGGAGTAGCAACTGGCTTGCTATTCTTCTTGAAGTTCCCCTTCTTTCCCTTGCCCTTTTTCTTGAAACTAGTGGTCTTGTTAACCATCAACACTTGATGCTCCTTTTTGATTTCTACCTCCGCACCTTTGAGCATTGCGAAGAGCTCGGGAATAGTCTTCTCCATCCCTTGCATATTATAGTTCATCATGAAGCCTTTATAGCTTGGTGGCAGTGATTGCAGAACTCTATCAATAACACTATCTTCATCAACTTTGACTCCAAGTTGAGTCATGTGATTATAGTACCCAGACATTCTGAGCAAGTGTTCACTGATAGAACTGTTCTCCTCCATCTTGCAGCTATACAACTTGTTGGAGACTTCATATCTCTCAACTAGGGCATTTGCTTGAAATATTAACTTCAACTCTTGGAACATCTCATATGCTCCATGACGTTCAAAACGTCTTTGAAGACCCGATTCTAAACCATAATGCATGGCACACTGAACTATCGAGTAGTCATCAGCTTTGCTCTGCCAAACGTTCATAACGTCCGGTGTTGCATTTGCAGCGGGCTTTTCACCTAGCGGTGCTTCCAGGACATAATTCTTCTGTGCAACAATGAGGATAATCCTCAAGTTACGAACCCAGTCCGTGTAGTTGCTACCATCATCTTTCAACTTAGCTTTCTCTAGGAACGCATTAAAATTCAAGGGAATGGTAGCACGGGCCATTGATCTACAACAACATAGATATTCAAAAACTACTAGGACTAAGTTCATGCTAAATTAAAGTTCAATTAATCATATTACTCCCTCCATTTTTGTATACAAGGCCACTATGGAAAATACATTTTGCATCAATACAAGGCCACCAACGATAATCGAGGCAACTATTAATGTTGTTTCTTCGTACTAGTAACCCATGGCTTAATTACTAGCATGCATGTAGTGGATGATAATGACACACTCACCTACTTCTTCTCTCACGACCACTCAATTTTCTCTAATGTGCATGCACCATATTAATTAGCCCGGTAAACGAGAAAACAAACTGGCTTGTAAATCACACATTAATTTTTATCTTGGTACCTGTTATATGAGTTTGTGGCCTTGTATACAAAAATGGAGCGAGTACTACAGAACTCCCACTTAGATAGACATCCCTCTAGTCATCCAAATGATCACGTGATCCAAACCAAATAAACCATGTTCGATCATCACGTGAGATGGAGTAGTTTTCAATAGTGAATATCTTATGTTGATTATATCTACTATATGATTCACGCTCGACCCTTCGGTCTCTAGTGTTCCGAGGCCATGTCTGTACATGCTAGGCTCGTCAAGTTTAACCCGAGTATTCTGCATGTGCAAAACTGTCTTACACCCGTTGTATGTGAACGTAGAGCCTATCACACCCGATCATCACGTGGTGTCTCGGCACGACAAACTGTCGCAATGGTGCATACTCAGGGAGAACACTTGTACCTTGAAATTTTGTAAGGGATCATCTTATAATGCTACCGCCGTACTAAGCAAGATAAGAAGGATAATAAGATAAACATCACATGCAATCAAAAATATGTGACATGATATGGCCATCATCATCTTGTGCTTTGGATCTCAATCTCCAAAGCATCGTCATGATCTCCATCGTCACCGGCTTGACACCATGATCTTCACCATAGCGTAATGGTCGTCTCGCCAACTATTGCTACTACTATTATCGCTAACTCATAGTGATAAAGTAAAGCAATTGCATGGCTTTCGCAATTCATACAATAAAGAGACAACCATAAGGCTCCTGTCGGTTGCCGATAATTCACAAAACATGATCATCTCATACAATAATGTATAACTCATCACGTCTTGACCATATCACATCACAACATGCCCTTCAAAAACAAGTGAGACATCCTCTACTTTGTTGTTGCAAGTTTTACGTGGCTGCTACGGGCTCAGCAAGAACCGTTCTTACCTACGCATCAAAACCACAATGATTTTTCATCAAGTGTGTTGTTTTAACCTTCAACAAGGATCGGGCGTAGTCACATTCGATTCAACTAAAGTTGGAGAAATAGACACCCGCCGGCCACCTTTGTGCAAAGCACGTCGGTAGAACCAGTCTCATGAAAGAGGCCATGTAATGTCGGTCCAGGCTGCTTCATCCAACAATACCACTGAATCAAAGTATGACATGCTGGTAAGCAGTATGACTATTATCGCCCACAATTCATTGTGTTCTACTCGTGCATATCATCTACGCATAGACCTGGCTCATGATGCCACTGTTGGGGAACGTAGTATTTCAACAAAATTCCTACGATCACGCAAGATCTATCTAGGAGAAGCATAGCAACGAGCGGGGAGAGTGTGTCCACGTACCCTCGTAGACCGAAAGCGGAAGCGTTTAGTAACACGGTTGATGTAGTCGAACGTCTTCACGATCCAACCAATCCAAGCACCGAACGTACGGCACCTCCGTGTTCAGCACACGTTCAGCACGATGACGTGCCTCAAGCTCGTGATCCAGTTGAGGACGAGGGAGATTTTCATCAGCACGACGGCGTGGCGACGGTGTTGATGATGTGATCCGCGCAGGGCTTCGCCTAAGCACTACGACAATATGACTTGAGGTGGAATCTATGGAGGGGGACACCGCACACGGCTAAAACAACTGTTAACTTGTGTGTTCTAGGGTGCCCCTGCCCTCGTATATAAAGGAGCAAGGGGGAGGCCGGCCAGCCCTATAGGGCGCGCCCAAGGGGGGCAATCCTACTCCTAGTAGGAGTTGGACCCCCCTTTCCTAGTCCAACGAGGAGAAGAAGGAATGAGAGGGAGAGGAGAAGGAAGCAGGGGTGCCGCCCCTCCCCCTAGTCCAATTCAGACTAGGCCCATGGGGGGCACGCCGCCAGCCCTTGCATGCCTTCCTCACTCTCCCCTAAGGTCCAATAAGGCCCATTACTTCCCCAGTGGTTCCGATAACCCTTCCGGCACACCAATATTTATCCGGTGACCCCCGGAACTCACCCCGTTTCCAAATAACGTCGTCCAATATATCATTCTTTATGTCTCGACCATTTCGAGACTCCCCCTCATGCACGTGATCTCATCTACGACTTCGAACAAACTTCGGTCATCAAAAAACACATAACTCATAATACAAATCGTCATCGAACGTTAAGCGTGCGGACTCTACGGGTTCGAGAACTATGTCGACATGACCGAGACACATCTCCGATCAATAGCCAATAGCGGAACCTAGACGCTCATATTGTGTGACGCCTCGAGACCGATGCGCCAGGTGTCTTCCAGTTATTCGTTGCCGTTGCCATGTCATCTGCTTGCGTGTTGCACTTTGCCATGTCATCGTGTGCATTTCATCTGTTCTTCGTTGTTTTCTTTGGCCGTTCTGAAACTAACCGCACTTGCACATGACCACCTAACTATAGCGACCCTCGAGGATGGCATGACACTAAAATCTCTGCATAACCCACTTTTCCCTCCTCGCAAATTGTCTGAAACTTCGTCGAACCTGAACCGGGCACTTGTGACCGATTGGTCCGCATCATCCCCAAACATCTAAAAAATATCTTCGTTTTCTTATTTGGACTCCCTACCTATTTATTTCTCGACTGTCCGATTACGATCGGAGGGACGAGATACCCCTAAACCTAACCCACTTGCTATACAATCAGTGCAACCCTAAAATCTAGGTAGCTTGTCCCATCCTTCCATTCGCCGCCGCCGCCACTCCTCCGGTCCCTTCTTCCTCGGGATCTCCTTCCCGATTAGACAGCCAGCAACATCCCTCCTATTTTTCAGCATCGACTCCACCCCACCAGATCGCTGTAGCCAACCAACTGCCTCGCCACCGGAGCCCCGCACCTTCGCGTGACCTCAAGGTATCCTCCGCTGCCCGTGGCGTTGGCCTCGCTCCCCGCTCCTCCCGTGCGACTGCACCTGACCTCAGCCCCGCCGGATCCACCAGCACCTCCAGGAATTGCCCCGCACCCGTGCTCCCGCAGCCCCCTTGTTCTCGCGGAGATCCTCTCCGTCGTCCCAGCAGCGAGCGCGTGAGGCCCCAACCTACCCGTTCCCCTCCGTCCTCGCCCGTCCTTCGCGCACGGCACGCCGCAGCACCACCGGAGCTCCCTCCGCCGACGAGCACCACCAGCAGATAAGCCCTGCGGTGCCCCTGCCCTTCTCCTCCTCCCCCTGGGTTCCGCTCCCTTGCATCACCATTCTTTCTCTCCTCTTGCTCGAGGGTCCGCCATGGATGACCTCTCGAACCTCCCGCTCCTAGCGTCCCTGTTGACCCGTGCCTATCCGCCTCGGGGCCGGCCTCCACCACATCCTCCGCCGTCTTCGCCGAGGAGGACAAGCGTTGACTTCGCCGCTCGATCCCCTGCCTCGCCCCCCCCCCGGTGGCCTGCTGCCTTCACCAACCTGGGCCAAGGCCCACAAGGTGAGCCGCGCCCCGCCCAAATCATGTTCAGTCCAGTTCTAGTAGATTCAGCCTGCATGCGGTTTTTTCCACGTTTTGCAATTTCCTATTATCCAAAGAATCTCAGAATTGCAGAAAAACCCTTGCATTTCATGCATATAATAACTCATGATTTGTGCATCGGATTAAAATAAAATAAGTTATACTCCCTCCGTTCCAAAATAGATGACCCAACTTTGTACTAGTACAAAGTTGGGTCATCTATTTTGGAACAGAGGGAGTATATGAAAAATGCTTACAACTTCATCTAGTTTCATAATATGCAACTTTCGTCCATGTTTGAAATGTTTAAATTGATGTTTGCACTTAATTTGCATAATGACATGTTAAATTGGTATATTTCATAACTAAATAACCGTAGCGCCAAATTTAATAAACTTTATATGTAAATGGGGTAGAAAAATATGTAAAATAACATGATGCACTTTATTTTCTTGTTAAACAATAATAAAATGTCGTTTTGGGCAGGACATTACTAAATTCAACATATGCACATGGGGATTTTTCAGGAGTTGGTGTTTCTTGTTTCCGGCCCCATTTGAATTTCTTAAATAGTGTAGTTTATTTGTGCTTCACCTCATTCCATGTTAACCAACATTTAATCGTGTCTTGTTCATAAACGAGAGTGAACTAAATAATTGGATGTGGTGTTTCGTCAATATGCAACTCGTTGCATATTGATCTCCACTTAACTTGTAGTATTGTTTGTTGCACTTTGTCATGCCATGCATATTTAAACCAGACATGCATCATATTTGGTTATGCATCATGCCATGTTTATGTTTATGTGTTTACCATGTTGTTTGCTTCTTTCCGGTTGTGCTTCTTCTCGTTAGTTCCGGTTTCGTTGTGATAGTGAGGATTCGTTCGACTACTCTTGGTTCGTCTACGTGGCTTCGTCTACTTCATGGACTCATTCTTCTTCCTAGAGAGATTCCAGGCAAGATGACCGTCACCTTGGATCTCATTACTATCATTAGTATGCTAGTTGTCATGATGTTATCGCTATATGTCGCGCTGCCTATCTATTATTGTCGGCCTCTCATTGTTGCCATGAAACCTCTAACCTTTGACACCATCCCAGCAAACCGTTGTATGGCTATGTTACCACTTCCTCAGCCCCTCTTATAGCCTTGTTAGTTGTAGGTGAAGATGAAGATTGCTCGATGTCGGAACTTGGTTGTTGGAATATCACAATATCTATTACTATAATTAATGCACATGTATACTTCACAATGGGTGGGAGGCTTGGCCTTTTGCTCGGTGTTTTGTTCCACTCATGCCGCCTTAAGAACCGATAAACTGATGTTATGTTCCTTGATTTTGCGTTCCTAACGCTGTTGGGTATATGAGGACCCCTTGATAGTTCGCTTTGAATAAAACTCTCCCAGCAAGGCCCAACTTTGGTTTTAATTTGCAACATAATAAAACTATTAATTAATTAATTTGCATAGGGGGTTGCGTCCCTGAGGATTCTTTTCCACATAAGGGGGGCAGTGCTGATGGTGTTGGTCCCAAACGGGCAGCCTACGGGGCCGCCTCGGGGAAACTCGAGGTATCTGGTTTTACCCGTAGCTTGACCTATCCGGACGTGGCCTGAGACGAGATACGCACGGCTACTATCAGGGTGTCGGCACACCGGGAGGTCTTGCACTTGTTTTACCATTGTCGAAATGTCTTGTGCATCGAGATTCGGAGTCTTATTGGGTTGTCCCAAAGATAAGAGGTTTTACCTCTGCTGATCGTGAGAGCTTGTGATGGGCTAAGTTGGGACACCCCTGCAGGGTTATGATCTTTAGAAAGCCGTGCCCGCGGTTATGTGGTAGATTGGAATTTGTTAATGTCCGGTTATAGAAAACTTAACAGAGGATCCAAAATAAAATACACCAACCACGTGAGTAACCGTGACTTTCTCTTTTCAGCTTGAGAAGAGAACACTGTGGGGTTATGTTTGACTCGTAGGTAGTTCAGGATCTCTTAGCGATCATTACTAGTTTCCGACCGTTTGTGTAGATGCTCATCTTATTCTTGTACTCGTAAGTTAGACACCATACAATGCTTAGCCGCTGTTGCAACCTCACCACTTAACATTTCCATGCCCATTAAGCTTTGCTAGTCTTGATACCCATGGTTATGAAATTGCTGAGTCCTCGTGGCTCATAGATACTACAACAACAGTTGCAGGTGCAGGTTTCTGATGTCCTGACGCGAGAGCGATGCTTACGTGTGTTGAAGTTCTTTCTTCTTCTTCTTCGTCAGTCTCAGGATAGGTTCCTAGTCGGCAGCCTGGCATAGCAGGATGGATGTCGTTGTGTTTTTCGTGTTTTCATCTGTAGTCGGATGTCTTGTGTATAATGTGTTGTATTCATGTGACAATTGTGTGACTTGTATGTATCCCCATCTATTTATGTAATGGTACAATGTAATGATATCCATCTTGCTAAGCGCCCGAAATGCGGTTGTGCCCCAGTCACGAAGTTAGCACGTGATCGGGGTAGAATCGCATCTTGGGTGTGACAATTGGTATCAGAGCCTTGACCGACCATGGGAGACCCCTTGATTGATCGTAGTTTGGCCGTTGTTGAGTTTAGCAAAAACTGTTTTCGGAGTCTAGTTATATCGGAGTTTAGGAATTATTTTTACACCTGTGCCCCTTCGTCGCTCTGGTGAGGAATCTTGGCGTAGGTGTTTTGAATTACTCCACTTCCCCTTCAATTAATTTTTAGGATCACGCAGTCAGTTTTCGTTTGTTGCGATGTTAGCTCTTTTCATCTAGTGCATTTCTCGTCAAGTGGATTTGATCCTCTTCATCTTAGCAAGTTCAATCCTCAGTTCTTTCCATCCGGCGTCGTTTTCCCCGTCCGAAGTGGTCTTTATTTTTCCCACCCGCCCACCCTTTTTTTTTCTCGGAGCCAAAGTCTAGAATTGTGTATCCATTTTATCTTCGCAAATCCTTTCCTTTCTTTCCTTAATTATTCCAACTGGTGAATTCTTGTTTAGTTCGTCCTTCTTACCTCTTTTCTTTTCCGATGATTCAATTCAAGTTTTCGGTGTTGATCTTATTCTTTTCCTTGGCTCAATTATCTCCTCTTGATTGTTTGCCTCTCGCCATTTAATCGTCCCGGAGTTTCGAAGGCATCTCGGGAGATTTGTCTGTGTTCCAATTTATTCGAGGTTGTCACCTCATTCGAGCCTTTCAATTGTTTTGGTGCATCATCTCCTTTACAATCCTTTACAACGGTGGTTTTCTTCAGTGGACCCTAACCCACAGGTCTTTCCCAGGATCTTACCTGACTCTTCCAATATTTCGGAGGTATTATCAAATTCTTTTCAAAGTCTGATGTAAGAATGGATTCCATCAGTTGTAGCGACCCAACCCGAATGGATCAAGTCTCTGTGCTTAAGTGTCATCCCTGGATCCGTATGCTGACACACATAGTACTCGACGATTTATAACAGAGTTAAATCACATGTATAAAGTAACGTAAATATTATTATCTCAATCCGTATAGCGGAAGTAGCAACAAAGTTGTGGATTCCCATCAACACAAACGACAAAGTTGAGTGTAGATACCGCAACCCTAACGTAACACTTACTCGTCAAATAATTCTTACAACATGAGACGTTGCAACCATGTAGGTCGGTATATTGAATGTACTGGCAAATTCACACTGTAGCAGTAATGATGAACAATGCCTACAACTACATGCATATTTTGGCTGGTGGAGGTTCTAAGGTTGTTTTTGCATAAAGCTGATTTTTCCCTACCACAAAGGAATACATTTTATTTACTACTCAGTTGAATTAAGCAATATTGAGAATGGTTCCTCCATCTCAAATCCCAAATTACCAAAGTCATTAATAACCTAACAAGTTAATTAAATAGAGTGATGATATCAAAAAATAATCCACTTCTAGATACTCAAAGATGTCCATTACCGGGGACACGCCTACTCATGAATAGTTTATACACTCTGCAGAGGTTTGTGCGCTTTTCCCCACAAGACTCGATCTCCTCCGTTTAATTTCTCACAATGCATGGTGTTTGAGAAACGGAAGACCGAGACACAGTCTTTCAGAAGCATTAACTCTTAACCCTGGGTAGACCGTACCACCTACACCCGCTACATCTACTAGTCTATCATGGAAAGAGGTCACACAACATACTCAATTATGCTAGAGCCCATAATGGCTTGTGGCTGCACATGGAAGTTTCTAGTTATGAAAATATCATATGATCCCTTTGAGCCTGGGTGGCATTCCAATAGGGTGATCACACGGGTCCTCCGGGATCCCCTAGGGCAAACACTGGTTTCTCCAGGTGCCCGGGCAAACCACTGGGTGCTCCAAGGTGCCCCAACCAATCCACCCAGATGTTTATTAAAGTTTCCACCTTAAGTTTCCCCTAGCTAAATATTACTCTCGCATCTTCCATGAATCTCACATACCAATCCATGTCTACGCATGGCTAAGCAATAAGTAACAAAGCGTATATTCCCGGGGTTGATCTCAAGTCATTGGTTTCCTACCTCATGAACTACATAGCATCATCACATGTAACCGGTCCTACTCATTCAAGTGTTTGAGGATATAACTAATGCAATAAAAATTGGGTATTGGAAAGTATGATCAAAGTATGAACTTGCCTTGTACTGTTGATGTAGATTCTTCACATTCATAACTCGTGATAGATCTACTCGTCACACTCCGATCAATCTATCGTAAGCAAGCAATAGTAACCACACATAAGCAATCACCCAAAAGACCGGACAGAACAAAGAAACACTTCGGAAAATTTTGAAAACAAACGAATAACTCTTGCAACAGAAAACAATTTCTAATAGTACCAAAATTAAGTGAATTTGGCCTTATCAGAGAGTTTAGGTCAAGAGCTTCGATTTGCAAAAAGAATCAACTCAAACGGAGTTATAAAACTCAAGTTATGACAAAAAGAAGTTTGAATCAAATTTGCTTTAATTCAAATTTTAAAACTTTCAAAAACATGTTTAAGTTTTTTTACTGGATAGATGGGATCATAACGAAGACGTGGGCATTGGTTTCGTTAGATTTGGACTAACTGGTAAAAAGTTGTGGCTGTTTGAAGTTCAGGGACTAAACTGAAAAAGTTTTAACTATAAATAAGTCCCTGGTCGAAAACTAAAATAAAAAGAAAAGAACTAACGAGCGAATGCTCGCTAACAGGAACTAACGAACGAAAACGTTCACAAACAGATCTAAACGAACGAACGTTCGCTAATTAACCCTACCTAAAAAATAAACTGTTCTAAAAGAAAAACCGAACTAATAAAAAACAACCGGCGGGTTTTTCTGCGGTTTATACCGGGTTGGCAGTGGGTCGGAGCGGATCGGGCGCAGTTTGGGCGCGGGTCAGCTTCGACGGCGGCGGCGCTGCTCCGGCGGCGGGGTGGTGGAGCGGGCGACGTGAAGCGGCGGGTGGAGTAGCGTGTAGCGCGGGGCGGCGGGGAGCGAGCGGCGCGGCAGCGGCATAATCCGAAGGACGGCGGCGCTGCAACGGCGACGAGAGGCGGCGGCGGCTGACGAGGGAGAGGGGCGGTCGGGCCTTGCCTTTTAAAGGCCAGGGAGCGGACGGCTTGGAGAAGGGGCAGAGGAGAGGCGGCGCGAGGGGAGGCGTGCCCGAGGAGGACACGGCGGCGGCGGCGTACTGGAGCCGGCCTCTGCTTGAGGTCGGGGACGGGCGGCGTGGCTGGGCTGGGCCTAGCTCGGCTCGAGCTGGGCTGGCCCAGTCGGGAGTTTTTTTAACATTTTTAGACAAAAAAATATAAAGTCATATAAAATAAAAATATACTATAGGCATACTATATATCAAAATTTTCAGAAAAAGAAACTTTACAACATGAACATTTTTTTATCATCAAATTAAATCCTCACAAATTTAAATAAATCAAATAGTGCTACTGTTGCAATAAAATCCAATAAAAATCATTTTAAAAATGCCAAAATGATTTCAAATTTATTTCTCTCCAGTTTTCTACTGTAGGGAATCATTTTACCCTATTTCCCATATATTTTATTTTTGGGGAAAATAATATGAATAAAACCCAATAACTCAAATTTTAAAAATGAGTTTCAGAATATTTCAAAGGAACTTCCAACTCATATTTCTTATAATTTGAAGAAGTCATTTTATCTTCTCTCGGGAAAACCATTGAGTTGCATAAAGTTTCTGAATTTGAAATATTTCCAAAAAGAATTCAAATCTTTTCAAAACCCTTCTCATTTATTAAAATGGATGAAGTCATATCATCTTCACTCTAAGGTTTTGTGTTGAAATGAATTTGAATTTATGGAGATCATAAATGCAAAGTGAAAGTTTGGGAAAGTCATTTCATTCCCTCTCATTTAACTTTCAAAAGTTTCAATTTCACCCAATTTCACACAGCACATCTCACCACAATCAAACAGACAATGGAAACTATCTATTTAATATAACATTCCGAAATTTAGAATTTTGGGATGTTACAAACCTACCGCACTTAAAATGAATCTCGTCCTTGAGATTCGGAGAGGCTAGCAAGAAATAGGTTGGGGTTCGGGGTCTCCTCAAAGTTCATCAATTGGTATGGTCTGGTGTGCTACCACACTTAGAAATATGAATATGGTTCCATCAAAATTCAAGTACTTCATTCTTTGGGTTGACGGTGTCGGTCTTCTCATATCTTTAGGATAATTCCTTCTCTTGGCTATTCCAGTAGTGGCATAACCTTTGTCCTCAATTCTTGCGTCCCTTCATCTTCGTAAGGTTCTTTCGAGACCGGTTCTTCTTAGTTGACAGATCTGGCGCCAATACTAAACAAATATCAATATCTCATGGGGGTCATCAAACAAATTAACTGGGTCCCTACAGACAACGGGTCTGGCTTCATTCTCACCGTATATCCTACGGTTGGCAACAACTGCCTTGTACAAGGAAAAATTGTCATACCATTTTAAGGTTTAAACAAGGTTTTGATATCGTCGTCTCTCCACTATGGGTAAGTCACTCAGATTTATCATCCCGTATAACAGAGGCAAATGATAAGAGTAAGTCGGTATGGTGATCAATCCATTTCGCACCCAAATCATTACCTTGTATATGGTTTAGTGAATATTGCATTCTAACGCTAGGTCATCCTCACAAGCATTGCAGAATTTCTCTTGTCAATGAACTAACTTCGGATAAATCCATTGATTCTGCAAGCCAAACAACCATCTATCGTTTCTTCAGAACTCTCGGGTTTTGCGTAAACACTTATTCGATTGTCTGTTGATAAAGTCGTAACTTCTTCCAGGGGTTTTCCTTCAGCAAGAGTGTGCTTGCTTCTTTGACAGGTCCTGGGGCCTGTGGGTTATGGCTCATCTCTTCACTAGCAACACTTGGTCTCATCATCGGGTTGCAACTGATCATTCTTCCGGTATCCAGTTTCCTAGCATTCTTAAATCCAACCAATTGTATGGTTTCCCTTCCTTCTGTTGGTACAAACTAAGATATAATTACTCAGACTCATCATTGAGTGGTCCATTCCAAAGTCTGATGTAACTAACCACTAGCTCTTATATTCGGGTAACGGTCTTGGGTTCTACCACCCTTAAAATGAAAAACACTGGTTCTCTTCAAAATCTTATTCCACGTATCCTGATCTCACTCATTGCCTGTAAAATAACAACTCATAAAAATCCAAAATCAATGCCATGATGCTAACTTCACCTATTCTCAACTTATTACAATATACTGCATTTCCATTACCTGCTTCAACTCCACTACTTAGCACAGGTCATCCTTCTGCTTGGGACAACCTCTAGCAAAGTGTCCTGCTTCACCATAGCAGAAACATATTACTTCTAACAAGTCTCGTGGTTTCCATGTGACTATGTAGCCTCCTTAGGTCCTTGGCTTAGGGGTCCACTTCAGAACTTGTATCTCCTTAACTCATCCTCGGAGTCACTATTGCTCCTGTAGGATCGAAAGTAAGTCTAGAGGGGGGGTGATTAGACTACTTGACAATATAAAAAATCTGCCTTTAGATCATGCAATGTTTTTGGCAGTTTCACAAACAAGATCAGTTCAAGTAACACCCTACACATGCAATTCTAGAGTTTATGCAGCGGAAAGTAAATTGCACATGTAAAAGAGAGGTGGAGAAGATCAAACGCAGTTTGGTGACACGGAGATTTTTGTCGTGGTTCCGATAGGTGGTGCTATCGTACATCCACGTTGATGGAGACTTCAACCCACGGAGGGTAACGGCTGCGCGAGTCCACGGAGGGCTCCACCCACGAAGGGTCCACGAAGAAGCAACCTTGTCTATTCCATCACGGCCTACGCCCACGGAGGACTAGCCTTACTCGGGGTAGATCTTCACGAAGTAGGCGATCTCCTTGCCCTTACAAACTTCTTGGTTCAACTCCACATCACGACGGAGGCTCCCAAGCGACACCTAACCAATCTAGGAGGCACCACCCCCCAAAGGGTAATAGACGGTGTTGATGGTGATGAACTCCTTGCTCTTGTGCTTCAAGTGATAAACTCCCCAACACTCAACTCTCCTCACTGATATGGCTGTGGTGGAAGAAAGATTTGAGTGGAAAGCAACTTGGGAAGGCTAGAGATCAAGTTTCATATGGTAGGAATGGAATGGCTTGATCTCAACACAAGGGTAGGTGGTTCACTTCTCAGAAAGTGTGTGGTAGAAGTGGTGGTACTTTCTGATGGCTCTCATCACGAATGAGGAGGGGGTGGAGGGGTATATATAGCCTCCACACAAAATCCAACCGTTACACACACATTTGACCAATCTCGGTCAGACCGAAGTGAAAACTCGGTTAGACCGAAAGTTCAAATATAGTGAACGTTGGGATTTTCGGTGGGACCGAAAATACCATCTCGGTGAGACCGAAGTGAGTCAAAGGTTAGGGTTTGCCATCTCGGTGAGACCGAAAATATAAACTCGGATATTCCGAATTGATGTCAACTGATTACAGAAGGTTGGCAGCCCTTTTTCGGTGAGACCGAAACTCAGAATCGGTGTGACCGAGAATTTAGGGTTTGGAGAAACAACTGAAGTGGTTCATCTCGGTGGGACTGAGTTGGAGAAATCGGTGTGACCGAGATTACTTATGGGTGTGTGTTAAGTAGTGAATAGTGCTGATAGTTGAGGGAGTTAGATCACCAAGCACTTGAGCAACGAGAACATTAACACAACCTCATCCCCTTTTAATAGTATTGGCTTTCCTATGGACTCAATGTGATCTTTGATCACTAAACCAAAAATGGAGTCTTGAGCTTTTGCCAATGCTTGTCTTAGCATTTTGAGGGGTCCACTTCTTCAGACATTTCCATACCCACATCATCGAACTTTTCTGAAATGATTCTCAAGAGAATATTAGTTCAATGATATATATGTTGTTATTAATTACCAAAACCACCCGGGGATTAGTTGCACTTTCAATCTCCCCCTTTTTGGTAATTGATGACAACATATAGATCAAAGCTTCGACAAAAGATATAATCAAAGAATAATATCGTCGCTTTGAGAAGTATGTGATAAACAAGAGCTCCCCCTAAATTTGTGCATTATTTAAATTTGCGTTTGAATGCAAATGCACAATCGATTAGGATTATGGGTCACTCTTCCATGTCACATACATCTTGGTGGAGCGCACAAAATGATAAGAATGAATAACATGCACTCAATCACCAAGACAAGAGTAAATAGCCATACAATAAGAAATAGCATATGATAAACAATAAGCACACATTAAAGCATAGTATGACTAAGCACTCATTAAGGTAGCATCAAACGTAGTAGCAAGCACACTTAAAGTATCTGGAACCAAAAGAAACCAATGTATCTCAAGGAAAACGGCAAAAGAACGAAAAGACGAAAGAGCACTCTCTCTCTCGAAGCCCTATGATCTATAACAATTTCTCCCCCTTTGGCAACAAGTTACCAAAAAGTTCGAAAAGGTATAGAGCTAAACGTCACTGCGGGCTCGGCTGGCTGCTCCCGTCTGGGTCGATGTCGGTGTAGAGATAGCTGCGTCGGCGAAGACTTCTGCTGATGTCTGCGCTGGAGGAGTGGATGCTGGAGCTGTAGCTGGTGCTGAAGTGGTAGCCCTGGAGTCTGTCATTGGGATAGCTGCAGATCTGGATCCTCTGGGAACCGGAGCAGTCTGGCGATGAGAGTCCTGGACTATATCATCCTGCATAAGCTCTGCTCTCTCCTGCCTAGTCTCCTCCATGTCTGCCTCAAGTTTGTTGACAGACACCTGAATCTCAGTCAGCTTCACGTCCAGAGCGTGGATCTTGTCCTCGACGATCCTCTCAAGGCTCTCCTGAGATTGCTCAATGCTGGCCAGGCGTTGTTCAATTCTCCGGGTTGCTTCAAGAATCTGATCTCCAAAGCTCTTTGGCTTAGCTGCTGCTGCTGCTGCCTCTCTGTCAGCTTTGGCTTTCTTTGCAGCTTCGATCTTGGCTTGCCCTTCAACTGAGGTGGGATCCTCTTCATCCATCACAACTACGTTGTCCTCATGCTCTGGCTGCAGTGGTAAGTGCTTCCTATCCAACATGAATTTGCCCGTGCCAAACTTGGCGTTGATAAGCATCTGTATCTGCGGTGCAAACCCACACGACCTCTTCTGGTCAGCTGCAGTCCTCTTGATGGTCTCTACCATCAAGTCCATCACCTTAAAAGGTGCCTTCTCATCGAGAATGTGCAGCATGTTGATAGAATAGCCTCGTATCATCCGGTGGTCACCTGACTTAGGCATCAAAGTATGCCTCAGGATAGTGTTAGTGGTGGTCAGACCTGCCTGGAGATAATACACTGAGCCGAGTTTCCATCCCTCCAAATCAGCAGCTCGGATCTCCTTGTACATATTCTTCATGGAATCATGACTCTTCTTAGGAATCCCATAGACATCAATGTCGTCCTCTCTCTGCACTGGAGCGTTCAGAAGTTCTGCCCATTCTGCAACAGTTGAAGAAAACCGTTGACCTTCAGTCATCCAGGTGATCTTGCCATCGGGGTAGAAATGGGCTGTGGCATAGAACTGCATGATCATCTCGTCATTCCATGCTGTCAGTTCTTGACCCACAAAGTCAGCAACTCCACATGCAGTAAAGCTCTCATGCACATGGGGAAAGAAGTCCCGATGCTCTCTGCTGTCAATGTACTTCCAGTCAACATACCTGGTGTCAGCAACAATGGGCTTCTTATCCATTAGCACGGTCTCATAGAAATCCTGCTGCTCTTTGGTGTGGAATCTGGGATCCACAGCAGTCCTTCTTCTTACGGCATATGGATCAGATTGTCTCCATAGCCTGAGACCTTTGTCCTTCCTTGCCTTCATATCCTCAGCTTGAGGATGAGCATCATTGTGGAGTGGCAACTTGGGACGGAGCTTGAGCAACACATGCTCTTCATCTGACTCGGAAGGTGGCATCTCACCTTTGTTCTTCTCAGAAGCTGGAATGCTTCTGGTTGTCCTCTTAGGCTTCGCTGGAGCTGCCTTAGCTGGAGCAGGCTTCTTGGGCTTGGAGGAGGTTTGAGCCCGAATAGCATCACCCATGAACTTAGCTTTCTGAGGAGGAGGCTGGGGTGCATCTTCTTCTTCTTCTTCAGCATCATCAACTTGAGGTTCAGCATAAACAACTCTCTTCCTTTTGGAAGTCTTTTTCACCTTGCTTGGAGCTGGCTCTTCCAAGTTGAGCTTCTTGGCAACTGCAGACTGCTTCACTTTGCTCGTGCCTTTCTTTGGCTGCTGCCCTTGGAGCTCTTTGGCGACCACTTGCCTCTTTGGCTTGGAGGTAACTTCCTCAGCAACAAAATCGGAATCCTCAGAATCAGACGTTCTCTTCTTCCTGGTTCTCGTAGCAGC
The DNA here is from genome assembly GCA_902687465.1 of Secale cereale. Classification (NCBI taxonomy): domain Eukaryota; kingdom Viridiplantae; phylum Streptophyta; class Magnoliopsida; order Poales; family Poaceae; genus Secale; species Secale cereale. The sequence goes on along the minus strand of LR738710.1, from coordinate 453,548,885 downwards.
AGGAGGCAGACCACTAGGGGTACTCCTCTCACCATCATCACTAGAGCTGCTAGCCTCAGGACTTGTACCTGCCTCTGGAATCTCAGCAAACGGTGATTCGGACCTGTTCTGGCTGTCACTGACATCTGACATGGCTGAAAGACCTGTGAATAGATAAGGTATAGGCAGAGTAGAAGAGTTATCACAACTGCAGAAGTTTTTGCAAAAAAAAATGAGTTAAAAACTTAGTTTTGAGTTTTCACAGAATGTATTTCGGTCAAACCGATTTCAAGTTTCGGTGTAACCGAAGTGTTCAACAGAACCTACACACCACTTTCGGTCAGACCGAAATGGGTTTCGGTCCTACCGAAAACTTAGGGTTTCACAGAAACTTCAATTCGGACATTCCGATTTCCACAACTCGGTCAGACCGAACTATGTAGTGCAATGGTCAGAGACCAAATCGGTCAGTCCGAGTTTCAGGAATCGGCTTCACCGAGATGCATTCCGTGGAAACCTAAACCTAAGAATTTTCCTCGAAACTAGAAGATCTGAACAATGTATTGGGATCATATCAAACGTGGATTGAATCAGGGCAGTCCTATCATGCAAGAATCAGAAGTGGAGCATGAAAGGGATCGGGACACACCCTAACTTGGTGGTGTCCCTCTACGGCGGCAACGGCGGAGAAGATTACCGTTGACGGCGGCGGAGACCTGCGGCGAGGGCGCACAGGCGACGACGGCGACGATCCTTAGATCAGGGCGACGGCAGCAGGGGTCTTGGAGGGCGAACGTTTGAAAGGAATAGATCGCACGCAGCCCTCAGTATATATAACCCCGTGCTGTCGGTGGGACCGAGTTGAAAAACTCGGTGTCACCGAGATGCATAATTGCAGTGCAGTTACGCATATCGGTCAGACCGAGATTTTGAACTCGGTTTCACCGAGATGAAACCTAGATCAATCTAAGTGTTTCGGTTGGACCGAGATTGGGAAGCCGGTCAGACCGAAATGGACTTAGAAGGTTTTGGAAGTCAGCCTTAGACGAATCGGTGGTTCCGAGTGCTCCTCACTCGGACTGTCCGAAAAAGACTTGTTCAAAGTTGTGATATAAGCATGAATAGAATTTGAGACAAGATAGCATAGATAGCTAGGGAAGGTGCTTAGGCATTCTTGTCCATCCATTTGGCCAGAAAAGAAACCAAAACAATCAAAACCACAAATGGATGTCCTTGAATGAATAGAATCATGCATTCAACATGCTCACACAATAAGATAGCAACTGAAATATGTGTCAAACATGCACAACCAATCACTCTAGCTACTAGCACACAATTTGTCGATGACTAGGTCATCTATATATGAGTATATTGACTTAGGAGCCAAATGAGAACATTTGATCATAGGTCATACTCATCGTTTAAGCACAAGTGGGGTTACCACTTTTACATAAAGCATTTATGTGTTCACATCATTTGGAGATGCTTTAGCTCAATTTTTAGAGCAAAGCTCCCCCTAGATGTGAGAACCCCTTTTAAAGGGTCAAACTAACCTTGGGTTGTCGTAGAAGACTTCATGTAGATGTTGAAGATGTGGATGCTCAATGTTGATGTAGATCATCAAGAGTTGGGAGCTATCCTTTGGATTAGGGCACTTTCAGTACCTACATGGGTTAGTCCCACAAGGAACAAACAAGGATATCCATGGACATAGATTGAAGTTCACAATAGATGATGTCCATGAAAGCAATGATTACCTTGTCCCTTGACTTACCAACAAGAGGGTTTGTGACTCCATGAACTAGTGCATGATGTGGAAGTTGATTGCACAAGTTGCCAAAATGAATGTGAGTGAAGTATGTTGGCGGAGTCACCCTCAAGAACCTTCTAGTTCTTCTTCTTTGGGATCCACATCATCTTGATGGGAATCCTTGGGGTTGTAGTTGAGCTTGACGAAGTAGAACTTGACGTATCCTTGGGAACCCACTTGACCATGGCTTGAGGTGCTTCAATGAATGCATCAATCTCCTCTTGAAGCTTGTCCTTGGCTTTTAGCTTGTGGTCTTGTGGTGGAAGGTCATCTTGAGCTTGTTCCACATTGGAAGAAGTAGGATCATACTTCTCCTTTTGAGAAACAAACTGTGGAGTAGGGTATTGACCTTCTTCCCACTCAACACCTTCGGCGTTGAACTTTCGCTCAAAACCAATTCCTTGATTCTTCCGGTGCCTCCCTTGCTTGCGAACAATTTCCTCAAAGTTCTTGCTTCCGGCAAGGCTCTTGTAGACACCTTTCTCTATGATCCCTTTCAATAAACTATTCTCTTGCTCAAGTGTAACTTGGCTTGAAACATTGTTAGTGGAATCAAGAGAACTACTAGAAGCAACAATATTGGATTTAGCATGGTTATTGTTACTACTAGAGGAAGAATTTTTCTTATGCTTGTCATGCTTAGTCTTAATAGGTGGCAAGAAATTAGACAAGAGAAGTCGTTTGGCAAGATATGAAGAACTCTTCTTTCGAAGATCGTCATTGATCGCTTTTAGAAACTCATGTTCTTGCTCTAGAGTGAGCTTCTCGAAGCGTAGCTTCTCATGAGATCTTAGGAGCTCTCTATGATCTTCTTGAGTTGTTTCATGAGCTAACTTAAGAGTGTTTAGTTCTTTTGTTAGACGCTCAATCTCCTTCATAGCATTGTCATTCGACTCTTCTCGACTATAAAGACTACTAGCATTTTCATCGTTACTAGGCTCACTAGATTTATCATGCAAGAGCTCATCTTCACTAAGCAAGTCATCCTCATCACTATTGAAGTCAATGAATTCAGGGTGTGTTACCTTGGGGCCTTTAGCCATGAAGCATCTTCCAATTCCCTCATTTGGTGAATCAAATAAGTCGTAGGAGTTGGAGTTGGAGGATACGAGAGCAAGACCGGCAACACCTTCATCTTGACTGTAGTCGGAGTCGGAGTGATAGCTTCCATCGGATTGATTGTCGGAGTCGGAGCCGGAGACCCATTCACCTACATGAGCTTGATGTCTTCTTCTTGTGTAGCTCCTTGATGACTTGTCTTTCCTCTCCGAATCCTTGCTTCTCCGAGAGGGTCTTCGTTCATAACGATCATCTCTGCTCCTTCTCTCTCTCCGAGGTGACTCATCTCTTGCTCTTCTTCTTGGAGATTCTTCTCTTCTCTTGTGGGGAGCCGTACACTCATTTGAGAAGTGTCCGGGTCTTCCACAATTGTAGCAGTTTCGATCACGACTAGAAGATCTCTTTTCATCATATGATCTAGACTTTGAGCTTCTTTCTTTGCCTCTATTCTTGTAGAACTTGTTGAAGTTCCTGACCATTAGGCTTATCTCTTCATTGGAAATTAGCTTGTCACTTGAGGTAGTAGGAGCATCACTTGTAGCTTTGTAAGCACCACTTGACTTGTTGTGAAGCTCTTCCTTATCATTAAGTGTCATCTCATGAGCAACAATTCTTCCAATGACTTCAGTTGGCTTGAGAGTCTTGTAGTTTGGCATCATTTGGATCAAAGTGCACACGGTGTCATACTTTCCATCCAAAGCTCTGAGAATCTTCTTAATGATGAATCGGTCGGTCATTTCTTCGCTTCCTAAGCCGGCAATCTCATTTGTGATGAGAGCAAGCCTAGAGTACATTTCAGCGACTCCTTCACCATCCTTCATCTTGAACTTGTCAAGTTGACCTTGAAGAATATCTAGCTTTGATTCCTTCACAGATTCAGTACCTTCGTGCATTTCAACCAAAGTATCCCAAATCTCTTTAGCATTCTCAAGACGGCTGATTTTGTTGAACTCTTCGGGACACAAAGCATTGAAGAGAATGTCACAAGCTTGAGCATTGTTTTGCAACATCCGCAACTCTTCCGGTGTAGCTTCGCGATCCGGAACTTTTCCTTCTTCGAAGAAATCACCTTGCATACCAACACAGATAATGCCCCATGCGGCTAGGTTATGACCAAGAATATGCATTTTCATTTTATGCTTCCAACTAGCAAAATTTGTACCATCAAAGTAAGGACCTCTACGATAATTACCCTCACTAGACGCCATACTCTCCTAGGTTGTGAAACCAAGCTTATGGAGTCCAATGCAATGGAAACCAAAACAATGGAGACCAAAGCTCTGATACCACTTGTAGGATCGAAAGTAGGTCTAGAGGGGGGGTGATTAGACTACTTGACAATATAAAAGATCTGCCTTTAGATCATGCAATGTTTTTGGCAGTTTCACAATTAAGATCAATTCAAGTATCACCCTACACATGCAATTCTAGAGTATAAGCAGCGGAAAGTAAATTGCACATGTAAAAGAGAGGTGGAGAAGATCAAACGCAGTTTGGTGACACGAAGATTTTTGTCGTGGTTCCGATAGGTGGTGCTATCGTACATCCACGTTGATGGAGACTTCAACCCACGGAGGGTAACGGCTGCGCGAGTCCACGGAGGGCTCCACCCACGAAGGGTCCACGAAGAAGCAACCTTGTCTATTCCATCACGGCCTACGCCCACGGAGGACTAGCCTTACTCGGGGTAGATCTTCACGAAGTAGGCGATCTCCTTGCCGTTACAAACTTCTTGGTTCAACTCCACATCACGACGGAGGCTCCCAAGCGACACCTAACCAATCTAGGAGGCACCACCCCCCAAAAGGTAATAGACGGTGTTGATGGTGATGAACTCCTTGCTCTTGTGCTTCAAGTGATAAACTCCCCAACACTCAACTCTCCTCACTGATATGGCTGTGGTGGAAGAAAGATTTGAGTGGAAAGCAACTTGGGAAGGCTAGAGATCAAGTTTCATATGGTAGGAATGGAATGGCTTGATCTCAACACAAGGGTAGGTGGTTCACTTCTCAGAAAGTGTGTGGTAGAAGTGGTGGTACTTTCTGATGGCTCTCCTCACGAATGAGGAGGGGGTGGAGGGGTATATATAGCCTCCACACAAAATCCAACCGTTACACACACATTTGACCAGTCTCGGTCAGACCGAAGTGAAAACTCGGTTAGACCGAAAGTTCAAATATAGTGAACGTTGGGATTTTCGGTGGGACCGAAAATACCATCTCGGTGAGACCGAAGTGAGTCAAAGGTTAGGGTTTGCCATTTCGGTGAGACCGAAAATATAAACTCAGATATTCCGAATTGATGTCAACTGATCACAGAAGGTTGGCAGCCCTTTTTCGGTGAGACCGAAACTCAGAATCGGTGTGACCGAGAATCTAGGGTTTGGAGAAACAACTGAAGTGGTTCATCTCGGTGGGACTGAGTTGGAGAAATCGGTGTGACCGAGATTACTTATGGGTGTGTGTTAAGTAGTGAATAGTGCTGATAGTTGAGGGAGTTAGATCACCAAGCACTTGAGCAACAAGAACATTAACACAACCTCATCCCCTTTTAATAGTATTGGCTTTCCTATGGACTCAATGTGATCTTTGATCACTAAACCAAAAATGGAGTCTTGAGCTTTTGCCAATGCTTGTCTTAGCATTTTGAGGGGTCCACTTCTTCAGACATTTCCATACCCACATCATCGAACTTTTCTGAAATGATTCTCAAGAGAATATTAGTTCAATGATATATATGTTGTTATTAATTACCAAAACCACCCGGGGATTAGTTGCACTTTCAGCTCCACACTCCAGCATTACCCCCTCTTTAAAACCAATTGTACTTCTTTCCTCCATACTCTTGGGGTAAGCATCATATCAAGACTAAACTCCAACTTATTTGTGCAAACTCCACTATTTGGGGCAACAATTTCCTTTCTATGGTCCGGGGTTCACTCAGTAAAGTACCACTAAACAAAATGCATTGGTTCAACCGTAATCCATATTCTCATCGTATCAAATATTTTATTACATCTTGTACCACTATTTAAAACTCAATTTCAAGGGTGCTTCACTACGAATGCTGTCATCCACATAGTTCGGTATGGTCAAGCATTCCTTCCATCTTCATCCATTTGCCCTTGCTGAGGATGCTTCAGTCCCACTGGAATTGTGCAATATGATTCTTGAAATCATCGATCTTTTGACTCATCCTATTGGCCGTGTGCTTCATCTCCATCATCTCTGCGTGCACCCCACGCAGGCATCCCTGAGTATGACGAAGTCTTGCTTCAAGTATTTCTCCAATCTTACGTATGGCCTTGATAGCAGCTTCACGAACAGAGTCGAAGAAAGTTGTTTGTGGTACTCGGGAGATGAAAACGTATTGACCCATAGTCTTTGGGCAAACTCCTTTTATGCGATGGAGGTGTACCTCCACTTACCAAAGTTCAACTCCATTCTCCATGAAGGGATAACCCTTGTAAACTGCATCTCCTTCAAGGTGAATATGCTTCATCATGTCCTTCATGATTTTTGGGTAATCATGGTCGCTAGTCAGGGTCATGATCGTTTCCGGGCCCTTGAGAAAGGACTCGTAAAGGGTTGTCATCTGTAGGTATAAGATAGAAGGGGTACTCAGAACAATGTGGGTATTTCCTTGGGTGAAGTGTGGTTGTTTGTCCGATAAGGGTTTGGGGTCTGCTTGTCCCTGGGTTCTAGGTTTTAGTCTGGGTGAGATAGCAAGAGAGGCACTCGCAATCAACCAACAACTCATAAAGTTTCCTTCTTAGATTCCAAACATATCAACTTCTATTGCTTCACGAACTATTACAATGTTCTTTCCATAACTCAACTTAACATCGTAATAAAGTGTATTTCACATTTATCTACATGCTTCATTCCAATATCAAGATCTCAACTACTCTACTTAATCTTCCCTCGGGTCTGAACCTTCTTTGGCAAAATGCCTCACTTCATTGTAGGGTAAACAAATGTCATCAGACAAATCTAAGGACTTCATGGTGACTATCCTGGTTCATTGGGTTCTTCGCTTCCTGGTTGGCCAGTTGCTAGCATAATGGCCTAAATCCTTGCATCGGTAACAAGTGATGTGAATCAGGTCCTTTTTCACAGAAATTGGGTTCTTCTGGGGACACATGCTCTTTCTCTTCTTTTAATTCTCCGTTCCTATCAATTCTTCTATCTTTTGTGGATAAAACTCCACCTCTTCTGTCGGGAAGTCTCCCAAATACTCTTGACTTTCCTTCGTGCAATACTGTGAAAGATGTCCTTTTCCCCACATGAGTAGCAAGCACGGGAGTAATATATGTTTAGGCTTTCTCCATCAGGGTCGTCAATACTTTCCCCCATCGCGGATTCCTTTGAAATTTCCTCGAGGGATTCTTTCATTACTTCTTTCTTCTGCTGCATAGTTCGTTGTACCATGGGGTAAATGTGACACTGAGGCAGGGTAGTGGGTAGTCCCTTCACACAAGAAACAAGTAATCTGCCTATTTGGGCATACTTCAGCTGGGTGACTTTCTTCACAATGAGGGCATTCATCCTGGTGCTCCTCCTGGGTGTGTCCTATTTCTCCACAAATCCTGCAGGCACAAGGCTTCTTCTTCGGGTTGTCACCACGCCTTCAGATGAGACGGGACTTTAACATAGTCTTCTTGAATTCCTCCAAACTTTGTGCTCCATTACATCCTTGTATGGCTTGATGCATTTTCCACCATGTTGCAGCACTTTTCCTGAAGTACTGAACAGCGTATTGAACCTCATACTTCCTTGCAACCAATTTTTTTTCCTGAAGTGATTCTCCATGTTTTGTATACATAGCTCTGCCTCCGGCTGGGTCATCGGTCCAGAGAAGACAAGTCTATCTTCTTTCATCCTCTACTGGGTCCAAGGGTTTTGGGATGAGATTCGGGGGGTGGAGAGAGATGCACTCAATACAAAGAATAGTTTTGAAAAGACGGGTTTTATTTTGTGGCCGTCAGAAAAAACATCAAACAAATGACGGCTCACAATCATCGCATCTAACATAAGTACATAACAAGGGTTCGGTCTTCTAAAGGTTAATATCTCTTCAAGGTTGTCAACTCTTCAAATCTTCGGAGTATCCATTGTTGTAGCTTCAACACTTCTAATGCATGGTGAAATTCCTCTTTACTCCGAAGTGGTCAAAAGGGGCGAGGATGTAGTCTAACTATTTGAGGTGAAAGGAGAATTTGGTAAAGCTCAGAAAAGATGAGAGGTATAAAATCTTTTAGAAAAGAAAGTTTTAGAGAAATCCTTTCCTATGGGCTGGCCAGTTTCTAGGGTCACGTCCTACAATCAACATATGCTCTGATACCATCTTGTAGCGACCCGACCCGAATGGATCAAGTCTCTGTGCTTAAGTGTCATCCCTGGATCGGTATGCTGACACACACAGTCCTCGAGGATTTATAACAGAGGTAAATCACATGTATAAAGTAACATAAATATTATTACATCAATCCATATAGCGGAAGTAGCAACAAAGTTGTGGATTCCCATCAACACCAACGGCAAAGTTGAGTGTAGATAGTGCAATCCTAACGTAACACTTACTCGTCGAATAGTTCCTGCAACATGAGATGTTGCAGCCATGTAGGTCATTACATTGAATGTACTCGAAAATTCACAGTGTAGCAGTAATGATGAACAATGCCTACAACTACATGCATATTCGACTGGTGGAGGCTGTAAGGTTGTTTTTGCATAAAGCTGATTTTTCCCTACCACAAAGGAATGCATTTTATTCACTACTCAGTTGAATTAAGCAATATTGAGAATGGTTCTCCATCTCAAATCCCAAATTACCAAAGTCATTAATAACCCAACAAGTTAATTAAATAGAGTGATGAGATCAACAAATAATCCACTTCTAGATACTCCAAGATGTCCATAACCTGGGACACGGCTACTCATGAATAGTTTGTACACTCTGGAGAGGTTTGTGCACTTTTCCCCAAAAGATTCGATCGCCTCCGTTTAATTTCTCGCACTGCATGATGTTTGAGAAACAGATGACCGAGACACAGTCTTTTAGAAGCATTAACTCTTAACCCTGGGTAGACCGTACCACCTACACCCGCTACATCTACTAGTCTACCACGGAAAGAGGTCACACAACATACTCAACTATGCCAGAGCCCATAATGGCTTGTGGCTGCACATTGAAGTTTCTAGTTATGAAAATATCATATGATCCCTTTGAGCCTAGGTGGCATTCCAATAGGGTGATCACACGGGTCCTCCGGGATCCCCTAGGGCAAACACTGGTTTCTCCAGGTGCTCGGGCAAACCACTGGGTGCTCCAGGGTGCCCCAACCAATCCACCCAGATGTGTATTAAAGTTTCCACCTTAAGTTTCCCTTAGTTAAATATTACTCGCGCATCTTCCATGAATCTCACATACCAATACATGCCTACGCATGGCTAAGCAATAAGTAAGAAAGCGTATATTCCCGGGGTTGATCTCAAGTCATTGGGTTCCTACCTCATGCACTACATAGCATCGTCACATGTAACCAGTTCTACTCATGCAAGTGTTTGAGCATATAACTAATGCAATAAAAACTGGGTATTGAAAAGTATGATCAAAGTATGAACTTGCCTTGTACTATAGATGTAGATTCTTCGCACTCATAACTCGTGATAGATCTACTCGTCACACTCCGATCAATCTATCGTAAGCAAGCAATAGTAACCACACATAAGCAATCACCCAAAAGACCGGACGGAACAAAGAAACACTTCGGAAAACTTCGAAAACAAACGAATACCTCTTGCAACAGATAACAATTTCTAGCAGTACCAAAATTAAGTGAATTTGGCCTTATCAGAGAGTTTAGGTCAAGAGCTTCGATTTGCAAAAAGAATCAACTCAAACTGAATTATAAAACTCAAGTTATGACAAAAATAAGTTTGAATCAAATTTGTTTGAATTCAAATTTTAAAACTTTCTAAAACATGTTTAAGTTATTTTACTGGATAGAGGGGATCATAACGAAGACGTGGGCGTTGGTTTCGTTAGATTTGGACTAACTGGTAAAAAGTTGTGGCTGTTTGAAGTTCAGGGACTAAACTGAAAAAGTTTTAACTATAAATAAGTCCCTGGTCGAAAACTAAAATAAAAAGGAAAGAACTAACGAGCGAATGCTCGCTAACATTAACTAACGAACGAAAATGTTCACAAACAGATCTAAACGAACGAACGTTCGCTAATTAACCCTACCTAAAAAATAAACTGTTCTAAAAGAAAAACTGAACTAATAAAAAACAACCGGCGGGTTTTTCTGCGGTTTATACCGGGTTGGCAGTGGGTCGGAGCGGATCGGGCGCAGTTTGGGCGCGGGTCGGCTTTGACGGCGGCGACGCTGCTCCGGCGGCGGGGCGGTGGAGCGGGCGACGCGAAGCGGCGGGTGGAGCAGCGTGTAGCGCGGGGCGGCGGGGAGCGAGCGGTGCGGCAGCGGCATAATCCGAAGGACGGCGGCGCTGCAACGGCGACGAGAGGCGGCGGCGGCTCACGAGGGGAGAGGGGCGGTCGGGCCTCGCCTTTTAAAGGCCAGGGGGCGGACGGCTTGGAGAAGGGGCACAGGAGAAGCGGCGCGAGGGGAGGCGTGCCCGAGGAGGACATGGCGGCGGCGGCGTACTGGAGCCGGCCTCTGCTTGAGGTCGGGGACGGGCGGCGTGGCTGGGCTGGGCCTAGCTCGGCTCGAGCTGGGCTGGCCCAGTCGGGAGTTTTTTTTAACATTTTTTTAGACAAAAAAATATAAAGTTGTGGCCGTTTGAAGTTCATGGACTAAACTAAAAAGTTTTAACTACAAATAAGTACCTGGCCGAAAACTAAAATAAAAAGAAGATAACTAACGAGCGAACGCTCGCTAACAGTAACTAACGAACGAAAACATTCACTAACAGATCTAAACTATCGAAATTTCGCTAATTAACCCTACCTAATAAAATAAACTATTCTAAAAGAAAAACCGAACTAATAAAAACACGGCGGGTCTTTCAGCGGTTTATACCGGTTCGGCAGCGGGTCGGAGCGGATCGGGCGCAGTTCGGGCGTGGGTCGGCTTCGACGGCGGCGGCATTGCTCCGGCGGCGAGGCGGTGGAGCGGCATGTAGCGCGGGGCGGCGGGGAGCGAGCGGCGCGGCGGCGGCAGAATCCGAAGGGCTGCGGCGCGGCAATGGTGGTGAGAGGCGGCGGCGGCTGACGAGGGGAGAGGGGCGGCCAGGCCTCGCCTTTTAAAGGTCGGGGGACGGACGGCTTGGGGAAGGGGCAGAGGAGAGGCGGCGCGAGGGGAGGCGTGCCCGAGGAGGACACGGCGGCGGCAGCGTACTGGAGCCGGCCTCTGGCTCGAGGTCGGGGATGGGCGGCGTGGCTGGGCTGGGCTTGGCTCGGCTGGAGCTGGGCCGGCCCAGTAGGGAGTTTTTTTAACATTTTTTTCACACAACAAAAAAATATAAAGTCATATAAAATAAAAAATATACTATAGGCATATTATATATCAAAATTTTCAGAAAAAGAAACTCTACAACATGAACATTTTTTGTCATCAAATAAAATCCTCACAAATTTGAATAAATCAAATAGTGCTACCGTTGCAATAAAATCCAATAAAAATCATTTTTAAAATGCCAAAATGATTTCAAACTTGTTTCTCTCCAATTTTCTACTGTAGGGAATCATTTTACCCTATTTTCCATATATTTTATTTTTGGAGAACAATAATTTGAATAAAACCCATTAACTCAAATTTTGAAAATGAGTTTCAGAATATTTCAAAGGAACTTCCAACTCATATTTCTTATAATTTGAAGAAGTCATTTTATCTTCTCTCAGGAAAATCATTGAGTTGCATAAATTTCTGAGTTTAAAATATTTCCGAAAAGAATTCAAATCTTTTCAAAACACTTTTCATTTATTAAAATGGAAGAAGTCATACCATCTTCACTCTAAGGTTTTGTGTTGAAATGAATTTGAATTCATGGAGATCATAAATGCAAAGTGAAAGTTTGGGAAAGTCATTTCATTCCCTCTCATTTAACTTTCAAAAGTTTCAATTTCACCCAATTTCACATAGTGCATCACACCACAATCAAACAGACAATCAAAACTATTTATTTAATATAACATTCCAAAATTTAGAATTTTGGGATGTTACATCAGTCTCATGCCTTCCGAAGATCGTTTTCAAATTCTTTTCATCGTTTGGTCAACTTATCCTCTTTTCGTTCTTCCGGAGTATCTCAATAATTTTGGTTGTGTTTCTAGTCGTCATTCTCAACATTTGAAGACCGAAGAAGAGTTTCCCTATAAATTATGTCCGTTCTCTTGAAGATTCGTGATGCTAGCTTGATGGTATCCTCTTACTTTGTTTCGATCGTGTCAAATTCTTTTCCTCAACCATCCGAAGCATTTCATGAATTCTTTCCATTTGAGATCCTCTGAAGGCCATCATTTCAGAAGATTTCTTCGTTCTCAGTTTTCTAGTTCGTCCTCCAACTATCCTTCATTGATGCCTCTTTGTTCGTCTCCTTTTTTTTCGGTGCTTCATTCAAGTGTTCTTTAATCTGTTCACGATCTCTTCGTTCTCTTATATCTAAACCCCCTCGAGTTTTTTATTCGTTTTCTAATTCTTCCCGGTGATTCATCTCTTTTCTTCGTCCAATTTCAGTTGTTACGATGGTTCGTTTTTTTTCATCACCCGGCTTAAATTCCGTGCAAAAATTATTTTCATTTGTTATCACATCAATTCTTTCGTTCTTTCCAATCTTACCGGTGGTTCATGAAGACTTTCTTGAGTTTTGCGCTTTATCCCTCTTTAATCTTTTTTAACGCGAATAAGTAGTATGCAAATCCATTGCTTCTCATCAATTTAATTGATGAAGGATAAGCACAACATAATTCTTATTCTTCAAGGGGGTTAATCCCTTCCTTTGCAGTTTTTTCATGATGAATAAATTCTAGTCCCAAGTGTTTTAATATTTTCTTTTCCGGAGTTCAAGTTTTCTCGGCTATCTCGTCGGAACCCCCCGTCTAAATCACCGCAAGGCCTTATTCTTATTCTTTTCATCCTTCATCATCCTTTTGTTACTGGAGTTCTTCATGGTGGTTCGTCATAATTTAAGTCATTCTTCAAGTGTTCATTAAATTCTTGTGCAGCAGCTCAAGCATTATTCTTTTGCACATTGAGATGCAATTAATTCTCCGTATCCTTTTGAAGTGGAGTTTTGCATTTCTTGGTTCTTCTCAGTTAATCGATCTTTACTAGTGGCAGAAATTCACCTCTAGTTTTGAGATGTTTTCCATAAGTCCACAACAAGGTTATTCTTTTGTTGTTGATTTTCTCAACAACTCCATTCAATCCTTCCTTCCGAGGATGCTTTAAAATTCATTGTGGTAGAAGTTGTCATCTTCTTCTCCGTTCTTTTAATTACACTCTTTCAATTCTTCCATAGGCATTGTGTTGTTCATCTCGTCAAGACCGTTTCATCTTTTCAATCCATATTCCTTCCATTTCAACCGGAGGGCTATCCAAAATTTGTTGTTCTTATTCCTTGTCTATACCGTTTAACCGGAGTGGTTTCAATGTTTCTCTTGCCATTTAAGCTCTTGGTTCTCGTCGTATGCCTTGTTTCCTCATTTTTAGGAGCTTCTCAATCTCGTTCATCTCTGTTGTATTCTTCTTTTCATGTGGCTCAACCTCTCAAGGTTCTTTGGCTCCACCTTCTTCCTTTTTCACTTCCGTCTCGTTCCTAAGATCTCGGGACGAGATCTCTTGTTAGTAGGGGAGTGTTGTGATGCCCCGAGACCGATGCGTCAGGTGTCTTCCAGTTATTTGCTGCCGTTGCCATGTCATCTGCTTGCGTGTTGCACTTTGCCATGTCATCGTGTGCATTTCATCTGCATGTTTTCAAAACTTGCATCCGTTAGTAGTCGCCACTTCTCTCCGTTGTTTTCGTTGGCCGTTCCGAAACTAACCGCACTTGCACATGACCACCTAACTGTAATGACCCTCGCGGAGGGCGTGACAATAACATCTCTGCACAGCCCACTTTTCCCTCCTGGCAAATTGTCCGAAACTTCCGCGAACCTGAACCGGGCACTTGTGGCCGATGGGTCCGGATCATCCCCAAACATCCCGAAAATATCTCCATTTTCTTATTTGGACTCCCTACCTATTTATTGATCGACTGTCCGATTACGATCGGAGGGACGAGATACCCCTAAATCTAACCCACTTGCTATATAAGGGCATGTACAATGGTTGCTAAGATAGTCTTATCTTAAGTTTTACATGTAAATTAGAGATGACAAAAAAACAAGTCTACAATGGGTCATCTCTTTGCCTTATCTTCAATAATTAGTTATTCCTAAAAACATGGTGAGACAAATTGTGCTAAGCTATCATCTCTTGTCTTCTCTTAAATAAGATAAGACAAGCCTTCTCTTATGATTTCTCTCTCCTCCACCTCATCATTTATCTTACGTGACATCCTTAAGCTAGAACCATTGTACATGCCCTAATCAGTGTAACCCTAAAATCTAGGCAGCTTGTCCCATCCTACCATTCGCCGCCGCCACTCCTCCCGACCCTTATTCCTCGAGATCTCCTTACCGATTAGACAGCCAGCAACATCCGTCCTATTTTTCAGCGCCGACTCTACCCCACCGGATCACTGCAGCCATCCAACTGCCTCACCAACGAAGCCCCGCACCTCCGCCTGATCTCGAGGTCTCCTCCGCTTCCCATGGCGTTGGCCTCGCTCCCTGCTGCTCCTCTGCAACTGCACCGGACATCAGCCCCGCCGGATCCACCAGTGTTAGAAGGGAGAGAGAGGTTGGTGGAATTATTGTTGATATATTGCTTGAGCCTCGTGGGCATATATATAGGAGTACAATGATCTACTTGGAGTGCAAGGCAAGGTAGAATAATATCCTACGCTATCCTAGCTTTCCTAATAATCACGATACTCAACATCCCCCCGCAGTCACAACGGTAGCGACGCAGATGGTGAGACTGGAGAAGAATCCGAAGGCAAGCCGACGGACACCCCCCCACAGTCGGAACGGTCGACGCATCGCGGAGTCGTGACCGGAGTGGAAACCGACGAGGTTGCTCAAGCAGGCGGTAGCCCTTTGTGCCGTTTGCCGATGTAGCCGAGAGCCTAGGTGGTGTAGCCGTAGTCGAGGTAGCCGTGCGAAGAATGCCGTGGTCGATGTCGAGTCGGGGTAGCCGGTGTCGAGGAAGTCGCCGTGGAGCCGCGGGCGCAAGGGGGCGCCGAGTTAGCATGGGCGCAGTGGTGTCGAAGTAGTGGTGCGCCGGGAAGAAGATGTTGTTGACGACGCGTCGCGGCGGGATTGCCAAGCCCGGGGACACATCGTAGACGAAGGCACGCACCGATGTTGCCAGTACCGGGCATGCGTAGACGGACGAAGACGAAGTTGACGAAGCGCCGACCAGGCTTGCCAGGCCCGGGGACACGTCGTGGATGAAAGCACGCATCGGTGTTGCCAGCACCGGGCATGCGTAGACAAGGGACCTGCACGAGCTGTACGCCATGTCGGAGAAGTCGGAGGGGCCAGCAGAGAAGAACTCGACGACGGTTGCGGCGTCCATCGGCGCGGGGCCGACGTCACCAACGGTGGTCGGAGTAGACGAAGTGGTCGGGGTAGATGACGGCGACGCTGGCGACGGGCTGGTGCTTGGACGAAGACGAAGGGGGTGGACGGGCGACGGCGGCGGCTACGAAGGTAGCGGCGGCGGCGGCCAAAGAAGAGCAGCGGCGGCGGCCTGACGGCGCCGGCGGCGGCTAGGTTAGTAGTGTGGCGGCGGTGCTTGAAGTAGGCGAAGAACCCTGACAGCGTGACGAAGACCGGCGCGGACGGTGACGTTCCCGCGCCAAGGGAGATGGCGCGGCGCATACCACAAGAAGTCGACGCGCGGTGACGGCAGAGTGGACCGCGGGCCGCGGCGCTACGGGCCGAAGGGGCGACGCAGCGGCGGCAAGCGGGTCGGGGCGACGGAGGGAAGACCTCGGGGCGGCGGCGGGGACCGCGGGCCGCGACGCTGCGGCCCAAAGGGGCGACGCAACGGCGGTTCGCGAGTCGGTGCAACCGCGGGGACGGCCTCGGGACGGCGGCGGGGACCGCGTATCGCAGCACTACGGCCCGAAGGGGCGACGTAGCGGCGAAGTACGAGTCGATGCAGCCGCGAGGAAAACCACGGGGGCGGCGGCGTTGCGGCCTGATGGGGCGATGCAGCGGCAGCCCGATGCTCGATCGGTGAAGAGGCGCGCTGAACTCGGGGACGATCTTCACGGGACCTGCGGAGGCGCGCGTGACCGACGGGCCAGGTCGATCGCGCGGCGTAGATGAGGTGGATCGCGGTGGCGAGCGGGTGATCAAGCCAATCGCGTGCGAGGTCGGGGACGCCGCTCGGTGGAGGAGTGATGGCGGAGTCCCGGATGAGGTCGGCGACGGCGGACGGAACGGGACGTCAGCGCCGGCACCCGGGCTGCCAAAGCAGCGCCGGCGCCCGAGTTGAGGCAGACGACGAGCCTGATGCAGCCGAGGACGAGGCCGGCGAGGTAGACCGCCGGGCCGCCGTGCAGACGCGGCGGAGGCAGGTGACGTGGATCGATGGGCGGGCCGAGGCGCAAGCGACGGCTATGATTGGCCGTCGCATGGCGCGAGGCCCCCGGGTCGGGGCGATGCAGGTGTTCCGGTCGGAGCAGGGCGGTGACGGCCGACGCAAGGCGACGGGCGGACCGCGCGCGGACGGCGGCTGGCCCGGACGGGCCGCCTCGGCGCACATGGCCGCGGGTCGGAGGAGAGGCCGACGGGTCGCGCCGGGGTCGGAGTAGAGGCGCATGGGGTCGACGGCGGCAGTGGGCGACGCAAACCGATCAAGATTAGATCGGAAAACCAAAAAGAAAAACGCCGATCAAAACGACCGGCGAGAGAGCGAAAAAACCTGGAGCAATGGCTCAGGAAAAAGACTCTCTAGGGCAGCCGGCCAACACGGCCGGCGGACGAACCCTAGGTACGGGCGGCGCGGCCCCCGGCGGCGGTCATGGAGGCCGACCGCCCCGGGGGCGGCGCGCGGTGCGGAAGCGGTGGCGGCTAGGGTTTAGGATCGACTTGCGATAGATACCATGTTAGAAGGGAGAGAGAGGTTGGTGGAATTATTGTTGATATATTGCTTGAGCCTCGTGGGCATATATATAGGAGTACAATGATCTACTTGGAGTGCAAGGCAAGGTAGAATAATATCCTACGCTATCCTAGCTTTCCTAATAATCACGATACTCAACAACCAGCACCTCCAGGAACAGCCCCGCACCCGTGCTCCCATGACCCCCTTTTTCTCGCGGAGATCCTCTTCGTCGTCCCAGCAGCGAGCGCCCGAGGCCAACCTGCCCGTTCCCCTCTGTCCTCGCCCGTCCTTCATGCGCGGCACGCCGCAGCACCACCGAAGCTCCCTCCGCCGACGAGCACCACCAGCAGATAAGCCCTGCGGCGCCCCTGCCCTTCTCCTCCCCCCTGGGTTCCGCTCCCTCGCCTCGCCTTTCTTTCTCCCCTCTCGCTCCAGGGTCCGCCATGGATGACCTCTCGAGCCTCCCGCTCCTAGCGTCCCCGTTGACCCACGCCCGTCCGCCTCGGAGCCAGCCTCCACCACCTCCTCCGCCGTCTTTGTCGCCTCGCCTTGGTCTCCGCCAGCCAAGCCCGCCAAGTCCCGCGCCCTGCATCGCTAGTGCCCTCCTGCATCGACCCATTGGAGACATAGAGGAGGACGAACGTTAACTTCGCCTCTCGATCCCCTGCCCAGATCATGTTCAGTCCAGTTCCAGTAGATTCAGCCCGCATGCGTTTCCCCGTTTTGCAATTTCCTATTATCCAGAGAATCTCAGAATTGCAGAAAAACCCTTGCATTTCATGCATATAATAACTCATGATTTGTTCATCGGATTAAAATAAGTAATATATGAAAAATGCTTACAACTTCATCTAGTTTCATAATATGCAACTTTCATCCATGTTTGAAATGTTTAAATTGATGTTTGCATTTAATTTGCATAATGACATGTTAAAATGGTTTATTTCATAACTACATAACCGTAGCTCCAAATTTAATAAACTTTATATGTAAACGGGGTAGAAAAATATGTAGAATAACATGGTGCACTTTATTTTCCTGTTTAACAATAATAAAATGTTGTTCTAGGCAGAACAATACTAAATTCAACATATGCACATGGGGATTTTTCCGGAATTGGTGTTTGTTGTTTCCGACCCCATTTAAATTGCTTAAATAGTGTAGTTTATTTGTGCTTCACCTCATGCCATGTTAACCAACATTTAATCTTGTCTTGTTCATAAACGAGAGTGAACTAAATAATTGGATGTGGTGTTTCGTCAATATGCAACTCGTTGCAGATTGATCTCCACTTAACTTGTAGTACTGTTTGTTGCACTTTGTCATGCCATGCATATTTAAACTGGACATGCATCATACTTGATTATGCATCATGCCATGTTTTTGCTTGTGTGTTTACCATGTTGTTTGCTTCTTTCGGGTTGTGCTTCTTCTCGTTAGTTCCAGTTTCATTGCGATCATGAGGATTCATTCGACTACGCTTGGTTCGTCTACGTGGCTTCGTCTACTTCATGGACTCGTTCTCCTTCCTAGCAGGATTCTAGGCAAGATGACCGTCACCTTGGATCTCATTACTATCATTGCTATGCTAGTTGTCTCGCTGCTATTGCTATATGTCGTGCTGCCTATCTATTGTTGTCGGCCTCTCATTGTTGCCCTGAAACCTCTAACCTTTGACACCATCCCAGCAAACCATTGTATGGCTATGTTACCACTTGCTCAGCCCCTCTTATAGCCTTATTAGTTGCAGGTAAAGATGAAGATTGCTCCATGTCGGAACTTGGTTGTTGGAATATCACAATATCTATTACTATAATTAATGCACCTATATACGTGGCAATGGGTGGAAGGCTTGGCCTTTTGCTCGGTGTTTTGTTCCACTCATGCCACCTTAAGAACCGATAAACCGGTGTTATGTTCCTTGATTTTGCGTTCCTAACGCGGTTGGGTATATGGGGACCCCTTGACAGTTCGCTTTGAATAAAACTCTTCCAGCAAGTCCCAACTTTGGTTTTAATTTGTAACATAATAAAACTATTAATTAATAAATTAATTTGCATAGGGGGTCGTGTCCCCAAGGATTCTTTTCCACATACAGGGGGGCCAGTGCTGATGGTGTTGGTCCCAAACGGGCAGCCTGCGGGGCCGCCTCGGGGAAACTCGAGGTATTTAGTTTTACCCGTAGCTTGACCTATCCGGACGTGGTCTGAGACAAGATACGTGCAGCTACTATCAGGGTGTCGGCACGCCGGGAGGTCATGCTGGAATTGTTTTACCATTGTCGAAATGTCTTGTGCACCGAGATTCCCAGTCTGGTCGGGTTGTCCCTAGGATAAGAGGTTTTACATCTGTTGATCGTGAGAGCTTGTGATGGGCTAAGTTGGGACACCCCTGTAGGGTTATGATCTTTCAAAAGTCGTGCCCACGGTTATGTGATAGATTGGAATTTGTTAATGTCCGGGTGTAGAAAACTTCTTAACAGAGGATCCGAAATAAAATACACCAACCACGTGAGTAACCGTGACTGTCTCTTTTCAGCTTGAGAAGAGAACACGGTGGGGTTATGTTTGACTCGTAGGTAGTTCCTGATACCTTAGTGATCATTACTAGTTTGCGACCGTTTGTGTAGATGCTCATCTTATTCTTGTACTCATAAGTTAGACACCATACAATGCTTAGCCGCTGCTGCAACCTCACCACTTAACCTTTCCATGCCCATTAAGCTTTGCTAGTCTTGATACCCATGGTTATGGGATTGATAAGTCCTCGTGGCTCACAAATACTACAACAACAGTTGCAGGTGAAGGTTTCCAATGTCCTGACGTGAGAGCGATGTTTACGTGTGTTGAAGTTATTTCTTCTTCTTCTTCGTCAGCCTCGGGATAGGTTCCTGGTCGGTAGCCTGGGATAGGAGGATGGATGTCGTTGTGTTTTTCATGTTTTCATCCGTAGTCGGATGTCTTGTGTATAATGTGTTGTATTCATGTGGCAATTGTGTGACTTGTATGTATCCCCATTTATTTATGTAATGGTACGATGTAATGATATCCATCTTGCTAAGCGCCCGAAATGCGGTTGTGCCCCAGTCACGAAGTTATCACGTGATCGGGATAGAATCGCATCTTGGGCCTGACATATTGGCTCCTACATATTCTACGAAGATCTTTATCGGTCAAACCACATAACAACATACGTTGCTCCCTTTTTCATCGGTATGTTACTTGCCCAAGATTCGATCGTCGATATCATCATACCTAGTCCAATCTCGTTACCGGCAAGTCTCTTTACTTGTTCCGTAATACACCATCTCATGACTAACTCATTAGTCATTTGCTTGCAAGGCTTATTATGATGTGTATTATCGAGAGGACCCAGAGATACCTCTTTGACACTCGGAGTGACAAATCCTAATCTTGATCTATGCCAACACCACAAACACTTTCGGAAACACCTGTAAAGCATATTTGTAATCACCCAGTTACGTTGTGACATTTGATAGCACACAAGGTGTTCCTCCGGTATTCGGGAGTTGCATAATCTCATAGTCAGAGGAACATGTATAAGTCATGAAGAAAGCAATAGCAATAAAACTAAACGATTGTGCTAAGCCAACAAATGGTCGTGTCAATCACATCATTCTCCTAAAGATGAGATCACATTGATCAAATGACAACACATGTCTATGGTTAGGAAACACAACCATCTTTGATAAATGAGCTAGTCTAGTAGAGGCATACTAGGGACACTCTGTTTTGTCTATTTATTCACACATGTATCAAGTTTCTGGTTAGTAAAATTCTAGCATGAATAAAAGACATTTATCATGATATGTAAGAAAATATAAATAACAACTTTATTATTGCCTCTAGAGCATATTTCCTTCAGCAAGTAGGATCATACTTCCCTTGTTGAGGAACAAACTTCGTCTTGGGGTATTGATCTTCTTCCCACTCAACTCCATTGGCATTGAACTTTCGTTCAAAACCAACACCTTGATTCTTCTGGTACCTCCCTTGCTTGCGTACAATTTCCTCAGATTGCTTACTTACGACAAGGCTCTTGTAAATACCTTTCTCTATAATTCCCTTCAATAAGCTATTTTGTTTCTCAAGTGTAACTTGTCTAAGAGAATCATTAGTGGAATCAAGAGAACTACTAGAAGCAACAATATTGGATTTAGCATGATTATTGTTACTACTAGAAGAAGAATCTTTCTTACTCTTGTTGCTAGATTTCACTTGTGGCATGTAAGTAGACAAGAGCAAACGCTTGGCAATGTAAGAATAACTTTTCTTACAAAGATCATCATTGATAGATTTTAAGAACCCATGTTCTTGCTCTAGGTTGAGCTTTTCAAAGCGTAGCTTCTCATGAGTTTTTAAAAGCTCCCGATGATCCTCTTGTTAGAGTTATATATATATATATATATATATATATATATATATATATATATAGCCATGTAACCTTTTCGTATTTACCATATTGTATGAGGGGTTTCCTGCATATATTCCACACATGTACATGTATATATACTGGCCCATGGCATCCTGGAAATACAAGTTGCGTATTTCCTAACATGGTATTAGAGCTAGGTCAATTTTTTTGCATGCTGCAACTCGTGTTGTTGGTCTTCGTGGCTGTCGCCACTGCTTTTTCTCCACCGTAGCAGCCGGTTAACCCAAGGCTGCTCCTCTCCTTCCCTGTAGTCACGCTCCCGTTTAACTCCCTCCCGTCCAGATCATGACCGCTCCAGGTCCTGCCCACGATCCAGATCCAAAGTCAGCACACGAGCCTCCGCCTACGATCGATCTTCCGAAGTCGGCCTAGATTTTCGTCGCCCCTCATCGGATCCGGCCGCCAGTCGCTGGTCTTCGTCGCCCTCCTCCGGTCCAGCCGCCTCTCGCCGGTCTTCGTTGCACACGTCCAATCCGGCCGCCCCTCGCTGGGTTCCGCCGCTGCTGCTGGTCTCTGCCACTCTCTGCCACTCTCCTAGGTTGTGAAACCAAGCCTATGATCACCAAAGCTATGGAAATCAAGGCAAATGGAGACCAAAGTTCTGATACCACTTGTAGGATCGAAAGTATGTCTACAGAGAGGGTGATTAGACTACTTGACCAAATAAAAGTCTAGCCTTTTCCCAATTTTAAGTTTTGGAAGATTTTAGCAACTTAACACAAGTCAAGCAATCAACCTACACATGCAATTCTAAGAGTGTAGCAGCAGAATGTAAATCATTGAATATGAAGGTAAAAGGGAGGAGTTTGGAGGAAGCAAACGCAATATAGACACAGAGATTTTTGACGTGGTTCCGATAGGTGGTGCTATCGTACATCCACGTTGCTGGAGACTTCAACCCACGAAGGGTAACGGCTGCGCGAGTCCACGGAGGGCTCCACCCACGAAGGGTCCACGGAGAAGCAACCTTGTCTATCCCACCATGGCCATCGCCCACGAAGGACTTGCCTCACTCGGGTAGATCTTCACTAAGTAGGAGATCTCCTTGCCCTTACAAACTCCTTGGTTCAACACCACAATCTTGACGGAGGCTCCCAAGTGACACCTAACCAATCTAGGAGACACCACTCTCCAAACGGTAATAAATGGTGTGTTGATGATGCACTCCTTGCTCTTGTGCTTCAAATGATAGTCTCCCCAACACTCAACTCTCTCTCACAGATTTAGATATGGTGGAAAGATGATTTGAGTGGAAAACAACTTGGGGAAGATTAGAGATCAAGATTCCTGTGGTAGGATTGGAATATCATGGTCTCAACACATGAGTAGGTGGTTCTCTCTAAAAAAATGAGTAGTGGAAGTGTAGGCATGTTCTGATGGCTCTCTCTCGGATGGAGAATGGGGTGGATGGGTGTTTATAGCCTCCACACAAAATCTAACCGTTGCACACAATTTACCAAACTCGGTGGGACCGAATAGTGAAACTCGGTGAGACCGACCTGGTTCAAAATGTGAACGTTAGGCTTTTTGGTGGGATCGATGTGATCAACTCGGTGGAACCGGTGCGTTAGGGTTAGGGTGAAACCTCATCTCGATGAGACCGATCACATGAACTCGGTGAGACCGATTTCAGTAATAAGCAAACAGAGACTTGGTCAAGCAAACTCGGTGGGACCGATCGCTCATTTTAGCGAGACCGAAACGTTACGAAAAGGAAATAGAGAGTTTGCATTGCCAACTCGATGGGACCGATCGCTCATCTCGGTTAGACCAAAATGTAACCAAGGGAAACAGGGAGTTTGCAATCCCATCTCGGTGAGACCAAGATCCCTATTGGTGAGACCGAACTGATTAGGGTTCCTGGCATTGGCTATGTCAACTGAACTCGGTGTCGTCGGATAGATCAAATTGGTGGGGCCGAGTTTGACTTTAGGTTTAGCACATATGTGGAAATGAGAAAGTGGTTGGGGGTTTTGGAGCATATCACTAAGCGTTTTGAGCAAGTAAGCCATTAAGCAACACCTCATCCCCTTTTAATAGTATTGGCTTTTCCTATGGACTCAATATGATCTTGGATCACTAAAATGAAAATGTAGAGTCTTGAGCTTTTGCCAACATGTGTACTTAGCATTTTGAGGGGTACACATCTCTAGTCCATGCCATACCAATCATTGAACTTTCTCAAACATTAATCTTGAATGAATATTAGTTCAATGAGCTATATGTTGTTATGAATTACCAAAACCACCCACAGATTAGTTGCACTTTCAGAGGTCCTTGCCTTCGCACGCATGTAGGTGGGCAGGCCGTCCGATGACGCCGAGGCCCGACCACTCCACATGGTGATCCGAGTGCCAAAACGACATCCACTGCGTAGTGATGTCCCAGAGAATTGGCCCAAGAGTTTTGAGGTATCGTGTACCGAGGACGATGTCGAACCTGCCCAATGGAATGGCATGCAGATCAACAACGAAATGCTCCCTGTCAATGGTGATCGCAGCCTGCTGAAGGAGTCCCCGACAAGTCACCTTATCGCCATTAGCGACCGTGACTCCCAAGCGATGATTGGAGGAGAAAGGCGGCCCGATGATGGTGGCCAGCTCTTCGTGGATGAAGTTATGAGTGCTGCCCGAATCAAGCAAGGCGACCAAGTCACGGTCCCCGATGCGAAGAGTGACCTGCATTGTGTCGCTGGTGGGAATTCTGTTGACAGCCAAGAGCGAGATTTGTGCCTCCTGAAAAACCTCAAACTGCTCCTCTTCGACGTCGGCGGACTGAATGTAGAATAGTCGTTTGCAGCGATAGCCCCGCGCGAACTTCTCGTCACAATTGAAGCGGAGACTCTTAGCGCGCCGTTCATCCATCTCGGCCGGCGTGAGTCTTTTGAAGACGAGCGCGGGCGTGGGGCTGGAGGAGTCCGGTAAAGCCGGAGTAGGTGCGGCCATGGGGCGAAGTGGATGGCTGGGCCGGCCAGGGGTGGTCGCGGTGCTGGTAACAGTATTGAGGTGCTCAAAGGAGATTGCTAAGTCCATAGCCGCGTCCAAAGTCGCCGGTTTCATCATCTCGACCTGAGTTTTCATGGGCTCGCCCAAGTTGTTGGTGAAGATATCCCGCTCATCGTCGGCGGCAATGGGGCGCACCCGAGAGAGATTCTATAGAAATCGCTTGGAGTATTCCGCCACGGTGCCGGAGAGACGGGTGGAGATCAGATCGCCAAAGGGGTTGGCGCGGGTCGGCGGTCCTAAGTGGTTGGCGATCAGTTTTTGAAACTCGGTCCAGGACGGCCGCTGGCCCAGCTTTGTCTCGAGGTGACCATACCATAGTGCGGCGACATCGGTGAGGTGGTAGGAGGCGAGCCACGTCTTACCCGACTCCAGCATTCGCTGTCCGAGGAATAAGAGATTGCAGCATGTCAGCCATGGCCGCGGATCACTGGCCTCGTCAAAGAGGAGGAAATCAATCTTGTAGAGGCATGCTTATGCTTCAATTTTATTTTATTTTTACGAAATGCAGCAGCGCTGCTTCCATTCAATTAGCTGACATGCTTATGATTTTTGTGACTCGTATCTTTGCAGATCGTGCTATTCGTCAATTGCAACGGCCAGTGATGATGCATTGATACATCTGTCGACATGAACCTGCCGGTGCTGGCTTCTTGCATAGCTCGTGCTTAAATAAGTGGTTTATCTTCAGTTGTGTAGTTTAAATAAGAGAAGAGTAAGTCCGCATGATCAATCTACATGTATTGTTTCCGGTTGGGCGGTTTAACTAGAAAAGTGCAAGTCACTGTAATCAACCAACTAGATTTGTTTCTAGTTGGGAGGTTAAAGTAAGAAAAGAGAAACGCATGGCCAATTAGTATCTCTTCTCATTCAGCTGTTTGTAATCGTGGGTGAGTTCAACAAGTCAGGTTTACGTTTATGCCTGCTCGAGTAAATGCCATTTTATGGTTTGCAAGCCCACGTGGTACTCGTATTTTCAACTTTATTCTGCTGAAGAGTAAATTTGGTTGTTCAATTTCTGTATGATTCCTTGAATGAGGTTGGCGAGTGAATTGCAAAAAAACACCACAATTGGGGCATCATATGCGGAAAACCACCAGCTCGCTAATCATTTGCAAAAATCACCGCGCATTCAGTAAACCTTTTGCAAAAAGCACTGAACAGATGATTTAGCCCATTTAATCACTTTCTGACATGTGGGGCCGGACTGTAAGGAGCTGACTTGGCAACAAATTGACATATACCTCCCTGGATCTTAAAAAAAAGCAATCAAGCTCCTCCCTCTCCCCGTGGAGGGCATCTCCTTCCTCGCTCCACCCTCACCGGGAATGGTCGTGGCGCTGCGCGCCTGTACGAGCTCATAACCGGCGTGTACAGGGGAGCTTGTTCCCGGCGGTTGCGGCTAATGGCCGACGGCGGATCCGGCTTCGGCCAGCGTCCTGGAGAGAGAGGGGGGGAGCTGCGTGAGAGACAGGGGAGGAAGGAGAGGGAGAGGGGGCTGCGGTGGTGCCCGGTGAACTGGCGGCGGCGAGCTGCGGGGAAGTCCGGTCGGAGCGGCGCGAGGCTCCGTGGCGCGTGCGCACGGGGCTGCGGGGCTCTCCTGCGGGCGTGGACACTCCGCTGCGGCTGCGCGAGCAAGGGCAGAGTGGGTGTACGAGGAGGGGAGGAGACGCCGAAGCGCATGGAGGTTGGCCTGCATCCACGGCGTCGAGCGGCGTTGGGCTTCCCTGGTAGAAGACCGAGGCGCGGCCACGGCGCCGCCGTGGCTTGAAGGCCGAGCTCCCGGCGGCCGCCTCCGCGCAGTCCACGCCGTGGACGCTGCACAAGAGCTACGGCTCCCCGACGATGACAGTGCGTTGCTGGCCCTCGTGGTTGCGGAGATGGCCGCCGGCCCTCGTGGTTGCGGAGATGGCCGCCGGCCGGTGTGCCCACCCGCTGCTACACAGACTCCTCCTCGTCTCCGCGACCGCCCGGTCGGCGGGCGTCTTCGGGCGGCGGCGACGACGGGAGCCGGCTGTGCCGGGCATGGTCCAGGGAGCTGATTGCTTTTTTTAAAATCTACTAGGGGTCTGTGTGTGATTATTTTGCCAAGTCAGCTCCTTATAGTCCGGCCCCACATGTCAGAAAGTGATTAAATGCGCTAAATCATCTTGTTCAGTGCTTTTTGCAAAAGGTTTACTGAATGCGCGGTGATTTTTGCAAATGATTAGCGAGCTGGTGGTTTTCCGCATATGATGCCCCAATTGTGGTGGTTTTTTGCAATTCACTCAAGGTTGGCCCACATAGTGGTCTCGACTTCTCTGAATCTGCACTTGTAACTGAAATTTTGAAATTTACAGTTAGGCGTTATTCTTACTGTGGTTTAACTTTTGAGCCTTGAAACTGGGTAGATATTACCGGAAGATTTGTTGATCTACTTCCATGGACTTAGCGTAATCACAAGTCACGGCAATATTTGCATCCTGATTACATATACAATGGAGTGAGAACAGCATTAAGCCATTGAGATAGGTGCACCTTCGCGCTTTGCCATGTAACTAAATTTTGGAGGGCGAGAAAGAACATGCAGGAAAGATTGTAGCTTGTCTGGAAGCATGAGCACTCAACACACAACCGGTCATTATTTCAGGAGCTCCCTTTAGCATGTTTTGGCGTTCATGAGTATGTAAGGTTCTTCTCCATTCTTCAGGTAACTAGATAGATATCTGCAGGTCTTGTCTTTTTTCAGTTTCCTGGGTGATTGTTGGCACCCAGGATGTTACGATCTGTTTCTTGTTCTGATAATAATCTGGGAATTTTAGGAATAGGATTCTAATCAGCAAGTGTTTCTTCATTTCGTCAAGAACATCGGAGGTTTTCTGCTAAAAAAAAGAACAGAAAATTGGAGGTCAAGGATTATAAATGAAGCGACTTGTTAAATCAACAGAGACTGGCTAGAAACATTGCCTCAAGATTATGACAGATTTTCAGTCTTGATTATCGCGGCAGACTTAGCGGAGCAGGCGTCAGGTTCAACGGTGATTTTAAAACTGGGTTTCTTCAGTAGAGGAAGTGGATACAAACAGCATGAAGAATTGCAAGGTCAAATAACACGAAGATAGTTTATCATTGTCATGCCACCCATCCGCCCCTCTCTGGGTTGGGTTTTACTAACACAACACAACCCAGAGCCATGACAAATTACACTACTGAAAGCGCATCTAATAAGCGCTGAAATTGGGCTTAATGACACTACAAAACAAGATTACACGACGACGACTAGTTGCTAGTCCACTAGCCGGCCTTCTTCATGAAGTAGTACGGGATCGGGAGCTCGGCGGGATCCGGGGGCACGACGCTCATGAACGTCGGACCAGCGAACAGTTGATCTGCCTCCGGAGAGGCTTCCTTCTTGACCGGAGCCTTGGGCTTCTTGTCACACCGATCAGTGGAAGGGGCGCGGCTGGCAGGCCTCTTCACAGCGCTCCAGCTTGTTCGGGACTCCTCGCGACCGGCGCGGTCACCGCCGCCCATGCCCAATGCCACGCATCCGGCGCGAGCACCGCCACTCGTCTCCGATGGTCCGCGTCCGGCAGAGCCGCTGCCGCCCATGTCCGATGCCACCCGTTTGAGTCGCTCGCCTCCGCTCATCTCCGACAGCACGCGTCCGGCGCGCTCACCGCCGGTGAGGTCCGATGCGGCAGCCAGAATCATAAATTTGTTATCTATCCAGCTTCGGCTCGCCCACGCACACCCAGGCTTCCCGTCCGTCCGCGATGTCTTGACAAACGTAGCGATTGGGGCCGACGGTGGGGTTGGCAGCAGCGCAGGAAGAACCGCGGCCATCTTGATCTTGCCCTGTCAAGAACAGAGACCAAAGACCAAGGAAGCAGAAAAGGGGACGAAA
Organism: Secale cereale; assembly: GCA_902687465.1. Taxonomy (NCBI): domain Eukaryota; kingdom Viridiplantae; phylum Streptophyta; class Magnoliopsida; order Poales; family Poaceae; genus Secale; species Secale cereale. The sequence continues at coordinate 453,520,509 of LR738710.1, read as the reverse complement.
AGCACGAACCCTAATTCGATCGACGGAGGGAGAAGAAAGGGGACTTACTCGATTTGATCTTGGTGTTCCGCCGATCACCTTGCTGCCCAACGGAGCGGAACGACAGATGAACGCGAGAGCTTCGAAACGAAAGGGAAAGCCGGGGTACACCGTATCTACGTATTTCTAGATCTGGACCTCTGTATTTGTAATTGTATAGGTCGGTCGTATTTGTAGATCTGACCTTTTTTAGGGGTATTTGTAGATCTAACCTGCGGACGGGGAACTCCTATTACCCCACCCGTGCGGTGGAAAACGAGGAACCTGGGCCGGCCCACATACGGGGCGGGCCTTCTCTTAACTTTTTTCCTTTCTTATTGTTTATTATTTTTCTTCTCCGTTTTTTTACATTCCTTAAAAAATACTCGAGATTTCAAATAAATTCTTTATTAAAAAATATACACTAATTTTGAAATTTTTTAAAGATCTTGAATTCAGAAAATGTTGGTGAGTTCAAAATTTGAAAAATTTCTTGAATTCTAAAAATGTCCATGCATTCATTTTTTTTACAAATTCAAAAAATATCATGAATTTCAAGAAATATTCGTGATTTTCGAAAAATCTCCATGAATTTTAAAAGACTTTTACAAATTTAAAGAGTGTTCACAAATTTTAAAGTCGTTCACATATTTGGAAAATATTTCTTTGAATTCAACAATTGTTCATGAATTGGAAATTTGCTCCCAGGTTCAAAAAATGTTCATGGGTTTGAACTTTTTTCACAAATTTCAAAAAAAAATTACTCTAAAGAAGAAGAAAAATGGAAAAGGAAAAATGAAACAATAAGGAAAAAATACGAAAAAGGATAAAAGAAAGAAAAGGAAAAGAAAAACCGGCTCTGGGAAGCTTCCCAAAACCGGTGGGGGAAAACCTAGAATGCGCCACACATACAGAGGACACGACACATAGGACGGTACGCGATAGGTAGCTATCCAGCGACCTACGCGCGTGATAGGAACTGGTAGTCGGACGATGTGTTCTTTTATGTTTGAGAGAAGAGATGTCGTGTGCGACGTTTCTTCGGCCGCAAGCGCATCAAACTTTTATTCCGATCATTTCATTTTGTTTGTGGCGGGCCAACCCAGGTACGTGGCAAGCCTTCCCAATTTTTTCTAGTTATTTTCTTTCATTTTATTTTTAGTTCTTTAAACATGTTCGGGATTTTATAAATATCATGTATTTCTTAAATATCCATTATATTTAAAAAGTTCCAAAATTGAAAAATATTTCGTGAGTCCAAAGCTTTCTTCTCAAATTGAAAAAATGCTCTTAAATTTGAAAATTATTCTCTTTAAAACTGTACTTGCATTTAAAAAATGATCCTGAATTTGAATTTTTTCATGAATTTCTAGAAATTTCGTGAGTTCTAACAGAAATAAATTTTGAAAACTTTTGTGAATTCAAAAACAATTCATGAATATTAAAAAAATGCTCATATTTAAAAATATGTCCTTGAATTCAAATGTTGTTCACGAATTCAATAAAATGTTCAAAAAATTCAAAAAATCTCCACAAAATGAAGAAGAAGAAATTAAAAAGGGAAAATGCGAAAAAGATAAAAAGAAAGCAAAAACCATGCGAAAAAACATAAGGAAAAGAAAAATCAGTTCATGGAAGGTTCTAGAACCTTCTCAAAATTGGCGGGGGAAAACGTAGAATGGACGGCCCTACAGAAAACATGGCGTACAGGAGGGTACATGGTAGGTCGCTATCTCGTGCGAAATAGGAACCGTCGGTCGAACTTATTCTTTTATGTTTGGGAGAAGAGATGCCATGTGGGCTGCAAGCCCATCAGACCTATATTCTTTTTTTAACATAGTACAAACGCAAGTGCTCATATACACGTGCATATACTCATTCTATGGACGCACACACGTACATCATACCTCTATGAGCACCTCCGAGAGACTGAGCCGACATATTATCTTGAGATTTTACGAAGTCACCATAGGCGCCTCGCAGTCGACGGGAATGTCTTCTCCCACTAAACACGCATCACCAGAAATACTGAAATAAATTAAGGATAAATGCGAGCACCAGAACATGAACCTGATGGGCTGCGATATTCTGGTGGACTTATATTTCAGTCGTTTGACTTTCAACTCTCTCTCTCTCTCTCTCTCTCTCTCTCTCTCTCTCTCTCTCTCTCTCTCTCT
>LR738710.1:453408417-453517998 GCA_902687465.1 Secale cereale | reverse complement strand
GTGTGTGTGTGTGTGTGTGTGTATTATTTTTCCTGTCTCCTCCGCTGCTGGAGCCGGAGACCTTTATTGTTGCGCTCTACCACAATGCAAATGATTCGTCGTAGTCTTCTCCCTCTTACACGTCCTCGGCCCCTCGTCTCCCGTCCTATCCATTACACGACCTCGGCTGTCGATGCCAACATACGACGCATCATCCTTCCCAACCTATGTCAAGTTCTCATCTACAGCCTCGCTCACCCCCTTTGCCTCCTTGATTTCTGAAGTTCGGTTCATAAGAGAAAACACATCATTTTGGGATTTTGACTCTTTGGCTTTCGTTTTTTGAGTGGATATTGTCACATTAAGGTGTAAGTGCTACTTCTTGAGCTTGCTTTGTTTTTTCTCTTGAAGAGAAAGGGTGATGCAGCAAAGTAGAGATAAGTGTTTCCCCTAGTTGAGAAACAAGGTAACAATCCAGTAGGAGGAACACACAAGTCTCCAATAATTGCACCTACACAAACAAACAGATATTTGCACCAACGCGATAAATGGGTTGTCAACCCCTTCACGGTTACTTGCAAGGATGAGATCTGATAGTGATAGATATAAAAAATAAGTAAAAGAGCAAAATAAAATAAAGGTATATATAAATTACATCAAGGTATTTTTGTTTTTGATTTTATAGATCTGAAAACAATATGATAAATAGACCCGGGGGGCATATTTTTCACTAGAGGCTTGTCTCTCGAAGAAAGCATACGGTGGGTGAACAAATTAAGATTGAGCAATCGATAGAAAAGCGCATAGTTATCACGATATCCAAGGCATTGATCATGTATATAGGCATCACGTCCGAGACAAGTAGACCGACTCACGCGTGCATCTACTGCTATTACTCCACACATCGACCGCTATCCAACATGAATCTAGTGTATTAAGTTAACAAGAACGGAGTGACGCCTTAAGCAAAATGACATGATGTAGAGGGATAGATCCAATCAATATGAATAAACCCCATATTTTTATCCTTAATGGAAACAATACAAATATGTGTCATGTCGCTTTCTGTCACAGGGATTGAGCACCGTAAGATTGAACCCATTACAAAAGACCTCTCCCATTGTAAGAAAAGTCAAGCTAGTTGGCCAAACCAAATCAATAGGTCGAAGAGAAATACAAAGCTATATAAATCATGCATATAATAGTTCAGAAAAGACTCAAATAATATTCATAGATAATCTGATCATAAACCCACAATTCATCGGATCTCAACAAACACACCACAAAAGACGATTACATTGAATAGATCTACAAGAACATCAAGGAGAACATTGTATTCAAGATCAAAAGAGAGATAAGAAGTCATCTAGATACTAGCCATGGACATGTAGGTCTATGGTAAACTACTCACACATCATCGAAAGGGCAACAAGGTTGATGTAGATGCCCTCCGTGATCGAAGCCCCTCCCGCGGAGTACCGGAAAAGGTTCCTAAATGGGATCTCATGAAGATAGAAACTTGCGTCGGCGGAAAATTATTTTTGGTGTGTCCTCTGGTCTTCGGGGAATATTTGGGTATTTATAGAAGAAGAAGTAGGGTTAGGAGAGCCACGAGGGGCCCACAAGCCTGTAGGGTGCACCCTACGAGCTTGTCATCTCCTTGTAGGTCTTCTGGCCTCCTCTCAAAGCTTCTTGGATGTCTTGTGGTCCAAGAAAAATCATCAAAAAGTTTCGTTCCATTTCGACTCTATTTGGTATTGATTTTCCATAAAGACAAAAACAAGGAAAAACGATCACGCAAGATCTATCTAGGAGATGCATAGCAACAAGAGGGGGAGTGCATCTTCATACCCTTGAAGATCGCAAAGCGGAAGTGTTTATCGGCGTGGTTGATGTAGACGTACACCTTCACGACCCGTCCCGATCTAGTACCGAATGTACGGCACCTCCGTGTTCAGCACACGTTCAGCTCGATGATGTCCTTGCCTTCTTGATCTAGCAAGACAGGCGAAGTAGTAGATGAATTCTGGTAGCACGACGGTATGGTGACGGTTGGTGATGAAGAACAATCTCTGCAGGGCTTCGCCAAGCACTATAGAAACTAGACGGAGGATAAACTAGTGGGTCGGGGTTGCCGGCACACGGCTTGGTGTATCTTGATGTGTCTTGGGTGCTAGCCCTGCCCCTCTATTTATATGTTGAGCCTTGGGGTCGAAACTTGGAGTAAAAGCCTCCACAAAGTCGGTTTCACCCAAAAGGCAAAAGTCCTTCTCGGACTCCGGGGTCAGACGCCCGGGTTCCCGGTGTCTGAACCTAGACGCCCCTGGACTCCGCAAAACTTCCTTTTGCACTTTCCAAAAACCTTGTGGGCTTTCCCCTTTGGCCCAAATAAAGTGTCCTCGTACCCAAACATTTCAGGAAACATCCGGAACCCCTTCCGGTGAATTTCGGAACCCTTCCGGAGGCCAAAAACTATTATCCCGTATATCAATATTTATCTCCGGACCATTCTGGAGTTCCTTGTCATGTCCGTGATCACATCCGGGACTCCGAATAATATTCGGTCACCAACATACATAACTCATTCAATAATATATTGTCAACGAACGTTAAGCGTGCGGACCCTACGGGTTCGAGAACTATGTAGACATGATCAAGACATCTCTCCGGTCAATAACCAATAGCGGAACCTAGATGCCCATATTGGCTCCAACATATTCTACGAAGATCTTTATCGGTCAAACCGCATAACAACATACGTTGTTCCCTTTGTCATCGGTATGTTACTTGCCCGATATTCGATCGTTGGTATCATCATACCTAGTTCAATCTTGTTACTGGCAAGTCTCTCTACTCGTTCCGTAATACATCATCTCGTGACTAACTCATTAGTCATTTCCTTGCAAGGCTTATTATGATGTGTATTACTGAGGGGGCCCAGAGATACCTCTCCGACACTCGTAGTGACAAATCCTAATCTTGATCTATGCCAACACCACAAACACTTTCGGAAACACTTGTAGAGCATCTTTATAATCACCCAGTTACGTTGTGAAGTTTGATAGCACACAAGGTGTTCCTCCGGTATTCGGGAGTTGCATAATCTCATAGTCAGAGGAATATGTATAAGTCATGTAAAAGCAATAGCAATAAAAGTAAACGATCATTGTGCTAAGCTAACAGATGGGTCTTGTCCATCACATCATTCTCCTAATGATGCGATCCCGTTGATCAAATGACAACACATGTCTATGGTTAGGAAACACAACCATCTTTGATTAACGAGCTAGTCTAGTAGAGGCATACTAGGGATACTCTGTTTTGTCTATGTATTCACACATGTATCAAGTTTCCGGTTAATACAATTCTAGCATGAATAAAAGACATTTATCATGATATATAAGGAATTTTAAATAACAACTTAATTATTTCCTCTAGGGCATATTTCCTTCTCTCTCCCACTTGCACTAGAGTCAATAATCTAGATTACATAGTAATGATTCTGACACCCATGGAGTCTTGGTGTTGATCATGTTTTGCTCGTGGAAGAGGCTTAGTCAACGGGTCTACAACATTCAGATCCGTATGTATCTTGCAAATTTCTATGTCTTCCTCCTTGACTTGATTGCGGATGGAGTTGAAGCGTCTCTTGATGTGCTTGGTTCTCTTGTGAAACCTGGATTCCTTCGCCAAGGCTATTGCTCCAGTGTTGTCACAAAATATTTTCATTGGACCCGACGCACTAGGTATTACACCTAGATCGGATATGAACTCCAACATCCAGACTCCTTCATTTGCTGCTTCCGAAGCAGCTATGTACTCAGCTTCACACGTAGATCCCGCCACGACGCTCTGCTTGGAACTGCACCAACTGACAGCTCCACCGTTCGATAAAAATACGTATCCGGTTTGTGACTTTGAGTCATCCGCATGAGTGTCAAAGCTTGAATCGACGTAACCGTTTACGGCGAGCTCTTTGTCACCTCCATAAACAAGAAACATATCCTTTGACCTTTTTAGGTACTTCAGGATGTTCTTGACCGTTTTCTAGTGATCCACTCCTGGATTACTTTGGTACCTCCCTGCTAAACTTATAGCAAGGCAAACATCAGGTCTGGTACACAGCATTGCATACATGATAGATCCTATGGCTGAAGCAGAGGGAATGACTTTCATTTTCTCTCTATCTTCTGTAGTGGTCGAGTATTTCGTCTTACTCAACTTCACACCTTGTAACACAGGCAAGAACCCTTTCTTTGACTGATCCATTTTGAACTTCTTCAAAACTTTATCAAGGTATGTGCTTTGTGAAAATCCAATTAAGCGTATTGATCTATCTCTATAGATCTTGATGCCCAATATATAAGCAGCTTCACCGAGGTCTTTCATTGAAAAATTCTTATTCAGGTATCCTTTTATGCCATCCAGAAATTCTATATCATTTCCAATCAACAATTTGTCATCCACATATAATACCAGAAATGCTACAGAGCTCTCACTCACTTTCTTGTAAATACGAGCTTTTCCAAAAGTCTATATAAAACCATATGCTTTGATCATCTCATCAAAGCGTATATTCCAACTCCGATATGCTTGCACCACTCCATAGATGGATCGCTGGAGTTTGCACACTTTGTTAGCACCTTTAGGATCTACAAATCCTTCTGGTTGCATCATATACAACTCTTCTTTGAGATATCCATTAAGGAATGCAGTTTTGACATCCATTTACCAGATTTCATAATCTTAAAATGCGGCAATTGCTAACATGATTTGGACAGACTTGAGTATCTCTACGGGTGAGAAAGTCTCATCGTAGTCAACTCCTTGAACTTGTCAAAAACCTTTCGCGACAAGTCGAGCTTTGTAGACAGTAACATTACCATCGGCGTCAGTCTTCCTCTTAAAGATCCATTTATTTTCAATGGCTTGCCGATCATCAGGCAAGTTAACCAAAGTCCACACTTTGCTCATACATGGATCCCATCTCAGATTTCATGGCCTCAAGCCATTTTGCGGAATCTCGGCTCATCATCCCTTCCTCATAGTTTGTTGGTTCATCATGGTCTAGCAACATGACTTCCAGAACAGGGTTACCGTACCACTCTGCTGCAGAACGTACTCTGGTTGATCTACGAGGTTCAGTAGTAACTTGATCTGAAGTTTTATGATCATCATCATTAGCTTCCTCACTGATTGGTGTAGGAATCACTGGAACTAGTTTCTGTGATGAACTACTTTCCAAGTCGGGAGAAGGTACAATTACCTCATCAAGTTCTACTTTCATCCCACTCACTTCTTTCGAGAGAAACTCCTTCTCTAGAAAGGATCCATTCTTAGCAACGAATATCTTGCCTTCGGATCTGTGATAGAAGGTGTACCCAACAGTTTCCTTTGGGTATCCTATGAAGACACATTTCTCTGACTTGGGTTCGAGCTTATCAGGTTGAAGCTTTTTCACATAAGCATCGCAGCCCCAAACTTTAAGAAACGACAACTTGGCTTTCTTGCCAAACCACAGTTCATAAGGCGTCGTCTCAACGGATTTAGATGGTGCCCTATTTAACATGAATGCAGTTGTCTCTAAAGCATAACCCCAAAGCGATAGTGGTAAATCGGTAAGAGACATCATAGATCGCACCATATCTAATAAAGTATGCTTACGACATTCGGACACACCATTATGCTGTGGTGTTCAAGGTGGCGTGAGCTGTGAAACTATTTCACATTGTTTTAAATGAAGACCAAACTCGTAACTCAAATATTCGCCTCCTCGATCAGATCGTAGAAACTTTATTTTCTTGTTACGATGATTCTCTACTTCACTCTGAAATTCTTTGAACTTTTCAAATGTTTCAGACTTGTGTTTCATCAAGTAGATATACCCATATCTGCTCAAATCATCTGTGAAGGTTAGAAAATAACGATACCCGCCGCGAGCCTCAACACTCATTAGACCGCATACATCAGTATGTATGATTTCCAATAAATCAGTTGATCCCTCCATTGTTCCAGAGAACGGAGTTTTAGTCATCTTACCCATGAGGCATGGTTCGCAAGCACCAAGTGATTCATAATCTAGTGATTCCAAAATTCCATCAGCATGGAGTTTCTTCATGCGCTTTACACCAATATGACCTAAACGGCAGTGCCACAAATAAGTTGCACTATCATTATCAATTTTGCATCTTTTGGCTTCAATATTATGAATATGTGTATCACTACGATCGAGATCCAACAAAAATAGACCATTCATCAAAGGTGCATGACAATAAAGATATTACTCATATAAATAGAACAACCATTATTCTTTGATTTAAATGAATAACCGTCTCGCAACAAAAAAGATCTAGATATAATGTTCATGCTCAACGCTGGCACCAAATAACAATTATTTAGGTCTAAAACAAATCCCGATGGTAGATGTAGAGGTAGCGTGCCGACGGTTATCACATTGACTTTGGAAACATTTCCCACGAGCATCGTCACCTCGTCCTTAGCTAATCTTCGTTTAATCCGTAGCCCCTGTTTCGAGTTACATATATTAGCAACCAAACCAGTATCAAATACCCAGGTGCTACTACGAGCATTCGTAAGGTACACATCAATAACATGTATATCAAATATACCTTTGTTTACTTTGCCATCCTTCTTATCCGCCAAATACTTGGGGCAGTTCCGCTTCCAGTGTCCAGTCCCTTTGCAGTAGAAGCACTCAGTTTCAGGCTTGGCTCTAGACTTGGGTTTCTTCGCGGGAGCAGCAACTGGCTTGCTATTCTTCGTGAAGTTCCCCTTCTTTCCCTTGCCATTTTTCTTGAAACTAGTGGGCTTGTTAACTATCAACACTTGATGCTCCTTTTTGATTTCTACCTCCGCAGCTTTGAGCATAGCGAAGAGCTCGGGAATTGTCTTCTGCATCCCTTGTATATTATAGTTCATCACGAAGCCTTTATAGCTTGGTGGCAGTGATTGAAGAACTCTATCAATAACACTATCTTCATCAACTTTGCATCCAAGTTGAGTCATGTGATTGTAGTACCCAGACATTCTGAGTAAGTGTTCACTGATAGAACTGTTCTCCTCCATCTTGCAGCTATAGAACTTATTGGAGACATCATATCTCTCAATTCGGGCATTTGCTTGAAATATTAACTTCAACTCTTGGAACATCTCATATGCTCCATGGCGTTCAAAATGTCTTTGAAGTCCCGATTCTAAGCCGTAAAGCATGGCACATTGAACTATCGAGTAGTCATCGGAATGAGCTTGCCAGACGTTCATAACGTCCGGAGTTGCTCCTGCAGCAGGCCTGTCACCTAGCAGTGCTTCAAGGACATAATTCTTCTGTGCAGCAATGAGGATAATCCTCAAGTTACGGACCCGGTCCGTGTAGTTGCTACCATCATCTTTCAACTTAGCTTTCTCTAGGAACGCATTCAAATTCAAGGGAACGGCTGCATGGGCCATTGATCTACAACAACATAGATATGCAAAAACTATCAGGACTAAGTTCATGATAAATTAAAGTTCAATTATCATATTACTAAAGAACTCCCACTTAGATAGACATCCCTCTAGTCATATAAATAATCACGTGATCCAAATCAACTAAACCATGTCCGATCATCACGTGAGATGGAGTAGTTTTCAATGGTGAACATCTTATGTTGATCATAACTACTATATGATTCACGCTCGACCTTTCGGTCTCTAGTGTTCCGAGGACATGTCTATACATGCTAGGCTCGTCAAGTTTAACCCGAGTATTCTGCATGTGCAAAACTGTCTTACACCCGTTGTATTTGAACGTAGAGCTTATCACACCCGATCATCACGTGGTGTCTCGGCACGACGAACTGTCGCAATGGTGCATACTCAGGGAGAACACTTTTACCGTGAAATTTTGTAAGGGGTCATCTTATAATGCTACCACCGTACTAAGCAAAATAAGAAGCATAATAAGATAAACATCACATGCAATCAAAATATGTGACATGATATGGCCATCATCATCTTGTGCTTTTGATCTCCATCTCCGAAGCATCATCATGATCTCCATCGTCACCGGCTTCACACCATGATCTTCATCGTAGCGTCGTGGTCATCTCGCTAACTATTGCTACTACTACTATCGCTAACACATTGTGATAAAGTGGAGCAATTACATGGCTTTCACAATTCATACAATAAAGAGACAACCATAAGGCTCCTATCGGTTGCCGTTAATTTACAAAACATGATCATCTCATGCAATAACGTATAACTCATCATGTATTGACCATATCACATCACAACATGCCCTACAAAAACAAGTTAGATGTCCTCTACTTTGTTGTTGCAAGTTTTATGTGGCTTCTACGGGCTTAGCAAGAACCGTTCTTACCGACACATTCAAACCACAACAATTTTTCGTCAAGTGTGCTGTTTTAATCTTCACAAGGACCAGGCGTAGTCACACTCGATTCAACTAAAGTGAGAGAAACAGACACCCGCCACTCAGCTTTAAGCAACGAGTGCTCGTAACGGTGAAACCAGTCTCGCGTAAGCGTACGCGTAATGTCGGTCCGGGTCGCTTCATCTCACAATACCGCCGAATCAAAGTATGACATGCTGGTAAGCAGTATGACTATTATTGCCCACAACTCATTGTGTTCTACTCGTGCAAATCATCTACGCATAGACCTGGATCATGATGCCACTGTTGGGGAATGCAATATTTCAAAAAAATTCATACGATCACGCAAGATCTATCTAGGAGATGCATAGCAACGAGAGGGGGGGGGGTGTACCTCCATATCCTTGAAGATCGCAAAGCGGAAGCGTTTATCAACGCAGTTGATGTAGATGTACACCTTCACGATCCGTTCCAATCTAGTACGAACGTACGACACCTCCGCATTCAGCACACGTTCATCTCGATAACGTCCTCGCCTTCTTGATCCAGCAAGATGGGTGAAGTAGTAGATGAGTTTCGGCAGCACAACAGTGTGGTGACGGTTGGTGATGAAGAACAATCTCTGCAGGGCTTCGCCAAGCACTACAGAAACTAGACGGAGGATAAACTAGAGGGTCGGGGTTGCCGGCACACGGCTTGGTGTATCTTGATGTGTCTTGGGTGCTAGCCCTGCCCCTCTATTTATATGTTGAGCATTGGGGTCGAAACTTGGAGTAAAAGCCTTCGCAAAGTCGGTTTCACCCGAAAGGAAAGAGTCCTTCTCGGCCGCCAGGGCCAGATGCCAGGGTTCCCATCGTCTGCACCCAGACGCCAGGGACCCTGGCATCTGGCCCCTCGACTCCGCAAAACATCCTTTTGCGCTTTCCAAAAACCTTGTGGGCTTTCCCCTTTGGCCCAAATAAAGTGTCCTCGTACCCAAACATTTTGGGAAACATCCGGAACCCCTTCCGGTGAATTCCGAAACCCTTCAGGAGGCCAAACACTATTATCCCATATATCAATGGGATTTTTACATCTGTGCCCCTAGTTCCTTAGCTCTACTCATCCATCTCCACTCTCTTAACTTTTGCTCAGTTTTCCCCACTCCCTTGCCCGAAACCCTCGGCCAGGTTATAACGGACGTCGCCGTCAGGTCAGTGCTTTGACAGTTCACTTTGACGAGTGGGGCCGCGTTGGGGGTGTAGCTGTTCGACCGTTGGGCCGTCCCTTGCATTAAACACCTGCGCGCCGCCACGACAGAAGCCTGCTATGCATGCACCCAACAATCCTGCCTGCATGCGTCGATGCACCGACCGAGCCTGCATGCGCTGATGCGTGCCGTCCCGATGCACTGACCGAGCCGCTTTCATGCACGCCAGCCGCCACAGATGCAGCGACGGTCGCTGCAGCTGGTTCCACTCTTCTCGCACACTTGTCTACTTGATTTAGAACCCGTTTTGCTACGACAAATTGAACAAATATGTTGTGGCTGCATACACTTTTTAGATAGAAAACTTAATAATAGAACTTGATAAAAGGGCCAACAAGTTGTAACACCCCGGTGTAATGATGCTACAGTAACCCTTGGGGTTAAGTTAATCTTTTTGCTAAACAGGTTTATGATCATCATTGTCTCGTATTCCTTTCAATTCGAGTTGAATTCAAATTTCAAATTGTGAGTGAAATTCAAAATTGCTCAAACGTGAAAAACTAAAATGTTCATCATGTGGCAAATATTCTTTTGATAATATTGGTGGTGAACCAACATTTTTGCAAAAGTCTTAAATGCCGTAAACTATTTGAATCAGAAGTTTAAAAAAAGGAAAAGAAGAGGTGAGAGAGAGAAAGAAACCCCCAAGACTCCCCTAGGCCAACTTGCTGGTCAGTCGGCCCACCTGGCCCAGCTAGCCGCCCCTTATCCCCCCACCACCGAGCAAACCCTAGCCCACCTACCACACTCTTCCCCCATGTCTTCCTCGTCCCTCTGCCCCCCGATCCAGATCAGGCAGGCCGCGCCTGACGCCGAAGCGCCATCGTCCCGCTCCCCGTTGCCGTTCGACGCCACCAAGCCGGCGCCCCTTCGCCACCTCATCAGACCGCCCGCCGCCATCGCCTGGAACCGCCCGAGGCCACCGCCACCTCACCGTCCCGCTTCTCCATCGGTCGCCTCGAGCCGCTGCCTCCCCGTCCGGCTCACTGTGAGCCACACGCCCTTCTCTTCCCTCTCTGCTTCGGCACCCCCCCTAGCTGGTTCGCCACCATCACCGGCGCTTGCCGCCGCGCCCGACTACAGCCGTCGCCGCCGCGCCTCCTATCCACGACCGGCCGCGCCCGAAGGCCGTGCTCCCGGCGCTCGCACGCCCGCGCGAGGGCGCGACCCCGTCTCCGCAACACGCGTGCCTCCTCACCGGTGCGCCGCTGCCTGCCTGGCTCGCCATGGCCGGCTGCCTCGCCCTCCTCGCCATTGCGCCCTCGCCCCTCCGCGCTGGCTCCGCCTCCCGCCGGCCCATGCCTGTTGGGGAACGTAGTATTTTAAAATTTTCCTACGATCACGCAAGATCTATCTACCAGATGTATAGCAACGAGGGGAAGAGTGTGTCTACGTACCCTCGTAGACCGAAAGCGGAAGCGTCAAGTGACGCGGTTGATGTAGTCGAACTTCTTCGCGATTCAACCGATCAAGCACCGAACGTACGGCACCTCCGCGTTCAGCACACGTTCAGCTTGATGACGTCCCACGAGCTCTTGATCCAGTTGAGCTTCACAGGAGAGTTTCGTCAGCACGACGGCGTGGTGACGGATATGATGTATCTACCGGCGCAGGGCTTCGCCTAAGCACTGCAACAGTATGACCGAGGTGTGTTTCTGTGGAGGGGGCACCGCACACGGCTGGAACAATTCAACTTGTGTTTCCTAGGGTGCCCCCTGCCCCCGTATATAAAGGAGCAAGGGAGAGGCCGGCCCTAGAGGGGGCGCGCCAAGTGTGCGGAGTCCTACTAGGACTCCCAAGTCCTAGTAGGATTCCCCTTTCCTTTTCGGAGTAGGAGAGAAGGAAAGAGGTGGAGAAGGAGAAGGAAAAGGGGGCTGCACCCCTTGTCCAATTCAGACTAGAGGGGGGCGCGCGCCTCCTTCCTTTTGGCCTTTCTCCTCTATTCCCGTATGACCCAAATACTCCGAAAAATACCCGAATCACTCGGAACCTTTCCGATGTCCGAATATAGTCGTCCAATATATCGATCTTTACGTCTCGACCATTTCGAGACTCCTCGTCATGTCCCCGGTCTCATCCGGGACTCCGAACTCCTTCGGTACATCAAAACTCATAAACTCATAATACCGATCGTCATCAAACGTTAAGCGTGCGGACCCTACGGGTTCGAGAACTATGTAGACATGACCGAGACTCATCTCCGGTCAATAACCAATAGCGGAACCTGGATGCTCATATTGGCTCCTACATATTCTACGAAGATCTTTATCGGTCAAACCGCATAACAACATACGTTGTTCCTTTTGTCATTGGTATGTTACTTGCCCGAGATTCGATCGTCGGTATCTCTATACCTAGTTCAATCTCGTTATCGGCAAGTCTCTTTACTCGTTCCGTAATACATCATCTCGTGACTAACTCATTAGTCTTTTGCTTGCAAGGCTTATTATGATGTGCATTACCGAGAGGGCCCAGAGATACCTCTCCGACACTCAGAGTGACAAATCCTAGTCTTGATCTATGCCAACACCACGAACACTTTCGGAGACACATGTAGAGCATATTTATGATCACCCAGTTACGTTGTGACGTTTGATAGCACACAAGGTGTTCCTACGATATTCGGGAGTTGCATAATCTCATAGTCATAGGAACATGTATAAGTCATGAAGAAAGCAATAGCAGTAAAACTAAACGATCATAGTGCTAAGCTAACGGATGGGTCTTGTCCATCACATCATTCTCCTAATGATGTGATCCCGTTGATCAAATGACAACTCATGTCTATGGTTAGGAAACATAACCATCTTTGATCAATGAGCTAGTCTAGTAGAGGCATACTAGGGACACTCTGTTTTGTCTATGTATTCACACATGTACTAAGTTTCCGGTTAATACAATTCTAGCATGAATAATAAACATTTATCATGATATAAGGAAATATAAATAACAACTTTATTATTGCCTCTAGGGCATATTTCCTTCAGTCTCCCACTTGCACTAGAGTCAATAATCTAGCTCACATCGCGATGTGATTTAATACCGATAGTTCACATCGTTATGTGAATAACACCCATAGTTCACATCGCCATGTGACCAACACCCAATGGGTTTACTAGAGTCAATAATCTAGTTCACATCGCTATGTGAGTAATACCCAAGAGTAATAAGGTGTGATCATGTTTTGCTTGTGAGAGAAGTTCAGTCAACGGGTCTGTCACATTCAGATCCGTATGTATTTCGCAAATTTCTATGTCTACAATGCTCTGCATGGAGCTACTCTAGCTAATTGCTCCCACTTTCAATACACATCCAGATTGATACTTAGAGTCATCTGGATTTAGTGTCAAAGCTTGCATCGGCGTAACCCTTTACGACGAACTCTTTATCACCTCCATAATCGAGAAACATTTCCTTAGTCATCCAGATACTAAGGATAATTTTGACCGCTGTACAATGATCTACTCTGGATCACTATTGTACCCCCTTGACAAACTCATGGCAAGGTACACAACATGTTGGTACACAGCATGGCATACTTTATAGAACCTATGACTGAGGCATAGGGAATGACTTTCATTCTCTCTATATTTTTCTGCCGTGGTCTGTCTTTGAGTCTTACTCAACTTCACACCTTACAAGTCAGGCAAGAACTCCTTCTTTGACCGATCCATTTTGAACTACTTCAAAATCTTATCAAGGTATGTACTCATCGAAAGTCTTATCAAGCGTCTTGATCTATCTCTATAGATCTTGATACCCAATATGTAAGCAGCTTCACCAAGGTCTTTCTTTGAAAAACTCCTTTCAAACACTCCTTTATGCTTTCCAGAAAATTCTACATCATTTCCGATCGACAATATGTCATTCACATATACTTATCAGAAAGGTTGTAGTGCTCCCACTCACTTCTTATAAATACAGGCTTCACCGCAAGTCTGTATAAATCTATATGCTTTGATCAACTTATCAAAGCGTATATTCCAACTCCGAGATGCTTGCACCAGTCCATATATGGATCGCTGGAGTTTGCACATTTTGCTACCACCTTTACGATTGACAAAACCTTCTGGTTGCATCATATACAAGTCTTCTTTAATAAATCCATTAAAGAATGCAGTTTTGTTATCCATTTGCCAGATTTCATAAAATGCGGCAATTGCTAACATGATTCGGACAGACTTAAGCATCGCTACGGGTGAGAAAGTCTCATCGTAGTCAACTCCTTGAACTTGTTGAAAAACTTTCGCAACAAGTCGAGCTTTGTAAACAGTAATATTACCGTCAGCGTCAGTCTTCCTCTTGAAGATCCATTTATTTTCGATGGCTTGCCGATCATCGGGCAAGTCAACCAAAGTCCACACTTTGTTCTCATACATGGATCCCATCTCAGATTTCATGGCCTCAAGCCATTTTGCGGAATCTGGGCTCATCATCGCTTCCTCATAGTTCGTAGGTTCATCATGGTCCAGTAACATGACTTCCAGAACCGGGTTGCCGTACCACTCTGATGCGGAACGAACTCTGGTTGATCTACGAAGTTCAGCAGAAACTTGATCTGAAGTTTCATGATCATCATCATTAGCTTCCTCACTAATTGGTGTAGGAATCACTGGAACTAGTTTCTGTGATGTTCCACTTTCCAATTCGGGAGAAGGTACAATTACCTCATCAAGTTCTACTTTCCTCCCACTCACTTCTTTCGAGAGAAACTCCTTCTCTAGAAAGGATCCACTCTTAGCAACAAAGACCTTGCCTTCGGACTTGTGATTGAAGGTGTACCCAACAGTTTCTTTTGGATATCCTATGAAGATTTACTTCTCCGATTTGGGTTCGAGCTTATCATGTTGAAACTTTTTCACATAAGCATCGCAGTCCCAAACTTAAAGAAATGACAGCTTAGGTTTCTCGTCAAACCACAGTTCATACGATGTCATCTCCACGGATTTAGATGGTGCCCTATTTAACGTGAATGTAGCTGTCTCTAATGCATAACCCCAAAAGTGATAGTGGTAGATCGGTAAGAGACATCATCGATCGCACCATATCTAACAAAGTACGGTTATGACGTTCGGACACACCATTACACTGTGGTGTTCCAGGTGGCGTGAGTAGTGAAACTATTTCACATTGTTTTTACTGAAGGCCAAACTCGCTAACTCAAATATTTTACCTCTATGATCATATCGTAGAAACTCTTATTTTCTTGTTACGGTGATTCTCCACTTCACTCTGAAATTCTTTGAACTATTCAAATGTTTCAGACTTGTGCTTCATTAAGTAGATATACCCATATCTGCTCAAATCATCAGTGAAGGTCAGAAAATAACGATACCTGCCGCGAGCTCCAACACTCATTGGTCCGCATACATCAGTATGTATGATTTCCAACAACTCTGTTGCTCGCTCCACAGTTCCGGAGAACGGAGTTTTAGTCATCTTGCCCATGAGGCACGGTTCGCAAGCACCAAGTGATTCATAATCAAGTGATTCCAAAAGTCCATCACTATGGAGTTTCTTCATGCGCTTTACACCAATATGACCTAAACGGCAGTGCCACAAATAAGTTACACTATCATTATTAACCTTGCATCTTTTGGCTTCAATATTATGAATATGTGTATCACACGATCGAGATCCAACAAACCATTTTCATTGGGTGTATGACCATAGAAGGTTTTATTCATGTAAACAGAACAACAATTATTCTCTAACTTACATGAATAACTGTATTGCAATAAACATGATCAAATCATATTCATGCTCAACACAAACACCAAATAACACTTATTTAGGTTCAACACTAATCCCGAAAGTATAGGGAGTGTGCGATGATGATCATATCAATCTTGGAACTACTTCCAATACACATCGTCACTTCATCCTTTAACTAGTTTCGGTTCATTATGCAACTCCCATTTCGAGTTACTACTCTTTAGCAACTGAACCAATATCAAATACCGAGGGGTTGCTACGAACACTAGTAAAATACACATCAATAATCTGTATATCAAATATACCTTTGTTCACTTTGCCATCCTTCTTATCCGCCAAATATCTAGGGTAGTTCCACTTCTAGTGACCATTTCCTTTGCAGTAGAAGCACTTAGTTTCAGGCTTGAGTTTAGCTTTGGGTTTCTTCACGGGAGTGACAACTTGCTTGTCATTCTTCTTGAAGTTCCCCTTCTATCCCTTTGCCCTTTACTTGAAACAAGTGGTCTGGTTAACCATCAACACTTGATGCTCTTTCTTGATTTCTACCTTCGCCGATTTCAGCATCGTGAAGAGCTCGGGAATTACTTTCGTCATCCCTTGCATATTATAGTTCATCACGAAGTTCTACTAACTTCGTGATAGTGTCTAGAGAACTTTGTCAATTACTATATTATCTGGAAGATTAACTCCCACTTGATTCAAGCAATTGTACTACCCAGACAATCTGAGCACATGCTCACTGGTTGAGCTATTCTCCTCCATCTTGTAGGCAAAGTACTGTCAGAGGTCTTATACCTCTCGACACGGGCATGAGTATGAAATACTAATTTCAATTCTTGGAACATCTCATATGATCCGTGGCGTTTCAAAACGTTTTTAAAGTCCCGGTTATAAGCCGTAAAGCATGGTGCACTAAACTATCAAGTAGTCATCATATCGAGCTTTTGTCAAAACGTTCATAACGTCTACATCTGCTCCTGCAATAGGTCTGTCACCTAGCGGTGCATCAAGGACATAATTCTTCTGTGCAGCAATGAGGATAATCCTCAGATCACGGAACAATTCCGCATCATTGCTACTAACATCTTTCAACTTAGTTTTCTCTAGGAACATATAAAAATAAACGGGGAGCAACATCGCGAGCTATTGATCTACAACATAGATATGCTAATACTACCAGGACTAAGTTCATGATAAATTAAAGTTCAATTTAATCATATTACATAAGAACTCCCACTTAGATAGACATCCCTCTAGTCATCTAAATGATCACGTGATCCAAATCAACTAAACCATGTCCGATCATCACGTGAGATGGAGTAGTTTTCAATGGTGAACATCTTATGTTGATCATATCTACTATATGATTCACGCTCGACCTTTCGGTCTCCAGTGTTCCGAGGCCATATCTGCATATGCTAGGCTCGTCAAGTTTAACCCGAGTATTCTGCGTGTGCAAAACTGGCTTACACCCGTTGTATTTGAACGTAGAGCTTATCACACCCGATCATCACGTGGTGTCTCGGCACGACGAACTTTCGCAACGGTGCATACTCAGGGAGAACACTTATACCTTGAAATTTTGTAAGGGATCATCTTATAGTGCTACCGTCGTTCTAAGCAAAATAAGAAGCATAATAAGATAAACATCACATGCAATCAAAATTTGTGACATGATATGGCCATCATCATCTTGTGCTTTTAATCTCCATCTCCAAAGCACCTTCATGATCACCTTCGTCACCGGCGCGACACCTTCATCTCCATCGTAGCATCGTTGTCGTCTCGCTAACTATTGCTTCTACGACTATCGCTACCGCTTAGTGATAAATTAAAGCAATTACATGGTGATTGCATTTCATACAATAAAGCGACAACCATATGGCTCCTGCCAGTTGCCGATAACATTACAAAACATGATCATCTCATACAAAACCGTATAATTCATCATGTCTTGACCATATCACATCACAACATGCCCTGCAAAAACAAGTTAGACGTCCTCTACTTTGTTGTTGCAAGTTTTATGTGGCTGCTACGGGCTTAGCAAGAACCGTTCTTACCTACGCATACAAAACCACAACGATGTTTCGTCAAGTATGTGCTGTTTTAACCTTCACAAGGACCGGGCGTAGCCACACTTGATTCAGCTAAAGTGAAAGAGACAGACACCCGCCAGTCACCTTTAAGCAACGAGTGCTCATAACGGTGAAACCAGTCTCGCATAAGCATACGCGTAATGTCGGTCCGGGCCGCTTCATCTCACAATACCGCCGAAGCAAAGTATGACATGCTGGTAAGCAGTATGACTAGTATCGCCCACAACTCATTGTGTTCTACTCGTGCATATCATCTACGCATAGACCTGGCTCATGATGCCACTGTTGGGGAACGTAGTATTTTAAAATTTTCCTACGATCACGCAAGATCTATCTACCAGATGTATAGCAACGAGGGGAAGAGTGTGTCTACGTACCCTCGTAGACCGAAAGCGGAAGCGTCAAGTGACGCGGTTGATGTAGTCGAACTTCTTCGCGATTCAACCGATCAAGCACCGAACGTACGGCACCTCCGCGTTCAGCACACGTTCCGCTTGATGACGTCCCACGAGCTCTTGATCCAGTTGAGCTTCACAGGAGAGTTTCGTCAGCACGACGACGTGGTGACGGATATGATGTATCTACCGGCGCAGGGCTTTGCCTAAGCACTGCAACGGTATGACCGAGGTGTGTTTCTGTGGAGGGGGGCACCGCACACGGCTGGAACAATTCAACTTGTGTTTCCTAGGGTGCCCCCTGCCCCCGTATATAAAGGAGCAAGGGAGAGGCCGGCCCTAGAGGGGGCGCGCCAAGTGTGGGGAGTCCTACTAGGACTCCCAAGTCCTAGTAGGATTCCCCTTTCCTTTCCGGAGTAGGAGAGAAGGAAAGAGGTGGAGAAGGAGAAGGAAAAGGGGGATGCACCCCTTGTCTAATTCAGACTAGAGGGGGGCGCGCGCCTCCTTCCTTTTGGCCTTTCTCCTCTATTCCCGTATGACCCAAATACTCCGAAAAATACCCGAATCACTCGGAACCTTTTCGATGTCCGAATATAGTCGTCCAATATATCGATCTTTACGTCTCGACCATTTCGAGACTCCTCGTCATGTCCCCGGTCTCATCCGGGACTCCGAACTCCTTCGGTACATCAAAACTCATAAACTCATAATACTGATCGTCATCAAACGTTAAGCGTGCGGACCCTACGGGTTCGAGAACTATGTAGACATGACCGAGACTCATCTCCGGTCAATAACCAATAGCGGAACCTGGATGCTCATATTGGCTCCTACATATTCTACGAAGATCTTTATCGGTCAAACCGCATAACAACATACGTTGTTCCTTTTGTCATTGGTATGTTACTTGCCCGAGATTCGATCGTCGGTATCTCTATACCTAGTTCAATCTCGTTACCGGCAAGTCTCTTTACTCATTCCGTAATACATCATCTCGTGACTAACTCATTAGTCTTTTGCTTGCAAGGCTTATTATGATGTGCATTACCGAGAGGGCCCAGAGATACCTCTCCGACACTCAGAGTGACAAATCCTAGTCTTGATCTATGCCAACACCACGAACACTTTCGGAGACACCTATAGAGCATCTTTATGATCACCCAGTTATGTTGTGATGTTTGATAGCACACAAGGTGTTCCTACGATATTCGGGAGTTGCATAATCTCATAGTCATAGGAACATGTATAAGTCATGAAGAAAGCAATAGCAGTAAAACTAAACGATCATAGTGCTAAGCTAACGGATGGTCTTGTCCATCACATCATTCTCCTAATGATGTGATCCCGTTGATCAAATGACAACTCATGTCTATGGTTAGGAAACATAACCATCTTTGATCAATGAGCTAGTCTAGTAGAGGCATACTAGGGACACTCTGTTTTGTCTATGTATTCACACATGTACTAAGTTTCCGGTTAATACAATTCTAGCATGAATAATAAACATTTATCATGATATAAGGAAATATAAATAACAACTTTATTATTGCCTCTAGGGCATATTTCCTTCAACGCCCCCCTCGCTCACCACGCTTGCCCTGCCTAACCTCGCCTCGTGTCCGCGCCGGGGCAGCCGCTCGCTTCGCTCACCTCTGCCGCCCTGGCAGCTCCTCCTCCCACAACCCCGCCCCTGATGGCCGCTGCGGCGCCGCCCGCCCCCGTCGGGCCTCGCCGCGCCACCCTGCCGCACGTGCGCCTCACAGGCTGGCCGCGCCAGCCGCTGCCGCGCTACTGCTGACCATCGCCCGCCTCCCCGCGACTCGTCCCGCCACTTTCGCGCCGGCTCCGCCCGCCGTGGCCCTCGCGCCCCGCTCCCGCCGCTAGCTCGGCTCGCCGTTGTCGGGCGCAGCTCCGGCCGGTGCAGCCCCGGCCGGCCAGCGAGCCCCGCCGTGGTTACGGCCTCACCCCGCGCCCAGGCGGGTCCGGCCCCCACGGGCGCCCCTGCCCGTTTCGCCCGTGCCCGACGCCCGTTAGGCCTCCCTGGCCTATGACAATTGGGGCCCAACCCCTTTAAAAAAAGTTTTAAAAATACTAATAAAATACTAATAATTAATTAATTAGTCAAATAATTAATTAACTTACTTAAATGCTGATTAATTAACCTAATTAACTTTTAACTAATTAAACTATTAATTAGTTAACAGTCAATGATCGTAGGACCCACACGTCAGTTTGACTAAGTCAACTGACTTCTGACATCACCCTGATGTCATGCTGACGTCATCCCATACTATTTTGGATAATGTTAGTTTTAAATATATAAATAATTCTAGAAAATTTTATAAACTTAGAAAATCCTAGAAAATAATCCGTAACTCGGATGAAAAAGTTTTATATATGGAAGTTGCTCAGAACGGCGAGACGAATTCGAATACGCGGCCCGTTCATCCGCCACACACCTCTATCATACCGAACATGGAACAATCCCCCTCCGGTTTGCCTGTCCGAAAATGCCTAACTCCGGGAAACATTCCCGGATGTTATCCCTCTTCGCCGGTATCGTGTTGCACCGCGTTAGAGCACCCTAGCACTGCGTGTTGACATGTCATGCTTCTCTGTTGCATCTATATGCTTTGTATTTATTGTTTCTTCACCCTCTTCTCTCCGGTAGACCACGAGACTGATGCTACCTCGGTGATCGACTGCATCGACGACGACCCCTCCTTCTTGCCAGAGCAACCAAGCAAGCCAACCCCCTTTAATCATATCGATATCGCCCATTCCCTTCTCTCTTATGCTTGCATTAGAACTGCTACTGCTTTTTATATGATCCTATTCTGATGCATAGCCTGTTGTTGATACCTGCTTTCATACCTTACATGTTTATACTAAACTCCTTAGTATAGGCTGGTTAGAGATCCATCAGAGACCTCCCCCCCACTTTGTCCTGTCTACCCTGCTAGATTATCAGAAGACCCGATCAACGGGATCGAAGACCAGGACCCGGCACCGTAAATCACTTTCCCCTTAGTTGCTCGACACTACTGGGTTACTATCGAGTGCCGAGGGTGAGACCTCAGCACTTCTGATGTTAACCTTGTAGGTTAGTTCATCGGTTATGGTCATCGAGGGTGATTTCCTCCTTCTCCACTCCCGATAACGACACTGTCGTGCAACTCCTCAAGAGTGGACCTCGAGGGCGACTCCTCTTTCATTCACCTTGGCGATAAACATCAGGTGGAATTCCATCGAGGGTGATTTACTCAGGTTTCCCTTTGGTGTTACACACACACTTACTATGGTTACTATGACTTTACAATAAACCATGTTACTAAAGAAGGGCCGGCCCAGAGGGGTACCCGCGCGAGCTTAATTGCGAGTTATGTGTAGTCGGGTTGACCTGGAAGGTGCCCGCGAGATAAATACGAGGCGTGGCTGGGCATTCTTGGCCCTTGCCGCAAGTCCTCGAGACGGGACGATGGGGTCACATGATCGTGAGTCTCTTCTCGTTACCGTGCGTTCCCAAGACACTAAACTGTTTGGATATTTGATCCAAGGGGCCTCTGGCCTGATAGCGCTAACCATTACGTGGGGATGGAATGGGCGTTCTACGTCGTATGCATCAGCCGAAGCTTAATTGACGTCATGCGACTAAGCGGCGCGTGTCAGGTTGGACTGGTTATGCACCTACCTTTTTAAGGAGGTAGCTAGGTCTGCTCACCAGCCGCCCACGCAACATGCAGGAGTTCGTGGGGCGATGGCCCATGACCCTGGGGGCATAGGTTTAGTCCGGCGTGCATGACCTCTCTATTAAGCCTAGGTCGGGTTGCAGCGTATTGTTTGGCGGAGGCCGGACATGACTTGATGATGTGCCCGGCCGGAGTTAAGCGAGCGTGGTGGGTAAGTTGGTGCACCCCTGCAGGGAAGAAAACATCTATCGATAGCCTGTCCTATGGTAACTGACACTTGGAGTTGTATCCCGATCGCTACAACTAGAACTGGATGCTGAGGCATGATTTGGATATGTTGCTTCGGGAGTCCAGAAAGGATCCCAGAGCGTTGAAACAACAACATAAATATGATTTATGTTATACTACTCTACTCCCCCTGTTGCTGCAAGACGGTGGTTTCCAGAAGATGCTAGTCTTCGATAGGACTAGCTTCTCCCCCTCTTATTCTAGCATTCTGCAGCTTAGTCCATAGATACTACCCTTTTCATTGATACCGATGCATATGTAGAGTAGATCCTTGCTTGCGAGTACTTTGGATGAGTACTCACGGTTGCTTTGCTCCCCCTTTTCCCCCTTATTTCTTCTTTCTGTTTGATGCAACGAGATGGTGGAGTCCAGGAGCCAGATGCCACCCTTGACGATAGCTACTACCCCGACAAAGCCTACTACCTCTTGGAGACAGCTGACGACCATGAGTAGTTAGGAGGTCCCAGGAAGGAGGCCTTGCCTTTTTGATCGTATTGTTTTTGTGCTAGCCTTCTTAAGGAAAACTTATTTAACTTATGTCTGTACTCAGATATTGTTGCTTCCGCTGACTCTTGTGTATTCGAGCTTATGTATTTGAGCCCTCGAGGCCCCTGGCTTGTAATATAAAGCTTGTATTATTTTATTTGTGTCTAGAGTTGTGTTGTGATATCTTCCAGTGAGTCCCTGATCTTGGTCGTACACATTGCGTGCATGATTAGTGTACAGTCAAATCGGGGGCGTCACAAGTTGGTATCATAGCCGACTGCCTGTAGGAACCCCCCTTCCAACTCCTTGGCCGAAGTTGAGTCTAGACATTGCAAAACTTTTTCTAACATGGCTGTGTACCTTACGGGCCCACATCGCCATTGGGTGGTATTAGGATCTTTTACTCCTCGTCTATACTCCGGGACTCTGAACTCTCTTCTATTCGGGTTAAACGAATTTACTAACTCTAACATTAGGATCCCGTGACCACATTCACCCCAAAGTTGGATAAGCCATAGTTATTCCTTAGAATAGTATTTTGAATGATACACACTCTGTCTTACTTGCTACTATGTGGTACCCGTCGAACCTCGTTCATTCTACATGCTAGATAGCGAATAACTCGTTCATTCTACATGCTAGATAGCGAATAATTCTTTGTCTTTGAAAATGCTCAATGTTGAACTACCCCTGTTACATGTTAGCAGGATGGTTAGACCAGGTGGTCGTGGCCGTGGTGCCAATGATCCACCACCGCCCGAGTTCTTTGCCGGAATGATGCAACAGTTTGAGCTGAATCGCCAGTTCATGGAAGGAGTGATGGCTCAGTTTCCTCGCCCAAATATGAATCAGCAACCATCCCCAGTAACTCTGCAAGACTATGCGCAACTCAACCCTGTCGTCTATCGCAGCTCAACTCAGCCACTGGATGCTGATGACTGGCTCCGAGACATCGCTTTCGAGCTAGAGTCTGCTGATGTAGCCCCTGCCAACTATGTCACCTTCGCAGCATACTATCCGAGGGGCCCCGCTGCTCAATGGTGGGACAGCCACAGGCGTACCGTACCTGCTGGAACGGTCACCACTTGGCCGGATTTCCAAGCCGCCTTCCGTGCCCACTTAATTCCTCAGGGAATCATGGACAGGAAGAAGCGAGAGTTCCGCAACCTCATCCAAGGCAACAAGTCTGCATATGCTTATCAGCGGGAATTCTTGGACTTGTCCCGCTACGCTGAAGAAGACATTTCTACTGATGCTCGCAGGCAAGAAAAGTTTCTTGATGGACTTCACCCTGATATCAAATTAGAACTTCTCGCTCATGACTTTGCCGACTTCGCCACCTTGGTAAACAAGGCTATTCAGCTTGAGACTGGTCTTCAGGAACACCAAGGATCCCTTAGGCACAGCCGTGACACTGGCTCATCTTCGGGCCCGTTCCCACAGAAGCATCGGATTTGGATCCCCCACGACATGTATCGTCCAACTGCACCTACACCAAGACAGTCCTATGATGCTCCGCGTCTGCCCCCTCCACCATCGAGGCAGCCTCTTCGGACTGAACCACCCCGGGCTCCTGCTCCCAATCCCAGTGGTGGTTTGTGCTTCAGATGTGGCCATCCAGGTCACCGCGCTAGGGATTGCAGTCAGAGCAAGAACCAGCTGGCCCTCCCTACACCTGGCCATAACAATCAGCCCCGCAACAACGATACCAGATCTTATGGTCGTGGTCAGGCTAATCATGTTGATCTGAATGAAGCTCAAGACCAGCCTGCTACTTTGATGGGTACTCTTCTCGTTAACTCAGTATCGGCTTCTGTGTTATTCGATTTAGGAGCATCACATTCATTCATGTTAGAAAATTTTGCATACGCACACGACATTCGATGCGAGCCCATGAACACTCGGATAGTGGTACGCACCCCTGCGGGCCAGTGTCGAACCACCATGATTGGCCGCGACATCCCCCTTGAAATTGAAGGGTTGGAATTCCATGTTTCTCCCATTATATTGGAGTCTTCTAATATTGATCTCATTCTGGGAATGGAATGGTTGAAAGCACATACTGCCTCTATCGTTTGTGCCACCAAAGTCGTTCATCTTCTACATCCATCGAATGAGATAGTAAGCTACCATGCTCAGATTGTTCAAAATGCCGAGGCACGACTTTATGCCTTGAATGCATTGAACGCAGCACCTCTTGAGGGCATTGAGAAGATTCCAGTCGTTCGCGATTTCCAAGATGTCTTTCCAGAAGAACTCCCAGGCATACCTCCTACACGGGCTGTTGAATTTGACATCGACTTGAAACCAGGCACCATTCCTATTACCAAACGACCCTACAAGATGCCACCCCATGAGCTCCTTGAACTTAAGGAGGAAATCGACCAGTCTCTTCGCAGTGGATTCATTCATCCAAGTTCCTCTGCTTGGGGAGCACCTTCTCTCTTTGTGAAGAAGAAGGATGGCACAAACCGTTTGATCCAAGACTACCGACCTATCAACCAAGCTACAATTCAGAACAAATATCCACTTCCTCGGATCAACGATCTGTATGATCAACAGGCTAGTTCATCAGTTTTCTCTAAACTCGACTTGAGGTTGGGTTACCACCAGATCCGTGTTCGTGAAGAGGATATTCCAAAGACCGCATTCGTCACTCGTTATGGTTCTTACGAGTACACCGTCATGTCCTTCGGTTTGACCAATGCTCCAACGACATTCTCTCGTCTGATGAACTATATATTCATGGATTACCTCGACAAGTTCGTCGTGGTCTATCTAGATGATATCCTGGTATATTCGAAGAATAAAGAGGAACATGCTGAACATCTTTATCTTATTCTGGAAAAGCTACAAGAGCATCAACTATATGCCAAGTATTCTAAGTGTGAATTCTGGCTACCCGAAGTAACCTACCTTGGTCATGTGATCTCCAAGGATGGTATTGCCGTCAACCCAGAGCGAGTTCAGGCTATTCTTGACTGGACCCCTCCCAAGAATGTGAAGCAAGTCAGAAGCTTCCTCGGACTCGCTAGCTACTGCCGTCGTTTCATTCAAAACTTCTCCAAGATCGCCAAGCCACTGACCAATCTACTACACAAATGCGTTAAGTTTGATTGGACTAATAAGTGTCAGGAAAGTTTCCAGGCTCTCAAGGACAAGCTAACTTCTGCCCCAGTTCTTGCTCCTCCGGATTCTTAGAAAGACTTCGTCATATATTGCGATGCTTCACGTCAAGGGTTAGGTTGTGTCCTAATGCAAGAGCGCAGGGTGATTGCTCATGCCTCTCGTCAAGTGCATTCTCACAAACAAAACTACCCAGTTCATGACCTCGAGCTTGCAGCTGTTATTTATTCATTGAAGCTGTGGCGACATTACCTTTTCGGTAATCGTTGCGAGATCTTCACCGATCATCAGAGTCTGAAGTATCTGTTTACTCAGCCAGATCTGAACCTCCATCAACAAAGGTGGATGGAGGCTATAGCAGATTATAACGTGGGTATTTCCTATACCCCAGCCAAGGCTAATGTCATGGCCAATGCCCTGAGCCGCAAGTCTTATTGCAATAACCACATGGTTCATAAAGCTCAACCCCGCCTTTATGAAGAGCTCTGCAAGCTGAACCTTCAACTAGTTCCACAGGGTTCTCTGAATAACCTTGTCTTACAACCAACTCTATTGAAAGCAATTAAGTCTGCTCAAGCCAGAGATGCTCACGTTGATCTAATGAAAAAGGATCCTGCCTTAGAGAAATCTAGAGATTTCTCACTTGCTGAAGATGGGACCTTGTACTTCAAAGATCGCATAGTGGTACCCCGCTTCGAGCTTATGACTGAGAAGGTGATGAAAGAAGCACATGACACCCTCTCTCTATTCATCCGGGAAGTACTAAGATGTATCTAGACATCCGTCATAAGTACTGGTGGTCTAACATGAAGCAAGACATTGCTCGGTATATCGAAGAATGTGACGTTTGTCGTTGCGTCAAGGCAGAACACCAGAAACCGGTTGGACTTCTACAACCGCTGCCGATTCCTGAATGGAAGTGGGATAAGATTCGGATGGACTTTGTCACTGGCCTTTTGAAGTCATAGAAAGGTAATGATGCTATCTTTGTCGTCATCGACCAATTCTCGAAGGTTGCTCACTTTCTGCCAATCAAGGAGACAATCACTGCTAGTCAATTAGCAAACTTGTATATCTCTAGAATTGTGTCACTCCACAGCATTCCGAAAGAGACCAGTTCATACCGTGGTAGTATTTTGACTTCGAAGTTCTGGGATAGTTTCCAAGAGGCAATGGGAACTCATATAACCTGGAGCACTACTTATCATCCCCAATCCCAAGGCCAAGTTGAGCGAATCAATCAAATTCTTGAAGACATGCTTCAGGCGTGCGTTATTTCTTTCGGCAAGAAGTGGGAAGAATCTCTCCTTTATGCGGAGTTCCCTTATAATAACAGTTATCAAGCCAGCTTGAAGATGGCACCCTTCGAAGTGCTTTATGGACGTAAGTGCCGAACCCCTCTGAATTGGTCAGAAACTGGGGAACGGACGCTCATTGGTCCATACATTATTCAACAAGCATAAGAGCAGGTTTGCATTGTCCGGGGTAATCTCAAGGCGGCCCAGTCCCGCCAGAAGAGCAACTATGACCGGAAACACTCGGGTTCAACTTATCAATCTGGTGAACAAGCTTATCTGCGTGTCACTCCTTTGAGAGGCACCCATCGATTCGGTGTCAAGGGCAAGCGAGCTCCGCACTACATCGGTCCCTTCCGCATTCTCGCTCGTCGTGGACTGGTGGCTTATCAACTGGAGTTGCCATGTGACGCCCGAGACCGACGTCCCAGAAGATTCCAGAAGATTCCAGATGTTCCGGGTTGCCCGTGTGTTCTTTTGTGTTTGTGTTATTTATTTATTTTGCATTGCATCATGTCATCATGCCATCATCTCATTAATTTTTTGCAACCAAATAAATCGTGTGGACCTTCGGTCCATTTAAATCGAGGGAAGGTGTCTTCTATTTATAACATATACAAGTCTCTCAATATTTTAGGGAGCTATATTAAAAATATTCCAATTGTTTGGGATCACCGTAACACACTTGCAATATTCCCCATGCCTCTTAATTCAAGTTTCTACTTCTAAACCTTGCCTATAATTCTTTCCGTTGTTTCGAGGTTCTTCCAAAAACCCCTCCAACAATTTTATTAAATTCCTGACATTTTTGTGAGTCCAGGGATTTTACTTCTTGTCCTAAGCCTATTTCTAGCACCTCCCTTCTTTTCTTTCTTCTTCTTGTTTTTTTTTCTGTTTTATTTTGAAAAACAGCAGAAGGAAGAGGCCAGCAGCCAGGCCTCCAGGCCCAGCCGGCCGAACTTCCCTTCCAGCCTTTTTGGCCCTCCAGCCTCCTTCCCCTTCTCCCTAAGGCCAACCTTCTGGACTCCAGGCCCAGTCGGCCCAAAACCCCCTAGCCCGACTAGCTCCACCGAACCCTAGCTTCCCTCAGCGCTCGCTCTCTCCCTCTCGTCCCGACCCCGCCGCCAGTTTCCCTCGAGCGCCTCGCTCTCCCTCGCTTCGGTCTCCCTCGTTCTCCCCTCGACGCCCGCTCCCTCTCCCCATCGTCTCGCTCCCTTCCGCACTCCCTCCTCACGCCGCATCACCCAGCCGGCCGCCCCAAGTCGCCGTCCGCCGCGCACGAGGCCAGCCAGGGCCCCGAGCGCCCCGGCCTCCCCTCCGTCTGGCGTCTCCAGCGCCAAGGCCAGGCTCCTGCCTCATCCTATCGCATCGCCATGGCCTCTCCAGTCCCGCCTCTTCGCCTCGTCAAGCCGCCCTAGGCCGTGGCCTCACCTCCCACGCCGCGCCGCGCCAGGGTCTCGCCCGCGACCCCTCCTCGTCCGGCCCGCGACCGCGGCTCCTCCATCCCGAGCGCCTCGTCCCTCCCCGTTCCAGGCGTCCAGCACTTCGTCCCCATCTCTGTAGCGCGAGCCGCTCGCTGCTCCGCGCCGTGGCCCCTCCTCCCTCCGTCTCCGACGTCCGCGTGAGGCTCTGCCTCCCTCCGTTCATTCCTCGCCGGCTCGACCTGCTGCCGCCCTCGAGGCCTCGCCTTGCTGCCTTCCTCCTCCAGCGCCGGCGCCGCCTCACCGTCTCCCTCGCCTTGCTGCGTTCAGTTGTCCTTCGAGGCCCTTGGCCGTGCCTTGTTTTTGGAACGCCTTGTTCTGCTGCTGTGCTTTTCCGTCGGCTCGTGTTGTTGTGTTGGTCCAGCAGGTTTTGGCGAGATCGGCAAGTCCGAAGAACCGCGTACGACTACAAGGAGAAACGCAAGTACCACGACCGCGACAAGTACCTCGACGAACCGAACATCTACGGATATACGAGCTCGTGAACGGCTACGGAACAAGTACCACTACATACGTGAACGACTACCATCGCCGGAAGCGCCAAGTACCACGACTACTCGGAGACTCCAAGTACCCCTACCGTCGCCCGTGTACCTACTTCCCTCTACGGCATGTACCACTACCGTCGCCCGAAAACGAGGAATTCGCCAAGTACCACGACACGATGACGTGAACCACTACTTCCTCTACGAGTTGCGAGAACGGCTACTTCCTCTACGTCGTGAACGCCTTCTTCCTCTACTATCTCGAACCGCCCCGAAACGCACGCTTCAAAGGTATAACGAGACGACCCCGTGGATGACCCGTGGATGCTTGTTGTGGTTGTATGAAATGTTTCCTTGTTTGCACCGTGTCCGTTGTGCCCTCTTTTGTCGTGCTCCTTGGTTGCCTCGTCGCCGACTCGTGGGAACCCGGTAACGGGATCGCCCCACCTTTCATCTCGTTTGTCTCGCTCACGCCATCTTTCCTTTTGCACCGGACTCTCAACGAGTTACCGGAACCGATATGATGTCGTTGCATCACTTTCGGATTGTTGCCGTGGCACCCTTTTCTTCCACCACGGTGACAAATAATCCTTATCTCTCTTGTCAACCTTTTAATAAAATTGCATAAACTTGATCATGTCATCCGCATCATGTTAACAACACTTAAATGTTTAATTGTTGTTGCCTTATAATTATTAAACATGCTCATGGGGATTTTCCGGATTGTTGTTGTTATTTTTTCCGGCCTCATTTAAAATGTCTAATTAGTGTAGTTTTATTATGCTTCACCTCTTGCCATGTTAACCAACATTTAATCTTGTCTTGTAAATAATGAGAGTCAACTAAATAATTAAATGTGGTGTTTCGTCAATATGCAACTCGTTGCATATTGATCTCCACTTAACTTGTAGTGTTGTTTGTGCATTTTGCCATGCCATGCATATTTAACCCGGACATGCATCATACTTGTTTGTGCATCGTATGCCATGTTTATGCTCGTGTTTTTACCGTGTTGTTTCTTTCTTTCTGGTTGCTTCTCTTGTTAGCTTCGGTTTCGTTCCGGAGTTGTGAGGATTCTCTCGTCTGTGTTGCTCCGTCTTCTTCATGGATCCGTTCTTCTCCCTTGTGGAATTCCAGGCAAGATGACCGAACCCCGATAACATTACTATCTTTGCCTATTGCTAGAAGTCACGATCTATAGTTTTGCCTCGATGCCCATGTCTTCTTGTCAGCCTCCTACTTGTAACCATTGCCAGGTTTAACCACCCTACCTATGCAAACCGTTGCTTGGCTAAGTACGCTTCGCTCAGCCCTTCTTATAGCATTGCTAGTTGCAGGTGAAGATTGAAGATGCTTGCTTCATGTTGAAGTTTGGTTGGGTTATATCACACTATATAAATGCTAAATGAAATCATCTATATATTGGCAAGGGTGGAAGGCTAAGCCTTTTGCTTGGTGATTTGTTCCACTCATGCCGTTAGGAACCATATAAACCGGTGTTATGTTCCTTGATTATGCGTTCCTAACACGGTTGGGGTGTATGGGACCCCCTTGATAAACCGCTAAGTGCTAAGTCTTTTCCAGCAAGTCCCAACTTTGGTACTATTTGCCTAATAACTAATAATAAAACTTGCATGTGGAGCTATCCCTTTTATTTTAATTCAACAACCCCGGGCCAGTGCTCCACATGAGTGTTGGTCCGAAACGGGGAGTCTGCGGGGCCATCACGAGGCAACTCGAGGTTTGGTAAAAACCTGTAGAATCGCCCATCCGGTCGTGTCCTGAGACTAGATACGCGCGGCTACCTATCAGGGTGTCGACACGCCGGGAGGATTTGCTGGATTAGCCTTACCTTAGTTCGGTTTAACTTGAGCACGGGATTCCGAGAATACTCGGGTCTTCCCACCTATGGAGTTGCGACTCCGCGGATCGTGGGCTTGTAATGGGTCAAGTTGGAACACCCCTGCAGGGTTTGAACTTTCGAAAGTCGTGCCCGCGGTTATGTGGCAGATGGGAGCTTGTTAATATCCGGTTGTAGATAACTTGACACAATGTTTCCAATACACTACCAGCGTGTGTACCATGACTGTCAATTTCCGAATAGGGATTCGGGAGTTGAACACGGTGGGGTTATGTTTGACCGGCTTTAGTTAGGATCACTTCGTGATCATCTCGCGACCGATGCACTTCTCTTCTCGCTCTCTTTTACGTAAGTTAGTGCTAGTTGCTGCTGCAGACTCTTGTTGTTCCTTCACCTCTCGTTCTTTCTTCAGCCTTGTCCTCACCCAAGGCTTAAATAGTCGTGTTACCCGGGAACGGGATTGCTGAGTCCTCTGTGGCTCACAGTTACTTCACAACACCAGTTGCAGGTTCAGCCGAGTTTGATGCAGGAGTTGGATCAGTTCTTCACCCGGGAGTCCGATGAAGATCGTGGCTGTTTGCTTGTGACGTTTTCGACGATCAATAGTGGTTTCTACTAGGATTCGATCCTGACCTGTGGCTTTATGTTGTTTTGGTATCTTTCTTTTGGATCTTCACCCGTAGTCGGGTTGTGATGTTTTGAATGATGTTATGCTTATGTAATGTATTGTGTGAAGTGGCGAGTGTAAGCCAACTATCCCCTTTTGCAATTTAATCCCCCTTTTACATGAGTCGTGCAAAGATACCAAACTTGAGATCATTCTAGGATGGGCTTATACCTTTAAGTCGTGCCTCGACACGTAGGAGGTATAGTCCCATCCTGGGCATTAGAAGTTGGTATTCAGAGCCTTCTCCGACCTAGAAGCCCCCACTGATTGATCGGATCGTTGACGGTTGAGTCTAGGCACACACTTGAAAATGTTTTGAGTCCTATATTTATATCGGAGAGTAGGATTTCTTTTGCTCCTCATCTCTTTCATTCTGGTGAGGACTCCTGACGATTACTCTTATCTCTTCTACTTTCAAAAATTGCACCAATTTTTTTTTAGGAATCCCGCGAGTATTCTGGGTTTGTTTCGATGTTCTTGTGACAAGGATATTGTTCTCGATGCCTCCTGTTACCGAGGAGTTGAGCTTCGGGGTATTGTTGTCACAAGCATATCGCGGCAGTACTAAATACTTAAGACGGCCGACATCGAAAATCTCTCCTATACGGCCAGTGGCAAGATAACCCCGACATCACCCAGTACTGGGGAGGTAGTTCGAGAGTATTGCCATAGCTTGTATAGTGGATGCTTTTCGAAGGTCCGAGGTAAACAGTTTCCGAGAAAGACTGGTTATGTGTTGAAGGATGGATACACCTGGATGTAGGTTTAGAGTTGATTGCGCGGTGCTTCCCGTGTATCCCCAACACCTGATTGCATAACTGGAAACTTTCGGAAATCTATAGGTGGGTTCATCTAGTAGTTCTAGGCATTCTTCCAACGGATGCACGATATGAAGTTTGGGGTTCTACATTGAGTGAAGTGGTTTTATGGACTTGTTCTGATCGGGAGTTGCATCTTAAAGGGTCCTTGGCTATGCTGATCCGGGGATTGCAAAACCCTTTTGTAACACGTTCCATGAGCTTTCAGCACGAATATGTCGAATGAAGGTTCTATCTTGTATTTGTTCTATCTGTTCCTTGTTCCTTTTTATTTACCTTTTGTTCTCCAAGTGGCTTCTCGACTAGTTGATGTACCTGCAGAATTCATTCGTTCAATCCTCTGTTCGGATGATATTGTGAAGATTAGGGTGCTACATATCTATCCTTTGTTCTTGTCTTGATTCTGGTATTCGAGTTGCTTTGATGTCAAATGTTGATTCCATACCTTTCTTAATCGGTATTCTCATATTTCTATGGGAGTGCTAATTCTTCTTGACCATCGAGATATTCATGTTAATCCTTTTCAACCAGTGTGCCTTCTCTTCTAGTTATTCCATACGGACGCCGATGAGAAATCTGGCGATTTGTCTGTTTCATCCATCCCAAGTTGTCTTTGTTTTCCCCACCCTCCCACCCTTCTTCTTCTTGGAGCAGGAATTCTCAAACGAAGTATCCATTTTATTCATGTGATGGTTCTTCATTCTTTCCTTCAATGTCCTTATCCGGTGTTTATCGTGAAGATGCTCGAAAGCTTCAAGTTCATCATTCTTTTGTTCTCAAATTCTGCCGGTGGATGTAATTCAAGATTTCGATGTTGATCTTATCCTTTTCCTCTTTTCACAATGCTTTCTTATTCCAGTGCACCAATTAATCATTCTCCTCTTGCTATTCATATCCGGAGTGCTGAAGATTCATAATTCCATTCTTAATCCGTTCAAGCTATTTTTGAGGATTGTTATCTTATTCAAGCCTTTTTAATTCATCCGGTGCAATATCCCTTAAGAAATCTTTTCCAACGGTGATTTCTTTTGAGTGGGCCCTAACCCACAGGTCTTTTCCAGGATCTTACCTGACTCTTCTAATTTTTCTGGAGTTATACTCAAATTCTTTTCAAGTGTGACGTAAGAATGATTTCCATCAGTCACAGTCCCTCTTCAGGACCGCTTTCAAATTATTTTCATCATTGGTTCAACCTTTTTAATTCTTCATTCCGGAGTGTTAAACAATTCTTCATGGCATTTCTCGTCTTCATTCTCAACATTTCAAGATCGAAGATGAGTTTCTCTTAAATTTTGACCCGTTCTCTTGATGAGTTGTGATTCTAGCTTCATGCCATCCTCATTATTGTTCAGATTGTGAGGAATTATTTTCATACCCATCCGAAGCATTTCATGAATTCTTTTCATTGTGATCCTCCGAAGACCATCATTTCAGAATATTTCTTCATTCTCAGTTTTCAACTTTGTCCTCCAAATATTCTTCATTGATGTCTCTTCATTCGTCTCCATATTCTTACGGTGGTTCATTCAAGTTTACCTTTCCGTTGTTATCGTTTTAATTCATTCGTTCTTTCTTAATCCTACTGGTGGTTCGTTGAAGATTATCCGAGCTTGTGCTAGATCTCTCTTTAATTCCTTGCAACGAGAATAAGTAATATGCCAAATCCGTTGCTTGTCATCAATTTAAATTGGTGAAGGAGATGCATGACATAATTCTTATTCTTATTCCTTCAAGGTGATTTAATTCTTTTGTCTGGAGCCTGTTCTTCATATCATATTCTCGATCCTAAATTCTTCATCTTGTTTTCCGGAGCTCCAAGTTATTTCAATTATATCTTTTCAAAGCTCCACCTAATTCATCACAGGCCTTGAATCTTATTCTTTTCATCTTTCACTTCTCATGCTTTCATTACCGGAGTTGTCATGGTGGTTCATCATGTTTTAATTCATCCTCGAAGTCTTCATCAAGATTCTTGTTGGAGCTCAAGCTTTCTTCATCATGCTTTCCAATTGCAATTCTTTCTCCCTTATCTTTTGAGATGGTGTTATGTCATTTTTGACAATTTCCCTTCATGTTTCATGATTCACGAGTTGTTAGGAATGAGATATTTAAACCCATCATTTTCTTTGTTCAGGAGATCTTTTCAACTCTACAATTTATTTGTTGGAGTTATCTTAGGTTGTATTTCACCTAAAAGCTTTCCCTAAGGATTGTTGCTATTATGGTGCTTATAAATGACCCAAGTTCTTCATTTATCATTCCGGTGAAATAAGTTTTTCGTCTCCTTGTTGATCTCAATCCAATCAAATATTTTCGTCAGTGGCTGGTTGTCACCTCATAATTTGAGATGTTTTCCATAAGCCCACAACGAGCGTATTCTTTTCGTTGTGGATTTTCCATCAACTCCGTTCAACCCTTCTTCGTAAGGATGCTCTTTCAAATTCTATTTTGAGAGATGTTGTCATTTTCTTCTCCGTTCTTTCTTCCCAATGATCTAGCTTATATTCTTTCATTCCGGAGGCATTGTGATGTTGCTCTCTCCAAACCATCTTATCGTTTTATCGAGATCATGTTCTTTTCCCTTGCTTATCATTTAACCGGGGTGTTGTATTCTTCATTCTAGTTCCGTCATCTTATCAAGTTTTAACTCTTTCAACCGGAGTGTTGTCTGAATCGTTCTTAACCCTTGTGCCATTCTTTTAATTGTTCCGGAGGCTCTGTGTTGTTGTTTTCATCAAGTATCACTCCATCTCCTCAAGTTCTTGTTCAATTCCTTCCATTTTCAGACGGAGTGCGGTCCAAATTCTGTCATTCTTATTCCTTGGCTATACCCTTGCGGTTTCATATTCTTTTGGTTCGTAAGCTATTGCTTCATGTCTTCTAACCTGCAAGGTTATCGTGGTGTTACTTGTTCCTCTTTCTAACGGAGTTTTCATATTCGTTCATCTCTGTTGTATTCTTTTCCTTCAAGATTGTTCAACCTCTCAAGGTTCTTTGGTTTTCACTCGTCTGTCAAAGAAGCAACTTTGTTTTACCTCTTCCTCTTCTTTTTCGTTTTTACCCGGTGCTATCTCTAGGATCTCGGGTCGAGATCCTCTGTTAGTGTGGGAGAGTTGTGACGCCCGAGACCGACGTCCCAGAAGATTCCAGAAGATTCCAGATGTTCCGGGTTGCCCGTGTGTTCTTTTGTGTTTGTGTTATTTATTTATTTTGCATTGCATCATGTCATCATGCCATCATCTCATTAATTTTTTGCAACCAAATAAATCGTGTGGACCTTCGGTCCATTTAAATCGAGGGAAGGTGTCTTCTCTTTATAACATATAAAAGTCTCTCAATATTTTAGGGAGCTATATTAAAAATATTCCAATTGTTTGGATCACCGTAACACACTTGCAATATTCCTCATGCCTCTTAATTCAAGTTTCTACTTCTAAACCTTGCCTATAATTCTTTCCGTTGTTTCGAGGTTCTTCCAAAAACCCCTCCAACAATTTTATTAAATTCCTGACATTTTTGTGAGTCCAGGGATTTTACTTCTTGTCCTAAGCCTATTTCTAGCACCTCCCTTCTTTTCTTTCTTCTTCTTGTTTTTTTTTCTGTTTTATTTTGAAAAACAGCAGAAGGAAGAGGCCAGCAGCCAGGCCTCCAGGCCCAGCCGGCCGAACTTCCCTTCCAGCCTTTTTGGCCCTCCAGCCTCCTTCCCCTTCTCCCTAAGGCCAACCTTCTGGACTCCAGGCCCAGTCGGCCCAAAACCCCCTAGCCCGACTAGCTCCACCGAACCCTAGCTTCCCTCAGCGCTCGCTCTCTCCCTCTCGTCCCGACCCCGCCGCCAGTTTCCCTCGAGCGCCTCGCTCTCCCTCGTTTCGGTCTCCCTCGTTCTCCCCTCGACGCCCACTCCCTCTCCCCATCGTCTCGCTCCCTTCCGCACTCCCTCCTCACGCCGCATCACCCAGCCAGCCGCCCCAAGTCGCCGTCCGCCGCGCACGAGGCCAGCCAGGGCCCCGAGCGCCCCGGCCTCCCCTCCGTCTGGCGTCTCCAGCGCCAAGGCCAGGCTCCTGCCTCGTCCTACCGCATCGCCATGGCCTCTCCAGTCCCGCCTCTTCGCCTCGTCAAGCCGCCCTAGGCCGCGGCCTCACCTCCCGCGCTGCGCCGCGCCAGGGTCTCGCCCGCGACCCCTCCTCGTCCGGCCCGCGACCGCGGCTCCTCCATCCCGAGCGCCTCGTCCCTCCCCGTTCCAGGCGTCCAGCACTTCGTCCCCATCTCTGTAGCGCGAGCCGCTCGCTGCTCCGCGCCGTGGCCCCTCCTCCCTCCGTCTCCGGCGTCCGCGTGAGGCTCTGCCTCCCTCCGTTCATTCCTCGCCGGCTCGACCTGCTGCCGCCCTCGAGGCCTCGCCTTGCTGCCTTCCTCCTCCAGCGCCGGCGCCGCCTCACCGTCTCCCTCGCCTTGCTGCGTTCAGTTGTCCTTCGAGGCCCTTGGTCGTGCCTTGTTTTGGAACGCCTTGTTCTGCTGCTGTGCTTTTCCGTCGGCTCGTGTTGTTGTGTTGGTCCAGCAGGTTTTGGCGAGATCGGCAAGTCCGAATGTAATGCCCCGGATGTAATACTTTCCCTTTTGGGCTTATAATAAATCTCCGGCTTCATCTATTTCCATTTCGGGTTCTTTGTCTTTCGGGTTTCGTCGTTTTGTTGTGTGAGTGTGTGGCATTCATTCATATCATGTAGACATGTGCATTGCATTTTTGTTTGTGTTGTGGGTTGCATCCGGATCGTGGCGTTTCTTCCCGTTGTCCGTTTCGTGTTCCGGAGCTCCCTCACGTGTCCGTGACGTCCCGTAGGACTTCTTTGTTGTTCGGGCGTTTTTTCGTTACCGGTGTGCCGCGAGGTTGTGTTGTGTGTTGTTGTTTTGTTGTGTGCAACCCGCCTCTCAAATCTCGTCTCGTTTGGACTCCGTTGACTTTTCCCTCCGTTGTCCGTGTGGGTCCGAAGTGCCCTTACTTCGTGTCCCGGAAATACCCCTGCTGCAGTCTCTTTTCTCCGTCTGGTCCTTTTAAATCATCCCCGCGATCGGATCCGTTGGATCCAGATCGGAGGGCTCCTAAGCACTCCTAGTCTCCCAAACCCTAGTATATATTGATATATATAGACCCCTAGGTCTATTGGGGCATCCCTCTTCTTCTTCCCCTTCTCCTTTTCCTTTTTTTCCTTTTTTTTTTCTCAGATCCACCGCACTGTTCTTGGGATCCCGAAGGATCCCCTCGATCCAGCCGCCGCCTCCGCTGTTTTTCCCTTCGGGGTCGAAGCCGCCTGGCCAGTCAGCGCCAGGGACCGACGCCTCCCGCGCCGGAACGACCGAGCCGGGGTCAATCCCCTCGTCGCTGGCCCGTACGAGCGACGGGAGCGGGACCACTTCCCCGCCGGCCCAGCGCCCCCGAGCCGGCCCAGCTCGTCTCCCACTCGCCGCCTCTCCGCCACTTCACCAACCGCGGCTGGGCCGTACGTCGCCAGCGCCGCACTCCGCGCGCCTGGGCCTTCGTCAGCCGCGGCCTGGCCGCCTCTCCGCGCCTCCGGGCCAGCCGCGCCACCGCGGGCCGCCGCAGCAGCGCCTCGCCTCCGCTCGGGCCAGGCCCGCTCCTTCGCCCGCCTTCGCCTGGCCCGCCACCACCAGCCGGCCGCGCCGCCCCGGCTGGGCCGCGCCCCTGCGGGCCTCCCTCTCCGCCGGCTGGGCCGCGCAGCCTCCCCGGGCCGCGCGCACTGTTCACCGGGCCGCCTCGCACTGTTCATCTCCGGATCCGACACTGTTCATCCAGATCTGCTAGGTTGTTTTTTTTTTCTCTAACTCCCCAGATCTGTTATCTGAGTATGCCTACTTTGACCATGCATAACTTTTTACCTGTTGCTCCGTTTTGAGCGTGTGATATGTCCAGATGTTCGTGGAGATGCCCTCTACGTTTTACCTGTTGTAGTCATGCATGTTAGAGATCATCTAGGGCCTTGTTTTGCTGTTGCAAGAGTGTATGATGATATAAACTGCTGTTATGTGTTATTTTTGTGCCACCTTTGACATGTGATATCTTTTAGCTCGTTTGTCCAAACGATGCAAATGACATGTCCACGTGTTCGTCTCGTCACGAACTACGTGTTGCTTGTGATAGGTTGCATGGTAGATGTATTGTTTCCTTGTTATCTTCGTTGCAAGATGCCATGTTCAAATGTTGTGTTTTTACTTGTTTTGAAATGCCATCTTGTTGAGCTCGTTGTAATCGGTGTGTTCATCACATTGATGCATGCTTGTGTGTTTCGGGATCACCGTCATATGTATTTTGATGAGGTGCTTACCCTTTGCCATGTTTAGTTTCGAGGTGTCTTAAACATGCTCTTTTTGTTGCTATGATGATGTTGCTGTTTTAGGACTTAGTGAAATTTCACTAAGTCTGAAATCTGTAACGTTCCGATGCCATGTTCGTGTGATGTTGTAGGACAAAGCATGATAGTTTTGGGGTGGATTTTGATTGTTCCATGAAGTATATATTGTTGTCTTTCCATCCATGTCCTCACATGTCCATTTGAGGTGCTGTAGCATGCTTATCTTTTGCTCCAAACTTTCAATAAAATTCTGCTGCCAGAATTTTATTTCAAAGTTCAATATGTCCAAGGTCATTGCTAATGATCCGTGACTCCGTTTGGGGTGCACTTTGGACCTAGTTGCTGTACATTATATCTAGTTTATGTTCAAGTCCTTTGCCATGCTTTTTGGGTGCTGTAGATTAATTATTTTGTGCTCCCAAGATGCTATGTTGCTGTAATTTGCAGTTTTCGCTCAAATCTTGTTTCGGGCATAACTTTTAGCCCGTAACTCCGATTCCAGCGATCTTTATATCAAACTTGGGTGATTTTCTGTGTAGATTAATAATATCAGCTTGTTATCTTGTTTTGAGGTGTTTTGCTTGAGTGATGTTTTACGTGCTCCATGTGCATCTCTAGTGCATCCATCATGCATACATGTTTTTCGAGTGCGCATTGCATCGTGTTGATTGGTGCTTGGTGTGTTTGTCTTGTTTAGAGCACGAAGTTGAGCACGAGTTTTCCAACGAGGTTGAGCACGAGGTTTCCAACGAGTTTGAGCAAGAGGACCCTTCTTTTGATCCGAACTTCTTCTCTTCAGGCAAGATGACCGAACCCCGATAACATTACTATCTTTGCCTATTGCTAGTAGTCTCGATCTATAGTTTTGCCTCGATGCCCATGTTCTTCTTGTCAGCCTCCTACTTGTAACCAATTGCCATGTTTAACCACCCTACCTATGCAAACCGTTGCTTGGCTAAGTACGCTTCGCTCAGCCCTTCTTATAGCGTTGCTAGTTGCAGGTGAAGTGAAGATGCTTGCTCCATGTTGAAGTTTGGTTGGGTTATATCACACTATATAAATGCTTTAACTGAAATCACATATATATTGGCAAGGGTGGAAGGCTAAGCCTTTTGCTTGGTGTTTTGTTCCACTCATGCCGTTAGGATCCGTATAAGCCGGTTTTATGTTCCTTGATTGTGCGTTCCTAACACGGTTGGGGTGTATGGGACCCCCTCGATAAACCGCTATGTGCTAAGTCTTTTCCAGCAAATCCCAACCTTGGTACTATTTGCCTAATAACAAACTAAACATGCATAAGGGAGTAATTAACCCTCTTTCTTAATCAACAACCCCGGGCCAGTGCTCCACATGAGTGTTGGTCCGAAACGGGGAGCCTGCGGGGCCGCCTTGAGGCAACTCGAGGTATTTGGTATCCACCCGTAGCTTCGCCCATCCGGACGTGTCCTGAGACCTAGATACGCGCGGCTACTATCAGGGTGACGACACGCCGGGAGGATTTGCTGGATTAGCCTTACCTTAGTTCGGTTTAACGTGAGCACGGGATTCCGAGGATACTCGGGTCTTCCCACTTTGGAGTTGCGACTCCGCGGATCGTGGGCTTGTAATGGGTCAAGTTGGAACACCCCTGCAGGGTTTGAACTTTCGAAAGCCGTGCCCGCGGTTATGTGGCAGATGGGAGCTTGTTAATTCCGGTTGTAGAAAACTTGACACAATGATGCTAATACACTACCAGCGTGTGTTCCGTGATTGTCAATTTCCGCATCGGGATTCGGGAGTTGAACACGGAGGGGTTATGTTTGTGAGCTTGTAGCTAGGATCACTTAGTGATCACTTCTCGCGTTGCCTTCTCTTCTCGCTCTCTCTTGCGTAAGTTAGATGCTAGTTGCTGCTGCAGACTCTTTGTTGTTCCTTCACCTCATTTCTTTCTTCAGCCTTACCTCTCCTAAAGACTTTGATAGTTCTGTTACCCGGGAACGGGATTGCTGAGTCCTCTGTGGCTCACAGTTACTTCACACACCAGATGCAGGTCCAGCTGTGAGCTATCCGGGTGATGGCACCGAGCTGGATTGGGAGTACGACGAGGAGCGTAGTCGTTACTACGTGCGCTACCCGGACGATCAGTAGTGGAGACTCTTACTAGGATTCGATCCGCCTGTGGTTGTTATTTATCTGAGTTTGGTACTTTGACATTTGGTTTTGCCCTTAGAGGGTTGTAGTGATCTTTTGTATGATGTTTGAGACTTGTACTGTTTTTCTGTGACGTGGCGATTGTAAGCCGACTATTTTTAAGTTTACCATCCCTCTTTTACATGAGTTGTGCAAAGATTACCAAACTTGAGATCATTCTAGGATGGACTTATGCCTTTAAGTCGGGCCTCGACCCGTAGGAGGTATAACTCCATCCTGGGCATTACACCGAAGAACCGTGTACGACTACAAGGAGAAACGCAAGTACCACGACCGCGACAACTACCTCGACGAACCGAACATCTACGGAGATACGAGCTCGTGAACGGCTACGGAACAAGTACCACTACATACGTGAACGACTACCGTCGCCGGAAGCGCCAAGTACCACGACTACTCGGAGACTCCAAGTACCCCTACCGTCGCCCGTGTACCTACTTCCCTCTACGGCATGTACCACTACCGTCGCCCGGAAACGAGGAATTCGCCA
Organism: Secale cereale; assembly: GCA_902687465.1. Classification (NCBI taxonomy): domain Eukaryota; kingdom Viridiplantae; phylum Streptophyta; class Magnoliopsida; order Poales; family Poaceae; genus Secale; species Secale cereale. The sequence goes on along the minus strand of LR738710.1, from coordinate 453,476,928 downwards.
AGTACCACGAAACGATGGCGTGAACCACTACTTCCTCTACGAGTTGCGAGAACGGCTACTTCCTCTACGTCGTGAACGCCTTCTTCCTCTACTATCTCGAACCGCCCCGAAACGCACGCTTCAAAGGTATAACGAGACGACCCCGTGGATGACCCGTGGATGCTTGTTGTGGTTGTATGAAATGTTTCCTTGTTTGCACCGTGTCCGTTGTGCCCTCTTTTGTCGTGCTCCTCGGTTGCCTCGTCGCCGACTCGTGGGAACCCGGTAACGGGATCGCCCCACCTTTCATCTCGTTTGTCTCGCTCACGCCATCTTTCCTTTTGCACCGGACTCTCAACGAGTTACCGGAACCGATATGATGTCGTTGCATCACTTTCGGATTGTTGCCGTGGCACCCTTTTCTTCCACTACGGTGACAAATAATCCTTATCTCTCTTGTCAACCTTTTAATAAAATTGCATAAACTTGATCATGTCATCCGCATCATGTTAACAACACTTAAATGTTTAATTGTTGTTGCCTTATAATTATTAAACATGCTCATGGGGATTTTCCGGATTGTTGTTGTTATTTTTTTCGGCCTCATTTAAAATGTCTAATTAGTGTAGTTTTATTATGCTTCACCTCTTGCCATGTTAACCAACATTTAATCTTGTCTTGTAAATAATGAGAGTCAACTAAATAATTAAATGTGGTGTTTCGTCAATATGCAACTTGTTGCATATTGATCTCCACTTAACTTGTAGTGTTGTTTGTGCATTTTGCCATGCCATGCATATTTAACCCGGACATGCATCATACTTGTTTGTGCATCGTATGCCATGTTTATGCTTGTGTGTTTACCGTGTTGTTTCTTTCTTTCCGGTTGCTTCTCTTGTTAGCTTCGGTTTCGTTCCGGAGTTGTGAGGATTCTCTCGTCTGTGTTGCTCCGTCTTCTTCATGGATCCGTTCTTCTCCCTTGTGGAATTCCAGGCAAGATGACCGAACCCCGATAACATTACTATCTTTGCCTATTGCTAGAAGTCACGATCTATAGTTTTGCCTCGATGCCCATGTCTTCTTGTCAGCCTCCTACTTGTAACCATTGCCAGGTTTAACCACCCTACCTATGCAAACCGTTGCTTGGCTAAGTATGCTTCGCTCAGCCCTTCTTATAGCATTGCTAGTTGCAGGTGAAGATTGAAGATGCTTGCTTCATGTTGAAGTTTGGTTGGGTTATATCACACTATATAAATGCTAAATGAAATCATCTATATATTGGCAAGGGTGGAAGGCTAAACCTTTTGCTTGGTGATTTGTTCCACTCATGCCGTTAGGAACCGTATAAACCGGTGTTATGTTCCTTGATTATGCGTTCCTAACACGGTTGGGGTGTATGGGACCCCCTTGATAAACCGCTAAGTGCTAAGTCTTTTCCAGCAAGTCCCAACTTTGGTACCATTTGCCTAATAACTAATAATAAAACTTGCATGTGGACTAGCTATCCCTTTTATTTTAATTCAACAACCCCGGGCCAGTGCTCCACATGAGTGTTGGTCCGAAACGGGGAGTCTGCGGGGCCACCACGAGGAAACTCGAGGTTTGGTAAAAACCTGTAGAATCGCCCATCCGGTCGTGTCCTGAGACTAGATACGCGCGGCTACCTATCAGGGTGTCGACACGCCGGGAGGATTCTCTGGATTAGCCTTACCTTAGTTCGGTTTAACTTGAGCACGGGATTCCGAGAATACTCGGGTCTTCCCACCTATGGAGTTGCGACTCCGCGGATCGTGGGCTTGTAATGGGTCAATTTGGAACACCCCTGCAGGGTTTGAACTTTCGAAAGCCGTGCCCGCGTTTATGTGGCAGATGGGAGCTTGTTAATATCCGGTTGTAGATAACTTGACACAATGTTTCCAATACACTACCAGCGTGTGTACCGTGACTGTCAATTTCTGAATAGGGATTCGGGAGTTGAACACGGTGGGGTTATGTTTGACCGGCTTTAGTTAGGATCACTTCGTGATCATCTCGCGACCGATGCATTTCTCTTCTCGCTCTCTTTTACGTAAGTTAGTGCTAGTTGCTGCTGCAGACTCTTGTTGTTCCTTCACCTCTTGTTCTTTCTTCAACCTTGTCCTCACCCAAGGCTTAAATAGTCGTGTTACCCGGGAACGGGATTGCTGAGTCCTCTGTGGCTCACAGTTACTTCACAACACCAGATGCAGGTTCAGCCGAGTTTGATGCAGGAGTTGGATCAGTTCTTCACCCGGGAGTCCGATGAAGATCGTGGCTGTTTGCTTGTGACGTTTTCGACGATCAGTAGTGGTTTCTACTAGGATTCGATCCTGACCTGTGGCTTTATGTTGTTTTGGTATCTTTCTTTTGGATCTTCACCCGTAGTCGGGTTGTGATGTTTTGAATGATGTTATGCTTATGTAATGTATTGTGTGAAGTGGCGAGTGTAAGCCAACTATCCCCTTTTGCAATTTAAATCCCCTTTTACATGAGTCGTGCAAAGATACCAAACTTGAGATCATTCTAGGATGGGCTTATACCTTTAAGTCGTGCCTCGACACGTAGGAGGTATAGTCCCATCCTGGGCATTAGATGCCACCTCAGTTCTCTCATGTCCATGACGTCTTCCACGTGTCGCAACTTCGTCGTTTCTTCAAGGATCCAGAATGTGAAATGGATCCGGAATTGATTGAAGTTCAAGATGATCTCACTTACAAAGAACATCCGATCCACATTCTTGAAGAAGCTGAACGTCGAACCCGCCAGAAGGTTACCAAGTTACTCAAGGTGCAGTGGTCAAACCATTCTGAAGATGAAGCCACTTGGGAACGCGAGGATAATCTTCGGGCAGAGTATCCCGACCTTTTCCCTTCGACCTCTTAATTCTTGGGACGAGAATTTATTTTCGAGGAGGAGAGTTGTAACACCCCGGTGTAATGATGCTACAGTAACCCTTGGGGTTAAGGTAATTTTTTCCTAAACAAGTTTATGATCATCATTGTCTCGTATTCCTTTCAATTCGAGTTGAATTCAAAATTCAAATTGTGAGTGAAATTCAAAATTTCTCAACCGTGAAAAACTAAAATGTTCATCATGTGGCAAATATTCTTTTGATAATATTGGTGGTGAACCAACATTTTTGCAAATGTCTTAAATGCCCTAAACTATTTGAATCAGAAGTTAAAAAAAGGAAAAGAAGAGGTGAGAGAGAGAAAGAAACCCCCCAGACTCCCCTGGGCCAACTAGCTGGTCAGTCGGCCCACCTGGCCCAGCTAGCCACCCCCTTATCCCCCCACCACCGAGCAAACCCTAGCCCACCTACCACACTCTCCCCCCACGTCTCCCTTGTCCCTCTGCCCCCCGATCCAGATCGGGCAGGCCGCGCCTGACGCCGACACGCCATCCTCCCGCTCCCCGTGGTCGTTCAACGCCACCAAGCCGGCGCCCCTTCGCCACCTCGTCAGACCGCCCGCCGCCATCGCCAAGAACCGCCCGAGGCCACCGCCACCTCGCCGTCCCGCTTCTCCACCGGTCACCTCGAGCCGCTGCCTCATCGTCCAGCTCACTGTGAGCCACGTGCCCTTCTCTTCCCTCTCTGCTCCGGCGCCCCCTAGCTCGTTTGCCACTGTCACTGGCGCTTGCCGCCGCGCCCCCTGTCCATGACCGACTGTGCCCGAAGGCCGTGCTCCCAGCGTGCGCACGCCCGAGCGAGGGCGCGACCCCGTCTTCGCAACACGTGCGCCTCCTCACCGGTGCGCCGCTGCCTGGCTGGCTCGCCATGGCCGGCTGCCGTGCCCGCCTCGCCATTGCACCCTCCGCGCTGGCTCCGCCGCCCAACGGCCCACGCCCGGGGCCAAGCCCGCCCCCCTCGCTCACGGCGCTCGCCCGGCCTCACCTCGTCTCATATCCGCGCCGCGGCAGCCGCTCGCTTCGCTTGCCTTTGCCGCCCCGGTAGCTCCTCCTCCCGCAGCCCCGCCCCTACTAGCCGCGGCGGTGCCGCCCACCCCCGCCGGGCAGTGCCGCACAGCCCTGCCACGCCTGCACCTCGCAGGCTGGCCGCGCCGGCCGCTACAGCACTGTTGCTGACCACCGCCCGCCTCCCCGCGACTCGTCCCGCCACTTCCACGCCGGCTCCGCCCACCGTGGCCCTCGCGCCCCGCTCTCGCCGCTGCCGGGCGCAGCTCCGGCCGATGTCGCCCCGGATGGCCGGCGAGCCCCGCCGTGGTTACGGCCTCGCCCCGCGCCCCGGCGGGTCCGGCTCCCATGGGCGCCCCTGCCCGTGTCGCCCCTGCCCGACGCCCGTTAGGCCTCCCTGGCCTATGACAATTGGGGCCCAGCCCCTTTAAAAAAAGTTTACAAATACTAATCATAAAATAATAATTAATTAATTAATTACTTCAACAATTAATTAACTTACTTAAATGATGATTAATTAAACTAATTAACTTTTAACTAATTAAACGGTTAATTAGTTATCAGTCAATGACGGTAGGACCCACACGCTAGTTTGACTAAGTTAACTGACTGCTGACATCACCCTGATGTCATGCTGACGTCATCCCATACTATTCTGGATAATGTTAGTTTTAAATATATAAATAATTCTAGAAAATGTTATAAACTTTAGAAAATCCTAGAAAATAACCGGTAACTCGGATGAAAAAGTCTTATATATGAAAGTTGCTCAGAACGGCGAGACGAATTCGAATACGCGGTCCATTCATCTGCCACACACCTCTATCATACCGAACATGGAACAACCCCCCTCCGGTTCGCCTGTCCAAAAATGCCTAACTCCGGGAAAACATTCCCGGATGTTATCCCTCTTCGCCGGCATCGTGTAGCACCACGTTATAGCACCGTAGCACTACGCGTTGACATGCTGTGCTTCTCTATTGCATCTGTATGCTTTGTATTTATTGTTTCTTCCCCTCTTCTCTTCGATAGACCGCGAGACTGATGCTACCTCGGTGATCGACTGCATCGACGAGGACCCCTCCTTCTTGCCAGAGCAACCGGGCAAGCCAATCCCCTTTGATCATTCTGATATCGCCCATTCCCTTCTCTCTTATGCTTGCATTAGAACCGCTACTGCTTTTTATATGATCCTATTCTGATGCATAGCATGTTGTTGATACCTGCTTTCATAACTTACATGTTTATACTAAACTGCTTACTATATGCTGTTAGAGATCCATCAGAGACCCCCCCCCCACTTTGTCATGTCTGCCCTGCTGGATTATCAGAAGACCCGATCAACGGGATCGAAGATCAGGACCCGGCACCGCACATCACTTTCCCCTTAGTTGCTTGACACTACTGGGTTACTATCGAGTGCCGAGGGTGAGACCTCATTAGCACTTCTGATGTTAACCCTGTAGGTTAGTTCATCGGTTATGCTCATCGAGGGTGATTTCCTCCTTCTTCACTCCCGATAACGACACCGTCGTGCAACTCCTCAAGAGCGGACCTCGAGGGTGACTCCTCTTTCGTTCCCCTTGACGATAAACATCAGGTGGGATTCCATCGAGGGTGATTTCCTCAGGTTTCCCTTTGGTGTTAGACACACAATTACTATGGTTACTATGACTTTACACTAAACCATGTTACTAAAGACGGGTCGGCCCTGAGGGGTACCTGTGCGAGCTTAATTGCGAGTGATGTATAGTCGGGTTGACCTGGAAGGTGCCCGCGAGATAAATACGAGGCGTGGCCAGGCATTCTTGGCCCTTGCCGCAAGTCCTCGAGACGGGGCGATGGGGTCACATGATCCTGAGTCTCTGATCGTTACCACGCGTTCCCAAGACACTAAACGGTTTGGATATTTGATCCAAGGGGCCTCTGGCCTGATAGCGCTAACCATCATGTGGGCATAGTATGGGCGTTCTGCATCTGTAGGATCGAAGAAGTAGGTCTAGAGGGGGGGTGATTAGACTACTTGACAAGATAAAATTTCTGTCTTTTATTAAGGACAGATTTTGGCAGTTTTGCAACTAAGATCAAGTCAAGTAACTCACTACACATGCAATTCTAGAGTATGGGCAGCGGAAAGTAAATTGCATATATAGTAAATGGAGATGGAGAAGATCAAACGCAGTTTGGTGACACGGAGATTTTTGTCGTGGTTCCGATAGGTGGTGCTATCGTACATCCACGTTGATGGAGACTTCAACCCACGGAGGGTAACGGCTGCGCGAGTCCACGGAGGGCTCCACCCACGAAGGGTCCACGAAGAAGCAACCTTGTCTATTCCATCACGGCCTACGCCCACGGAGGACTAGCCTTACTCGGGGTAGATCTTCACGAAGTAGGCGATCTCCTTGCCCTTACAAACTTCTTGGTTCAACTCCACATCATGACGGAGGCTCCCAAGCGACACCTAACCAATCTAGGAGGCACCACCCCCCAAAAGGTAATAGACGGTGTTGATGGTGATGAACTCCTTGCTCTTGTGCTCCAAGTGATAAACTCCCCAACACTCAACTCTCCTCACTGATATGGCTGTGGTGGAAGAAAGATTTGAGTGAAAAGCAACTTGGGAAGGCTAGAGATCAAGTTTCATATGGTAGGAATGGAATGGCTTGATCTCAACACAAGGGTAGGTGGTTCACTTCTCAGAAAGTATGTGGTAGAAGTGGTGGTACTTTCTGATGGCTCTCCTCACGAATGAGGAGGGGGTGGAGGGGTATATATATAGCCTCCACACAAAATCCAACCGTTACACACACATTTGACCAATCTCGGTCAGACCGAAGTGAAAACTCGGTTAGACCGAAAGTTCAAATCTAGTGAACGTTGGGATTTTCGGTGGGACCGAAAATACCATCTCGGTGAGACCGAAGTGTATCTGATATGAACGTTGGAGATTTCGGTGAGACCGAGAAAGAAAACTCGGTTTGACCGATTTGAGAAAGAGTAGAAACATGCCAGAATCGGTTTGACCGAAAATGAATTATCGGTGCGACCGATTTGAGTCAAGGCAGAACCTTGCCCAATTCGGTGAGACCGATAATGCAAACTCGGAAATTCCGAAATGATGTGAAGTGGTTACAGAAGGTTGGCAGTTCAGTTTCGGTGTGACCGATCTCAAACTCGGTGGGACCGATTTTTCTAGGGTTTGGAATATGGCAGAAGTGGTTCATCTCGGTGGGACTGAATTGGAAGAATCGGTTTGTCCGAGATTACTTATGGGTGTGTGTTAAGTAGTGAATAGTGCTGATAGTTGAGGGAGTTAGATCACCAAGCACTTGAGCAACCAGATCATCAACACAACCTCATCCCCTTTTAATAGTATTGGCTTTTCCTATGGACTCAATGTGATCTTTGATCACTACACCAAAAATGGAGTCTTGAGCTTTTGCCAATGCTTGCCTTAGCATTTTGAGGGGTCCACTTCTTCAATCATCTTGCCATACCAATGTGATTGGGTTTCCTGAAACATACTTGATAAAAGCATTAGTCCAACCACAAAGTATGTTGTCATTAATTACCAAAACCACCCGGAGAGCAAATGTGCTTTCAATCTCCCCCTTTTTGGTAATTGATGGCAACACACTGAAATTATATTGAACGAAACATCAAAGCTTATTAAAAGGAAGACAGGATTATCATGAAAGCTTTGACAAGCATGTAGTACACAGGCTCCCCCTACAAGTGTGCAAGATTTTCATAGATTATGGTTTTGGACTACCACAAGCACACAAGAGAGATAAGCAAGATGTGCTACATGCAGCTTGGCTATATGCATCAGAGCAGAAGAGAAGAGAAAGTGAGTGATAATGCATATGTGCATGGTGATTTCTTGCAAACAAGTATTTACAAGCAAGTCACCATCATGCACATTCTGCAAGATGCATATACTTACCTTGAGGTTCCTTGGCACTTGTACCTGAAGGGATAAACTTGAGAAAACAAGGTTAGATAACACAAGAGTATTCCTTCAACCCACTGCAAGAACATCAAGAGTACCAAGCCAGGGAGGACATGTATAAAGAGTGTCTCATATTGAGCACAGGCTTGAATCAGCAAACATGTCTCCGAAGCTAAGAGATTTTCAATGAACTCTGAGAGATTTTGCTTTTCATAGGATATCAATTGTGAAGATTCCTCTAAGTCTTCTCCCCTTAAGCTAAAAGATTCCATGAGATACCAATTGTGAGAAAGATACCAATTGTAAGAACAAGGGATGTGAAGGAAAAAGCAAAATCAAAAGAAAGATGCCAATTGTAATGTCCAATGTAAAATACGACAAAGCTTTGATGTGATTCTCTCCCCCTTAAGATAAGATTGCTTTTCTTCTTCCCTTAAGTCTTCTCTTCTCCCCTACTCCCCCTAGTCCTCTCCCCCTAAGTTCTCTCCCCCTTTGACATCAAGTGCCGAAAAGGACAGCAAACTAGGTAGGACAGGAAAGATGGAAAGAAAGAAAGAAAGAAAGAAAGTGGGATCCTTAAGAATCACAACTGGACAAACAAGAACATGCACAGAGAAACAATTTGAGTCCAAATTTGAGTCCTCTCCTCTTGAAAATTTAAGAAATCGAGTCTGAATTTGAGGCCTCTCCCCCTTAAAAGTAGAGAAAGAATTCAGATCACTTTGCGAGGAGTATTTCAAAAGATTTGCAAGGAATTTGTAAAAGATTTTCAAGGAATTGATCAGAGCCATAAAAAGATTTCCAGAAGGATATTCACAAAGAAACATAAGAAAAGAAATAAAAGAAACCTAGATGAAGTTTTTTTTTTTTTTTTTTTTGAAAGAAAACTCAATAAGAGAACAAACGAGAAAACAGAAAAACTCCAAAAGCATATGTACTTCATCTAGATAAGGTCGGCGACAAAGTCACCTATGTTTGAGTATATTGACTTAGGAGTCAAATGAGGACATTTGATCATAGGTCATACTCATCGTTTAAGCTCAAAATGGGGTTGCCATTTTTCGATTAAGCATTTGATGTGATCACATCTTATGAAGCTGCTTGTACTCATGACTTTGAGCAAAGCTCCTCAAAGATGTGAAGAACATACCTTGGGCTTGTTGTTGCTTTACTCATGTAGGTAAGCTTGATGTAGGTGCTCATTGAATGTGAAGTTGGAGCGCCTTTTCTACTTGTGTAGTTCATCTTCCTACATGGGTTAGGCAAGCAAGGAAATACTCAAGAATATCCAAGATGACAAGAGTGAAATACTAGATGTGTAAGATGTCAAAAAGGATATGTGGAATTTTGTTCCTTGAGCTCAACATCCCAAAGGGCTAGATACTTGGTCAATGACAAGATTACTCAAGATTTGAGTGTGTGGTAATCTTGTGGAATGTAGATCATCCAAGTACCTGCAAGGAGTTAGATACAATACAAGGAGGCAAATGTGTCCAAGACATATGATCATCATCATAAGAGAAATATCAAGGATTAGTCAAGAGGCTCATGCCTTGCATGCATCAATGGAGTTATCACTCCAAGTTTGAAGCATCAATGATGTTCAACTCACTCCTCAAACGACAAAACACTTTCTCATCAAGGGGTTTTGTAAAGATATCTGCAAGTTGTTTGTCAGTACGAACGTGCTTAAGATTAATATCACCCTTGGCAATATGATCACGAATAAAATGGTGACGAACTTCAATATGCTTTGTTCGAGAGTGTTGCACAGGATTGTGTCCAATCTTGATTGCACTCTCATTGTCACAAAGCAATGGAACACGTCTCACATGTATCCCATAATCTTTAAGCGTTTGTGTCATCCATAGCAATTGAGCACAACACGAACCAGCAGCAATATATTCTGCTTCGGCAGTGGATAAAGATACCGAATTTTGTTTCTTGGAGGACCAAGATACAAGAGATCGACCAAGGAATTGACAAGTACCCGAAGTTGACTTTCTATCAACCTTGTCACCGGCATAGTCCGAGTCGGAATAGCCAACAAGATCGAAAGAAGCTCTCTTAGGATACCAAATGCCAAAGTTTGGTGTGTGTATCAAGTATCTCACTATCCTTTTAACAGCTTTAAGATGACATTCTTTAGGGGCTGCTTGATATCGTGCACACATGCATACACTCAACATTATGTCAGGACGAGAAGCACAAAGATATAGTAGAGAACCAATCATAGAACGGTAAACCTTTTGATCAACGGGTTCTCCATCTTTTGTCAAGTCATTGTGTCCACTAGTAGGCATGGGGGTACTCATACCTTTGCTTTCTTGCATGTTGAACTTCTTGAAGAGATCCTTGGTGTACTTTGTTTGTGAGACAAAGGTACCCTCCTTAGATTGCTTGATTTGCAACCCAAGGAAAAATTTGAGTTCACACATCATGGACATTTCATACTTCTCCGACATGAGCTGTCCAAACTTCTTGCTAAAATGGGGGTTAGTTGAACCAAAGATAATATCATCAACATATATTTGGCACACAAATAGTTCACCATTAACCCTTTTTGTGAACAGCGTTGAGTCTATCTTTCCAATCTCAAAGCCTTTTTCAAGAAGAAAGCTAGTTAAGCATTTATACCAAGCTCTAGGGGCTTGTTTAAGACCATAAAGAGCTTTGTGCAACTTGTAAACATGATTAGGCTTTTTGGGATTCACAAAACCGGGAGGTTGTTTAACAAATACTTCCTCCTCAATTTCACCATTTAGGAAAGCACTTTTGATGTCCATTTGATAGAGAGTAATATCATGGTGATTGGCATAAGCAAGAAGAATGCGAATGGATTCAAGTCTAGCAACGGGGGCATAGGTCTCACCATAGTCCATACCTTCGACTTGTGTGTAACCTTGAGCTACGAGACGAGCCTTGTTGCGGATGACTTGTCCATCTTCATCCTGCTTGTTCCGAAACACCCATTTGGTTCCAATGATGTTTTGATCATCGTTGGGCTTCTCTACCAAAGTCCACACCTTGTTCCTCTCGAAGTTGTGTAGTTCTTCGTGCATAGCGTTCACCCAATCCGGGTCATCAAGTGCTTCTTCTACCTTCATAGGTTCAATACTAGAAATAAATGAGTAATGCTCACAAAAGTTAGCTAAGCGAGTTTTAGAGCGAGTAATTCTCCCGGAGTTGATGTCGTTCATCATTTGTTCCACGGGATGATTTTTCTTGACTCTTGCTCGGACTCGGGATAGCCTTTGTTGATGTTGTGGCTCAGCTTCCTCATCATCTTCATCTTCTTCTTCTTCTTCTTCTTCTTCATTGTTGTTGGTGTTGTCTCGAGGTGGTGGAGAAGGAGGTTGTGGTGGATCTTCTTGTTGCATTTCCTCATCTTGGTGAGTTCCACTTGTGGAGGCCTCCATGTTGCCTTGAGGTTCATCTCTCTGTGAGGTAGGTGGCTCCACATATGTAGATGAGGTACTCTCCTTCACTTCCATGGGACGGATCTTCCCGATAGATAAATCTTGGATTGCTTCCGATGGGTCCTTGTCTCCTACATCAATAGGCATTTGCTCTACTTGCGAGCCATTAGATTCATCAAACTTCACATCTACCGTCTCTTCAACCTTTCGGGTGAAATTATTGTAGACACGGTAGGTGTGGGAGTTTGATCCATAACCAAGAAGAAAGCCTTCATGAGATTTAGGAGCAAATTTAGACCGACGATGCTTATCAAGGATATAGCATTTTGAACCAAAGACACGAAAGTATCCCACTTGGGGTTTGTTACCGGTGAGAAGCTCGTATGATGTCTTGCCAAGGAGCTTATGAAGATAAAGCCTGTTGATGGCATGACAAGCTGTCTCGACGGCTTCTCCCCAAAAGTGCTTCAGTGTCTTGTATTCATCAAGCATCGTTCTTGCCATCTCTATGAGCGTTCGGTTCTTCCTCTCAACAACTCCATTTTGTTGAGGCGTGTACGTAGCCGAGAACTCATGTAGAATTCCTTCCTCATCGAGAAAAGACTCTACATTGGCGTTCTTGAACTCCGTTCCGTTGTCACTCCGAACTTTCTTGATCTTCACCTCAAATTGATTTTGGGCCTTTTTGGCAAAGGTCTTGAAGATCCTCTGAACCTGCGATTTATCATCAAGGAAAAATACCCACGTAAATCTGGAATAATCATCAACTATAACTAGACCAAAGGAGTTACCACCAAGGCTTTTGTAAGCATTGGGACCGAAGAGATCCATATGAAGAAGCTCAAGCGGTCTCCTTGTGGTCATGATGTTTTTCACGGGATGACTTCCACCAACTTGTTTTCCTGCTTGACAAGCACTACAGAGTCTGTCTTTGTCAAAGAAAACATCTTTAACACCAAGAATATGATCACCTTTGATCAGCTTGTCTAGATTACGCATACCAACATGTCCTAGCCTTCTATGCCATAACCAACCTTTAGAGGATTTAGTAATGAAACAAGCTCTAGGTTGGGCTTTCTTAGTGAAATCAACAATATATAGATCACCTCTACGAATACCAGTAAAAGCCATGTTTTGATTATCACGACGAAAGACTTGGCAATCTACTTTGGTGAATAGCACATTGAATCCAAAGTCAGCTAATCTAGACACGGAAAGTAAATTGTATCCAAGAGATTCTACAAGCATGACATTTTGAATAGAGCTATCATGAGATATGGCCACCTTACCAAGGCCAAGTACCTTACCCTTGGAGTTGTCTCCAAAAGTTACATACTTGCGTGGGCCATCATTTTTTGCAAGCTCTCGAAACATGTCTTTGTCTCCGGTCATGTGATCGGTGCATCCACTGTCAAGAATCCACTCTTTTCCACCGGACAAGTAGTCTCTCATATTTGCCATAAGATTGAGACTCTTCATGACTTTGTCTAGCCCGGTGTCCGAATCGGAATAATCATCATCATGCTCATGCTCATCATCATATTGACCCATAGATTGTTCATCATCAACACCTAGGTCAATTTGATAAGTATTTGCATTAGTTTGGTCAATGGAATAATAATCTTCGGAATGCAATGCAAGAGCATTTCTAACTCTAATATTGATAAGACCGGGATCACCCTTCTTTTTCATAAGATCACGAAGCTCAAAGAAGCATTTATCAAAGTTAGGATCACTAGGGTGCAACCTATCAAATTCAATAGTCTTGTGTAGAATTTCATCTAGACCTCTCATAGAGTAGTCCGGATAAAGTTCTTCCAAGAATTTCCACATAGCATAGGCACACTCAAAATTTGTAACAAGATTAAGCAAGTCATCAGGTAACCCTCTAATGATAAGATTCACAGTTCTAAGGTTACGAAGCAAATCAAGCTCTTCATCCATGGTAGGGTGCAAGGGATCAAATGGAGGCACATATGGGGTCTCAATATATTTGCACAAATTGTACACCTTAAAGATACTAAGCATTTCAGACCTCCAAGAGTTATAAAACCTTCCATCAAGAACAGGCACTCTATGGCTAACACTCCCATCCGTAGACACGTCCATCTTCCTCCAATGGTGTGTAAACCAAAGCAATGGAAACCAAAGCTCTGATACCAATTGTAGGATCGAAGAAGTAGGTCTAGAGGGGGGGTGATTAGACTACTTGACAAGATAAAATTTCTGTCTTTTATTAAGGACAGATTTTGGCAGTTTTGCAACTAAGATCAAGTCAAGTAACTCACTACACATGCAATTCTAGAGTATGGGCAGCGGAAAGTAAATTGCATATATAGTAAATGGAGATGGAGAAGATCAAACGCAGTTTGGTGACACGGAGATTTTTGTCGTGGTTCCGATAGGTGGTGCTATCATACATCCACGTTGATGGAGACTTCAACCCACGGAGGGTAACGGCTGCGCGAGTCCACGGAGGGCTCCACCCACGAAGGGTCCACGAAGAAGCAACCTTGTCTATTCCATCACGGCCTACGCCCACGGAGGACTAGCCTTACTCGGGGTAGATCTTCACGAAGTAGGCGATCTCCTTGCCCTTACAAACTTCTTGGTTCAACTCCACATCATGACGGAGGCTCCCAAGCGACACCTAACCAATCTAGGAGGCACCACCCCCCAAAAGGTAATAGACGGTGTTGATGGTGATGAACTCCTTGCTCTTGTGCTTCAAGTGATAAACTCCCCAACACTCAACTCTCCTCACTGATATGGCTGTGGTGGAAGAAAGATTTGAGTGGAAAGCAACTTGGGAAGGCTAGAGATCAAGTTTCATATGGTAGGAATGGAATGGCTTGATCTCAACACAAGGGTAGGTGGTTCACTTCTCAGAAAGTGTGTGGTAGAAGTGGTGGTACTTTCTGATGGCTCTCCTCACGAATGAGGAGGGGGTGGAGGGGTATATATAGCCTCCACACAAAATCCAACCGTTACACACACATTTGATCAATCTCGGTCAGACCGAAGTGAAAACTCGGTTAGACCGAAAGTTCAAATCTAGTGAACGTTGGGATTTTTGGTGGGACCGAAAATACCATCTCGGTGAGACCGAAGTGTATCTGATATGAACGTTGGAGATTTCGGTGAGACCGAGAAAGAAAACTCGGTTGGACCGATTTGAGAAAGAGTAGGAATCATGCCAGAATCGGTTTGACCGAAAATGAATTATCGGTGCGACCGATTTGAGTCAAGGCAGAACCTTGCCCAATTCGGTGAGACCGATAATGCAAACTCGGAAATTCCGAAATGATGTGAAGTGGTTACAGAAGGTTGGCAGTTCAGTTTCGGTGTGACCGATCTCAAACTCGGTGGGACCGATTTTTCTAGGGTTTGGAATATGGCAGAAGTGGTTCATCTCGGTGGGACTGAGTTGGAAGAATCGGTTTGTCCGAGATTACTTATGGGTGTGTGTTAAGTAGTGAATAGTGCTGATAGTTGAGGGAGTTAGATCACCAAGCACTTGAGCAACCAGATCATCAACACAACCTCATCCCCTTTTAATAGTATTGGCTTTTCCTATGGACTCAATGTGATCTTTGATCACTACACCAAAAATGGAGTCTTGAGCTTTTGCCAATGCTTGCCTTAGCATTTTGAGGGGTCCACTTCTTCAATCATCTTGCCATACCAATGTGATTGGGTTTCCTGAAACATACTTGATAAAAGCATTAGTCCAACCACAAAGTATGTTGTCATTAATTACCAAAACCACCCGGAGAGCAAATGTGCTTTCAGCATCGTATGCATCAGTCGAAGCTTAATTGACGTCATGCGACTAAGCGGCGCACGCCGGGTTGGACTGGTTATGCACCTACCTTTTTAAGGAGGTAGCTAGGTCTACTAACCGGCCGCCCACGCAATGTGCAGGAGTTCCCGGGGCGATGGCCTATGACCCCTGGGGGCATAGGTTTAGTCCGGCATGCATGACATGTCTATTAAGCCTAGGTCGAGTTGCGGCGTATTGTTTGGCCGAGGTCGGGCATGACCTGATGGTGTGTCCGGCCGGAGTTAAGCGAGCGTGATGGGTAAGTTGGTGCACCCCTGCAGGGAAGAAAACATCTATCGATAGCCTATCCTACGGTAACGGACACTTGGAGTTGTATCTCGATCGCTACAACTAGAACTGGATGCTGAGGCATGATTTGGATATGTTGCTTCAGGAGTCGGTAAAGGATCCCGGAGCGTTGAAACAACGACATAAATATGATTTATGTTATGCTACTCTACTCCCCCTGTTGCTGCAAGACGGTGGTTTCCAGAAGATGCTAGTCTTCGATAGGACTAGCTTCTCCCCCTCTTATTCTAGCATTCTGTAGCTTAGTCCATAGATACTACCCTTTTCATTGATACTGATGCATATGTAATGTAGATCCTTGCTTGCGAGTACTTTGGATGAGTACTCACAGTAACTTTGCTCCCCTTTTCCACCTTCTTTATTCTTTCTGGTTGATGCAACCATATGGTGGAGTCCAGGAGCCAGATGCCACCCTTGACGATTGCTACTACCCCGACAAAGCCTACTACCACTTGGAGACAGCTGACGACCAGGAGTAGTTAGGAGGTCCCAGGCAGGAGGCCTTGACTTTTCGATCGTATTGTTTTTGTGCTAGCCTTCTTAAGGCAAACTTGTTTAACTTATGTCTGTACTAAGATATTGTTGCTTCCGCTGACTCTTGTGTATTCGAGCTTATGTATTCGAGCCCTCGAGGCCCCTGGTTTGTAATATAAAGCTTGTATTATTTTATTTGTGTCTAGAGTTGTGTTGTGATATCTTCCAGTGAGTCCCTTATTTTGGTCGCACACATTTGCGTGCATGATTAGTGTATGGTCAAATCGGGGGCGTCACACAAGCCCATAACATCTCTCACATAGTTCAATGGGATTACAACTTAACATAACATAGACTCAATAAAAATAGATAGAGGGTTTAGAACCCTAGACGCTGCCTTCTCCACCTCGCTCCTTCTCTGGGCGCCCTTCACTGCTCCTCCGCGGCGTTGTCGATTGGGTACGAAAGAGTGTGCTTGCGGGACGCGGTGGGGAAGATGTTGGTGCACTCCGTGAACATGTTGTGGGTGCTGAAAGCGATGAACTCGCAGCCACACCAAAACACCCGCCCGAGGACGTAGAAGGCGTCGAATGTGTCGGTGAAGTGGGCAAGGAGAGCAACCACCACCCTGTTTTGGATGACCTCCTCGACCCGGAACATCCTTGGAGATCCCCACGGGAGGTGGTGGTAGCCGGACGCGAGGAAGAACTCGGTGAAGTTCCTTGCGGTCCTCCACCTTGATATTGCCCACACACGTAGTGTGCGCTCAACGTACACGCCAGGAGGGTAGAGCCTCTCCAGCACGGTGGGTGGGAAGTTATATGTCTCCAACGTATCTATATTTTTTATTGTTCCATGCTATTATTTATGAAGTCTTGGATGTTTAATGGGCTTTATCATTCACTTTTATATCATTTTTGGGACTAACCTACTAACCCAAAGGCCCAGTCCAGATTGCTGTTTTTTTGCCTATTTCAGGGTTTTGCAGAAAAGGAATATCAAACGGAGTCCAAATGGAATGAAACCTTCGTGAGAGATATTTTTGGAGAAAATCACGCATGCGGAGCTTGAGGACCAAGTCAGGGGATAGAGAGGTGGCCCTCGAGGGTGGGGGGCGCTCCCCCCTGCCTCGAGGCCCCCTCAAGTGGCCCCCGGTGCCCTCCTTCTTCCTATATAAGTCCACGTACCCCAGAAACTCCATACGCAGAGAGAAAACCCTAATTCCACCGCCGTAGCTTCTGTTCCCGTGGAGATCCCATCTTGGAGCTTGATCCGGAGCTCCACCGGAGGGGGATCCATCACGGAGGCCTTCATCATCATCATCATTGCCCTCACCATGAGTTGTGAGTAGTTTATCACAGTCCTTCGGGTCCATAGCTAGTATCTAGATGGCTTCTTCTCTCTCTCTCTGGATCTCAATACAAAGTTCTCCTCGGTCTTCGAGAAGATCTATTCGATGTAATCTCTTTTTGCAGTGTGTTTGTCGAGATCCGATGAATTGTGAGTTTATGATCAAGGTTATCTATGAAAGATATTTGGTTCTTCTCTGAACTTTTTATGTGTGCTCATAATATCCTTGCAAGTCTCTTCGAATTATTGGTTTGGTTTGGCCTACTAGATCTATAGTTCTTGCAATGGGTGAAGTGCTTGGCTTTGGGTTCAATCTTGCGGTGTCCATTCCCAGTGATAGTAGGGGCAGCAAGGCACGTATTGCCATCGAGGATAAAAAGATGGGGTTTACATCATATTGCTTGAGTTTATCCCTCTACATCATGTCATCTTGCTTAAGGCGTTACTCTGTTCTTATGAACTCAATACACTAGATGCATGCTGGATAGCGGTCGATGTGTGGAGTAATAGTAGTAGATGCAGGCAGGAGTCGGTCTACTTGTCTCGGACGTGATGCCTATATACAATGATCATGCCTAGATAGTCTCATAATTATTCGCTTTTCTATCAATTGCTCGATAGTAATTTGTTTACCCACCGTAGAATATCGCTATCATGAGAGAAGCCACTAGAGAAAACTATGGCCCCCGGGTCTATTCTCAACATATCAATATACATCTACTTTACTTTTACCGCTTTTATTTGTTGTTTTATTAAACCAAAAATACAAAAAATATAAACTATCATCTCTATCAGATCTCACTTTCGTAGGTGACCGTAAAGGGATTGACAACCCCTTATCGCGTCGGCTGCGAAGTTCTTATTTGTTTGTGCAGGTGCGAGGGACTGGCGTGTGGTCTCCTATTGGATTGATACCTTGGTTCTCAAAAACTGAGGGAAATACTTACGCTATTGTGCTGCATCTCCCTTTCTTCTTCGAGGGAATACAATGCAAGCTCAAGAGGTAGCAAGACGAATTTCTGGCGCCGTTGCCGGGGAGGCTTACGCAAAAGTCAGATACCAAGTACCTATCACAAACCCTTATCCTTCGCATTACATTTATTTGCCTCTCGTTTTCCTCTCCCCCACTTCACCCTTGCTGTTTTATTTGCCCTTCTTCCGCCGTGTGTTTATCGTTCGCTTTCTTCTTGTTCGCTTGTGTGTGTTGGATTGCTTGCTTGTCTTTATGGCTAATCCCTTATCCGCTCCTTTGTCTCCCGAGTTTGAAGTGCTTCACTTCAAGCAAAGGCAAGGAGAAAATTTAAAATATGCTTGGTTTAGGATGATGGAATCTTATCGTAATTGCACCTTAGAGGTGAATTTTAGAATCTTGCTTCGCAATTTTTATGTTGGGTTAAATATGTCTCATAGACAACTCTTGGATTGCGTTGCCAAAGGGAATTTTATCGAAGTTGATCCTAGTATTGCACATGAAATTATAGAGGGAATAGTGGGAACACTACCTCCCAAAAATGGGTCAAATTCAATCCTGGAAGGGACGCAAGTTTTTGAGAAAATTTGCGAAGTAACAAAAATATTACAAAAATCTCTTGAACCTCTTAAAAGTGTTAGTGGGAATCTCCACCGCATGAATATGTTGATTACTCTTTGTAATAAGCGGTTGGACGCCTTAGATCTAAAGATTTCTGAATATGAAGGGAAACATAAAGAACCTCCCGGATTCGAGCTTGACACCATGAAAGTGCAACTAATCCCCGGGTGGTTTTGGCAATTAATAACAACATATATATCATTGAACTAATAGTTACTTGAGAATCATTTCAGAGAAGTTCAGTGATATGGGTATGGTAATGACTGAAGAAGTGGACCCCTCAAAATGCTAAGGCAAGCATTGGCAAAAGCTCAAGACTCCATTTTTGGTTTAGTGATCCAAGATCACATTGAGTCCATAGGAAAAGCCAATACTATTAAAAGGGGATGAGGTTATGTTGATGATCTGGTTGCTCAAGTGCTTAGTGATATATCTCCCTAAACTATCAGCAATCTTCACTACAAAATACACTCATAAGTAATCTCGGTCCCACCGATATTCCACACTCAGTCACACCGAGATGAACCACCTCAGCCATAAGCCAAAACCCTAGAAAAATCGGATATTCCGAGTTTGAAATCGGTTTCACCGAAACATGGACTGCCAAGCTTCTGTAACCTTCTGTCATCAAATCGGTGTCACCGAGATGATGAAGTCGGTCCCACCGAAACTGGCAAGCTCCTGTCTTTGCTCAAATCGGACTAACCGAGATGGTATTTTCGGTCCCACCGAAAACCCCAACGTTCACATTATTTGAACTTTCGGTCTCACCGAGTTGTCCACTTCGGTCCCACCGAGATTGCTCAAATATGTGTGTAACGGTTGGATTTTGTGTGGAGGCTATATATACCCCTCCACCCCCTCTTCATTCGTGGAGAGAGCCATCAGAAAGAACTACCACTCCTACCTTACACTTTCTGAGAAGAGAACTACCTATCCTTGTGTTGAGATCAAGTTGCTCCACTCCTACCATATGAAACTTGATCTCTAACCTTCCCAAGTTGCTTTCCACTCAATCCTTTCTTCCACCATAGCCAAATCAGTGAGGAGAGTTGAGTGTTGGGGAGATTATCATTTGAAGCACAAGAGCAAGGAGTTCATCATCATCTACAACATCTATTACCTTTTGGAGGGTGGTGCCTCCTAGATTGGTTAGGTGTCGCTTGGGAGCCTCCGTCATCGAGATGTGGAGTTGAACCAAGAAGTTTGTAAGGGCAAGGAGATCGCCTACTTCGTGAAGATGTCCCGAGTAAGGCTAGCCCTCCGTGGGCGTAGGCCATGATGGAATAGACAAGGTTGCTTCTTCGTGGACCCTTCGTGGGTGGAGCCCTCCGTGGACTCGCGCAGCCGTTACCCTCCGTGGGTTGAAGTCTCCATCAACGTGGATGTACGATAGCACCACCTATCGGAACCACGGGAAAAATCACCGCGTCTCCAAATTGCGTTTGCTCTTCTCCACCTCTCTTTACTACATGTGCAATTTACTTTCCGCTGCCAATACTCTAGAATTGCATGTGTAGGGTGATGCATGACTTGATCATAATTGTGAATCTTCCAAAAACTGTTCTTGATCAAAAGGCAGAATTTTTATATTTACAAGTAGTCTAATCACCCCCCCTCTAGACATACTTTCGATCCTACAAGTGGTATCAGAGCTTTGGTCTCCATTGTTTTGGTTTCCATTGCATTGGACTCCATAAGCTTGGTTTCACAACCTAGGAGAGTATGGCGTCTAGTGAGGGTAATTATCGTAGAGGTCCTTACTTTGATGGTACAATTTTTGCTAGTTGGAAGCATAAAATGAAAATGCATATTCTTGGTCATAACCCAGCCGCATGGGGCATTATTTGTGTTGGTATGCAAGGTGAATTCTTCGAGGAAGGAAAAGTTCCGGATCGCGAAGCTACACCTGAAGAATTGCGGATGTTGCAAAACAATGCTCAAGCTTGTGACATTCTCTTCAATGCTTTGTGTCCCGAGGAGTTCAACAAAATCAGCCGTCTTGAAAATGCAAAAGAGATTTGGGATACTTTGGTTGAAATGCACGAAGGTACCGAGTCTGTGAAGGAATCAAAGCTAGATATTCTTCAAGGTCAACTTGACAAGTTCAAGATAAAGGATGGTGAAGGAGTCGCTGAAATGTACTCTAGGCTTGCTCTCATCACAAATGAGATTGCCGGCTTAGGAAGCAAAGAAATGACCGACCGATTCATCATCAAGAAGATTCTAAGAGCTTTGGATGGAAAGTATGACACCGTGTGCGCTTTGATCCAAATGATGCCAAACTACAAGACTCTCAAGCCAACTGAAGTCATTGGAAGAATTGTTGCTCATGAGATGACACTTAAGGATAAGGAAGAGCTTCACAACAAGTCAAGTGGTGCTTACAAAGCTACAAGTGATGCTCCCACAACCTCAAGTGACAAGTTAGTTTCCAATGAAGAGATAAGCCTAATGGTTAAGAACTTCAACAAATTCTACAAGTATAGAGGCAAAGAGAGAAGCTCAAAGTCTAGATCATATGATGAAAAGAGATCTTCTAGTCGTGATCGAAACTGCTACAATTGTGGAAGACCCGGACACTACTCAAATGAGTGTACGGCTCCCCACAAGAGAAGAGAAGAATCTCCAAGAAGAAGATCAAGAGATGAGTCACCTCGGAAAGAGAGAAGGAGTAGAGATGATCGTTATGAACGAAGACCCTCTCGGAGAAGCAAGGATTCGGAGAGGAAATACAAGTCATCAAGGAGCTACACAAGAAGAAGACATCAAGCTCATGTAGGTGAATGGGTCTCCGGCTCCGACTCCGACAATCAATCCGATGGAAGCTATCACTCCGACTCCGACTACAGTCAAGATGAAGGTGTTGCCGGTCTTGCTCTCGTATCCTCCAACTCCAACTCCTACGACTTATTTGATTCACCAAATGAGGGAATTGGAAGATGCTTCATGGCTAAAGGCCCCAATGTATCACACCCTGAATTCATTGACTTCAATAGTGATGAGGATGACTTGCTTGGTGAAGATGAGCTTTTGCATGATAAATCTAGTGAGCTTAGTAACGATGAAAATGCTAGTAGTCTTTATAGTCGAGAAGAGTCGAATGACAATGCTATGAAGGAGATTGAGCGTCTAACTAAAGAACTAAACACTCTTAAGTTAGCTCATGAAACAACTCAAGAAGATCATAGAGAGCTCCTAAGATCTCATGAGAAGCTACGCTTCGAGAAGCTCACTCTAGAGCAAGAACATGAGTTTCTAAAAGCGATCAATGACGATCTTCGAAAGAAGAGTTCTTCATATCTTGCCAAACGACTTCTCTTGTCTAATTTCTTGCCACCTATTAAGACTAAGCATGACAAGCATAAGAAAAATTCTTCCTCTAGTAGTAACAATAACCATGTTAAATCCAATGTTGTTGCTTCTAGTAGTTCTCTTGATTCCACTAACAATGTTTCAAGCCAAGTTACACTTGAGCAAGAGAATAGTTTATTGAAAGGGATCATAGAGAAAGGTGTCTACAAGAGTCTTGCCGGAAGCAAGAACTTTGAGGAAATTATTCGCAAGCAAGGAAGGCACCGGAAGAATCAAGGAATTGGTTTTGAGCGAAAGTTCAACGCTGAAGGTGTTGAGTGGGAAGAAGGTCAATATCCTACTCCACAGTTTGTTTCTCAAAAGGAGAAGTATAATCCTACTTCTTCCAATGTGGAACAAGCTCAAGATGACCTTCCACCACAAGACCACAAGCTGAAAGCCAAGGACAAGCTTCAAGAGGAGATTGATGCATTCATTGAAGCACCTCAAGCCATGGTCAAGTGGGTTCCCAAGGAAACGTCAAGTTCTACTTCGTCAAGCTCAACTACAACCCCAAGGATTCCCATCAAGATGATGTGGATCCCGAAGAAGAAGAACTAGAAAGTTCTTGAGGGTGACTCCGCCAACATACTTCACTCACATTCATTTTGGCAAAGAACTTGTGCAATCAACTTCCACATCATGCACTAGTTCATGGAGTCACAAACCCTCTTGTTGGTAAGTCAAGGGACAAGGTAATCATTGCTTTCATGGACATCATCTATTGTGAACTTCAATCTATGTCCATGGATATCCTTGTTTGTTCCTTGTGGGACTAACCCATGTAGGTATTGAAAGTGCCCTAATCCAAAGGATAGCTCCCAACTCTTGATGATCTCCATCAACATTGAGCATCCACATCTTCAACATCTACATGAAGTCTTCTACGACAACCCAAGGTTAGTTTGACCCTTTAAAAGGGGTTCTCACATCTAGGGGGAGCTTTGCTCTAAAAATTGAGCTAAAGCATCTTCAAATGATGTGAACACATCAATGCTTTATGTAAAAGTGGTAACCCCACTTGTGCTTAAACGATGAGTATGACCTATGATCAAATGTTCTCATTTGGCTCCTAAGTCAATATATTCATATAAAGATGACCTAGTCATCGACAAATTGTGTGTTAGTAGCTAGAGTTTTGGTTGTGCATGTTTGACACACATTTCATTTGCTATCTTATTGTGTGAGCATGTTGAATGCATGATTTTATCCATTCGAGGACATCCATTTGTTGTTTTGGTTGTTTTGATTTTTCTGACCAAATGGATGGACAAGAATGCCTAAGTACCTCCCCTAGCTATCTATGCTTTCTTGTCTCAAATTCTATTCATGCTTAAATCACAAACTTTGAACAAGTCATTTTCGGACCCTCCGAGTGAGGAGCACTCGGAGCCACTGATCCGTCAAGGGCTAACCTCCAAAACCTTCTAAGTGATTTCGGTCAGACCAACTCATTCAAACTCGGTCAAACCGAAAGCATTTAGACTGATCTAGGTTTCATCTCGGTGAAACCGAGTTGTAATTTTCGGCGTGACCGAAATGCATAACTGCCTGGCAGTTATCCATCTCGGTGACACTGAGTTTTTCAACTCGGTCCCACCGACAGCAAAGGGATATATATACTGAGGGCAGCGCGCGTTGATTACTCCTTCAAACGTTTTCGCCCCACATCCCCTGCTGCCGTCGCCCTGATCTCCGGATCGTCGCCGTCGTCGCCTGTGCGCCCTCGCCGCAGGTCTCCATCGCCGTCAACGGACTTCTCCTCCGCGCCGTTGCCGCCGTAGAGAGACTCCACCAAGTTAGGGTGACTCTTGATCCCACTCGTGCTCCCATCTCCGATTCAATGCACGTTTGGTTTGCCCAATATCTGGCCACGATTGAAATCTTCCTTTACACCAGATTGGTTCGTTTGAACTAGATTCGAGTAAAATTCTTAGGGTTAGGTTTCCACGGAACACATCTCGGTGAAACCGATTTTAAAATTTCGGTATGACCGATTTGGCCTCTGGCCATTGCACTGCACCCTTCGGTCCAACCGAGTTGTGCAAATTGGTGTGACCGAAATGTAGTTTTAGTGAAACCCTAGTGTTTCGGCAGGACCGAAACCCACTTCGGTCTAACCGAAAGTGGTGTGGTAAGCTTCTGTTAAACACTTCGGATTCACCGATACTCAAACTCGGTTTGACCGAAATGTCTTCTGTGAAAACTTAAAACTAAAATTTGAACTCATTTTTTTGCAAAAACTTCTGCAGTTTGTGATAACTCTTCTTCTCTGCCTATACCTTATCTATTCACAGGTTGTCAGCCATGTCAGATGCCAGTGACAGTCAGAACAGGTCAGAGTCACCTATTGCAGACATTCCTGAGGCAGACACTAGTCCTGAGACTAGTAGCCCATTTGATGATGGTGAGAGGAGTACACCAAGTGGCTTGCCTCCTGCAGCCACTAGAGCTAGAAAGGAGAAGAATTCTGATGATGAGGATTCTGATTTCGTCGCTGAGGAAGAGGTGACCTCCAAGCCTAAGAGAAAGGTTGTTGCCAAAGAGCAACAAGGTCAGCAATCAAAGAAGGGCACCAGCAAAGTCAAGCAGTCCACTGTTGCTAAGAAGCTGAATTTGGGAGAGCCAGCTGCAAGCAAAGTGAAGAAAACCTCCAAGAGAAAAAGGGTAGTGTATACTGATTCTCATGCAGATGCAGCAGTCGAGGATGAAGAAGAAGAAGCACCCCAGCCTGCTCCTCAGAAGTAGAAGCTCATGGGTGATGCCATTAAGGCTGGAGCCTCTTCAAAGCCCAAGAAATCTGCTCAAGCTAAGGCAGCT
The DNA here is from genome assembly GCA_902687465.1 of Secale cereale. Classification (NCBI taxonomy): domain Eukaryota; kingdom Viridiplantae; phylum Streptophyta; class Magnoliopsida; order Poales; family Poaceae; genus Secale; species Secale cereale. The sequence continues at coordinate 453,451,921 of LR738710.1, read as the reverse complement.
CCAGCAAAGCCTGCTGCCAAGCCCAAGAGGACTACCAGAAACATTCCAGCATCTGAGAAGAACAAGGGTGATGTGCCACCAGCTGAGTCTGATGAGGAAGAACAAGTGTTGCTGAAACTCCGTCCAAAACTACCACTTCACAATGATGCTCATCCTCAAGCCGAGGATATGAAGGCAAGGAAAGATAGAGGTCTCAGGCTATGGAGACAAGCTGATCCATATGCCGTGAGGAGAAGAACTGCTGTAGATCCCAGATTTCACACCAGAGAGCAGCAGGACTTCTATGAGACTGTGCTGATGGACAAGAAGCCAATAGTCGCAGACACCAGATATGTTGACTGGGAATACATTGACAGCGAAGAGCACAGAGACTTCTTTCCACATGTGCATGAAAGCTTCACTGCATGTGGAGTTGCTGAGTTTGTGGGTCAGGAATTGACCAGTTGGAACGATGAGATGATTATGCAATTCTATGCCACAGCTCACTTCTATCCTGATGGGAAGATCACCTGGATGACTGAAGGTCAAAGGTTTTCTTCTTCTGTTGAAGAATGGGCAGAAATTATGAATGCTCCAGTGCAACGGGAAGATGATATTGATGTCTATGGGATTCCAAAGAAGAATCATGATTCCATGAAGAACATGTACAAGGAGATCCCCGTAGCAGATTTGGAAGTATGGAAGCTCGGCTCAGTCTACCATCTCCAGGCAGGTTTACCTACCACTAACACTATTTTGAGGCATACCTTGATGCCCAAGTCTGGAGATCATCGCATGATCAGAGGATATTCTATCAACATGCTGCATATACTTGATGAGAAGGCACCTTTCAAGGTGATGGACTTAATGGTAGAGACCATTAAGAGGACTGCAGCTGACCAGAAAAGGTCATGTGGATTTGCCCCACAGATTCAGATGCTTATCAATGCCAAGTTTGGCACGGGAAAATTCTTGTTGGATAGGAAACATCTACCCCTGCAGCCAGAGCATGAAGACAATGTTGTTGTGATGGACAAGGAGGATCCTACATCTGTTGAAGGTCAAGCCAAGATAGAAGCTGCTAAGAAAGCCAAAGCTGACAAAGAAGCAGCAGCAGCAGCAGCTAAACCAAAGAGTTTCGGAGATCAGATTCTTGAAGCTACTCAAAGGATTGAACAACGCCTGGCCAGCATTGAACAGTCTCAGGAGAGCCTAGAGAGGATTGTTGACGAGAAGATCCACGCTCTGGACGTGAAGCTGACTGAAATTCAAGTGACCGTCAACAAGCTTGAGGCAGACATGGAGGAAGCAAAGCAGGACAAGGCAGAGCTTGTACAGGATGACTTAGTCCAGGACTCTCATCGCCAGACTGCTCCGGTTCCCAGAGGATCCTGATCAGCTGCTATTCCAGTGACTGACTCCAGGACTACAACTTCAGCACCTCCTACAGCTCCAGCAGTTACTCCAGCTACAGCCCCAGTGTCCACTCCTCCAGCACAGACATCAGCTGAAGTCTTCGCCGATGCCGTCATATCTACTCCGACATCAACCCAGACGGGAGCCGCCAGCAGAGCCCACAGTGACGTTTAGCTCTATGCTTTTTCGAATTTTTTGGTAACTTGTTGCCAAAGGGGGAGAAATTGTATAGATCATAGGGCTTCGAGAGAGAGAGTGTTGTTGTCTTTGCGCTTTTGCTCTTTCGTTCTTTTGCGGTTTCCTTGAGATACTTTTGGTTTTCGAAACTTTCAGTGTGCTTGATACTACGTTTGATGCTACCTTAATGAGTGCTTGGTCGTACTATGCTTTAATGTGTGCTTAATGTTTATCATATGTTATTCCTATCTTGTATGACTATTTACTCATGTCTTGGTGATTGGGTGCATGTTATTCATTCTTATCATTTTGTGCGCTCCACCAAGATGTATGTGACATGGAAGAGTGACCCATGATCCTAATCGATTGTGCATTTGCATTCAAACGCAAATCTTAAATAATGCACAAATTTAGGGGGAGCTCTTGCTTATCACATACTTCTCAAAGCGACGATATTATTCATTGATTATATCTCTTGTCGAAGCTTTGATCTATATGTTGTCATCAATTACCAAAAAGGGGGAGATTGAAAGTGCAACTAATCCCCGGGTGGTTTTGGCAATTAATAACAACATATATATCATTGAACTAATAGTTACTTGAGAATCATTTCAGAGAAGTTCAGTAATATGGGTATGGCAATGACTGAAGAAGTGGACCCCTCAAAATGCTAAGGCAAGCATTGGCAAAAGCTCAAGACTCCATTTTTGGTTTAGTGATCCAAGATCACATTGAGTCCATAGGAAAAGCCAATACTATTAAAAGGGGATGAGGTTATGTTGATGATCTGGTTGCTCAAGTGCTTAGTGATATATCTCCCTAAACTATCAGCAATCTTCACTACAAAATACACTCATAAGTAATCTCGGTACCACCGATATTCCACACTCAATCACACCGAGATGAACCACCTCAGCCATAAGCCAAAACCCTAGAAAAATCGGATATTCCGAGTTTGAAATCGGTTTCACCGAAACATGGGCTGCCAAGCTTCTGTAACCTTCTATCATCAAATCGGTGTCACCGAGATGATGAAGTCGGTCCCACCGAAACTGGCAAGCTCCTGTCTTTGCTCAAATCGGACTAACCGAGATGGTATTTTCGGTCCCACCGAAAACCCCAACGTTCACATTATTTGAACTTTCGGTCTCACCGAGTTGTCCACTTCGGTCCCACCGAGATTGCTCAAATATGTGTGTAACGGTTGGATTTTGTGTGGAGGCTATATATACCCCTCCACCCCCTCTTCATTCGTGGAGAGAGCCATCAGAAAGAACTACCACTCCTACCTTACACTTTCTGAGAAGAGAACTACCTATCCTTGTGTTGAGATCAAGTTGCTCCACTACTACCATATGAAACTTGATCTCTAACCTTCCCAAGTTGCTTTCCACCCAATCCTTTCTTCCACCACAGCCAAATCAGTGAGGAGAGTTGAGTGTTGGGGAGATTATCATTTGAAGCACAAGAGCAAGGAGTTCATCATCATCTACAACATCTATTACCTTTTGGAGGGTGGTGCCTCCTAGATTGGTTAGGTGTCGCTTGGGAGCCTCCGTCATCGAGATGTGGAGTTGAACCAAGAAGTTTGTAAGGGCAAGGAGATCGCCTACTTCGTGAAGATCTACCCCGAGTAAGGCTAGCCCTCCGTGGGCGTAGGCCATGATGGAATAGACAAGGTTGCTTCTTCGTGGACCCTTCGTGGGTGGAGCCCTCCGTGGACTCGCGCAGCCGTTACCCTCCGTGGGTTGAAGTCTCCATCAACGTGGATGTACGATAGCACCACCTATTGGAACCACGGGAAAAATCACCGCGTCTCCAAATTGCGTTTGCTCTTCTCCACCTCTCTTTACTACATGTGCAATTTACTTTCCGCTGCCAATACTCTAGAATTGCATGTGTAGGGTGATGCATGACTTGATCATAATTGTGAATCTGCCAAAAACTGTTCTTGATCAAAAGGCAGAATTTTTATATTTACAAGTAGTCTAATCACCCCCCCTAGACATACTTTCGATCCTACACACCATTAAAATGGTGAAGATCAAAGATGGCAATACCTAGATATATCTTGTATCGTGCCTAGCTAGGGGCGTAAAACGATAGCGCTTGTTGGGAGGCAACCCAATTTTTTGTTTTTTGTTTTTGTTGCCGTTAGGGAATAAATATTGCATCTAGCCTCTGATTAGATGTGGTTTCATGTTTTGTTTAGTGTTTGTGCCAAGTAGAACCTTTGGGAAGACTTGTGTGAAGTTTATATGATCTTTCTGTGAAAAACAAAATCGTTAGCGCTCACTAAAGTAGTCGTGGGACTTTACTGTGCGTGCTTTTTAGTTGATTCTTTTTGCTGCTGATTGGTAGACAAATTGAGCAAATTTACCAATTTAGTTTGAATTTTTTGGAGTTCCAGAAGTAGGCGAACCCTGCATATTACTACAGACTGTTCTATCTTTGACATATTCTGTTTTTCGTGTGTTGTTTGCTTATTCTGATGCATCTATAAGTAATATTGGAGGATATGAACCATAGAGAAGTTGGAGTACAGTAGGTTTAACACCAATATAAACAAAGAATGAATTCATTGTTGTACCTTTTAGTAGTGGTTTGCTTTCTCATACTAACGGAGCTCACGAGAATTTTTGTCTAAGTTTTGTGTTGTGAAGTTTTCAAGTTTTGAGTATTGCTTTGATGGACTATGGAACAAGGAGTAGCAAAGGCCTAAGCTTGGGTATGCCCATGGCACCCCAAGTAAATTCAAGATAATCAAAAGCCTAAGCTTGGGGATGCCCCGGGAAGGCATCCCCTCTTTTGTCTTCATTCATCGGTAACTATACTTGGAGCTATATTTTTATTCGCAACATGATATGTGTTTTGCTTGGAGCGTCTTGTATAATTTGAGTCTTTGCTTGTTAGTTTGCCACAATCATCCTTGCTGGACACACCTATTTGAGAGAGTTAAATATGGCCTAGAAATTTTTAGAACACTCTATGTGCTTCACTTATATCTTTTGAGTTGAATAGTTTTTGCTCTAGTGCTTCACTTACATCTTTTAGAGCATGGTGGTGGTAATATTTTGTAGAAATTGTTAAACTCTCATGCTTCACTTATATCTATTTGAGAGTCTATTAAAACAGCATGGTAATGTGTTTAGGCTAAAGAAACTAGTCTTCACATGATAAACATCCAATGTCAATGTAGTAAAAAATTTCACACCAAGTGCATTGAATAGAATGAGATGTTGGATGCTTGCTAATTGTTTTGAGACATGAGGATAGTGATATTAAAGTCATGATAGTGGAGTTATTATGAAATTGAGAAATACTTGTGTTAAGGTTAGTGATTCCCGTATCATGCACGTATGGTGAACCGCTATGTGACGAAGTTAGAGCATGAGGTATTTGTAGAGTGCCAACCTTTGTGTGGAGGTCGGGGGCGCGTGATGGTTAACTCCTACCAACCTCCCCCCTAGGAGCATGCGTTGATTGCTTTGTTTTGATGACTCATAGATTTTTGCAATAAGTATGTGAGTTCTTATGACTAATGTTGAGTCCATGGATTATACGCACTCTCACCCTTCCACCATTGCTAGCCTCTCTTGTACCGCGCAACTTTTGTCGGTGCCATAAACCCACTATATATCCTTCCTCAAAACAGCCACCATATTGTTCCTCAAAATAGCCACCATACCTACCTATCACGGCATTTCCATAGCAATTCCGAGATATATTGCCATGCAACTTTCCACCGTTCCGTTTATATGACACGCATCATATTGTCATCTTGACATTGCATAATCATGTAGTTGACATCGTATTTGTGGCAAAGCCACCATGCATACTTTTCATACATGTCACTCTTGTTTCATTGCACATACCGGTACACCGCCGGAGGCATTCATATAGAGTCATACTTTGTTATTGTAGTATCGAGTTGTAATATCGTGTTGTAATGAAAGTGTGATGATCATCATTATTAGAGCATTGTCCCATGGGAGGAAAGGCTGAATCTATAAAGCCCCTCCGCAAAAAAAGGAAGAAAGCCAAAGAAAAAAAAGAGGCCCAAAAAAAGAAAAAAAAGGAAAAAAAGGAAAAAGAAAAAAAAAGGGACAATTGCTACTATCTTTTCCCACACTTGTGCTTCAAAGTAGCACCATGTTATTCATTGTACAGAGTCTCATGTTTAGTCACTTTCATATACTAGTGGGAATTTTCATTATAGAACTTGACTGGTATATTCCAACGATGGGTTTCCTCAAATGCCCTAGGTCTTCGTGAGCAAGCAAGTTGGATGCACACCCACTAGTTTCTTTTGTTGAGCTTTCATTCATATTTAGCTCTAGTGCATCCGTTGCATGGCAATCCCTACTCACTCACATTGATATCTATTGGTGGGCATCTCCCTAGTCGATGTGAGACTATCTCCCTCCTTTTTGTCTTCTCCACAACCACCTCTATTCCACCCATAGTGCTATATCCATGGCTCACGCTCATGTATTGCGTGAAAGTTGAAAGGTTTGAAAAGATAGAGTATGAAAACAAATGCTTGGCTGAAATCGGGGTTGTGCATGATATGAATATTTTGTGTGATGAAGAGGGAGCATAGCGAGACTATATGATTTTTTAGGGATAATTTCTTTAGCCATAGTATTTTGAGAAGACATGATTGCTTTGTTAGTATTGCTTGAAGTATTGTTATTTCTTATGTCAATATAGACTTTTATCTTGAATCTTTCAGATATGAACATTCATGCCACAATTAAGAGAATTACATTGAAGAACTATATTGGTTAGCATTCCACATCAAAAATTCTTTCTTTATCATTTACCTACTCGAGGACGAGCAGGAATTAAGCTTGGGGATGCTTGATACGTCTCCAACATATCTATAATTTTTTATTGTTCCATGCTATTATTTATGAAGTCTTGGATGTTTAATGGGCTTTATCATTCACTTTTATATCATTTTTGGGACTAACCTACTAACCCAAAGGCCCAGTCCAGATTGCTGTTTTTTTGCCTATTTCAGGGTTTTGCTGAAAAGGAATATCAAACGGAGTCCAAACGGAATGAAACCTTCGGGAGAGATATTTTTGGAGAGAATCACGCACACGGAGCTTGAGGACCAAGTCAGGGGACAGAGAGGTGGCCCTCGAGGGTGGGGGCGCACCCCCCTTCCCAGGGCACGCCCCCCTACCTCGAGCCCCCTCAAGTGGCCCCGGTGCCCTCCTTCTTCCTATATAAGTCCACGTACCCCAGAAACTCCATACGCAGAGAGAAAACCCTAATTCTACAGCCGTAGCTTCTGTTCCCGTGGAGATCCCATCTTGGAGCCTGTTCCGGAGCTCCACCGGAGGGGGATCCATCACGGAGGCCTTCATCATCATCATCATCGCCCTCACCATGAGTTGTGAGTAGTTTACCACAAACTTTCGGGTCCATAGCTAGTATCTAGATGGCTTCTTCTTCTTCTCTCTCTCTCTGGATCTCAATACAATGTTCTCCTCGGTCTTCGAGGAGATCTATTCGATTTAATCTCTTTTTGCGGTGTGTTTGTCGAGATCCGATGAATTGTGAGTTTATGATCAAGGTTATCTATGAAAGATATTTGGTTCTTCTCTGAACTTTTTATGTGTGCTCATAATATCCTTGCAAATCTCTTCGAATTATTGGTTTGGTTTGGCCTACTAGATCTATAGTTCTTGCAATGGGAGAAGTGCTTGGCTTTGGGTTCAATCTTGCGGTGTCCTTTCCCAGTGACGGTAGGGGTAGCAAGGCACATATTTTATTGTTGCCATCGAGGATAAAAAGATGGGGTTTACATCATATTGCTTGAGTTTATCCCTCTACATCATGTCATCTTGCTTAAGGCGTTACTATGTTCTTATGAACTCAATACACTAGATGCATGCTGGATAGCGGTCGATGTGTGGAGTAATAGTAGTAGATGCAGGCAGGAGTCGGTCTACTTGTCTCAGACGTGATGCCTATATACAATGATCATGCCTAGATAGTCCCATAATTATTCGCTATTCTATCAATTGCTCGACAGTAATTTGTTTACCCGCCGTAGAATATCGCTATCATGAGAGAAGCCACTAGAGAAAACTATGGCCCCCGGGTCTATTCTCAACATATCAATCTACATCTACTTTACTTTTACCGCTTTTATTTGTTGTTTTATTAAACCAAAAATACCAAAATTATAAACTATCATCCCTATCATATCTCACTTTCGTAAGTGACCGTAAAGGGATTGACAACCCCTTATCGCGTTGGCTGCGAAGTTATTATTTGTTTGTGCAGGTGCGAGGGACTGGCGCGTGGTCTCTTACTGGATTGATACCTTGGTTCTCAAAAACTGAAGGAAATAGTTACGCTAATGTGCTGCACCTCCCTTTCCTCTTCGAGGGAATACAACACAAGCTCAAGAGGTAGCAGGAAGTGGTAGGTCGGTCCGGTGTACTGCATGGCTGAGGATGTGCTAGAAGAAGGAGAAGTGGTTGAAGAGCAAGAAGGGCAAATGGCAGAGAGGATGGGAGATTGATGAGGGATGGCAAAGGCAGATGGTGGCTTAAATAGCCGTAGTGCTACATGTTTTTCGGCCGTGGCAATAACGGGATCAAATGTGAAGTAACCCGTTTTCAAACCCACTGCAATATCGGGAGTGTACACGCGTGGGAAACGATGGTCATATATATTATATGAGCAAAACGAGACTATTTTTGAATAGTTTGTGGCCATTTTGCATGATAAAAATAAATTTGGCCCTTAAAATTGGTCATTTTCTATGCAATTTCAATTGATTTCAAATGATGCAAAAATACAGAGCTAGCACGTTCACGAAAAACAGAGCAAACGATGCAAAAAATGATGCAAAAATACAGAGCCAACACGTTCACAAAAAACAGAGCAAACGATGCAAAAAAATGACACAATTCGACGGCCCAACCACAACTTGGTTTCCTTTTGGGCCCAATAACAACGTTTTTTCATGGAGTCAGTGGTGGGCGAGCAGCCGAGCACAACCAATAGGATCACCTCTCGCGGATCACCCCACGATCCAACGATGCGGAGCCGTCCTTGTGATACAACGGTGCGGAGCCTGCACACAGCCAGCCCACGTAATTCCTTCTAGAAGGCCATATCTGAGGGTTGTCGCTTGGCGCGAGGGTATGATCGGACGGCTGACGTTGGGCGCTAGGGTTAGGCGATACCCCGCGGGGTTTAGAGGGGTTTTGAGCTGGTCAGCGGGGTTTAGAAGGCTTTGATTGAGCATAACTAATTTAAAAAAAATCAAAAAAATATGAAACCTTCACAGTTCGTCGTTTTATAAGACAAACTAACGAGGAAAAATACTAAACTTAGTCTATGGTCATTTTCATGAAAAACCCTAGCTAGCATGATCGAGGTCAAATGAGCACCATTAATTTAAAAAAAAAAATCAAAAAATATATATAACATGCGCACAATGTTGTCTTATGTGACATGCTACCAACCAAAAATCATAAACTTGGTCTATGGTAATTTTCATGAGAAAACCTTCACACATATGAGCTATCATGTACATGATTTCATAGAGTTCAATGAGAGGAGGTGGTGTTAACTTCTGTTTTTGAATTGTTTTAAAAAAACAAAAAAAATCACTAAAGCTTTATTTTAAGGGATTTTCATTTCTGTGCCCCTTTTTCCTTAGCTCTACTCATTCATCCCCACTCTATTAACTTTTGCTCAATTTTCCCCAGTCCCTTGCCTAAAACCCTCAGAACAGGTTATAACGGATGTTGCCCTTGGGTCAATGCCTTTGACCGTTAACACTGATGAGTGGGGCCGTGTTGGGGGTTGGCGCATGCAAGAGCGCGGTTGTGTCCGACCGTGGGGTAGCACGTGTCAGTGGACATGCCCGAAACGTCCCATCATATAAAGAGGGGCAACCACCTCCATCGCCCCTACCATTTCCCCCAAATCCCCTCCCTTCTGCATCGTCTTCCTCTCCCCAACCGGCGTCGTCTCGCTCTCCTCCACTGCACCGTCTCGCTCTCCCCCACCGCATCCTCTTCCTCACCTTCATCGCCTCCATCTATACGATGGACAAAGGTCGTGGCGACACCGGCGCAGTGGCCGGAGAAGTGGTGAAGCAGTAGGGCGCGGTGATCGCGAATGTCGTTGGCGTCCACGGCGGTGCGGGGAAACTCGCAACCACTGCGGATGTGGGAAAGGAGGTGGCAGGATCCGCCTTAGCGCAGATGGTGACGACGACGAGCGGCGCAGTCCATCCCGATTCCCCCCATGCGCAACCTGACGAGGAGCAGGAGGTATTTGCACTTGCTTTGCTTTAGGATATTAGCTTGTAGAGTTAGTAGCATTGGTTAGATTGTGGATTCATACGGTAGTTCAGATGGTTAAAGTAGTTGATTTGACGGATGGGCTGGGTTTTTTTGTACGGGTTGGGGGGATGGGGGTTTTTCGACTAGGGTTTGTTGGATAAATGCTAGCTAGATGTTGTGAACTATGATTTTAGGTGCTGCAATGATTGGGGTTTTTAGATTTGGATAAATTTGTTGAAAAATGCTAGATGTTGTGAACATATTGGGTTTTTTAATGCTATGATGCTTATTAGATTTGTTTTTAGTGCTCACAGATTGGGTTTTTTAATGCTATCATGCGTATTAGACTTTTTTTATGCTTATTACATTAGTTTTTTTATGCTTATTAGACTTGTTTTTGATGCTTATTAGCTCTGTTGTTCACAATATGTCCACAATATGTAGTTATATTAGCTCTGTTGTTCAATGTGTGTGCATAACAATGGAAAATGCAAGCCCTATGATCAAGTGTGCATATCTAAATTTCAATATGTAGTTATATTAGCTATGTTGTTCAATCTGTGTGCATGACAATGGAAAATGCAAATAGCCTTATGTATTTACTAGTAATGGATGTAATTGTATATTCACGAGGATGATGGTTGGTGGAAGAAGAGGAAGATAGACTATACCTTCGACGACCCGTACGATCCAGCGTACAGTGACGATGAAGAGTATGAGGTAAGCCTACTTTAAATTTAGATTGTTCATTTAGTTCGTTGACATGGTGTATTCCCATGAATCTATAATGTACTAATTTAACTCATTCGTGTGTGCAGTATGTCTCTGGGGAAGATGTGGATGTGGACCGCGGCAACTTCACCTCCTTTAAAGAGAAGGATGAGGAGAAGATCAGGGTCAAGGGCATGGGTTACTACTACAAGACTAGGACTGAAACTTGGCGCTGCCCCTACTGCACCACCAAGAAAAGCAAAAGTTTGGCTGCTTTGCTCACCTTCTAGCTCATGCAGAAGATGTGGCCATCCACGGCGAGGACTACAAGATCATGGGGCAACATGATGCCCTAGCCAAAGTCCTGTCTCCCCTTCCCTGATGTGTTTTAAGTACTTTATGTTGTTTGCACTACTATGTTGGTGAACTATGTTTGTGGGTTAACTTTTGGTGGTTCGATGAATTTTATATGCATGTGGCTATCTATGTTGGGTATTTTTTTTGTTTTTAGATTTATCTGCTATGATTTGTTTTAGTGTTTTGAAAGTTCAGGTGCTGCAATGATCACACATATGCTGCAAATATGCTACAATCCATCTTTTTATCAAGGGTTCCCTTTTTATCAAATATTCCATAGCAAAAAACAACATTTTAATGAAGATGTATTATCAACTATCTATGTTTGTGTAGGAGATCATGTGTGCAAAATTTGCGGTGATTTGGAGGAGTTCAAAGAAATTTGAATTTGAGAAATGTGCTCCAAATAAGCTCCCAGGCTAGGGTAAACAGCCCATTTGTAATCAAGTTTTTTGCACCTACTCTAAATGAGCCAAATGTTTTTTTATTAACACATATTCAATCTATATAGTGTAGATTTGAAGTCTCACTATTTTTTAATTAATATTAATATTTTTACATTTTGCTTTTGCAAAAAATGCTTTAATATAAAAACTCTTAAAAACACGTTTAAAATATGAAAATGGAAAACTAACTTCAGATCCTTCTTATTCACTTTAAAACAAAGGTTTAGTGATTTTATTGATTTTTTTTATTTTTCAAAAACAGAAGGTAACACCACCTCCTCTCCTTGAACTCTATGAAATCATGTAGGTGATAGCTCATATGTGTGAAGGTTTTATCATGAAAATGACCATAGACCAAGTTTATGATTTTTGGTTGGTAACATGTCACATAAGACAACATTGTGCGCATGTTTTATATTTTTTTGATTTTTTTAAATTAAAGGTGCTCATTTGACCTCGATCGTGCCAGCTAGGGTTTTTTCATGAAAATGACCATAGACCAAGTTTAGTATTTTTCCTCATTAGCGTGTCTTATAAAATGACGAACGGCGAAGGTTTCATTTTTTTCGATTTTTTTTAAATTAGTTATGATGAGTCAAAGCCTTCGAAACCCCATTGACCAGCTCAAAACCCCGTGGGGTTTCGCCTAACCCTAGCTCCCAACGTCAGCCGTCAGATCATACCCTCACGCCAAGCGACAGCCCTCAGATCTGGCCTTCTAGAAGGAACTAGGTGGGCTGGCTGTGTGGAGGCTCCGCGCCGTTGGATCACAAGGACGGCTCCGCATCGTTGGATCGTGGGCGATCCGCGAGAGGCAATCCTATTCGTTGTGCTCGGCTGCTCGCCCACCACTGACTCAGTGAAAAAAAACATTGTTATTGGGCCCAAAAGGAAACCAAGCTCTGGTTGGGCCATCAATTTGCGTCGTTTTTTTGCATCGTTTGCTCTGTTTTTTGTGAACGTGCTGGCTCTGTATTTTTGCATCGTTTGCCCTGCTTTTTGTGAACGTGTTGGCTCTGTATTTTTGCATCGTTTGCTCTGTTTTTTACGAACGTGCTTGCTCTGTATTTTTGCATCGTTTGAAATCAATTGACATTGCGTAGAAAATGACAAATTTATTTTTATCATGCAAAATGGCCACAAATTATTCAAAATGTGTCTCTTTCCTAAAATATATATGACCACAGATTCCCACGCGTACAATTAGCTTCTTTTACTTCTTCTTTTTCAAACCACCGTTCCCACGCGTGTACACTCCTGATGTTGCGGTGCGTTTGAAAACGGGTTACTTCACATTTGACCCCGTTATTGCCATGGCCAAATAACACGTAGCTCTACGGCTATTTAAGCCACCCTCTGCCATGGCCAAATAACACGTAGCACTACAACTATTTTGACACGCCTTCTACCTCCTCGGGCGAGTGTTTTGGTGTGGTTGCGAGTTCACCGCTTTCACCACCCACAACATGTTCATGGAGTACACCAACATCTTCCCCACCGCGTCCCGCATGCACACTCTTTCGCCCCAGAGGAGCAGTGAAGGGCGCCCAGAGAAGGAGCGAGGTGGAGAAGGCAGCGTCTAGGGTTCTAAACCCTCTATCTATTTTATAGTCTATGTTATGTTAAGTTGTAATCCCATTGAACTATGTGAGAGATGCTCTGGGCTTGTTGGCCCTTTTATCAAGTTCTATTATTAAGTTTTCTATCTAAAAAGTGTATGCAGCCACAACATATTTGTTCAATTTGCCGTAGAAAAACATGTTCTAAATCGAGGAGACAAGTGTGCGAGAAGAGAGGAACCAGCGGGAGCGACCGTCGCTGCATCCGTGGCGGTTGGCGTGCACGAAAGCGGCTCGGTCAGTGCATCGGGGCGGCATGCATCAGCGCATGCAGGCTCGGTCGGCGCATGCAGGCTCGGTCGGCGCATCGACGCATGCAGGCAGACTTGTTGGGTGCATGCATAGCACGCTTCTGTCATGGCGGCGCGCGCAGGCGTTTAATGCAAGGGATGGCCTAATGAAACCACGGCCCAGCGGTCGAACAACTACACCTCCAACGTGGCCCCACTCGTCAGAGTTAACCGTCAAAGCACTGACCCGACGGCGACGTCCGTTATAACCTGTTCTGAGGGTTTCGGGCAAGGGAGTGGGGAAAAGTGAGCAAAAGTTAAGAGCGTGGGGATGGATGAGTAGAGCTAAGGAACCAAGGGCATAGATGTAAAAATCCCTTATTTTAAAGTGAATAAGAAGGATCTGAAGTTACTTTTCCATTTTCATATTCCAAAACGTGTTTTTAATAGTTTTTATATTAAAGCATATGTTTTCAAAAGAAAATGTAAAAATATGAAGATTAATTCAAAAAATAGTGAGACTTCGAATCTACACTATGAAAAGTGAATATGTGTTAATAAAAAAAAACATTTGGCTCATTTAGAGTAGGTTCAAAAAAACTTGATTACAAATGGGATGTTTACCCTAGCCTGGGAGCTCATTTGGAGCACATTTTCTCAAATTCTAATTTATTTGACCTCATCTAAATCACTTCAAATTTTGCACACATGATCTCCTACACAAACATAGATAGTTTGCCAAGATTTTTATTTTTTGCATTTTCTTACACACATGACCTCCTACACAAACATGATCTCCTCTAAATCACTTGAATTTACACAAACATGATCTCCTCTAAATCACTTGAATTTACACAAACATACATAGATAATTGGGATCCCTAGATAATTTACTGGTGGGAAAAAGCATTCATTTGATTTGATTAATAAACATGAGACCAATAACATGTATGATAAGTGAAGCAACACTGAAACAACATGTGTGATCAGTGAAGCAACACTGAAGTGATCAGTGAAGCAACACTGAAACAACATATATGATCAGTGAAGCAACACTGAAACAACATGTGTGATCATTGCAGCACCTAAACTCATAGTTCACAACATCTAAACAGAACTAACCATACACCACAGGCAAATATAAGGATAGACAAATATAGATAAAATGATAAACAACCACACAACAAAGATTAAGATTAAGATTCAGTTCATAGCATCAAAGTACCCAAAAGTACCCAAAAGTAACCGGACCCAAAGTACATACCATCACAGCATCACACATCATCACATCACTTCACGCCGGATTCAGGGCCTTCACTTGCGCAGCATGCTGCCCCCTGGTCATGTAGTCCTCCCCGCGGATCGCTAAATCCTCTGCATGAGACATCAGGTGATCGAAGCTGCCATCCTTGGGCTTTGGCTTGGTGGTGCAGTAGGGGCAGCGCCACTTGTTGAACCTGCGGTTGTAGAAGGAAGCAACTCCCTTGGCCTTGATCTTCTCCACATCCTTGGCTGTGAAGGATGCGACGTTGCCCTTGTACACTTCTTCTCTAGAATCATACTACACACATGAATGAGTTATGTTAATACATTATAGATTCATGGATACATTATGTTAAAGGAACTAAATGAACAATCTAAATTTCAAGTAGGCTTACCTCATATTCTTCTTCATCACTTTCCTCTGGATCATACGGGTTGTACTAGGCCAGCATCCTCTTTCTACCCCCCCAACCATCATCCTCCTGAACATACAATTACATCCATCACTAGTATATACGGAAGCCAATTGAAAAATTAGATATGACATTCAAATAACACATCCCTTGATCATTGGTCATGCACACACATTGAAGAACAGAGATAATATAACTACATATTGTGGACAAATTTATATACTAATGAATCAAATAACTTCTTAATCAATGGATTCCATTTGGGCATATGACATTCAAAACCCCAATGTGAGTAGCATTAAAAAAAATCTAATAGGGACCCAGTCTCCCAATCTAATAAGCATACATGTCTGTAGCATTGAAAACCCCAATCTGTGAGCATTAAAAAAATTGTAATAAGCATACATCTATGTAGCATTGAAGCACATCTAATAAACATACTATCTTGTTGCAACGAATTTATCCAACAAAGCCTAGTACAAAAACCCCCCATCACCCTAGCCCACCCGTCAAACCAAGTACTCTAACCATCTAAACTACCGTATGAATCCACAATCTAACTAGGGATCCCATCTAACTAATGCAACTAACTCTACAAGCTAATATCCTAAAGCAAAGCAAGTGCAAATACCTCCTGCTCCTCATCGGGCTGCACATGGTGGGTATCGGGATGGACTGCGCCGCTCGTCGTCGTCACCTTCTGCGCTGAGGCGGATCCCGGCACCTCCTTCCCCACATCCATAGCGGTTGCGAGTTTCCCTGCACCGCCGTGGATGCCACCGACATTCGCGGTCACCGCACCCTGCTACTTCACCACTTCTCCGGCCGCTGCGCCGGTGTCGCTACGAGCTTATTCCATCAGATAGATGGAGGTGATGAAGGTGAGGAAGAGGATGCGGTGGGGGAGAGCGAGACGGTGCGGTGGAGGCAGTGGAGGAGAGCGAGACAACGCTGGTGGGGGAGAGGAAGACGATGCGGCAGGGAGGGGATTTGGGGGAAATGGTAGGGGCGATGGAGGTGGTTGCCCTTATTTATATGATGGGACGTTTCGGGCATGTCCATGGACAGGTGCTACCCCACGACCGCGCTCTTGCATGCACCCACGTTTATGCGGCCCCACTCGTTAGAGTTAACAGTCAAAGGCATTGACCCGACGACAACGTCCGTTATAACCTGTTATGAGGGTTTCGGGCAAGGGAGTGGGGAAAAGTGAGCAAAAGTTAATAGAGTGGGGATGAATCAGTAGAGCTAGGGAACCAGGGGCACAGAAATAAAAATCCCTATATCAATCTTTATCTCTGGACCATTCTAGAGTTCCTCGTCATGTCCGTGATCACATCCGGGACTTCGAATAACATTCGGTCACCAACATACATAACTCATTCAATACTATATCGTCAATGAACATTAAGCGTGCGGACCCTACGGGTTCGAGAACTATGTATACATGACTGATACATCTCCCCGGTCAATAACCAATAGCAGAACCTGGATGCCCATATTGGCTCCTACATATTCTACGAAGATCTTTATCGGTCGAACCGCATAACAACATACGTTGTTCCCTTTGTCATCGGTATGTTACTTGCCCGAGATTCGATCGTCGGTATCACCATACCTAGTTCAATCTCTTTACTGGCAAGTCTCTTTACTCGTTCTGTAATACATCATAGCGTGACTAACTCATTAGTCATTTGCTTGCAAGGCTTATTATGATGTGTATTACCGAGAGGGCCCAGAGATACCTCTCCGACACTCGAAGTGACAAATCTCAATCTTGATCTATGCCAACACCACAAACACTTTCGGAAACACTTGTAGAGCATCTTTATAATCACCCAGTTACGTTGTGATGTTTGATAGTAAACAAGGTGTTCCTCCGGTATTCGGGAGTTGCATAATCTCATAGGCACATGAACATGTATAAGTCATGAAGAAAGCAATAGCAATAAAACCAAACGATCATTGTGCTAAGCTAACGGACGGTTTTTTTCCATCACATCATTCTCCTAATGATGTGACCCCGTTGATCAAATGACAACACATGTCTATGGTTAGGAAACACAACCATCTTTGATTAACGAGCTAGTCTAGTAGAGGCATACTAGGGACACTCTGTTTTGTCTATGTATTCACACATGTATCAAGTTTTCGGTTAATACAATTCTAGCATGAATAAAAGACATTTATCATGATATATAAGGAAATATAAATAAAACCTTTATTATTGCCTCTAGGGCATATTTCCTTCAAATAATGCATATAAGATATCCAAGATAGATAATATAATAGCATGTAACAATAAAAAATATAGATACATTGGAGACGTATCAAGCGTCCCCAAGTTTAATTCTTGCTCGTCCTCAAGTAGGTAAATGATAAAAACATAATTTTTTATGTGGAATGTATTTATTTTATGTGGCATGAATATTCAGATCCATAAGACTCAAAACAAAAGTTTAATATTGACATAAAAACAATAATACTTCAAGCATACTTGAAAGTAATCATGACTTTTCAAAATAACATGGCAAAAGAAAGTTATCCCTAAAAAATCATATAGCCTTGTTATACTCCCTCTTCTCGACACAAAGTATAAATCGTGTACTACCCCGGTGTTAGCCAAGCAATTGGTTCATACTTTTTACCGTGCTTCAGCTTTTTCTACTCTTCATGCAATACATGAGCGTGAGCCATGGATATAGCAATATAAGTGGAATAGAAGGTGGTAGTAGACAAAAGAAGGGAGAAAGTCTCACATCAACTTGGCAAATTAATGGATTATGGAGATGTCCATCAATTGATATCAATGTGAGTGAGTAGGGATTGCCATGTAACAGATGCACTAGAGCTATAAGTGTATGGAAGCTCAAAAAGAAAACTAAGTGGGTGTGCATCAAACTTCTTATATATTTCCATACACTTCAAGGAATCAAAGTTCTCATATATTCAATGAACCTTATGAAAGTTTTTATTATATCCCTCTTGAATACCCATCATATTAGGACTAACTTCATAACCCAAGAAAATTTCCATAATATTTATAATACTCTTAAAATAATATAAGTGAAGCATGAGATTTCATAAATTTATTCAAAATAACATCGTCGCCGTGCTCAAAAATATATAAGTGAAGCACTGGAGGAACTGCCTAGCTCATAAGATATAAGTGAAGCTCAAAGAGTATTCAAATAAATTCATGATTAATGTGTGTCCCTCTCGAAAGGTGTGTACAACAAGGATGATTGTGGCAAACTAAAAATCAAATAAAGCAAAGACTCATATAATACAAGACGCTCCAAGCAAAACACATATCATGTGGTGAATAAACATATAGCCTCAAGTAACTTACCGATGGATTGTAGACAAAGGAGGGGATGCCATTCGGGGCATCCCCAAGCTTAGATGCTTGGTTGTGCTTGAATATTACCTTGGGGTGCCCCGGGCATCCCCAAGCTTGGGCTCTTGCCACTCCTTATTCTTTAGCACATTGAAACTTTACCTAAAACTTGAAAACTTCACAACACGAAACTCAAAAGAGAACTCGTGAGATCTGTTAGTATAATAAAACCAATCTTTACTTTTAGGTATTGTTATGAACTCGTTCAAAATTTATATTATATCTATTGTATTCAAACTTCACCATGGCTTATACCCCCCGATATAGTCCATAAATTTATCAAAACAAGCATCAAACACAATGAAAATAGAATATGTCAAAAATAGAACAGTCTGCAAAGTTGCAATTTTTTGCAATACTTCTGTAACTCTAAAAATTCTAAAAACTTGGGAAAACATGGAAAATTTGTACATAAATTATGTGTAAAAATTTCATAAATTGATCACGCTCCAGCAATCACAGAGAATTTTGCTACTCGACGCAAAAGTTTATATTTTCTCACAGAATCAAACCAACAATCTTCCAAATCATGCCAAAGGTCACTAATTAAAACACATGAACACCATCATAACAGAAGCATAACAATATTTTTAATTAATAACAGAAAAGAAAAATACTGGGTTGTCCCCCAACAAGCGCTTTTCTTTAAAGCATTTTAGCTAGGCATTGATAATTTTAAGAATGCTCACATGAAAGACAAGAATTGAAGCACAAAGAGAGCATCATATAGCATGTGAAAATCACTTTTATGTCTAACATACTTCCTATGCATATGAATTTTATAAGCAAACAAAGTACCAAGACAAGCAAAAACTAACATATGCAAGGAAGAAGAATAAAACCTTGACAATTTAAGCATCAAGAGAGGTAACCATATTTTCCTTTCTCGTAGTAATTGCATGTGAGATCACATTCAAATTCAATAGTATAGCTATCGCATAACATATTCTCTAATTGTTCCACATGCATGCAAAGTTGACACTCTTCTAAAATTGTGGGATTATCATCAAATAAAGTCATGACCTCTTCAAGCCCACTTTTATCAAAAAATTCATAAGATTGATCATTCTCCAAAGTAGTGGGATCATTATTACCTAAAGTTGAAACTCTTCCAAACCCACTTTCAATATTATCGCAAACATACTCATCATGAAGCTTAAATAAATTTTCAAGATCATAAGAAGAATCACCCCAATCATGATCATTGCAATAAGTATTGGACATATCAAAATTAGCATCCCCAAGCTTGGGGTTTTGCATGTTATTAGCACAATTGACATTAATAGAATTTATAATAACATCATTGCAATCATGCTTTCCATTCAAGGAGCTACCATGGATCACTTTATAAGTTTCTTCTTTGAGCACTTCATCACATTTTTTAGATTCACAAATGTCAAGCGGAACTTCATAAAGATAATCTAGTGCACTCAACTTACTAGCAATTGGTTTATCATAATTGAATCTTTTAAATAGATTAGCAAGGGGATGAGAATCTGTCGGTGTACTAAGGTAGGGGTACCTCAGTACCCCAACTTGTGCACGGGCAGTAGCAGCTTCCCGCGGCAGGGCCTACAACGTGCTTGCCGGAGACCTTTCTGCTCCATATAAAGCCATTCAAAAACAAAGTATACAAGACAGAAGATCGAGGCCCCGGCAAGTGGAGCTTGCCGGGAAGGCCGTCCCAGGCTTAAGATTACCTCACTAGCACAAGACCCTGGCAAGAGGAGCTTGCCAGGAAGACCAGAAGACTGTATCTAGAAGACATGCCTCGGCGCAGCATGCGCCCCGGCAGGGGCCCGGGGAGCGACAAGCTTCAGAGCCCGACAAGCTTCCGGGCCCGGCAAGGTCAAGGCCCCGGCAAGGTGGTTGCCGGGGAGAGTTACGCTGTGTGCCCGCGCTCCAGCTCATCGAACCACGCGTCGCCCTGGGGCCATTCCAGGGACGCGTGGCGGATGGTTGTGTAGCCTGGGGGACACGGTGGCACTCCACGGTGACGAAGCCATCGTCGTGGCAAACGGAGACACAAGGGCGGGCGCTTTTGGGGTCGACGGTGACGGGCATTTAATGCTCTTGTCCCCCACTGTCAAAGTAGGTGATGACCACTGTTCATCCACTGTTGCTCCACTATTCCCGCACTGTTACAACTACCACCAAAGTTACGTTTTTACCCCTTTCTCCTACGTTGACACCTGTCGGTGACCCCTTGAGCTATAAAAGGAGGCCCATGCACAACGTAGAAAGGGTTCGAAACCTAGATCGCTCACTCGCTCGGTGTAGCTAGTTCTTCAAGCTCCCGAGCTCTCCAACTCAATACAATCAAGCAGGAGTAGGGTTTTACGCGTCCATCGCGGCCCGAACCTGGGTAAACTGCCCGCGTGCTCACTACGATCTGCTCTTTGTGCTCCCTCCGCTCCCTTACCGCACGAACAAGGGGCTCCGGTCCCATAGGTGCTCGTGGCGGACAGTTTCCCCCGACATCTTTGGCGCGCCAGGTAGGGGGTCTCGAGGTTGTGCGAACCTGATCCGGCGTTCACGCGGGCGCATTCTTCATCAACCTCTCCAGCTTCATCAACCACTTCATCATCAGCAACATGGCCCCGAAGAAGAAGGCTTCGGAGGTCGCAGGCCCGTCTGCGTCTGTTCCACCACCACCAGAACCAACGGTGGGTGGAGGAGACGCCGGCGGAAGAGTGGTCGCCGGTGAGGAAACTCACGGCACCGCTAAATCCAAGGACAAGGCGGACGGCCGGACCAACTCCAAGGCCTCGGTCTCCGTAGATGCGCCACGTCCATCTCAGCAAACAACAACCCAGCAGCGCCATGGCACAGGAGGTGGCATCCGCTTGCTGGGCCAAGGGCAGACCGGAGGCTCGCGGGATGCTCCGGGCCATCGTCCGGGCACGAGCAAGGCTCGGTGGCGGGACCCTGCTCTTTCTAACCCTGTTAGGAGTCCGAGCATATCCCGCTCCTCGCACCGCTCGCCCCCACTCCCCTCCTCTCCAGCAGAAGCGCTCGCAAGGGCGCAACTGCTCCTCGATTTCCCTCCAGCGGCAGACAAGGCCGAAGACTGGAGGGCAACCATCCAGAGCCTGATCGCCTTCGCCAACAACGACTCTCCGCAGCAGCCAGCGACCTCGCGGCCACGTCAAGTCGAGAAGACGAAGGCCGACGGCGACAAGACCGCCGGGGGTGCAACTACCGTGCACTCCCCACCGCGGAAGCAGAAGACGCCGCCCCGCCGGATCAACGTCGACGAAGACTCCACGGCGTCGTCGGATCCGCGGGCTCGTCGGGACCAGCGCCAAGTCCTTGACGACCGGCGACAAGAAGACGCTCGAACGACGATCGAGCGCCGCCGAGAAGCTCGGCGACAATCAGATCAGCGAGCTGGGAACGCTGTCGACACGCACGCGCCCGGTGAACCAGGCGACTTGCCGTACGCGGCAGGTTGCCCTGCGTTTACCCGTGAGCTGCACCGCGTCCAGTGGCCCAGCATGAAGAACTTCAAGCCCGACGTACCGGAGAAGTACGACGGCAAGACGCACCCCTCTGAGTTTCTCAGCATCTACACCATCGCGGTGCAGGCTGCCGGGGGGCGCGACGAAAAGATATTGGCAAACTACTTCCCGCTAGTGCTTAAGCCAAACGTCTGTTCTTGGCTTATGCACTTGCCGGAAGGCTCCATTTCTTCTTGGGCAGATCTTTGCCATCAGTTTGTTGGCGCCTTCACGGGCGGCCACAAACCCCACGGCCAGGAGAGTGATCTCCACATCTTGGCCCAGAAGGAAGGAGAACCTCTGCGCAAGTACATCCAACGTTTCAGCCGCGTGCAGCACAACATCCCCGACGTCCACCCTGCCGCGGTTATCAGCGCGTTTCACCAGAACGTGCGTAACCGCCGCATGCGTGAGGAGATGGCCATGACCAAGATACGGGATGTCAGCGAGCTCTATGCTCTAGCTGATAAGTGCGCGCGCGCCGAAGAGGGGAGGAGACTCCCCGGAGAGGATGCTGGCGCAGGAGGAAGCGATAGCGAGGATGCCGCCCCGGCAAAGAAGAGCCGGCGGCGGAACAATAGAAGAAAGAACAAGAAGGAAGTGCTTGCCGTCGAGAAGTCCGGCAAGGAGGCTCCCGCCAAGCAAGCACAGGCTGGCGGCTCCGGCAAGGAGCCTGCCCCTGTAGCGGCGGCCGACAAGCAGGACGGCTCCAACAAGCAATACTGCAAGATCCACCGCACCAAGGGCCACGACCTCTCCAACTGCAAACGCGTCAAGTACCTCGTCGAGCAGCAGAAAGCTGAGTACGAGCGTCGCGACAAGGAGAAGGCCCAAGGTGGCGGAGGAGAGCCAAGCAAGAAGCGGCCATTCAATGGCCGGGGAGGACGCCGCGGCAAGGCCAAACAGCGGCAAGGTGACCGACCTCCCCGGGGCCGCGACAAGGATGAGGAAGACGACGACGATGACATGGAGGAAGATGATAACAGCGAGCAGGAGTTCTAGAAGGCCACGGAAGTCCTATGCGTCGACGATGGCGCCTCTCTGCACACTTCCCACCGCCAACTCAAGCAGTGGGT
This sequence comes from Secale cereale, assembly GCA_902687465.1. Lineage (NCBI taxonomy): Eukaryota > Viridiplantae > Streptophyta > Magnoliopsida > Poales > Poaceae > Secale > Secale cereale. The sequence goes on along the minus strand of LR738710.1, from coordinate 453,429,010 downwards.
GCGGGAAGTGAATGCGGCAGAGCCGCCCGTGGAGTCGCGCAGGCTCCTCAAATGGTCCAGCACGCCCATCATCTTTGATCTTGAGGATCACCCTGACCGCACAACCGCGGTCGGGTGCTTGCCGATGTTGGTCTCACCAACCATCCGCAACCTCAAGGTCACCAAAATGTTGGTTGACGGCGGGGCCGGCCTGAACTTGATCTCCTCGGCTGTGATCAAGAAACTCCAAATCCCAGACGGCGAGCTCGAAGAGACCGGTTCGTTCCAAGGAATAAACCCGGGGAGGAGCAAGCCCAAGGGGAAGATTACTTTGCCGGTGACCTTTGGCGGGGAGCTCAACTTCAGAACTGAGCGCATCACATTCGACGTCGCCGATATCCCATTACCATATAATGGGATACTCGGCCGTCCCGCCCTCGCCAAGTTCATGGCAGCTTCCCACTACGCCTACAATGTACTCAAGATGTCGGGGCCGATAAGCGTCATCACTGTCCATGGCGACAAGAAGGACGCGCTTATCTGCGCCGACAAGATCTACCGGGACGCGGCAGCCGCGGCGGAGAGCAGTACACTTGCCGCTGAAGCTCCCGGGGGGGAGAAGACCAAGACCAAGTCCGGCAAGTGCTCTGGGGCCCACTCCGGCAACCGCACCTCTTCGGAGTGCTACGCTGCCGTCGAGGACGTTCCATCGAGCTCCACCGGCAAGTGCAAGAAAGGGATGGCCGCTCCTCCGGCAACCAAGAAGGTGTCCGCCAACGAGGACGGCACTGGTGGTACCTTCACCATCAGTGCCACGCTTGACAGCAAATAGGAAAGCGCGCTCGTTGCCTTCCTGCTGGCGAATGTCGATGTGTTTGCCTGGCAACCATCTGACATCCCCGGTGTTCCCAGGAAGGTAATTGAGCACAAGCTTGCTGTTTGTCCTCATGCGCGGCCCGTCAAGCAGAAGGTCAGGAAGCAAGCCGTGGAGCGCCAAGAATTCATTGCCGAAGAGATCAAGAAGCTAGAAGCAGCGGGCCTAGTTAGAGGCGTGATCCATCCGACATGGTTAGCAAACCCAGTCGTCGTGCGTAAGGCCAACGGGAAGTGGAGACTGTGTATAGACTTCACCGATGTGAATAAAGCATGTCCTAAGGATCCATTTCCCTTGCCGCGCATTGACCAGATTGTTGACTCCACCGCCGGATGTGAGCTGCTCTCTTTCCTTGATGCATATTCAGGCTACCATCAGATTTTCATGGCCAAAGAAGATGAAGAGAAGACTGCATTTATCACTCCATGTGGCACGTATTGTTTCATACGCATGCCCTTTGGATTGAAGAATGCAGGCTCAACATTTGCAAGGGTAGTGCACACTGCTTTTGAGCCGCAGATTCACAGAAATGTAGAGGCTTACATGGATGACATCGTGGTCAAGAGCAAGAGCAAAGACACTTTGATCCAAGATTTGGGAGAAACATTTCAGAACCTGCGCAAGATCCAGCTTAAGTTGAACCCCGAGAAGTGCGTCTTTGGAGTCCCCTCCGGCAAGCTTCTCGGGTTCTTTGTGTCACAGAGAGGGATTGAAGCCAACCCCGACAAGATTAAAGCCATCGAGCAGATCGAGGCCCCGAAGCGCGTCAAGGATGTCAGGAGGCTTGCAGGTTGTGTGGCTGCCCTCAGTAGGTTCATTTCAAAGTCTGCAGAACGCGCCCTACCTTTCTTCAAAATCTTGAAGAAGGCAGGTCCTATGAAATGGACCCCGGAAGCGGAGGCAGCGCTGCAAGACTTGAAACGGTACCTATCCTCCACTCCAATACTTGTCGCACCTAAACCACAGGAGAAGTTGCTGCTGTACCTAGCGGCAACCAACCAGGTGGTTAGTGCTGCGTTAGTAGCGGAGAGGGAGGCCGATGAGGAGTCTACGCCACTGGCGAGCGAATCCGGCGACAAGCAGGGGGCTACTCCGGCAAACTCTGGCCCCGACAAGGACAACTCTGCGCAGGAGCAAGAAGAAGTGCGGAAGAAGATGGTGCAGCGCCCAGTGTATTTTGTAAGTTCCCTCTTGCAGGGGGCTAGATCAAGATACTCTGGGGTGCAGAAGTTGCTTTTCGGCCTCCTCATGGCCTCGAGAAAGCTGCGCCATTACTTCCAAGCACATGAGATAACAGTGGTCACTCGTTTTCCGCTGAAGAAGATATTACACAATCCAGAAGCAACAGGCAGGATCGTCGAGTGGGCACTGGAGCTGTCAAGCTTTGGTCTCAAATTTGAGAGTACTTCAACCATACAGAGCCGAGCCCTGGCAGAATTTATAGCTGAATGGACCCCAACGCCCGATGAAGAAGTTCCAGAGACAAGTGTACCCGTACAAGAAGCGACAAGTGAATGGGTAATGTACTTTGATGGTGCCTTCTCGCTGCAAGGCGCCGGTGCCGGCGTGGTACTCATCGCGCCCACCGGAGAGCACCTCAAGTATGTTATCCAGATGCACTTTCCCAGAGAACAAGCGACAAACAATACTGCTGAGTATGAAGGCTTGCTTGCCGGCCTCAGGATTGCGGCCGAACTTGGGATCAGGAAGCTGATTGTCCGGGGAGATTCTCAGTTGGTGGTCCGACAAGTTAACAAGAGTTACCAGAGCCCTTTGATGGAAGCTTATGTAGATGAAGTGAGGAAGCTTGAAGAGCACTTTGAAGGTCTGCAAATGGAGCACGTCCTGAGAGCTCAGAATGAAATTGCAGATGGCCTTTCAAAGTGTGCTGCGATGAAGTTACCTGTGGAACCAGGGACCTTCTTGCTCAAGCTGACTCAACCATCCGTTACACCATCAATTGGGCAGTCCAAGAAGAGAAAGTTGGTCTCCGGTGACTACTTGCCGGCGGATCTCCCCGAAGCCGTCGCCAAGGTCCCCAAGATCAACGATCAGAACGCTGAGGAACAGTTTGCTCCTGCAGATCCTCGGATCTGTACAGTTGAAGCAAGCGTTCCCGACAAGCCTCGCCCCGGCGAGCTTGCCGGGGGACCATCCGCTCCGGCAGAACCAGAGGTTCTTGCCGTGGAAGCTGAGGTTCCCGCAGCGGCCCTCGAGCCTTTAGTCCTTGCCGTTGAGCCCCAGGCTCCGGCATGGGCGCAGCAGATCGTCCGTTTTCTGCAAACTGGAGAACTTCCCGACGACCCAGCAGAGATAGAGAAGATAACCAGGCAGTCAAGTATGTACCAGTTCGTGGATAACGAGCTGTACAGAAGAAGACTCAATGGTGTCAGGTTGAAGTGCATCTCCAGAGAAGATGGACAGAAGCTGTTGGCAGAAATACATGGAGGCATATGTGGCCACCACATTGGCGCAAGGACACTTGCCGGGAAAGCTTTCCGGCAAGGGTTCTTTTGGCAAGAAGCCCTCCAAGATGCAACTGCACTAGTAACCAAGTGTGAAGCGTGCCAGTTCCATGCAAAGAAAATTCATCAGCCAGCTCAAGCTCTCCAAACAATCCCTTTGTCCTAGCCCTTCTCGGTCTGGGGGCTCGATATCCTCGGCCCCTTCCCCCGTGCTGTCGGGGGCTTTGAGTACTTGTATGTTGCGATCGACAAGTTCACAAAGTGGCCAGAAGTGGAACCAGTGAGAAAGGTGACAGCACAGTCAGCGGTCAGGTTCTTCAGGTCGATTGTTTGCCGTTTCGGGATCCCTAACAGGATCATCACCGACAACGGTACACAATTTACTAGTCGCACCTTCATGCAGTACGTCCAAGACCTTGGCGTCAAGGTCTGCTTCGCTTCTGTTGCTCACCCGAGGAGTAACGATCAAGCGGAGAGGGCAAATGCTGAAGTGCTGCGCGGACTCAAGACAAGGACCTTTGACAGGCTGCGCAAGTGCGGAAGAAACTGGATAGATGAGCTACCGGCGGCTCTTTGGTCAATCAGAACAACACCAAACCGAGCCACCGGACAGACACCCTTTGCTCTAGTCTATGGAGCAGAGGCAGTTCTCCCCACGGAACTCGTATACGGATCTCCTCGAGTGCTCGCTTATGATGAGCTCAAGCAAGAGCAACTGCGACAAGATGATGCATTGCTCCTTGAGGAGGAACGTCTCCAGGCTGCTGTACGAGCTGCTCGATACCAGCAAGCCTTGCGCCGCTATCATAGCCGCAAGGTTAAGGCCAGGAGTCTCGAGGAAGGCGACCTTGTTCTTCGGCGTGTTCAGTCCGCCAAGAATTCCAACAAGTTGACGCCGAAGTGGGATGGCCCTTATCGGGTGAGACAAGTCACAAGGCCCGGAGATGTCCGCCTTGAGACCGAAGAAGGCTTACCGGTGAGCAACTCCTGGAACATAGAGCATCTTCGCAAGTTTCACACATAAGGCGCGGTTGCCGTGATCCGCTCCGGCAACCACCCTTTTTGTAGAAGCCTTGCTGCTGTTGCATGTAACCCTTTGTACAAAGCCGGGCGCAGATCCCGTGCATCAGTAAAGCTTTTGTGTTTTGCGCTATTTGCCTTTTCCATGCTTTTCCTCGCTATTTGCATGCACTATTTGGCATCTTGTGCAACACACGTATCCGGTAAGCATTAGCACGCCGAAAGGCCATATACTTGTTTCCCTCTTCTTTTTCTTTCCCTCTTAAGCAGAAGGAACGTTCCTCGCGCACAAGTTTGCCGGGGGGGAAGGAGATGGAGGACGAACCAAGTGCTATTCAAGAAAGAGAAGCTTGCCGGAGAACGCACAGAATATGAAAGCTAAGTTACCAGAATTTGAGCAGTTCAAATTTTTAATTTTTAGTTATCTTCCTTGAACAACCACACTTTGTATGGAAAACCTGTGCGTGGAGGAACCTACCCGTGGCTAGCCGCACCCTTATCTTGTTTCCGAGTACGCTCAACGACTTAAGTGAGCTGCGACAAGTGTCGCGCCCTTGCTTCGTTTCCGAGTTCACTCAACAAGCTAAGTGCGTTGCGACTAGCTGCGGCAAGGTTGCTTGCCGGTAAGACCTTGGCCAGCAGGCTGCTCGGGGTCCAGCACTCAGCGCTCGCGGCAAGGGCCTCTTGCCGGCAAGCTCCCTAGAAGCGTAGGGTTGAAAACATACAAAGTAAAGTACCAAAGCAAGGGAGATAACACTGCATCAATTGATCGAAATAAGATAATATATTGCAAGGGATAACTTGTCGCAATGACTAATGAGTTTGTGTCCATGGCACACTATGCAGCAGAAAAAGAAATAAAGAAGAGGAGGCCTAATCCACGCGGTCGCCTTCAATCCTAGAGATCTTGTTCACCTTGGCGATGATGTGGGCGACCTGCGCCTTCAGCGCCTCCATATCCGCGTCGGCCCGCAAGCTGCGGAGAACGTTGACGAGGTTTATACCAGGATTGCGGTACACTATCTTCGTCAGAACGCGCTCCAAGGTTCCCGCGCAGAGCTGGCGTGACTCCTCAGCCAGTTGCGCGGGGAGCTTCTTCTGAAGATCTGCGAGAGCCGGCGCGATCCCTCTGAAGAAGAGACTGAGCTTGGCGCTGTGGGGGAGGTTTGGATCCGGAGAGTATATGAGATGCTCAACCCTCAGCGCCATTAGCTCCTTGTCGATGTTAGATGCAGAAGCCACCAGATCTTCAGTCCATACCTCGACGGTCTGGCGGAAGTTGTTGGCTGCTGTGGTGGCACTCTCCACCAAGCCTCGCTCCTTGCGGAGCTCATCCTTCAGCTTGGTTTCGCGGTCCCGGACGGCGTCAAGAGAGTCCTTCAGCGTGGAAACCTTCAGCTCCAGATCTGCAATCGAGTCCTTGGCGGTCTTCAGCTCGTCGCCTTGCTTGGAAAGGCGCACCTGGAGAGTTAGTGTGGGCGTCCTTCTCGCGCTCTATGTTGAGCGCGGTGACCCTCTCCGTGCTCGCCCTCAGGAACTCCTCCAGCTGCGTCACCTTGGCCTCGAGGTCCTTCTTGGCGGTCTCCGCGGTGGCTGCAGCGGCCTTTGCTTCTTTCAGTTCCCTGCCAAGGGCCTGCTCCCGGGCGGTAAGGTCTTCCTCGTGGGCGTCAAGGTTGATCTTCCGTTGGGTGAGCTCTCCTTCTCGCCGGGACAACGCTTCTCCGGCGAGTCGCTGCTGCTCCTCGGCCTCGGCCTTCTCCAGGAGCCACTCCTGGTACTCTCCGGCGAGCCTCTCGCGCTCCTCCGCCACGTCGCGGAGGGCCGCCTGGTTGGCGGCGCGGAGCTCCGCCGCGCGTTTCTCCATGTCAGCTGCGGCCTTGGCGGTGAGGGCCTCCCGAGATTCGAGCTTCGCCTGCCTGGCCCGGTAAAGGGCCAGGAGCCGGTGGAGTAACTTCTCCTCCTCGGGCTCGTCACCCCCGCCGGGCGCCTCGACAATCTTCAGTCCCGTGGAGGCGAGGACCTCTCCATCAAAGGCCTCTCCCTCCGCGGGGGCGCGCGACGAGGATCCCCACGGCACTTGGATGAAGACGCCGTTGGGAGCCTCGAGGTAGAAGCCCGACTGCTCCTTTCCGACGGAGGGGTCGGCGGCCGGCGCAGCACTCGATGCTCCTGCCGCCTCCGGGCCGGCAGTGCGGTCGCCGTCCCCCTCCTCGGTCGCAGCGTCTGCGGTTGGGGCTGTCTCCTCCGCGGTGGGCTCGTCGGCTCCCGCCCTGCTATCAGTAGCAGCGGCGTTGCCGTCGCCGCCGCCCGCCTCCTCCTCGACGATGACCTCCGTCTCCATCTGCTCTGGGGGAGGAGGATCTTGAACAAGAAGAAAAAGAAAGGAAAAAGTTCAAGCAAATATCCAAAAAAGACAAGTCCAAAAGACGAAGTTACAAGACCTACCTTGGCGGATTTCGTCGACGGCAGGCTCCCTCGCCGGGGAGCTCTCCCTTGGCGGGGTGGCCACCCTCGCCGGGCTGCTCGCCCTTGGCGGGGTACTCGCCCTTGGCGGAGTACCCGCCATCGGCGGAGCGCTCTCCCTCGCCGGAGAGTTCATCCTTGGCGGGGACGGCGGGGCCTGCGGCTCTTCGGGAGTGGTCTCCGGTTGCTCCGGCGGCTGCGGCTCCGTTCCTGCACAAGACAATCAAGACCAAACAAAAACAGCAAGATGTCAGTACAAGACAAAATCCTCAAGCGCGCCCGACAAGTGGAAGGATCAAGCCCAGACTTACGCTGGGGGCTGCGCTGGGGGCTGCTCCTCGGAGCAGAACTTGGGTCCGGCAAGCTCGTCGCCGGCGCGTCCCCTGTCGCCGCGACGGGCGAGTCGTCCTCGACCTCCACGACGGGAACCTTGGCCTTCTTTGCTACTCGCTGCGCCAGGGTCCTGAAATCAAAGCAAGAAGAAAGATCAGAATCATCAACAAAAGAAAGAATCAAGATAAAATTAAAGAAGATACAAGACTTCAAGTCCTTACTCCTGTTCCTCGTCGTCGTCGTCGTCGCTCAAGGCGGAGAAGTCGAACGCCACCTGGGGCGCGTCCGCGCGAGGAGCAGGAGGAGAAGGCTCCCTCGGGCGCTTGGCGGTCCCTGGGGCTAGGGGCTGCGAAGACCCGGCCCCTGTGGACGCCGAGGCCCGGGGAGCAGGCGGAGCAGCCGCTCCGCCCTGAGAAGGCCCTCCTCCACTTGGCGCTGACGTACGGGGCGCCTCCGCCGTAGCCTGTGTGCGGGGCGCCTCCGCCGCGGTTGGTGCGCCGGGCGCTCCCGTCGCGGCTTGGCTCCCCCGAGTAGCTCGCGCCGCCCGGCGAGCTGGTTGTTGTCGGGGCGCCTGCGCCCTCGTCGCCGTCGTCGCCTTGCGGAGGCGCTTCAGCGGAGATCGCCTGGGACTTGCCCGAGGCGGGGAGGTCTCCGATGACGAAGAAGCGTTGTCGTTGAGCCCCAGGGACCCACCGGAGTCCTCGCCGGCCCCGGCGTCCTCCTCCTCCTCCTCCTCGGCCGGCTCGCTGGGCCCAGCGCCCTGCCCTGCGGTCGTGCTCCCTCCGGCACCTTCGCTCCCTCCGGCGCCTCCGCTCCCTCCAGCACCTCTGCTTCCTCCGGCAACGTCGCCCCTCGCGGCGGCCTCGGTCACGATCCCGGGGATCCCAGCATACTTCAGAGAGGGGACCCCGGCGAGCTCGTCGGGCGGAAGCTTGAGCAGCCTGCGGATCTCTGCCTCCTCTGCTTGGCACGACGCTTCCGCAGCCTCTGCCTCTTCAACTGTGAAGCCAAACTCTCCTGCCGCTGCGGCTGCGGCAACCTCTTCTACCCGAGAAGCGATATAGGCAATCTCCCGGTCAGTGGTGTCCCGGGTGAGCCCCTTGATCTCCTCCTTGTTCTTCGGCACCTCCACCAGGTTGTCGAAGAAGCTCATGATGGCATCTGGCTTGGGTGCTATCCATGTTGGATCTACGCCGTGCGAGTCGCATGCGGGCATCATTGCGCGTAGGGGATCCCGGGCCGTGCTGTTGCATAGGGGCACCACTCCCCGAGGAGCTCTGAACCACTCTGGGTGGGCCGGGTCGTGCTTAAAAAGTTCCCGGACCATCCCCTTCAGCTCCAGCGACGTGAAGTTGAAGTTCAGTCCCGGGCGCAGTCTCATTACGTCCGCCGCGTTGCCGTACTCCCACGCTGGCCTCTTCCTATCCTGTAGAGGGGCAATGCGGCGGCGGAGGAAGTCTGCTCCTACCTCTCCGATGGTCAACTTGGCTACCCGGAGACGAAGAATTCTGACAAGGGCGACGTTGAGCTTGATGTCGTCCGAATCCAGGTCGCTCCAGTCCCTGCCGCGCACTATGGCAGTTGTGCGCGGCGCGGTGAAGGGCTGCGGCTCGTCCTCTACTATCCAGCACCAATCCGCGCGCCACTCCTCCCACTTGCCGCGGAGCTCCCCTTGCAGATAGGACTCCTTCTTGTTCAAGCGCAAGACCCAAGAGATCCCTCCGGAGAGGGGAGCGCCGGCCTCTACTCTAGGCGTAAAGAAATGCCTAAACAGCGCTACGTTTGGATAGATCCCAATATAGTTTTCGCACAGATGTGCGAAAACCGCCATCGTGAGGATGGCGTTGGGGGTGAAGTCTAGAAGGTGGAGGTTGTAGGTGTTCATGATATCGCAGAAAAATTCAGAGAAGGGAGGACAAAGGCCGCAGTGGAAGAAAACAGCAAAGAAGAAATACCCGCCGGGGTACATGTCCTTGGCGGCGGCGGGATAAGCTCTGGTCCGGGGATGCGCCTTGGTCTCCTTGGCCCAGAACAAGTAATACTTGTTCCAGAGCTCCCGCGCGCTGAGCCTTGGCGCGAAGACGACATTCCTCTTCCGCAGAAGAGCAAGCCTCGCCGCCTGCTCGGATTTCTCTTTCTTGGTCTTCTCCGCCTTCGCCTTCTCGGTCTTCGGGGCCATGGCGGAGGCGGCGAGGAGGGGAGAGCGAAGAGTCCGGCGGCGCCGCAGATGCGGAAGACGGCGGAGGAGGTGTGGAGTCGGAGCGCAAAGGGGAATTTCTGGAGATGGAAGAAGAAGCAATGAAGGCGAAGTAAGGTAACGGCCCCTGCTTCCTCTGCTTTTAAGGGGGAAGTGGGGGACGCTCCGCATTTTCCCATTAAAGAACGTGGCCACGTTCCCTCCCACGACGCCGCAATCGACGCGTGCCGTTACGGAGGGACGCGGCGGATGCGGAAGGGGATTCGGCGTGCCGTGGGCCGCGCGTGCCCGTGCACTGTTTTGGGCCTGGCCCAACAGCGCTCGGCACCGTGTGTGGCCCAGGCCCGGGGGCTCCTGTCGGTGTACTAAGGTAGGGGTACCTCAGTACCCCAACTTGTGCACGGGCAGTAGCAGCTTCCCGCGGCAGGGCCTACCACGTGCTTGCCGGAGACCTTTCTGCTCCATATAAAGCCATTCAAAAACAAAGTATACAAGACAGAAGATCGAGGCCCTCGCAAGTGGAGCTTGCCGGAAGGCCGTCCCAGGCTCAAGATTACCTCACTAGCACAAGACCCTGGCAAGAGGAGCTTGCCAGGAAGACCAGAAGACTGTATCTAGAAGACATGCCTCGGCGCAGCATGCGCCCCGGCAGGGGCCCGGGGAGCGACAAGTTTCAGAGCCCGACAAGCTTCCGGGCCCGGCAAGGTCAAGGCCCCGGCAAGGTGCTTGCCGGGGAGAGTTACGCTGTGTGCCCGCGCTCCAGCTCATCGAACCACGCGTCGCCCTGGGGCCATTCCAGGGACGCGTGGCGGACGGCTGTGTAGCCTGGGGGACACGGTGGCACTCCACGGTGACGAAGCCATCGTCGTGGCAAACGGAGACACAAGGGCGGGCGCTTTTGGGGTCGACGGTGACGGGCATTTAATGCTCTTGTCCCCCACTGTCAAAGTAGGTGATGACCACTGTTCATCCACTGTTGCTCCACTATTCCCGCACTGTTACAACTACCACCAAAGTTACGTTTTTACCCCTTTCTCCTACGTTGACACCTGTCGGTGACCCCTTGAGCTATAAAAGGAGGCCCATGCACAACGTAGAAAGGGTTCGAAACCTAGATCGCTCACTCGCTCGGTGTAGCTAGTTCTTCAAGCTCCCGAGCTCTCCAACTCAATACAATCAAGCAGGAGTAGGGTTTTACGCGTCCATCGCGGCCCAAACCTGGGTAAACTGCCCGCGTGCTCACTACGATCTGCTCTTTGTGCTCCCTCCGCTCCCTTACCGCACGAACAAGGGGCTTCGGTCCCATAGGTGCTCGTGGCGGACAGTTTCCCCCGACAGAATCCATAAAAAAAATTCTTCCAAAATGGAATGAACGCACGATTATGCCAAGCAAATGAGAAAACAAACCAAGTAAGATATAAACGCAAACAAAAAGGCAAACACAAAATATTTTTGTATTTTTCAGAAAATGTTTAAGAAGTGGGGGAGAGGAAAATAAGAGGTGAATGGCAAATAAAGTAAATGCAAGAGTTGAGAGTTTATGATAGGTACTTGGTAAGCTTGATGTAGATCCTCCCCGGCAACGATGCCGGAAATTCTTCCTGCTACTTCTTGAGCTTGCGTTGGTTTTTCCCTTGAAGAGGAAAGGGTGATGCAGCAAAGTGGAGATAGGTATTTCCCCCAGTTGAGAACCAAGGTATCAATCCAGTAGGAGAACACACAAGTCCCCAATAATTGCATCTACACAAACAAACAAATACTTGCACCAACGCGATAAAGGGGTTGTCAATCCCTTCACGGTTACTTACAAAGATGAGATCTGATAGTGATAGATATAAAAGATAAGTAAAAGAGCAAAATAAAATAAAGGTAAATAAATTGCAGTAAGGTATTTTTTGTGTTTTTTAGTTTATAGATCCGAAAACAATATGATAAAAGATAGACCCCGGGGCATAGTTTTCACTAGTGGCTTCTCTCTCGAAGAAATCATGCAGTGGGTGAACAAATTACTGTTGTGCAATTGATAGAAAAGCGCATAGTTATGATGATATACAAGGCAAGATCATATATATAGGCTCATGTCCGAGACAAGTAGACCGACTCCTGCCCGCATGTACTACTATCACTCCACACATCGACCGCTATCCAGCATGCATCTAGTGTATTAAGTTAAAAAGGACGGAGTAACGCCTCAAGCAAGATGACATGATGTAGAGGGATGGATCCAATCAATATAAATAAACCCCATATTTTTATCCTTAATGGCAACAATACAAATATGTGTCATGTCCCTTTATGTCACTTCAATTGAGCATCGCAAGATTGAACCCATTACAAAGCACCTCTCCCATTACAAGAAAAATCAAACTAGTTGGCCAAACCAAATCAATAGATCGGAGAGAAATACAAAGCTATATAAATCATGCATAAAAGGTTCCAGAGAAGACCTAAATAATATACATAGATAATTTGATCATAAACCCACAATTTATCGGATCTCAACAAACACACCGCAAAAGAAGATTACATCGAATAGATCTCCAAGAACATCAAGGAGAATATTGTATTGAAGATCAAAGGGAGAGAAGAAACCATCGAGCTACTAGCCATGGACCCGTAGGTCTGTGGTAAACTACTCATGCATCATCGAAAGGGCATGAAGGTTGATGTAGATGCCCTCCGTGATCGAATTCCGCTCCCGCATAGTACCAGAAAAGGTCCCCAGATGGGATCTGACGTGCGCTTGAGATTCGTCGGTATTTCCTCAAAGAGGAAGGGATGATGCAACACAGCGATGGTAAGTATTTCGCTCAGTTATGAAACCAAGGTTATCGAACCAGTAGGAGGACCATGCAACACTATGTAAATGGTACATGCACACAAAGAACAAATACTTGCAACCTGACACGTAAAAGGGGTTGTCAATCCCTTTCTGGTAGCGGTGCGAGAAATTGATGTGTTGATAGGATAAAATTGTGATAGATTGATAAATGCAAATAGCGGAAAATAAAACTCAGAGAGGTATTTTTGGGTTTTTGGTAATATATATCTGAAAATAAAGGCAAATACAAATATATCTCAAAAGCAAATAGTAGAAGAGAAAGCAAATATGATAGAAAATACACCCGGGGGCCGTAGATTTCAATAGTGGCTTCTGTCAAGAAATAGCACACGGTGGGTAAACAAATTACTGTTGGGAAATTGATAGAAAATTGAATAGTTATGACGATATCCAGGCAATGGTCATTATATAGACATCACGTCCAAGATTAGTAGACCGGCTCCTGCCTGCATTTACTACTATTACTCCAGACATCGACCGCTATCCAGCATGCATCTAGAGTATTAAGTTCATGCAGAAATAGAGTAATGCAATAAGAATGATGACATGATGTAGATGAGATCTATTCATGTAGGAATAGCTCCCATCATGTTATCCCTAATAGAAATGATACATGCGTGTCTTGCTGCCCCTTCTCTCACTGGGAAAGAACACCGCAAGATCAAACCCATCACAAAGCACCTCTTCACATGGCAAGAAAAATCAATCTAGTCGGCCTGACTAAACCAAAGATTCAACAAAGAAATACGAGGCAATAAGTAATCATGCATATAAGAGATCAATAGACTCAAATAACTTTCATGGATATAGATCTAATCATAAACTCAAAGTTCATCGGATCCCAACAAACACACCGCAAAGAGAGTTACATCAATTAGATCTCCAAGAGACCCTTGTATTGAGAATCAAATGGAGAGAAGAAGCAATCTAGCTACTGCCCACGGACCCGTAGGTTTATGGTGAACTACTCACACATTATCAGAGAGGCACCAATGAGGAGGATGAACCCCTCGGTGATGTTGTATAGATTGGATCTCTTGGTTCTGGAACTTGCGGCGGCTGGAAAAAAAATTCGTCGACTCCCCTAGGGTTTCTAGAATATTTGGGTATTTATAGAGCAAAGAGGCAGTGCAGGAGGCCACCGAAGTGGACACAACCCACCTGGGTGCGCCAGGGGGCGCAGTCGCATCCTGGTGGGTTGTGCTCCCCTCAGAGCCCCCCTCTGGTACTTCTTTGGCCCATTTTATGTCTTCTGGTCCAGAAAATTTCTCCAAAAAGTTTCACTGCGTTTGGACTCCGTTTGGTATTGATTTTCTACGAAGTGAAAAACAAGCAAAAAACTGCAGCTTACACTGGGCACTATGTCAATTGGTTAGTCCCAAAAAATGATACAAAGTTGCTATAAATGATTGTAAAACATCCAAGAATGATAATATAACAACATGGAAAAATAAAAAATTATAGATACGTTGGAGACGTATCAGGATCTCACGAAGACAAAAACTTGCGGCGGCAGAAAAGTATTTCTTGTGTGCCCTCTGGTCTTCAGGGAATATTTGGGTATTTGTAAAAGAAGAATTAGGGTTTGGAGAGCCACAAGGGGCCCACAAGCATGTAGGGCGCGCCCTATGAGCTTGTCGTCTCCTCGTATGTCTCCTGACATTCTCCCGAAGCATCCTGGGTGTCTTGTGGTCCAAGAAAAATCGTCAAAAAGTTTCGTTCCATTTGAACTCTGTTTGGTATTGATTTTCTGTAAAGACAAAAACAAGGAAAAACAGCAACTGACACTTGGCACGGGGTTAATAGGTTAGTCCCTAAAATGATATTATAAATGGCAAAATAATGCATATAAAACATCCAAGGTTGATAATATAATAGCAAGGAACAATAAAAAATTGTAGATACGTTGGAGACGTATCAGTAAGCAAAGGCAAAAAACCAAAAACATAAGAATAAGTGCTTTTTTGGCATACATAAGCCAAATTTAAGCCGAGTTTGGCATTATAAAACCTTTTGAACCGCCGAGAAGACAGAGCGTGAATGTAGTTGGAGGCGCTCGACTGCTGCTTTGCTAGCTTCACTAATTTTCCCGTTGAATTAGTCTTGGACCTTTCTTTCTAAAATATTATGATCTGCATTTTATGTCCCATCGATTTATCTTTTGTTTTTCATTGATTTAGTTGTCGGTCCAATTCTGATTGCTTTTAAATTCACCCAGACGGTATTGACCAGCCCCATGGACAGTTAAAAGGGATGTTCAGGATGGCCATAAATTGAGGCGAGCTAATGTTGCTACGATATGAAGGCAAGCAGTGTACAAAACACACCTTTAAAGATCAAAACTAGTGTTTGCATACGTGCCCTTATCGACCCCCTTCCCCAGTCTCCTCCATAAGACTCAAAATCAATCTAAATGGAGTTCCTTCAACACCGAAACTGCAGCTGGTGTTTATTGACAAACCCTGGATAGGGATTTCAGGGGACAAAGAGGGATTTCAGAGATGAAATGCAAGGGAACAGAGGAAGCTCAACATATCACACGGATTCACCAATCTTAGAGGAATGCTTTACTATAATTTATGTGTTACAAGGAAAAATTACGTCGGCCAGAAAATGGCAATGGCTAGGGTTCAACCCTAATACAAGAGATAAGATATCTATTCCTTCTAGCTTACACGGGATATATAGCACAACACGCAAGCAAGCAAGTGAAGGAGATAAACAGTGGGTGAGTATGACCCCTAGGATCTGAGATGTGACACCCCCGATTTGACAGTACACTAATCATGCACGCAAATGTGTACGATCAAGATCAAGGACTCACGGGAAGATATCATGACACAACTCTAGACACAAATTAAAATAATACAAGCTTTATGTTACAAGCCAGGGGCCTCCAGGGCTCGAATACATAAGCTCGAATACACAAGAGTCGGCAGAAGCAAAAATATCTGAGTACAGACATAAGTTAAACAAGTTTGCCTTAAGAAGGCTAGCACAAAAGTAGCAACGATCGAAAAGGCAAGGCCTCCTGCCTGGGACCTCTTAACTACTCCTCGAAGCCGAACTCCACGTAGAAACATCCTCGGGATCCTCTGCCTCATGGACTCCACCATCTGGTTGTGACATCCGAGAAGAAGGAAAAAGGAAGGAAAAGGGGGAGCAAAGCAACCGTGAGTACTCATCTAAAGTACTCGCAAGCAAGGATCTACACTACATATGCAATGGTATCTGTGTAAAGGGGTAATATCTGTGGGCTAAACTACAAAATGCCAGAATAAGAGGGGGGTAGCTAGTCCTATCGGAGATTACGCTTCTGGCAGCCTCCATCTTGCAGCAGTAGAAGAGAGTAACCAGAAAGTAACAAGTATCCTCGCTTCTGACAGCCTCCGTCTTGCAGAAGTAGAATAGAGTAGAAGGTAAGTTCACCAAGTAACATCGTATAGCATAATCCTACCCGGCAATCCTCCCCTCGTCGCCCTGTGGGAAGTGAAAGTGCAACTATTCCCCGGGTGGTTTTGGTAATTAATAACAACATATAGCTCATTGAACTAATATCCTTTCAAGATAAACATTTCAGGAAGTTCAATGGTTGGCATGGCATGGATTAGAGATGTGGACCTTTCGAAAAGCTAAGGACACAGATTGGCAATAGTTCAAGACTCTACATTTTCATTTTACTGATCCAAGCTCACATTGAGTCCATAGGAAAAGCCAATACTATTAAAAGGGAATGAGGTGTTGCTTAATGGTCTACTTGTTCAAAATTCTTCGTGCTAAGCTCCAAATCCCTCAACCACTTTCTCATTTCCACATATGTCCTAAACCTAGAAGTCAAACTCGGCCCCACCGATTTGATCTATCCGACGCCACTGAGTTCACATGACATAGCCACTGCCAAAACCCTAATCAGTTCGGTCTCATTGATAGGGATTTCGATCTCACCGAAATGGGATTGCCAACTCTCTATTTCCCCTTCGTAACATTTCGGTCTAACCGTGATGAGTGGATCGGTCCCACCGAGTTGGTAATGCAAACTCTCTGGTTACCTTTTGTAACGTTTCGGTCTCACCGAAAGGAGCGATCGGTCTCACCGAGATTTCCTGGCCAAGTCTTCGGTTGCCTATTACCATAATCGGTATCACCGAGTTTGTGTAATCGGTCAAACTGAGTTGAGATTTTGCCCTAACCCTAACTTATCGGTTTCACTGAGTTGATAGTATCGATCCCACTGAGATGTCTAACATTCACATTTTGAACTGCTTCGGGCTGACCGAGTTCTTCTATTTGGTCTGACCGAGTCTGGTCAAATGTGTGTAACGGCTAGATTTTGTGTGGAGGCTCTATATATGCCTCCACCCCTTCTCCATCAGAGGGAGAGCCATCAGAACGTGCCTACACTTCCACTATTCATTTTCTGAGAGAGAACCACATGTTCATGTCTTGAGACCAAGATATTCCAATCCTATGATATGAATGTTGATCTCTAGCCTTCCCCAAGTTGATTTCCTCTCAAATCTTCTTTCCACCATATCCAAATCTGTGAGAGAGACTTGAGTGTTGGGGAGACTATCACTTGAAGCACAAGAGTAAGGATTTCATCAACAACACACCATCTATTACCTTTTGGAGAGTGGTGTCCCCTAGATTGGTTAGGTGTCACTTGGGAACCTCCGAAAAGATTGTGGAGTTGAACCAAGGAGTTTGTAAGGGCAAGGAGATCGCCTACTTCGTGAAGATCTATCCTAGTGAGGCAAGTCCTTCGTGGGCGGTGGTGTGACACCCCGAGACTGATGCGCCAGGTGTCATCCTCTTATTCGCCGTCGTTGCCATGTCATCTGCTTGCGTGTTGCACTTTGCCATGTCATCATGTGCATTTCATCTGCATAGTTTTCAAAACTTGCATCTGTCCATAGTTGTCGGGTCTCTCTGTTGTCCGTTCTGAGCCCAGACACACTCGCACGCGCCCGTGGCACCTCCGAATATTTATTTTATAAGTGGTCGAAACTATTCTCGGAATGGGGTGAAACTTGGTGTGCGGTCTTATTATAGTGTAGATAGACCACCTACCAAATTTTGTTGCATTCGGAGCTCGTTTCATAGCCCAACTGTTAAACTATAGCGGCACTATCGCCGGACAAAACGTCGGACGTTTTCGGTCTTCGAAAACCCTGTCGGGGCTCTCCTTACCTTCTCTCCTCTCAGACCAAGGCATCTCCTACACAGCCCACTAATCCCACCTAGCTCCAACCTACCCCTTCCTCTGACCGAAGCCGTCCGATCGAGATCGGAGGCTCCAAAAACACCCCAAAACCCTAGTCCTAGCCCCCTTCCTTATATAACCCCCCCATAACCTGCCAATTTTGGCCTATCCTAGTCTAAACATAGGCCCTACCCTTCCCCTACCTCTATCCGCCGGCATCTCCCACCTCTGCCTCAATTTCTGTGCGCAGCCGTCCCGAATCCGCCACTTGGCGCCGCCCAGGACCAATCCCGCAGCGCCACCTCGCCTCCCCAGCACCCGCAACCACTCTTGAGCCACCACCTGGCCGCCACCACATCGCCTCCTCCCACCTCCCACTGCCGCAGCCCGCTGAGCCCATGCGTGGCCCGCCCGGGCTCATCTGGGCCCGAGCCCCGCGCCCACACGCGTCGCCACCCACCGGATCCCGCGCCTGCCCGCTCCCCTCGCCGGCACGCCTCCCACCGTCGCGCCTCGCGGCTCCCGCACCGCCGCCGTGCTCCGACGTCGCGCCCCCGGCCGAGCCTGCATGCCCGCCGCTCGCCTCCTGCTCAGGGTTCCCGCCGCTCGACCTCGTCAGCGCCTCCGCATGGTCGCGTCGGCCCGCCGCCCCCTTCCGCCGACGACCCAAGCGTCCGCCGCCGGCCTCGTCCTTCACCGTTGCCGCGCCGTCAGTCCCTGCCTCTCCAGCACCTCGCCGCCGGCTGGATCAGCCCCGTCTCGCTCGGATCCAACCGGGGGTCGGCCAGATCCGCCGCCCACCACCGCATGGTGATCTCTGGAGCTCGCCGGAGTTCGCGCCGCCGCCCCACGTCGAGCCTGCCGCCATTGGGCTCGACCTCCTCGGCCCGAGCCACTACCACGTGGGCCCAGCCGCCGGACGTGTCCGGTTGGACCTGGACACGTCCACCCCAAGAGGTTGATTGTGTCTAAGTCCCTAAAAGAATCATGTTCATGTTGCATTATTGATTTGAGTATAACGTTTTGCCTGCTTATCCAATTTGGGTGTATTATATATCAAAATGTTTGTCTCGGAATGCTCTACATGTTGGTAGCATTTGCATGCATGTTAGGGTTCATCTTTCCATGCTAACCTCTGTTGCAAGAGTGCATGTTGTTGTTAAGTGCTAAATATAGTGACTTGCTGATTTGTCCTTTTCATATCTTTTTGTGTGATTTTTGTTTGAGCATCATGTCAACATGTGTTAGAAGCACAATCATGTCATCTTTGCTGTGGTGCAATCCAATTTTCATGATATGCCTTGTGGTGAGTGAAACAAGCTTGCAAAGTGACCTACTCGTTGTTTGCTATTTTCTGAGACTTGTTGAAACCTGCTAAGTCTGAAACTGTTATATTGTGATGCCATGTTTGCTTGATGCTACAGTCAAATCCATGCGTGTTTTGGGATGTCCAGTGGGCATGTTTTGAATTTAATGTTATACTCTATCCATCCATGCCCTTGTTTGAAATTATAGCTTGCTTTAGCATGTCTCTTTCTTGCTCTCAAGTTGCTTGATAATATATCTGTCATCTTGTCAACAGCATGTTCAATTTGGCAAAGCTTGTTGTAATCATTCTATGCATCTTATGGAGTTGTGCCAATGTAGTTATTTGGATTATGCCATGCCTATTTCATGTTCATGACCTTTGCTTGCTTATTACACTTGATATGCTTGCTTTTATGTGCCTCCAAAGTCAGCATCATGATGTTGTAGTTTGCATTCCCAGATTTTCATTAAGTCTGAGAATCTGCTATATCATGTTTGCATCTTGTTTTGATGAATGCCATGAACCTGTTGCTCCCATGTATATGCCATGTTGTGTTCTAGCATGCCATGCTTTTGCTTTCCATGTTCTTGTGTTGTAGCTTAATTATTTCTTGCCTCCAACATGTCAACATATTAACTCTGCTCATGTATATGCTCTGTTTTCCACTAAGTCATAATCTGTGATATATAGTTTGCTTGTTGCCTTGATCATGTTGAATTATTCTTGATGCATATGGACCTGATACTTGTTCATATTGGAAGCATGCTATCTGTACTTTGAGTTCATGCCATGCTTTTGTCTATCTTGTACTTGTAGCTTGTTGTTTTGATGCTTGTGATATGCCTAGTTGCTGTTTTGGACACCTTGTCCTTTAAACTTGTTTAGTCTTTATGTGTTGAACCGTTGCTCCGTTTTGAGCATGCTCTATATGAAACTTGCTTGGTTTTGCATGTAGATGCATCATGTCATGTTGCATCCATGTTTTGAGTGTTGTGCTTGATGTTGAGTGCATTTTGCATCTATGCCATGTTCAACTTGTTTCGCTCGTATCTTCTAGGCCGTAGCTCCGAATTAAATGAACTTTATATGTAACTTGACTAGAATTTTGTGTAGATAATCATGGTGCATGTTAACTTGCTGTTTAACAATTCTAACTTAAGGTTTGTTCAGATCTGGACCAATTTCGAAATTTGCATATGAGGACTTACCAGAATTGTTATATGTTGTTTCTGGCCTCATTTAAACTTGCTTGTTGTGATGTTCTTGTTTGCATCATCCCTTGCCATGTAGAGCATCATGTAGCCTTGTCATGCATCATACTTGCTTGAGCACCATGTCTTTTTATGTGTTGTGTGTTTACCGTGTTGTTTGCTTCTTCTCGTTAGTTCCTGTTTCGTGGCGATCGTGAGGATTCGCTCGTCTACGCTTGGTTTGTCTTCGTGGCTTCGTCTTCTTCATGGACTCTTTCTTCTTCCTTGCGGGATTCCAGGCAAGATGACCATCACCTTGGATCTCATTACTATCATTGCTATGCTAGTTGTCTCGATGCTATCGCTATATGTCGTGCTGCATATCTATTTATTTGTCAGCCTCTCATTGTTGCCATGAAACAACCTCTAACCTTTGACACCATCCAAGCAAACTGTTGTATGGCTATGTTACCGCTTTCTCAGCCCCTCTTATAATTTGTTAGTTGCAGGCGAAGATGAAGATTGCTCTATGTTGGAACTTGGATGTTGGAATATCACAATATCTATTACTATAATTAATGCACCTATATACTTGGCAATGGGTGGAAGGCTTGGCCTTTTGCTCGGTGTTTTGTTCCACTCATGCCGCCTTAAGAATTGATAAACCGGTGTTATGTTCCTTGAGTTTGCGTCCCTAAAATGGTTGGGGGTTATGGGA
>LR738710.1:453266642-453408339 GCA_902687465.1 Secale cereale | reverse complement strand
CCCCGACAGTTTGCTCTGAATAAAACTCCTCCAGCAATGCCCAACTTTGGTTTTACCATTTGTCTAATAACTGAAAACTTGCATTGGGACTTTCTGGACCCCGAGGACTTAATTTACAACCCCGGGCCAGTGCTCCTCATGAGTGTTGGTCCAAACTAGAGCCCCTTGCAGCGCCACCACAGGGAAACTTGAGGATTGGTTTTAGTTGCACGGAGTGTTCTTCCAGTCGTGGCCTGAGACGAGATACGCGCGGCTACTAGCAGGGTGTATGCACACCGGGAGGTCTTGCTAGACTTGTTTTACCATTGTCAAAATGTCTTGTGCACCGGGATTCCGAGTCTGGTCGGGTTGTCCCTGAGATAAGAGGCTTCACCTCTGCTGATCATGAGAGCTTGTGATGGGCTAAGTTGGGACACCCCTGTAGGGTTATGATCTTTCGAAAGCCGTACCCACGGTTATGTGTCGGATTGTAATTTGTTAATATCCGGTTGTAGAAAACTTGACAGAGGATCCGAAATAAAATACACCAACCGTGTGAGTAACCGCGACCGTCTCTTTTCATTTTGAGAAGAGAACACTGTGGGGTTATGTTTGACTCGTAAGTAGTTCAGGATCACATAGCGATCATTACTAGTTTGCGACCGTTTGCGTAGATGCTCATCTTATTCTTGTACTTGTAAGTTAGCCACCATATAATGCTTAGCCGCTGCTGCAACCTCACCACTATCCTTTCCATACGCACTAAGCTTTCCTAGTCTTGATACCCATGGTTATGGGATTGCTGAGTCCTTGTGGCTCACAAATACTACAACAACAATTGCAGGTGCAGGTTTCCGATGACTTGACGTGAGAGCGATGGTTACTTGTGTTGGAGTTCTTTCTTCTTCGTCGTCGATCTTGGGATAGGTTCCTGGTCGGTAGCCTGGGATAGCTGGATGGATGTCGTGTGCTTTTCATGTGTTTTCATCTGTAGTCGGATGTCTTGTATATGATGTTGATGTATTCATGTGACAATTGTATGACTTGTATGTATCCCCTATCTATGTATGTAATGGTACGATGTAATGATATCCATCTTGCTAAGCACCCGAAATGCGGTTGTGCCCCAATCACGAGGTTATAACGTGATCGGGATAGAATCGCATCTTGGGCGTGACAGATGGCCATGGTGGGATAGACAAGGTTGCTTCTTCGTGGACCCATTGTGGGTGGAGCCCTCCGTGGACCCACGCAGTCGTTACCCTTCATGGGTAGAAGTCCCCATCAATGTGGATGTACGATAGCACCACCTATTGGCCAAGGACATCCATGTCTCCAATTGCGTTTGCACTCTCAAACCCCTCCCTTTACCTTCATATGCAATGATTTACTTTCCGCTACCACAACTCTAGAATTGCATGTGTAGGAAGATTGCTTGACTTGTGCTAAATTGCTAAAAACTGTCAAAACCTAAAATTGGGAAAAGGCTAAGCTTTTATCTGGTCAAGTAGTCTAATCACCCCCCTCTAGACATACTTTTGATCCTACAGAAAGCGATCACCGGGTTGTATGTGGCACTTGAAAGGGTGTGTTTTATTAAGTATCCGGTTCTAGTTGTCATGAGGTCGGAGTACAACTCCGGGTCGTCCTTTTACCGAGGGAAACGACTATTCGAATAGATAAACTTCCCTGCAGGGGTGCACCACATTTCCCAGCATGCTCGATCTCTCCTGGCCGGACACACTTTCCTGGGTCATGCCCGGCATCGAAAGATCAACACATCGCAGCCCAACCTAAACATAATAGAGAGGTTAGCATGCCGGTCTAAATCCTAAGCACGTAGGGGTATGGGCCCATCACCCATTGCACACCTGCACGTTGCAAGGGCAGTCGATGAGCAGACCTAGCAACCTCCATTTCAAAGGAAGTTATGTTACGCAGTCCAACCCGGTGCGCGCCGCTAAGTTGCTGACGTCAAGAAGGCATCGGCTGATACCAAGACGTCGAGAGCCCATATCTAATCCCACGTAGCTGGTTAGTGTGTATAGGCCAGTGTCCAGACTTAGATCAAATATCCAAACTCGTTAAGCGTGTTATTATGAAATAACCGTGGTCAACGACCAGGGCCAGGCCACCTCTCTCTTCGATGTCTCAACCTGCCCTATCGCTCCGCCACAAAGAATCACTCGGGGGCCGTCAGGAACCCATTCCCACCGCTACCTGGATGGAGCCACCTTTCCTTTCAGCCCCCAATCCGTGAATCACTTGCGGTTACTCTACGAGCCGACCCGACTTTAGTCACAACATGTATCATGTATAATATGTATATATATACCCATGATCACGGCCTGATAGTATAGCATGGCAGACGGACAAGGATGTAGGGCCACTGATTGAATACTAGCATCATATACTAAGCATTAGGATAACAGGTAAAGTTATCAACAGTTGTATCAACAATGACATGCTATACAAATGAGTAGGAGCTATCGAAACATCAACTGTAGCAAACCTAATTCAAGAATAAGAGAGAAGAGAATGGGCGATATCTGGTGATCAAGGGGGGGCTTGCCTGGTTGCTCTGGCAAGAAGGATGGGTCGTTGTTGATGTAGTCGATCACAGGGGTATTGGCAGCGGTCTCGGAGTCTACCAAAAAGAAGTAACAGATGGGACATAATAAATAACAGAGCAATCAAAGCATAACAAGGCAACATTTGGTGCTAGGTGTGACCTAACGCAGGGATAGGTGATACCAGCGAAGGGGGAAAAAATCCGGGAAAATATTCCCGGTGTTTCACATTTTCGGACAGACGGACCGGAGGGGGTGGTTGCAGGTTCGCTATGCTAGGGATGTGTGGTGAACGAACAGACTGCGTATTCGGATTCGTCTCATCGTTCTGAGCAACTTTCATGTACAAAGTATTTTCATCGGTGTTACGGATTATTTTATATAGAATTTCAAAGTTTTAAATCATTTTCAGGATTTAACAGATTAATTTAATTGAAAATCATATATGACATCAGCATGACGTCAGCAGTCAAAGTTGACAGTTGACCGGTCAAACTGATGGGTGAGGCCTGTTTGTCATTGCATGTTCCTAATTAAACGGTGATTAGGATTAATTCACATGTTAATTAAGTTTAATTAGTTAACTAACAGAATTAATTAATTTAATTAATAGTCTTAATTAACTAATTAATTATGTTTTTATTATTACTTTATCCTTTTTTCGTTCTGGGGTGGGTCCCATTAGTAAGTGGTTCAAAGGAGCCAAATGGGCGTTGGGCGGATCGGGCGCATGGCCTCGCGGGTGCCCGACCCGGCGATGGCCTCGCGGGCGCCCGACCCGGGTGATGGCCTCGCGGGCACGCGGGCCACGAGCGCTGTGCCGGGGCGAGCACGGGCGCGGCCAGTGGCGCGGGCGCCCGCGGATAAGTCAGGGCGGGAGCGGGTGTGGGGAAGGCTAGGAGGGGCATGGCGGCTGCGGGGTGGTGCCACAACAGGGGAGGGTGTGGGAGTCGCCACCGAAGGCGAGCGTCGGGCAGGCGCGGACGGCGCACGCGGCCAGAGGCAGGGCGGCGACGACGGACCAACAGCAGGGGAGCGACGACGGGCTCGACCGGCGGTGATGGTGAGCAGCAGCTGCTCGGCAGGTGGGAAGGAGGCAGTCATGGCGAACATGGGGGAGGGCGACTGCGGTCGGCGGCGAGCGCTGCGAGGAGAGGCGGGGAGGGGAAGGCCAGGAGCGGGGGCTTGCGGCAGAGCGCGGCGTGAGAGCGGCGAGGCGAGCACGCGAGCGGCAGCAGGGTTGGGACGGTGAGCGGGCGGCGTGCATATGGGCGGGCACGCGCAGTGACCGCGTGGCTCTAGCGGGGGCGGGAGCAGAGAGGGGGGGCAGCAGTGCAGGGCTAGCTCGAGGCGCGGACGGCACGGTCGATAGGAAAGCAGGGAAATGGGAGATAGGAGGGCGTGGGGAGGCACTCACCCTCCGAGCAGGGGTTCATGCGGCGTGGGGGTCCAACGAGGTTGAGGCGGGAAGGAGGACGAGGCAGAAGGCGGCAATGGGGACGACGCAGACCGGCGGCGACGTGGCGTCGGGGTGCGTCGGTTTCTTTCAGGACCCTGATCCTAAATCACACCGATCTAGCATGTAACACATCATATCACTTTGCGGCACCCACGGTATCCCCACGGGTGCCACCTTACCTGGCCCGGGACCGTTTGCGCATTTTGGCTCACGTGTATGGTAGTGTCGCTAGCATCCATATAACAGAGAACCTGGGCCGACATGACTAGTTATAAACCAAAAGTGGCGCTAAACTATAGGGACATGCATACATGACCCAACAATGCACGTGTCGGTCAGCAGCGAGTGTTGCCGGGCTGTAGCAAGCTAACAGGACTCCGGTATACACCGCGTGACATTTCCTCGGAGGGGACAGACACGGGAGCAAGGAAGGACACATGCCGGTCAATCCATGTGTTTCGGAGCAGTAGCAAGCTACCAAGGCTCGGTGGAAGCACTAGGAGGTATTTCCCCGTAAGATAGGCTACCAACGGTAAACAACTAGGTGTCCGATCCCACACATACCAATACATGTTACACGTACACATAACATGCAAGTACATGTTGTACAACATGGCAGCACAACATAACTCAACAACTCATATAGATAAAGGCCCAGAAGAGCCATCATAGCATTTATTACAAACAGGGGTCACATGACCCAACATACAGAGCATACAGGCAACGTAAGCATAAACATGTCTGAGTACAGACATCTCAAAAGGAAGAAGGCTATCAAGCATGACTATCTACCAGAACCTCCCAAGGGTACAAGATTGTAGCTGAGGTAACAAGCTAAATGTCGAAGTCCACGCGGAACCACTAGTGAGACTGAAGTCTCTCTGCAAAAACATAAATTAAGCAAACGTGAGTACAATTGTACTCAGCAAGACTTACATCAGAACTAGCTACATATGCATCATTATCAACAAAGGGGGTTGTGGGGTTTAACTGCAGCAAGCCAGCTTTGACTCAGTGGCTAACCTATACTATGACTGCAAGTAACTCTTTTGAGGTGGCGCACACGAGTCCACATATTCACCATATCAATACACCACTATGGATCCGCTCCCATCTCCTTACGAGAACGCCATCCATAGCACTCACGCTTATCTTGCGCATTTTAGAGTATCCACTTTCACTTGTCTATGAACTGTATAGGCAACCCAGAGGTCCTTTACCGCGGACGCGGCTATTTCAATAGATCATTTATGACCCTGCAGGGGTGTTCTTCTTCACACACGCTCTCGCCACTTACCACCATGTACACGTCATGTATCTCGGCAACCTTCAAGCGGAAGCCTGACGAGGGTGTCGGCCACGACCTGACTAACCACACAAGTCCCTAGTCCAGGTTTATCACTTATTCAGGTTCCATCCACAGGGAGTCCAGCCGAGGTTTCCACATACGACCCCGAACAATGTGTACCGGGTTCCCGAGTCACCAAACAGATGACTCGGTACACCGGGCCACGTGCCTACCGCATCATAGCCCACCCCTAGGGTCAGCGCTGCGCACGGCCTCCAGCATAGTACAAACACCAAAAACTACTTGCAACTCCCGAACAGAAGACAAGGGCAGTTAATAAGTCGAGAGGGTCCATTGGTTTCGGGCCCAACGCGTGGTAGTAGCTATTCATGGATCACAAACATAAAACTCAGTTCTTGAGGGCGGCTTCAATGAGACAACCCACCATGTACTCGTACATGGCCTCTGACCGCTACCTTTACCAAATCGTGTTCACACACAGTAGGACATGTTCATCACCATTCCAATTCATACCCGATGAATCAGACCTGGCCCAACTCTAAGCAGTAGCAGTCATGACAAACAAGCATGAATGAGTAGGCACACCAGGGCTCAAACAACTCCTACTCGTGCTAGTGGGTTTCATCTATTTATTGTGGCAATGACAGGTCATGCAGAGGAAAAGAGGTTCAACTACCGCAACATGTAACAGATGAATCGTTGTTGTCCTAATGCAATAAAAGAGATCAGGAGTGAGACAGTTGTAACACCCCAGATGTAACACTTTCCAATTACGGCAATATATGAAACATTGACTTCATCATTTCCATTCTGGGCTCTTCTTTCAATTCGGGTTTCTTCGTTTTGTCCTGTGTGTGTGTGCATTTCATCCATGTCATGTTATCATGTGCATTGCATTGCATTCGTGTTGTCACTTGCACCCTTCCCACTCGTCTCTTCCCGTTGTCCGTTTCGAGTTCCGACACTCACACATGTGCCCGTGGCACCCCCCGAGTCCTTCTTTCGTGTGTGGCCGTGTAACGTTCCCGGAGTGAGGTGAGACTTGTCGTGCGTTGTTGTTTTGGTACGTGTAGGCCGCCTGTCAAGTTTCATCGCATTTGGAGTTCGTTTGGTACTCCAACGGTTAAGCTAGTGGGCCAAAATCACCTCTTCCTTTTGGCCCAAGACCCCCTCCACAACAGCCCACTAACCCAGCATAACCCCTTCCATCATCTCGTTCGTCGGATCACGAACGTGTGGCCAAAAACCGCTCCCCATTTGGAGTCTCCTAGCTCCCTATGCCTATAAAAACGTCCCCCACGTCTATTTTTGGGATGAAACCCTAGCTCCTCCCTCCTCGCACCGCCGGACATGTCCGGAACGGACCGGACACGTCCGCCCAGACGCGCCCGGCCAATCCCGTCGCGCCACGTGGCACGATCCGCCGCCGCCTCCCACCAGCGCCGCCCCAGGCCCGCTCGGCCCGAGGCCGGCCCACCCAGCCCGCGAGCTCCCTGACGCGAGCGACCACGCGCGCCTCCGATCCGCCGCCGGCCGCCGCGGAGCTTCACCGCCGCCCGCCGCCACCGTGCTCCTTCGCCGCCGACCGCCAGACCGCCGCCGGCGTGCCACCGCGCCTCGCCGCCGCCCCGGTGTTCCACCGCCGCCGGTGTTGCCCTCCGCAACCGCCTACGCCGGCCGCCGCGCCACCTTAGGCCACCGCACCGCCCTCGTTCCCCGCCGGCCACCGCCATCTCCTCCGACTCCGACGACCTCTCCGGCGAGGGTCCGGCCGGATCTGAAAGGTGGGATCAGATCCACCCATCCCTCCGTCCAAACGCCTCGTCCCCGACCCAGATCTCCTCGTCCCGCTCCGTTTCGTCCACGTTTGACTTTTCAGAGGGTATAAATTCCACTAAGTCCCCATATTTGCTATATTTTGTTGCCTCCTTTGCATGGCTGTAACTTCGTGCTCGTAGATCCGTTTTGGGCGTGTGATATATCAAAATGATCGTGGTGATATGCTCTACGTTTTGTTCCACTGTGGCATGCTTGTTTGAGTTCATCTAGATGCCCTAATCTCTATTGCAAGAGTGCTACTTGTTTAAAACTTTTGTTACTTGTAATTTTGTTGCCATGTTTGAGATATGATAACTTTGTGCATGTTTATCCAAATGGAGCATATGATATGTCAAAATGTTCATTGTGAAGTGCTCTACATGATGGTTGTTGTAGCATTCATGTAAGGTGTCATATTGCCATGTTAATCTTTGTTGCAAAAGTGCATGTGGCTGTTAAGTGCTGAAACTTGTTGTGAGATGCTGTTTTGACATGCTCATTGCTATTGATGTGTTTGTCCTCATGTCACATGTCAATATGTTTTAGAAGCACCATCATATGGTCTTTGCTGTGGTGCAAACCACTTCCCATGATATGCCTTGAGGTGACTTAAACAAGCTTGTAAACATGCCATGCCAATGTTACTGTTTTATACTTAGTGAAAAAAATTGCCAAGTCTAGAATTTGTTTTAACCTGATGCTATGTTTGCTTGATGCCTCACTCAAATCCATGCTTGTTTTGGAGTGGACAATGGTCATATATTGTTGTCCATGTTATGCTCTATCCATCCATGCCCTTACTTGCACATTTGGCCTGTTGTAGCTTATTTATTTCTTGCTCTCAAGTTGCTATAAATTATACCTGTCAGGTTTTTATCAGCATGATCAATTTGGTGTAGCTTGTTCCTATTGATCCATGCCTCCTATGGAGTTGCTCCAATGGAGTTGTTTGATGTATGATATGTCTATTACATGTCCATGATCTTTATATACTTAGTGGAGTTGATATGCATGTTGTTTTGTGCCTCCGAAGGCAGCATCGTGATGATGTTTTTAACTTCCCAGATTTTGGCTAAGTCTGGATAATTTTATTGCAACTTGCCATGCTTGGTTAATTGTGTTCCAGTAGGTTTTTGGGTGTGTTCTAAGTTCATGCTTGTTAAGTATCATGTCTACTTCATGTCCATGCCCTTTGTCTCCATGTTTGAGTGTTGTAGCATAATTATTTCTTGCTCCAAAGATGCCATGTGGCTGTTAACTGCAGCTTTGTGTGAATATTGTTTTGCTTGCCTTTTGCAAACCGTGTGTCCGTTTCCGGCGATCTTTATATCGATTTCAACCGAAATCTTCCCCCCTATCCAGTGGCATGCTTGGTTTTCCAAGTTGAGGCCTTCTCTATCATCTTCTCCTTAGGCTCAACTGCTTCCACATGCATACGCACATCATACTTGCATCATGTTGATTGTGCATTGCATCGTGTTTGATATTGTGCCATGTTGTGTTCTTGTGTTGAGTAGAGCCAGGAGCCGAGACCGACTGCGAGGTTTCTACCGAGGTTGAGTACGAGGAGTCATCTTACGATCCCATCGACGACTCGACAGGCAAGATGACCTGACCTAGATATCATTACTATCTTTGCCTATTGCTAGATGTCTCGCTCTTTAGCTTATTGCCTCGATGCCCATGTTTGTTTGTCAGCCTCCTATTGTAGCCATGAATCTCTCTAACCACCCAACCTAGCAAACCTTTGATTGGCCACGTAAGCTTCGCTCAGCCCCTCTTATAGCATTGATAGTTGCAGGAGAAGATTTAAAGATTCTTGCTTCATGTTGAAGTTATTGTTGGGATATCACACTATATAATCTGTTAAACTAAATCATCTATATATTGGTAATGGGTGGAAGGCTAAGCCTCTTGCTTGGTGTTTTGTTCCACTCATGCCTCCCTAGGAACCGTTTAAACCGGTGTTATGTTCCTTGATTTTGCGTCCCTAACACGGTTGGGGTTTATGGGCCCCCCTCGATAACCCGCTTAGCGCTAAAGCTTTTCCAGCAAGGCCCGACATTGCTTTTACATTTGCCTAACAACTAAAACTTGCATAGGGCGTTGCAAACCCGAGTTCTTAATCAACAACCCGGGCCAGTGCTCCTCTTGAGTGTTGGTCCAAACTGGGGGTTATGCGGGGCCACCACGAGGAAACTCGAGGATTGGTTTTACCTGTAGGATCGCCCATCCGGTCGTGGCCTGAGACTAGATACGCGCGGCTACTGTCAGGGTGTCGGCACGCCGGGAGGTCTTGCTGGATTAGTTTTACCTTTGTCGGAATATCTTGAGCACGGGATTCCGAGAATACTCGGGTCTTCCCACATTGGAGTTGCGACTCCGCAGATCGTGAGCTTGTGATGGGCTAAGTTGGGACACCCCTGCAGGGTTTGATCTTTCGAAAGCCATGCCCGCGGTTATGTGGCAGATGGGAATTTGTTAATATCTGGTTGTAGAAGACTTGACACAATGTTCATAATACACTACCAGCGTGAGTAACCGTGACGGTCATTTTCCGAAAGGGGTTCAGGAAGTGAACACAGTAGGGTTATGAATGACGTGCTTAGATAGGATCACTTCGTGATCACTTTGACGCTCGTGGCACTTCTCTTCTCGCTCTAAACACGTAAGCTAGTGCCATTGCAGCTACAACCTTGTTCTTCAGCCTTGTTCCACACCCAAGGCTTAGATAGTTTTGCTACCCGGGAACGGGATTGCTGAGTCCTCCGTGGCTCACAGATTCTACACCACACCAGATGCAGGTACCATGGTGAACTACACAGGTGATGGCACAGAGTTGTACTGGGAGTTCGATGAAGTGCGTGGGCGATACTACGTGTCTTACCCAGAGGATCAGTAGTGGATTCTACTAGGGGCGATTCGGACCTTGTGGCTTTATTTATGGTATCTTTCTTTTGGATCTTCGTCTGTAGTCGGACTGTGATGTTATTTGGATGATGATTGCTTATGTAATGTATTGTGTGACGTGGCGAGTGTAAGCCAACTACTCTTTTGCAATTTCATCCCTCTTTTGCATGAGTTGTGCAAACATACCATACTTGAGATCATTCTAGTATGAGCTTATACCTTTAAGTCGTGCGTCGACACGTAGGAGGTATAATCACATATCGGGCATTACAAGTTGGTAATCAGAGCCTTCTCCGACCTAGGAGCCCCCACTGATTGATCGAATCGTTGACGGTTGAGTCTAGGCACACACTTGAAAATGTTTTGAGTCCTATATATATATCGGAGATTATGATTTCTTTTTACTCCTCATCCCTTTATCACTCTGGTGAGGACTCCTGGCGATTACTTATCTCTTCTACTCTCAAATATCCACTAAATTTTTTAGGATCACGCGAGTATTGTTTTTATTGTTCCGATGTCTTTGTAACGAGAACATTGTTCTCGATGCCTCCTGTCATTTACGGGTTGTGGCAGTGTCCCAGGGAGTTGAGCTCCGAGGTGTTGTCGTCACAAATCTATCGCAGCAGTTCTGGAATACTTAAGACGGCCGACATAAAAAACTCTTCTATGCGGTTAGTGGCAAGATAACCCCGACATCACCCAGTACTGGGGAGGTAGTTCGGGAGCATTGCCATAGCTTGTATAGCAGATGCGTTTCGAAGGTCCGAGGTAAACGGTTTTCGGAAATAACTGGTTATGTGTTGAAGGATGGATACAGCTGGATGTAGGATTAGAGTTGAGTGCGCGATGCTGCCCCTGTATCCCCAACACCTGATTGCATAACTGGAAACTTTCGGAAATTAATAGGTGGGTTCATCTAGTAGTTCGTAGGCATTCTTCCAACTAATGCATGATATGGAGTTCGGGGTTCTACATTGAGTGAAGTGGTTTTATGGGCGTTTGTTCCGATCGGGAGTTGCATCTTAAAGGGTCCTTGGCTATGCTGATCCGGGGATTGCAAAACCCTTTTGTAACACGTTCCATAAGCTTTCAGCACGAATATATTGAACAAAACTTCTATCTTGTATTTGTTCTATCTGCTCCTTGTTGTTTTTTAATTACCTTTTTTCTCCCAAGTGGCTTCTCGAGAAGATTGTTGTACCATTAAATTGAGGATTACATTCGTTCATGTTGTTCGAATGTTCTTGTGAAGACTTATGTTGCAATTTCTAGCCGTTGATTCAGCTTATATATTTTCAATCAATGGCTAATAGTTGTCATCTCATTCAGGATGGCTCCTAAAAGGGTTCCCAACGCTAACCCAGAGGGTGAAGAAGTTCCTGATCGTCTTCCTTCCCCTCCTCCTCCGTCTGAGGCCTGGAGAGCAATTATGCAAGCGACGAACCAGAACACCC
Source organism: Secale cereale (assembly GCA_902687465.1). NCBI lineage: Eukaryota > Viridiplantae > Streptophyta > Magnoliopsida > Poales > Poaceae > Secale > Secale cereale. The sequence continues at coordinate 453,396,837 of LR738710.1, read as the reverse complement.
AGATGCTTATGCAAATGATGCAGAACATTCAAGCAAATCAAGGTGGTCATGGGAACCAAGGCCAAGGCAATTTGTTCAACCAACCTCACTTTGCTACTCTCAACCAATTCCTGGCAAACCAACCGAAGGCGTTCAGTTACTGTGTGGATCCGCTAGATGCTGAAGACTGGATAACAGACATCAAGAAGCACTTTGAATGCAGTAACATGAGACCTGAGGATTATTTCAAGTTTGTCGCCTTCCAACTCAAGGACCAAGCCGCTGATTGGTGGCAGCAGTACAAAGATTCTAGAGAAGGACATGAAATCTCGTGGACTGACTTCTGCAAGGATTTCCGCTCTCACCACATTCCAACTAGTGTCATCGAAGGCATGCGTGAGCAATTCCGCAACCTGAAGCAAGGCACCATGTCCGTTTATCAATACAATGTCAAGTTCGAGAACCTTGCCCGCTATGCCAAGCAAGACATCCCAGATTCCAAGAGCAAGATTTATCAGTTCCGTGGTGGTGTGAAGGATGAACTCCAGCTAGCTCTCACCTTGTTTGAGCCGGATGAATTTGATCAATTCTATAACATGGCCCTTAAGCAAGAGGTAGCCCAGCTCAAGGTTGAAGCTTCCAAAAAGAGGATCAGAGATGCTGTCAACTCCTCCTCGTCTTCCCAACTGGTTGCAAAGCAGCAGAAGTTTTGGCTTCCACCTCCTCCAGTGCTCCGCCCTCGCAACAACAACAACAAGCACTCTGGTGGCCGTGGTTTCTCCCACCTACCCAACCCAAGCAATCAGTCCAAGTCGTAGTACCAAGCTCCAAGACCAAGTATTCCTCCTCCTCGTCCAGTTTCTGAGGTCACTTGCTACAAATGTGGTCTGAAGGGTCATTATTCCAACAAGTGCACCAACCAGAGGCGCCTTCCACCTCCTCCACCTGTCAGCAATGCTATTGTCAAGCACAATCCAAAGCAAGCAAGAGTGAATCTGATGAATGCAGCTCAATCAGATAATTCTTCAGATGTGATACTTGGTAACCTTCCAGTCAATCTTAAACCTGCTAAAGTTTTGTTTGATTCGGGTGCATCATGTTCCTTCATGTCATATCCATTTGCATCAAAGCACAATGTTGTCACCCAAAATTTGCCAAGGGAGTTATCAATTGATTCTCCGGGAAAACTGATGCATTCTAGTGTGTTTGCTCCGGATATATCTATTTATATGGGTGATTACCGCTTTCTGGTTTCTCCGGTTATTCTCGGCAACTCCGACATTGATCTTATTCTTGGGATGGATTGGCTTTCCAAGCATGATGCTCACATTGATTGTGCAAATAAGGAAGTCAAGCTTACTCATCCTGACGAAGACGTGATTATCTCCGCCTCTCGAGATAACACAATCAGGCTATTCTCTCTCAATGACAAGGGCGAGATTAATGCCATTTCTCAGATTCCGGTGGTCAATGAATATGAAGATGTTCTCCCTGAAGAGCTTCCAGGCATGCCTCCGCATCGTCAAGTTGAATTCGTCATTGAACTCGAGCCCGATACCGAGCCAGCATGTCGGCGTCCGTACAAGCTTTCCCCTGATGAGTTGAAGGAGCTGAAGAAACAACTCGATGAGCAAGAGCGTATGGGTCTAATCAGGCCTAGCACTTCTCCTTGGGGCTGTGGTGTTCTATTTGTCAAGAAGAAGGATGGCACGGAGCGCCTTTGCGTTGATTACCGTCCATTGAACAAGAAGACAATAAAGAACAAGTATCCGCTCCCCAATATCAATGAATTGTTCGAGCACCTCAAAGGAGCAAAGGTGTTCTCAAAGCTCGATCTCCGGATGGGTTACCATCAGATTCGTATCCGTGAAGAAGATATTCACAAGACCGCATTCAGAGCAAGCTACGGCTCCTATGAATACACGGTCATGTCTTTTGTCCTCGCAAATACTCCACCCACCTTCTCGAGGATGATGCACTTCATATTCAACCCCTACACCAATGAATTTGTTCTCGTCTATCTGGATGATATCTTGGTATTCTCCAAGAATGAAGAAGACCATGCCAAGCACCTCCGTTTGGTCTTGGACAGGCTCCGTGAACACAAGTTCTATGTGAAGTTCTCCAAATGTGAATTCTGGCTGGATAAAGTCATATATCTTGGCCATATCATCTCTGCTAAGGGTATTTCTGTCAACCCCGAGAAAGTTGAAGCTATTGTCAACTGGGAACCCCCGCAGAACGTCAAGAAACTCCGAAGATTCCTTGGTCTCGCTAGCTACTGCAGAAGGTTCGTTGAGAACTTCTCCAAGATTGCCAAGCCTCTTTCCAACCTGTTGCAGAAGAATGTCTAGTACAACTAGACTCCTGATTGTGATGTGGCATTCAAAACACTCAAAGAGAAGCTCATTTCTGCTCCAGTTCTTACTCCTCCGGATGAGTCCAAGCCCTGTGAAGTATTATGTGATGCTTCTCTACAAGGACTTGGTGGTGTTCTCATGCAAGACAAGAAGATTGTGGCATACACTTCTCGTCAATTGAAACCAAATGAGAAGAACTACCCCACACATGATCTCGAGCTAGCAGCAATGGTACATGCATTGATCACATGGAGACACCTTCTGTTGGGCAGAAAAGTGGACATCTTCACCGATCACAAGAGCTTGAAGTACATCTTCACACAGCCGAACATGAACCTTCTCCAGACTCGTTGGGTTGAGATGATCCAAGAGTATGATCCAAGCATCGAATACACACCTGGCAAGGCCAATGTCATTGCAGATGCCTTGAGCAGAAAGGCATATTGCAACAGTCTCCTTCTCAAGCCATTTCAGCCCGAGCTTTGTGAATCATTCAGGAAGCTCAACCTCCAAGTTGTTCCGCAAGGCTTTCTTGCAAACCTTCAAGTTGCTCCTACCTTGGGAGATCAGATCCATGAGGCCCAGCTCAGTGATGCTATGGTGCAGAAAGTGAAACATGGTATTGCTAAGGGTACTCCCAAATATAAGTGCTATCGCGTTGATGAGAAAGACACCTTGTTCTTTGAGGACAGAATTGTGGTTCCCAAGGGTGATCTCAGGAAGCTCATAATGAACGAAGCACATGACTCCCTCCTCTCTATTCATCTCGGAAGTTCCAAGATGTACCAAGACCTCAAGCAATCTTACTGGTGGACTCGCATGAAAAGGGAGATTGCCCAATTTGTGAATGAATGTGATGTCTGCAGAAGAGTGAAGGCAGAGCATCAACGTCCAGCCAGTCTCCTCCAACCTCTTCCTATTCCCGAGTGGAAATTCGACCACATTGAAATGGATTTCTTCACTGGGTTCCCCAAGTCCAAGAAGGGGAATGATGCTATCTTTGTTGTGAATGACAAGCTAACCAAAGTAGCTCACTTCCTTCCCGTCAAAGAATCCATCAATGCAGCTCAGTTGGCAGAGTTGTACACTTTCAGAATTGTGTCGTTGCATGGCATTCCTCAATTCATCTCCTCAGACCGTGGAAGTTTGTTCACATCCAAGTTATGGGACTCCTTTCAGTCAGCCATGGGCACTAAGATCCGTTTCAGCACTGCGTTTCACCCTCAGACTAGTGGTCAAGAAAAAAGAGTGAACCACATCCTTGAAGACATGCTCAGAGCTTGTGTCATCTCTTTTGGCATGAAGTGGGAAGATTGTCTCCCGTTTGCCGAGTTCTCTTACAACAACAGCTTCCAAGCAAGTGCCGGCAAAGCTCCTTTTGAAATCATCTATGGCAGAAAGTGTCGTACCCGCTCAACTGGTCCGAGACTGGTGAATGTCAACTTCTTGGCAATGACTTGATCTCAGAATCCGAAGAAATGTGCAAAGTCATACGTGAGAATCTCAAGGCCGCTCAGTCGCGTCAAAAGAGTTACTATGACAGCAAGCATCGTGACTTGGCTTTCGATATTGGAGATCATGTCTATCTCTGTGTTTCTCCTATGAATGGAACCCAAAGATTCGGTATCAAAGGCAAGCTTGCTCCTAGATACATGGGCCCTTTCAAGATTCTTGGCAAAAGAGGCGATCTAGCCTATCAACTTGAGCTCCCCTCCAACTTTGCAAATGTTCATGATGTGTTTCACGTGTCTCAACTCCGCAAGTGCTTCAAGACACCTGAACGCACCATTCCATTCGAGGAGATTGATCTTCAACAAGACTTGTCTTACCATGAGCACCCTGTTTCTATTCTTGAAGAAACTGAGCGCAAGACCCGCAACAAGTCAATCCAGTTCTTGAAAGTTAAGTGGTCACACCATACCGACCGAGAAGCTACGTGGGAACGAGAAGATCACCTTCGTTCCGAGTACCCTTCCTTCTTCCAGTCCTAGATCTCGGGACGAGATCTTTTTGTTGTAGAGGAGAGTTTGTAAACCCCAGATGTAACACTTTCCAATTATGGCAATATATGAAATGTTGACTTCATCATTTCCATTCTGGGTTCTTCTTTCATCTCGGGTTTCTTCGCTTTTTCGCGTGCGTGTGTGCATTTCCCGTTGTCCGTTTCGAGTTCCGACACTCACACACGTGCCTGTGGCACCCCCGAGTTCTTCTTTCGTGTGTGGCCATGTAATGTTCCCGGAATGAGGTGAGACTTGTCGTGCGTTGTTGTTTTGGTACGTGTAGGCCGCCTGTCAAGTTTCATCGCGTTTGGAGTTCGTTTGGTACTCCAACGGTTAACCTAGTGGGCTAAAAGCACCTCTTCCTTTTGGCCCAAGACCCCCTCTACAACAGCACACTAACCCAGCAAAACCCCTTCCATCATCTCGGTCGTCGGATCACGAACGTGTGGCCGAAAACCGCTCCCCATTTGGAGTCTCCTTGCTCCCTATGCCTATAAAAACGTCCCCCACGTCCATTTTTGGGACGAAACCCTAGCTCCTCCCTCCTCGCGCCGCCGGACACGTCCGGAACGGACTGGACACGTCTGCCCAGACGCGTCCGGCCAACCCCGTCGCGCCACGTGGCACAATCCGCCGCCGCCTCCCACCAGCGCCGCCGCGGACCCGCTCGGCCCAAGGCCAGCCCGCCCGGCCCGCGAGCTCCCCGCCACCAGCGCCCGCGCGCGCCTCCGATCCGCCGCCGCGGAGCTTCACCGCTGCCCGTCGCCATCGTGCTCCTTTGCCGCCGACCGCCCGACCATCGCCGGCTCGCCACCGCGCCTCGCCGCCGCCCCGGTGTTCCACCGCCGCCGGTTTTGCCCTCCGCCGCCGCCTACGCTGGCCGCCGCGCCACCTCAGGCCGCCGCGCCGCCCTCGTTCCCCGCCCGCCGCCGCCATCTCCTCCGACTCCTCCGACCTCTCCGGCGAGGGTCCGGCCGGATCTGAGAGGTGGGATCAGATCCACCCATCCCTCCATCCAAACGCCTCGTCCCCGACCCGGATCTCCTCGTCCCGCTCCGTTTCGTCCACGTTTAACTTTTCAGAGGGTATAAATTCCACTAAGTCCCTAGATTTGCTATATTTTGTTGCCTCCTTTGCATGGCTGTAACTTCATGCTCGTAGATCCGTTTTGGGCGTGTGATATATCAAAATGATCATGGTGATATGCTCTACGTTTTGTTCCACTGTGGCATGCTTGTTTGAGTTCATATAGATGCCCTAATCTTTGTTGCAAGAGTGCTACTTGTTTAAAACTGTTGTTACTTGTAATTTTGTTGCCATGTTTGAGATATGATAACTTTGTGCACGTTTATCCGAATGGAGCATATGATATGTCAAAATGTTCATTGTGAAGTGCTCTACATGATGGTTGCTGTAGCATTCATGTTAGGTGTCATATTGCCATGTTAATCTCTGTTGCAAAAGTGCATGTGGTTGTTAAGTGCTGAAACTTGTTGTGAGATGCTGTTTTGACATGCTCATTGCTATTGATGTGTTTGTCCTCAGGTCACATGTCAATATGTTTTAGAAGCACCATCATATGGTCTTTGCTGTGGTGCAAACCACTTCCCATGATATGCCTTGAGGTGACTTAAACAAGCTTGTAAACATGCCATGCCAATGTTACTGTTTTATACTTAGTGAAAAAACTGCCAAGTCTGGAATCTGTTTTAACCTGATGCTATGTTTGCTTGATGCCTCACTCAAATCCATGCTTGTTTTGGAGTGGCCAATGGTCATATCTTGTTGTCCATGTTATGCTCTATCCATCCATGCCCTTACTTGCACATTTGGCCTGTTGTAGCTTATTTATTTCTTGCTCTCAAGTTGCTATAAATTATACATGTCAGGTTTTTATCAGCATGATCAGTTTCATGTAGCTTGTTGCTATTGATCCATGCCTCCTATGGAGTAGCTCCAATGGAGTTGTTTGTTGTATGATATTTCTATTACATGTCCATGATCTTTATATACTTAGTGGAGTTGATATGCACGTTGTTTTGTGCCTCCGAAGGCAGCATCGTGATGATGTTTTTGCCTACCCAGATTTTGGCTAAGTCTGGATAATTTTATTGCAACTTGCCATGCTTGGTTAATTGTGTTCCAGTAGGTTTATGGGTGTGTTCTAAGTTCATGCTTGTTAAGTATCATGTATACTTCATGTTCATGCCCTTTGTCTCCATGTTTGAGTGTTGTAGCATAATTATTTCTTGCTCCAAAGATGCCATGTGGCTGTTAACTACAGCTTTGTGTGAATATTGTTTTGCTTGCCTTTTGCAAACCGTGTGTCCGTTTCCGGCGATATTTATATCGATTTCAACCGAAATCTTCCCCCCTATCCAGTGGCATGCTTGGTTTTCCAAGATGAGGCCTTCTTCATCATCTTCTCCTTAGGCTCAAGTGCTTCCACATGCATACGCACATCATACTTGCATCATGTTGATTGTGCATTGCACTGTGTTTGATATTGTGCCATGTTGTGATCTAGTGTTGAGTAGAGCCGGGAGCCGAGACCGAGTGCGAGGTTTCTACCGAGGTTGAGTACGAGGAGTCATCTTACGATCCCATCGACGACTCGACAGGCAAGATGACCTGACCTAGATATCATTACTATCTTTGCCTATTGCTAGATGTCTCGCTCTTTAGCTTATTGCCTCGATGCCCATGTTTGTTTGTCAGCCTCCTATTGTAGCCATGAATCTCTCTTTCCACCCAACCTAGCAAACCTTTGATTGGCTACGTAAGCTTCGCTCAGCCCCGCTTATAGCATTGATAGTTGCAGGAGAAGACTTGAAGATTCTTGCTTCATGTTGAAGTTATTGTTGGGATATCACACTATATAATCTGTTAAACTAAATCATCTATATATTGGTAATGGGTGGAAGGCTAAGCCTCTTGCTTGGTGTTTTGTTCCACTCATGCCTCCCTAGGAACCGTTTAAACCGGTGTTATGTTCCTTGATTTTGCGTCCCTAACACAGTTGGGGTTTATGGGCCCCCCTCGATAACCCGCTTAGCGCTAAAGCTTTTCCAGCAAGGCCCGACATTGCTTTTACATTTGCCTAACAACTAAAACTTGCATAGGGCGTTGCAAACCCGAGTTCTTAATCAACAACCTGGGCCAGTGCTCCTCTTGAGTTTTGGTACAAACTGGGGGTTATGCGGGGCCACCACGAGGAAACTCGAGGATTGGTTTTACCTGTAGGATCGCCCATCCGGTCGTGGCCTGAGACTAGATACGCGCGGCTACTGTCAGGGTGTCGGCACGTCGGGAGGTCTTGCTGGATTAGTTTTTACCTTCGTCAGAATATCTTGAGCACGGGATTCCGAGAATACTCGGGTCTTCCCACCTTGGAGTTGCGACTCCGCAGATCGTTAGCTTGTGATGGGCTAAGTTGGGACACCCCTGCAGGGTTTGATCTTTCGAAATCCGTGCCCGCGGTTATGTGGCAGATGGGAATTTGTTAATATCTGGTTGTAGAAGACTTGACACCATGTTCATAATACACTACCAGCGTGTGTAACCGTGACGGTCATTTTCCGAAAGGGGTTCGGGAAGTGAACACGGTGGGGTTATGCATGACATGCTTAGATAGGATCACTTCGTGATCACTTTGACGCTCATGGCACTTCTCTTCTCGTTCTAACCACGTAAGCTAGTGCTATTGCAGCTGCAACCTTGTTCTTCAGCCTTGTTCCGCACCCAAGGCTTAGATAGTTTTGCTACCCGGGAACGGGATTGCTGAGTCCTCCGTGACTCATAGATTCTACACCACACCAGATGCATGTACCATGGTGAACTACACAGGTGATGGCACAGAGTTGTACTGGGAGTTCGATGAAGAGCGTGGGCGATACTACGTGTCTTACCCAGAGGATCAGTAGTGGCTTCTACTAGGGGCGATTCGGACCTTGTGGCTTTATTTATGGTATCTTTCATTTGGATCTTCGTTCGTAGTCGGACTATGATGTTATTTGGATGATGATTGCTTATGTAATGTATTGTGTGATGTGGCGAGTGTAAGCCAACTACTCTTTTTCAATTTCATCCCTCTTTTACATGAGCCGTGCAAAGATACCATACTTGAGATCATTCTAGTATGAGCTTATACCTTTAAGTCATGCCTCGACACGTAGGAGGTATAATCTCATACTGGGCATTACAAGAGTAGGGTCGTATCGGAATGAACAAGTGGGTTTTGCTTGCCTGGCACTTCTGAAGATAGTATAACTCTTCATCGGTGTCATCAACTCATCGCCGGAGCTACGTCCACTCAGAGGGAACAATACCGGCAAACAAAGAAGGAACACAATCAATGCAATGCGACAATATGATGCATGATCATGACATGGCAATATGATGTGATTTGAGCTAATGCAACTAAAACCAGAGGGGTTTGATTCAATTTGAACCAAAGGTTCAAATTCAAATTCAAACTATGAATTTTCAAAGTGCATTAACTTGTTTTGATCTATACAACAAGGTTAAGTTGCGTTGTAATGCATGAAAATCGTACAGATGGATAGATTGCATTTTTCTGATAATTTTTCATATATAAATTATTTCATTCAGAGTTATGGTTGAATTTCTATGATTTTTAGAAGTTTAGGACATTTTCTGAAATAAATCATTTAAGATTTATTTGAATTACAAAAATGGATTTCTGTGTCAGCATGACCTCATGCCGACGTCAGCGGGTCAACGGGGTTGTCTAGGTCAAACCTGACGTGTGGGGTCCACTTGTCAGTGACACGGGTACTAATCCCGGTCAAATCCTGCGCTGACTGGGGTTTGACCAGGGCTAGGGCCCACTGTCAGTGGTTGTGGGGCATTTAGCTGGCTGTGGTTAGCACTAATGACGCTGCCACATCGGATGCGCCGGTGATTAGACGACGGACACGACCCAGAGCGGCGGTGGCTCGTCGGAGTGGCGCTAGGGGCAGCGGCTGGGTGCGCTGAGGGCACCAGGAGGAAGCTCGTGCTCCCGCGCATTCAGCGGAGGAAGCAGAAGGTCGCGGGGCGGTCCGTAGCGGCGGTGGCAGCAATTTAGGCGGCAGCCGGAGCTCCGGCGTCGATGAAGACGGCGCCACAGAGCACATTATGAGGAACTACTGGTGGTGTTCGTCTCCTAGGCGCGTGTGGAGCTCGTTGATGGGTTCGTACACGAGAGATAGTAGCTATGGATGTGGTGGCGCCATGGCCGGCGGTGAGGGGTTCTCGGGCAAGGTGGTGGGCTAGCTAGAGTCCGCAAAGAGCAGCAGAAAGAGAAAGGGGAGATGCGGTGGCTCACAGGGAGGTCGTAGAGCGGTTCAGCGGGCTCGGGGATGACCTCTAGCGGGCGAAGTGGAGCTGTCCGGCTTGTTTCCTTTGGCGTGGAGGTGTAGTGCTCGACGGCGGAGATGTCGGACACGGCGGCGCGACAAAAGGGGGGCGATGGCTACGCAGGTGAAGCACGGCGATGGCGGAGCGCTCTCCGGGTGAGCTCGAGGAGGAGCCTAGAGGGCGAGGGAGAGAACAGAGAGTGAGGGAGAAAGAGCCAGAGGGCTATGGGCATCTCCAGGCGCTCGAACGAGGGCGGGGAGGAAGCAGAAGGTGGAAGCAGGAGGTGGCTGCGGCTCGGCTGTGCGCGTGCCACGCACAGTGACAGTAGGCGCGGGGAAGACGATGCGCGAGGAGGTGGCCTGGGCCATCTGGCTATCAAGGTAAAACGACCAGGTGGGTTTCTTTCTCTCTCTTCGTTTGTTTTATTCTATTTTTTCAGTTTTCTATTTTCTGCAATTGTTTTGGCTTTATTAAAAATGCCAGAGCTTTTTCAAAAATCCTCAAAATATTTGTGGGCACTGTTTGGATTATTTCCAACAACCCTCATTTACTTTCAAGACTATTTGGATATTTAAAATTATCTATAGCATTTAAATGTCCAAGAACAAATATTGTATGATTTAATTCAATAAACCAGATTGTCCTAGAAAAATGTGCATCATTTTTGGCAGAGGGTTTCAACCAATTCACAAATGATGAACTTTTCTCAAGAGCATTTTGGGTTCATTGAAAAGATTTGAATTGAACCTCGTTGAATTCACTTGGTGTTAGGGTTTGAACATCCCCAATTCAAATTCTTTTGAATTTAAACATGACGCATGGATGCTCACAGATGCAACTAACTACAAGCAATTCTAGGGCTATGACAGTTTCCCCCCGACCAGAGCCACGTGGGGCGGGGTTGACGAGGGAACCACGAGGAGGAGGCCGGGATGGCAGCACTCGGCGCCGACGGGCGGTCGCCACCGTGGAGCGGCGGCTCGGGCATCGGCGGAGGAGCGCCCAGATCGAGGCGGAGAGGGAGCTCGAGGGGGAGTGGGGGATCGTACCTAGGGTTCGGTCGGGGTTATAGGCGGGGTGGGCCGGCCTGGTGGCCTAGTTGGGCCGAACGGCCCAGGGGGTTGGTTTTTTTTCTTTTCTTTTTTTGATTTTCTTTTCTATTTTCTTTTGCATTTATTTTAAATAGCAAACGACTTCTAATAAATATGGAGCTTGGTCCATAATTCACCTTATAATATTTGGCATTGCCATAAAAGTCTAGGAGGAATTTTAAAATAGTTTGTAATTTTCATAATCTATAAAAGTAATTGATATATTGTTTTGGCCCTGTTTTATTTATTTTAGGACATCTAAATACTTTATTAAATGTTGATTTCTTCACCAACATTCTTTAAGTATTATTTGCCACAGTTCATACACTTCACTTTAAATGTTTGAAATCTATTATTGTTTGGCTTGATTTAGAATTTGAATTCGAATGGTTTCGAATCAACGCGAGATTAACAAGAGTAACCGCGGTGACAAGGCATCATTAGTAGAGGGTTAGTGTAGCTTGATTAACCGGGCGTCACAATTCTCCTCCACTACAAGAAATCGCGTCCCGAGATTTAAAAGGTGGAGTAAGGGGAAAAGGTCTGGTTACGAAATTCTAACGAATCTTCTTGGCCTTGGTTGTTCTTCTCAAAGAGGTAGATCCATTATGTCGATGGCCTCATCTCTCTGCTTCAGGCCATCATGATAAAGCCGGCATCCTTTCTTCGGGAACCCAATCATACGTACGAAGGACAAGGGTGTAACTTTGGAAGAATGAACCGCTACAATGTTGCTTATCTGGTAGATAACACCAGGAAAGGTGACAAAAAGTAACTCTCGAATTGAAACTTCAGATAATATCAAGAGCAAAGTAAGAAAGTGCAAAAATAGAAGTTTCAAGCGCGTGGGCAATCGTTTGTTGCCTGAAACAAAGTGCGAAAGGGGTTCAGAGCAATGAGAATAAGTATTGCGTCTGATACCAGAATAAATCACTAGGTAGGTGGCCGGTGAATTACATACGAAGTCAAGTGACTTTGACAACAGGGTGTACAGGAGAGTCAGGTTTCGATCCTATGGAACTATGGGTTATGGGCTCACCATGTGGGTTAAAAGTAGAAAGAGTGGTGACATCTTTCACGGTCATGAAAGCAAGGCATGTCAGGGAATAGTCTGTCGGTTACACCAGCAAATACATCGGTACCAAGGGTGAGGGACGAAGAGAACCATTTTCCTGCTTGTTGAACGAGGCGGGCCAATAGGCAAAGTTCTCGTCCATCGGCGATTACCGAAATGTCAACAACAGTAGAAACAGGGTCTCACTGATAGAGTTTTACACCAAGGTGTTTACATAAGCAGTGAATTATTGTTGCTTAGATCGTATAGATCACAAGAAAGGTTAAGCAAACCAATGGAAAGGAAAAAGTGATTATAGACAAGTATATCCTTCCCAGAGACGAAAAGATCATGACATACTTGACTGGACATCAAGTATATAATAACCCTTTAGACAAAGGGGCAAAGCAATTCATGTTGTTGACCCAAACACGGTGTTTGGATAAATGATCAAGAAACATTTAACATTGCGCCTTCAATACTATTGTTGATGTTTGAGTACCACAGTCATGCTTTGGGATAGCATTGACATGGTCATTAGGTAAAGTTCAGACTTCAGAAACACAAAAGGATCCAGTTGGAACTTCTAGAACAACTCGTACAATTTCATCATGGAAAAGATGAGGATGTGGTCGCTGGGCTCAGCAACAACTCATCGTGATTTCCATAAACATGGATTTCCACAATTAAATGAACAGGGTGAAAATATTGGACATACCAAAGTATATAATTAAGTATGTTCGAGGAGAACATCCACGAGTAACATTGATCGAAACGTGCACCTGGAAAGATGGACTAGGTAGCATGATCAAGGTTAGAGTGGTGACTAGATAATCATATGACCTAGAATGAAACTATCGGCCATTCACTTCACAGCAATAGGTTTGCAAGAAGTTTTGAATTCACACATCGCAATTCAATAGCAGGTATTCCGGTTAGAAACAACACGAGAACCAAGATATGAACGGACATGTCAAGAAGTATTACTATGTCAAGAATCCTTAAGAGGTGGTGAAATTCTCATGACATTCTTGATGTAAAAGATGGTAATACTCCAAGGTAGAACATAACATAAGCTGGATAGCAAGAACAACTTTGTGTTTGGAGGAAAGGCAATAATTTTGTTGATGATAACACAAATCATCGAGGGGCGAGGATGGTATTTCTCATCATGTGTTCGATTGATATGCTGGGAGAGCTCAGAATGTTGATGATGATCACGACACATTTGTCGAGATGTTTCATGAAGATGTAATCGATCATCGCCGGCATCAATTAAAAGGACGGTGAAGCAAAAGGTTATTAGAACCACAATTAATATGAAAGGTCATGATCAATCTAGTTGTTCAAGGTGAAACGGAATGACGAAGAAGCTCAAAATAATTTTAACTCATCGCCGAAAATTGTGCTCCATGAAGAAAGACTTTGTAGCACAGTTAAAATTTATCATGATAATGGTATAGCCGAACCGGCTAGAAATGACGTGATGAAGTATTACACTTCCCAGCAATAGAGTACTAAAAGTACAAAATTGTAGTGCGGATTCGATTCACTTATCGATATCCTTGAGTATCAAACAACTCAGAACCCGAGGAAAATTGGAGTCAGTGAAAAATGTAATGCATAATGAAGAACTCATAAGAAGCTATGCAGTTTCGTGATAATCTCGAGATACCAGGGAGTAATACTCAACGATAGATCAAAGTAGAGGTTGGGCTGGGGTATTGCTCTGCAGAAGGCAAGTGCTTAAACTTGCATGAGAAATGGTATTTAAGGGAGAACATGGTCGGAACCACGATTGCAAAAGGCCAGAACCCAGATATAAGATGAACTTATACCAAGGGAATAATTAATTTAAGAGGAGCTTTAATGATAAGATCTACATCGTGTCTACGGGCATGAACACAATGTTCAAGGTCGACTCCCACTTCTCCAAATGCATAACATTTCATTCACTTCTTGTTTCGAAAATGGCATTAGTGTTGAAAGTTTTACCTGGTGAAATACCATATGAGTATGACCCGTGAAATCTTTCGGGTTCACACGAATTTATGGGCCATAGGTTGAACCCATCAGGGCATCTTAGAAATATATACCACAAACTTTTAGGAGTAATTATCACCAGCTCGATAGCTAAGCATGGCTGAAAAAAGGACGGGATCCAATTTACCAAAGGCATTATGTATTAGGAAAGAACTCACAAGGTGAACGACTATGAATGACACTATCAGATGATAATTCAACAAATGATCTGACGGCCCATAACGGAGCTGATGTGAGCATCGGCACACAACCAGAGGAAGAAATAGTGCAAAGGCATTGGATTATAGAAACAACCGACTAGCTCAAAGCTCAAAATTGAAGGAATTATGAATCCCAAATCAAGGATCAGAAGCAAACACTCTGATAAAGGATGGATAAGTTGAATAGACTTATGGGTACAATCGACAACAATTTGATTGGTCGAGAACCAACTCATGTTCAAAATAACTATTGAGCCGGAAGGATGAATTCTAGGATCTGATAGCGGATTGCGAGCCTTCGCAATATAACGAACCAGCAGACTCAAAATGATAATGAAAAAAGATGTCACTAAGATTACTAGATTTATGGGATTATCCGCATGCAAGCAAGGAAGAATTTCAAGTGCAATAGGCTGCTCGGGATTTTCTGAAGATCGAATAGTATTTTGAAGACCTTAGTGAACACGTGAACAACTAGGGATGTACGGATACTCGGAAAGTGCGAGGAACTCTCCGTAGGGGTATTCATGTGACAAAGAACTGCGAGACAATAGGCACAAAGTATTCTTAAAAGTCGGAGAACATTTCGATGTGCCTTGTAATAACGAGAGTAACTGGAAAAGATTTTATGAACGACAAATGTATGTCGTAATCCATATTGATTCAATGGTGGTAGGGTATTGCAAGGGCGATGTGTACAAGGGTCGGGGAAATACCGATGAGTATCTTCTGAATCTTCTGGTGAAGCAAGCCACCATCTGGAATGAAGGGGCTCTCCGGGAGTAAGTAGTTACGAGATCCTAAAGTTTAGAATTATTAAAATCATTTACCCGAATAGAGGAGAGATCAGAACCCTAGAGTAAGGATGAGGAATAAAAGATCCTAATACCACCCAATGGCGACATGGGCCCGTAAGCCACACAACCATGTTAGTAAAAGTTTCTCAATGACTAGACTCGACTTCGGCCAAGGAGTTGGAAAAGGGGTTCCTACAGGCAGTCGGCTCTGATACCAACATGTGACGCCCCTGATTTGACCATACACTAATCATGCATACAAATTTGTACGATCAAGATCAAGGACTCACGGGAAGATATCACAACACAACTCTACACACAAATTAAAATAATGCAAGCTTTATGTTATAAGCCAGGGGCCTCGAGGGCTCGAATACATAAGCTCGAATATGCAAGAGTCAGCGGAAGCAAAAATATCTAAGTATAGACATAAGTTAAACAAGTTTTCCTTAAGAAGGCTAGCACAAAAGTAGCAACGATCGAAAAGGCAAGGCCTCCTGCCCGGGACCTCCTAACTACTCCTCGAGGCCGAACTCCATGTAGAAACATCCTCGGGGTCCTCTGCCTCATGGACTCCACTATCTGGTTGCGACATCTGAGAAGAAGGAAAAGGGAAGGAAAAGGGGGAGCAAAGCAACCGTGAGTACTCATCCAAAGTACTCGCAAGCAAGGATCTACACTACATATGCAATGGTATCTGTGTAAAGGGATAATATTTGTGGGCTAAGTTGTAGAATGCCAGAATAAGAGGGGATAGCTAGTCCTATCGGAGACTACGCTTCTGGCAGCCTCCATCTTGCAGTAGTAGAAGAGAGTAACCGGAAAGTAACAAGTATCCTCGCTTCTGACAGCATCCGTCTTGCAGAAGTAGAATAGAGTAGAAGGTAAGTTCACCAAGTAACATCGTATAGCATAATCCTACCCGGCGATCCTCCCCTCGTCGCCCTAAAGCGATCATCGGGTTGTATCTGGCACTTGAAAGGGTGTGTTTATTAAGTATCCAGTTCTAGTTGGCATGAGGTCAGGGTACAACTTCGGGTCATCCTTTTTATCGAGGGACACGGCTATCCAAATAGATAAACTTCCCTGCAGGGGTGCACCACATTTCCCAGCACGCTCGATCCCCCCTGGCCGGACACACTTTCCTGGGTCATGTCCAGCCTCGAAAGATCAACACGTCGCAGCCCTACCTAAGTACAACAGAGAGGTCAGCACGACGGTCTAAATCCTAAGTGCGTAGGGTCTGGGCCAATCGCCCATTGCACACATGTACGTTGTGAGGGTAGCCGGCGAGCAGACCTAGCAACCGCCATTTCAAAGGAAGTTACGTTACACGGTCCAACCCGACCCGTGCCGCTAAGTCGCTGACGTCAAGAAGGCTTCGGCTGATACCACGACGTCGAGAGCCCTTATCTAATCCCATGTAGCTGGTTAGTGCATATAGGCCAGTGGCCAGACTCAGATCAAATATCCAAACTCGTTAAGCATGTTATTATGAAATAACTGCGGACAATGACCAGGGCCAGGCGAACTCTCTCTTCGGTGTCTCAACCTGCCCTGTCACTCCGCCACAAAGAATCACTCTGGGGCCATCAGGAACCCAGGCCCACCACTACCTGGATGGAGCCACCTATCCTTTCAGCCCCCAATCCGTGAATCACTTGCGGGTACTCTACGAGCCGACTCGACTATAGTCACAACATGTATCATGTATAATATGTATATATATACCCGTGATCATCACTCGGAGTGATCACGGCCCGATAGTATAGCATGACAGCCGGACAAGAATGTGGGGCCACTGATGGAATACTAGCATCCTATACTAAGCATTAGGATAGTAGGTAAAGTTATCAATAGTTGTAGCAACAATGACAGGCTATGCAACATAGTAGGAGCTATCAAAACATCAACTATAGCAAACCTAATGCAAGAATAAGAGATAAGGGAATGGGCGATATCTGGTGATCAAGGGGGGGCTTGCCTGGTTGCTCTGGTAAGAAGGAGGGGTCGTCGTCGATGTAGTTGATCATAGGAGTATCGGCAGGGGTCTCGGGGTCTACCGGAAAGAAGTAACGGAGGGGAACACAATAAATAACATAGCAATCAAAGCATAACAAGGCAATATGTGGTGCTAGGTGTGACCTAATGCAGGGATAGGTGATACCGGCGAAGGGGGGAAACATCCGGGAAAGTATCCCGGTGTTTCGCGTTTTCGGACAGATGGAACGGAGGGGCGGTTGTAGGTTCTCTATGCTAGGGACGTGTGGTGAACAAACGAACTGCGTATTCGGATTCATCTCGTCATTCTGAGCAACTTTCATGTACAAAGTATTTTCATCCGAGTTACAGATTATTTTATATTAAATTTCAAAGTTTTAAATCATTTTTAGGAATTAACAGATTAATTTAATTGAAAATCATATATGACATCGACATAACATCGGTGGTCAAAGTTAACCGTTGACCGATCACAATGTCGGGTGGGGTCTGTTTGTCATTGCTTGTTCCTAATTAAACGGTGATTAGGATTAATTAACAGGTTAAATAAATTTAATTAGTTAACTAATTAATTATATATTTGTATTACTTTATCCTTTTTTTGTTCTGGGGTGGGCCCCGTTAGTTAGTGGCTTAGAGGAGCCAAACGGGCGCTGGGCGGATTGGGCTCGCAGGCGCCCGACCCGGGCGATGGCCATGCGGGCACGCAGGCCACGAGCGCCGCGCCGGGGGGGAGCACGGGCGCGGCCAGCGGCGCGGGCGCCAGCGGTTAAGGCAGGGCGGGAGCGGGTGCGGGGCGGCGCCGCGGTAGGGGAGGGTGCGGGAGTCGCCGTCGGAGGCGAGCGTCGGGCAGGCGCGGCCAGCGCGCGCGGCCAGAGGTGGGGCGGCGATGGTGGACCAGCGGCAGGGGTGTGGCAACGGGCTCGACTGGAAGTGATGGTGAGCAGCAGCTGCTCGGCAGCTGGGGAGGAGGCAGTCAAGGCGAGCACCGGGGGGCGGCTGCGGTCAGCGGCGAGCGCTGCGAGGAGGGGCAGGGAGGGGGAGACCAGGAGCGGGGGCTCGTGACGGAGCGCGGCGCGAGAGCTGCAAGGCGAGCATGCGAGTGGCATCAGGGTCGGGACGGTGAGCGGGCGGCGTGCGTGTGCGCGGGCGCTCGCAGTGACCGCGTGGCGCTAGCGGGGGACGGGAGCAGAGAGGGGGGCAGCCGTGCAGGGCTGGCCACAGGCACAGACGGCACGGTCGACGGGCGAGCGAGGGCAGGGGAGAGAGGAGGGTGTGGGGAGGCACTCACCCTCCGAGCAGGGTTTCACGCGGCGAGGCTCATTGGGGTCCGACGAGGGAGAGGTGGGGAGGAGGATGAGGCGGAAGGCGGCGACGGGGACGAGGCAGACCGGCGGCGACGTGGCAGCGCGGGGCGTTGGGGGCATTGGTTTCCCCCCGACCAGAGCCACGCGGGGCGGAGTTGACGTGGGAACTGCGAGGACGAGGCCGGGATGGCGGCGCTCGGCGCTGACGGGCGGTGGCCTCCGTGGAGCGGCGGCTCGGGCATTGGCGGAGGAGCACCTAGATCGGGGCAGAGAGGGAGATCGAGATGGAGTGGGGGATCGGGCCTAGGGTTCAGTCGGTGAGGGGGGGTAATAGGCGGGGTGGGCTAGCCTGGTGGCCCAGTTGGGCCGAACGACCCAGGGTGTTGGTTTTTTATTTTATTTTCTATTTTGTTTTGCCTTTATTTTAAATAGCAAGTGAATTTTAATAAATATGGAGCTTGGTCCATAATTCACCTTGTAATTTTTGGCATTGCCATAAAAGTCCGGGAGGAATTTTAAAATAGTTTGTAATTTTCATAATTTATAAAAGTAATTGATATATTGTTTTGGCCTTGTTTTATTTATTTTAGGACATCTAAATACTTTATTAAATGTTGATTTCTTCACCAATATTCTTTATGTATTATTTGCCATAGTTCGAACACTTTAGTTTAAATGTTTGAAATCTTTTATTGTTTGGCTTGATTTAGAATTTGAATTCGAATGGTTTTGAATCAACTCGATATTAACAACAGTAACCGGGGTGAAAAGGCATCATTAGTAGATGGTTAATGTAGCTTGATTAACCGGGTGTCACATGAGATGGACGGTCGAGTCATCAGCCGCAACGAAAGGGTAAGTGAGTTGTAGGTGAATAGTAGAAGTGTCGAATTCTTCAGTAATTTCAGACTTGAGGGCGTTACCAAGTTTTGGATCCTCACAATTCCCCCTTGTATAACCACACTTGTCCCCAAGTGTGTTGCATCATGGTGGCATGAAGGAGACAATCCGTATCCGTGGTACCCAACCAAATATTTTTCCTATGTAGCAGATTCGAAATTTTCTTGAGGTAGAATCCCAGTATGCCTTTCGCAGCATGACTCCAAATGTATGTAGATATCTTACACTGTGTATCAGAGCCAGGTTGCAAGTTCATGTCTAACTAGAGAATACACCACGCGTTGCTGCGGGAATCGATTGCAATATATTTTATTGATTTGATTGTATGAAGCTTCCTTCATTGAATAAATAATCTATGAGCTAAAGCTAAAATTATATATTATATATTTTATTTGATTATTGTGTAGTTAGGAAACATTTTAAATATAAGTGGCATAACATAATGAAAAACTTTTTTATGTATGTTGAGTGGACCTTTGATGAGGTGGAGTCTGTGGTGAGGTGAAAGTTGTGCATGAGATCAACTAATAGTGGAAAATGTTTTCTCATGCATGTAGTGGTGGGCCGTTGATGAGGTGGCATGTGTGCATGTTGAGATAAATATGATAGTAGGGATCAACTTCTTATGTATATAGGATATGATGCCAAGATCCCCTGTGGTGGATTCACCATGTGAACATGTATTATCTCTTTCAAGGAATACAAGTTGTTCCATATTTTGTTCAGGTCCAATGCAACTTGTAGTACTGAATCATAAGCATTTTATTTCTCCAATAATTCTAATGCACCCAGCAGATGTAAGCTCGTAAAAGGAACTGGTAGTCGGATGTGTTCTTTTATTTTTAAGAGAAGAGATGTCGTGCGAGACGTTTCATGGGCCGCAAGCCCATCAGACTTTTATTCCAACCATTTTGGCTTTCTACACGATCATGCTCTCTCTCTCTCTCTCTCTCTCGCTCTCTCTCTCTCTCTCTCTCTCTCTCTCTCTCTCTCTCTCTCTCTCTCTCTCTCTCTCTCTCTCTCTCTCTCTCTCTCTCCCTCTGTGTGTGTTTCTTTTGGGGGACATTTATTTTTTGCCACTCTAGTTTTTGCCAATTTTCCTTGTGCCCCTCTAAAATTTGGCATTTCACTTTTGCCACTTTTAGCTTTTGATAATGTACCACAATTGTCATTCCGTGACAAAAGCAAAATAATTTATTTAACTTTTGCCACTCGTAGCTTTTGACAATGTATCACACTTACGATTCTATTTTTATTTTATTTTTGCTTTTGCCACGGAATGACAATTGTGATGATTGTCAAAAGCTAAGAGTGGAAAATGTGAAATGTCAAATGCTAGAGTGGCATAAGAAAAATTGGCAAAAACAAAAATATTCGTTTCTTTTTCCCCCGTCTTCTAAGAAAAATAGTAGCAACCATCTAAAGAATGGTCGAGGCATCGGACCCCTACTCTGTTGCCAGCGCCGGAGACCTCTCTTGTTCCTTGATACGTCTCCAACGTATCTATAATTTTTGATTGTTCCATGCTATTATATTATCATTCTTGGATGTTTTACAATCATTTTATAGTCATTTTATATCATTTTTTGGTACTAACCTATTGACATAGTGCCAAGTGCCAGTTGCTGTTTTTTGCATGTTTTTTACATCGTAGAAAATCAATATCAAACGGACTACAAACACCGTGAAACTTTTTGGCGATTTTTTATGGGCCAGGACAACCAAGATGGGCCAGAGCTACACCTGGGGGGTGCTTCGAGGGGAGCACAACCCACCAGGGCGCGCCAGGCCCCCCTAGCGCGCCCAGGTGGGTTGTGCCCAACTCGGTAGCCACCCGCACCGCCTCTTTACCCTATAAATTCACAAATATTCCGAAACCCTTCGGGGAAGACCTAGATCAGAAGTTTTGTGATACGTCTCCAACGTATCTATAATTTTTTAATGTTCCATGCTATTATTTATGAAGTCTTGGATGTTTAATGGGCTTTATCATTCACTTTTATATCATTTTTGGGACTAACCTACTAACCCAAAGGCCGGGTCTAGATTGTTGTTTTTTGCCTGTTTTAGGGTTTTGCAGAAAAAGAATAACAAATGGAGTCCAAACGGAATAAAACCTTCGCGAGAGATATTTTTGGAGAAAATCATGCACGCGGAGCTTGAGAACCACGTCAGGGGATCAAGAGGTGGCCCACGAGGGTGGAGGGGCGCCCCCCTTCCCAGGGCGCGCCCCCTGCCTCGTGGCCCCCTCGAGCGTCCCTCGGTGCCCTCCTTCTTCCTATATAAGTCCACGTACCCCAGAACCTCCGTGAACAGAGAGAAAACCCTAATTCCGCCGTACCTTCTGTTCCCGTGGAGATCCCATCTTGGAGCCTGTTCCGGAGCTCCACCGGAGGGAGATCATCACGGAGGCCTTCATCATCAGCATCATCATCATCGCCCTCACCATGAGTTGTGAGTAGTTTACCACAGACCTTCGGGTCCATAGCTAGTATCTAGATGGCTTCTTCTCTCTCTCTCTGGATCTCAATACAAAGTTCTCCTCGGTCTTCGAGGAGATCTATTCAATGTAATCTCTTTTTGCAGTGTGTTTGTCGTGATCTGATGAATTGTGAGTTTATGATCAAGGTTACCTATGAAAGATATTTGGTTCTTCTCTGAACTTTTTATGTGTGCTCATAATATCCTTGCAAGTCTCTTCGAATTATTGGTTTGGTTTGGCCTACTAGATCTATAGTTCTTGCAATGGGTGAAGTGCTTGGCTTTGGATTCAATCGTGCGGTGTCCTTTCCCAGTGACAGTAGGGGCAGCAAGGCACATATTGTATTGTTGCCATCGAGGATAAAAAGATGGGGTTTACATCATATTGCTTGAGTTTATCCCTATACATCATGTCATCTTGCTTAAGGCGTTACTCTGTTCTTATGAACTCAATAGACTAGATGCATGCTGGATAGCGGTCGATGTGTGGAATAATAGTAGTAGATGCAGGCAGGAGTCGGTCTACTTGTCTCGGACGTGATGCCTATATACAATGATCATGCCTAGATAGTCTCATAATTATTTGATTTTCTATCAATTGCTCGACAGTAATTTGTTTACCCGCCGTAGAATATCGCTATCATGAGAGAAGCCACTAGAGAAAACTACGGCCCCCGGGTCTACTCTCAACATATCAATCTACATCTACTTTACTTTTACCGCTTTTATTTGTTATTTTATTAAACCAAAAATACCAAAAATATAAACTATCATCTCTATCAGATCTCACTTTCGTAAGTGACCGTAATGGGATTGACAACCCCTTATCGCGTTGGTTGCGAAGTCCTTATTTGTTTGTGCAGGTGCGAGAGACTCGCGCGTGGTCTCCTACTGGATTGATACCTTGGTTCTCAAAAACTAAGGGAAATACTTACGCTACCGTGCTGCATCTCCCTTTCCTCTTCGAGGGAATACAACGCAAGCTCGAGAAGTAGCAAGAAGAATTTCTGGCGCCGTTGCCGGGGAGGCTTACACAAAAGTCATATACCAAGTACCTATCACAAACCCTTATCCTTCGCATTACATTTTTTTGCCTCTCGTTTTCCTCTCCCTCACTTCACCCTTGCCGTTTTATTGCCCTTCTTCCGACGTGTGTTTATCGTTTGCTTGCTTCTTGTTTGCTTGTGTGTGTTGGATTGCTTGCTTGTCACTATGGCTCAGAACAATACCAAATTGTGTGACTTCTCCCATACCAACAACAATGATTTTATTACCATGCCGATTGCTCCTATTACCGATGCTGAATCTTGTGAGATCAATGCTGCTTTGTTGAATCTTGTCATGAAAGATCAATTATCCGGCCTTCCTAGTGAAGATGCCGCTACCCATCTAAACAACTTTGTTGATTTGTGTGATATGCAAAAGAAAAGCGATACGGATAATGATATTGTTAAATTGAAGTTATTTCCATTTTCACTTAGAGATCGTGCTAAAACTTGATTTTCCTCTTTGCCTAGAAATAGTATTGATTTGTGGAATAAGTGCAGAGATGCTTTTATCTCTAAGTATTTCCCTCCTACTAAGATCATCTCTCTTAGAAACAATATTATGAATTTTAAGAAACTAGATCATGAGCATGTTGCACAAGCTTGGGAGAGAATGAAATTGAAGATACGTAATTGCCCTACACATGGTTTGAATCTATGGATAATTATTCAGAACATTTATGCTGGCTCGAATTTTGCTTCTAGAAATCTTTTAGATTCGGCCGCCGGAGGCACTTTCATGGAAACAACCCTAGGAGAAGCTACCAAACTCCTAGATAATATTATGGTCAAATATTCTCAATGGCACATCGAAAGATCTACTAGTAAAAAAGTGCATGCTATTGAAGAAATTAGTGTTTTGAGTGGAAAGATGGATGAACTTATGAAATTATATGCTGCTAAGAGTGCTTCTTCTGATCCTAATGATATGCCTTTGTCCACTTTGATTGAGAATAACAATGAATCTTTGGATGTGAATTTTGTTGGTAGGAATAATTTTGGTAACAATGCTTATAGAGGTAATTTTAATCCTAGGCCTTTTCCTAGTAATTCCTCTAATAATTATGGTAATTCCTACAACAACTCTTATGGAAAGATGCCTTCTGAATTTGAAACTAGTGTTAAGGAGTTTATGATCTCGCAAAAGAATTTCAATGCTTTGCTTGAAGAGAAATTGCTTAAGGTTTATGAATTGGCTAGAAATGTGGATAGAATTACTCTTGATGTTGATTCTTTGAAACTTAGATCTATCCCACCTAAGCATGATATCAATGAGTCTCTCAAAGCCATGAGAATTTCCATTGATGAATGCAAAGAAAGAACCGCTAGAATGTGTGCTAAAAGAGAGGATTATATTAAATTGTGTTCTTCTAGTTATCATGAAAATAAAGATGAATATCTTAAAGTTATTGATGTGTCTCCTATTAGATCCTTGTTTTCTAGTATAAATCTTGATGAAGATAGGATTGGAGATGATTCTACTTTAAGGTGTCCCAATGATTCGGAGTTTTTAGATCTTGATGCTAAAATTGCTAAAAGTGGGAGTGAAGAGATTAAAACTTTGCATAGTGATGATCCCACTACTTTGGATTTCCAGGGATTCGATTATGACAATTGCTCTTTGATTGATTGTATTTCCTTGTTGCAATCCGTACTAAATTCTCCGCATGCTTATAGTCAAAATAAAGCTTTCACCAAACACATAGTTGATGCTTTGATGCAATCTTATGAAGAAAAACTTGAGTTGGAAGTTTCTATACCTAGAAAGCTTTATGATGAATGGGAACCTACTATTAAAATAAAAATAAAAGATCGTGAATGCTATGCTTTGTGTGATTTGGGTGCAAGTGTCTCCACTATCCCAAAAACTTTGTGTCATTTCCTAGGGTTTCATGAGCTTGATGATTGTTCTTTAAATTTGCATCTTGCAGATTCCACTATTAAAAAACCTATGGGAAGAATTAATGATGTTCTTATTGTTGCCAATAGGAATTATGTGCCCGTGGATTTCATTGTTCTTGATATAGATTGCAATCCTTCATGTCCTATTATTCTTGGTAGACCTTTCCTTAGAACGATTGGTGCAATTATTGATATGAAAGAAGGAAATATTAGATTCTAATTTCCATAAAGGAAAGGTATGGAACACTTTCCTAGAAAGAAAATCAAATTGCCATATGAATCTATCATGAGAACCACTTATGGATTGCCTTCCAAGGATGGCAATACCTAGATTTATCTTGTATCGTGCCCAGCTAGGGGCGTAAAACGATAGCGCTTGTTGGGAGGCAACCAAATTTTATGTTTTTTTGTTTTTTGCTGATGTTAGGGGATAAATATTGCATCTAGCCTATGATTAGATGTGGTTTCATGTTTTGTTTAGTGTTTGTGCCAAGTAGAGCCTTTGGGAAGACTTGTGTGAAGTTTATGTGATCTTGCTGTGAAAAACAGAATCGTTAGCGCTCCCTAAAGTGGTCTTCAGATTTTACTGGAGCGTGCTTTTTAGTTGATTCTTTTTGCAGATGATTGGTAGACAAATTCCGAAAATTTACCAATTTAGTTGAAGTTTTTGGAGTTCCAGAAGTAGGCGAAACCTGCAGATTACTACAGACTGTTCTGTTTTTGACAGATTCTGTTTTTCATGTGTTGTTTGCTTATTCCGATGCATCTATGAGTAGTATTAGAGGATATGAACCATAGAGAAGTTGGAATACAGTAGGTTTAACACCAATATAAACAAAGAATGAATTCATTGCTACACCTTTGAGTAGTGGTTTGTTTTCTTATACTAACGGAGCTCACGATAATTTTTGTCTAAGTTTTGTGTTGTGAAGTTTTCAAGTTTTGAGTATTGCTTTGATGGACTATGGAACAAAGAGTAGCAAAGGCATAAGCTTGGGGATTCCCATGGAAACCCAAGTAAATTCAAGATAAAATCCTAAGCTTGGGGATGCCCCGGATAGGCATCCCCTCTTTCGTCTTCATCCATCGGTAACTATACTTGGAGCTATATTTTTATTTGCAACATGATATGTGTTTTGCTTGGAGCGTCTTGTATAATTTGGGTCTTTGCTTGTCAGTTTGTCACAATCATCCTTGCTGGACACACCTATGTGAGAGAGTTTAATATGGATTAGAAATTGTTAGAACACTCTTTATTCTTCACTTATATCTTTTGAGTTGAATAGTTTTTTGCTCTAGTGCTTCACTTACATCTTTTAGAGCACGGTGGTGGTAATATTTTGTAGAAATTGTTGAACTCTCATGCTTCACTTATATCCTTTTGAGAGTCTATTAAAACAGCATGGTAATGTGTTTAGGCTAAAGAAACTAGTCTTCACATGATAGACATCCAATGTCAATGTAGTAAACAATTTCACACAAAGTGCATTGAATAGAATGAGATGTTGGATGCTTGATAATTGTTTTGAGATATGAGGATAGTGATATTAGAGTCATGCTAGTGGAGTTATTATGAAATTGAGAAATACTTGTGATAAGGTTAGTGATTCCCGTAGCATGCATGTATGGTGAACCGCTATGTGACTAAGTTAGAGCATGAGGTATTTCTAGAGTGCCAACCTTTGTGTGGAGGTCGGGGGCGCGCGATGGTTAACTCCTACCAACCTCCCCCCAAGGAGCATGCGTTGATTTCTTTGTTTTGATGACTCGTAGATTTTTTCAATAAGTATATGAGTTCTTATGACTAATGTTGAGTCCATTGATTATACGCACTCTCACCCTTCCACCAATGCTAGCCTCTCTTGTACCGCGCAACTTTCGCCGGTACCATAAACCCACTATATATCCTTCCTCAAAACAGCCACCATATTATTCCTCAAAACAGCCACCATACCTACATATCATGGCATTTCCATAGCCATTCCGAGATATATTGCCATGCAACTTTCCACCGTTCCGTTCATATGACATGCATCATATTGTCATATTGCCATTGCATGATCATGTAGTTGACATCGTATTTGTGGCAAGGCCACCATGCATAATTTTTATACATGTCACTCTTGTTTCATTGCACATACCGGTACACCGCCGGAGGCATTCATATCGAGTCATACTTTGTTGTTGTAGTATCGAGTTGTAATGAAAGTGTGATGATCATCATTATTAGAGCATTGTCCCATGGGAGGAAAGGCTAAATCTATAAAGCCCCTCTGCAAAAAAAGGAGAAAAGAAAAAAAAAGAAAAAAAGAAAGGCCAAAGAAAAAAGAAAGGCCCAAAAAAAAGGGACAATTGCTACTATCTTTTTCCACACTTGTGCTTCAAAGTAGCGCCATGTTCTTCATTGTAGAGAGTCTCATGTTTAGTCACTTTTATATACTAGTGGGAATTTTCATTATAGAACTTGGCTTGTATATTCCAACGATGGGCTTCCTCAAATGCCCTAGGTGTTCATGAGCAAGCAAGTTGGATGCACACCCACTAGTTTCTGTTGTTGAGCTTTCATTCATATTTAGCTCTAGTGCATCCGTTGCATGGCAATCCCTGCTCACTCACATTGATATCTATTGATGGGCATCTCCATAACCCGTTGATACGCCTAGTTGGTGTGAGACTATCTCCCTCCTTTTTGTCTTCTCCACAACCACCTCTATTCCACCCATAGTGCTATGTCCATGGCTCATGCTCATGTATTGCATGAAAGTTGAAAGGTTTGAAAAGATAGAGTATGAAAACAAGTGCTTGGCTGAAATCGGGGTTGTGCATGATATGAATATTTAGTGTGATAACAAGGGAGCATAGCCAACACTATATGATTTTGTAGGGATGACTTTCTTTAGCCATAGTATTTTGAGAAGACATGATTGCTTTGTTAGTATGCTTGAAGTATTGTTATTTCTTATGTCAATATAGACTTTTATCTTGAATCTTTCAGACCTGAACATTCATGCCACTATTAAGATAATTACATAGAAAACTATATTTTTTAGCATTCCACATCAAAAATTCTTTCTTTATCATTTACCTACTCGAGGACGAGCAGGAATTAAGCTTGGGGATGCTTGATACGTCTCCAACGTATCTATAATTTTTTATTGTTCCATGCTATTATTTATGAAGTCTTGGATGTTTAATGGGCTTTATCATTCACTTTTATATCATTTTGGGACTAACTTACTAACCGAAAGGCCCAGTCCAGATTGCTGTTTTCTGCATGTTTCAGGGTTTTGTAGAAAAAGAATATCAAACGGAGTCCAAACGGAATGAAACCTTCGCGAGAGATATTTTTGGAAAAAATCACGCACGCAGATCTTGAGAACCACGTCAGGGGATTGATACGTCTCCAACATATCTACTTTTCCAAACACTTTTGCCCTTGTTTTGGACTCTAACTTGCATGATTTGAATGGAACTAACCCGGACTCACGCTGTTTTCAGCAGAACTGCCATGGTGTTGTTTTTGTGCAGAATAAAAAGTTCTCGGAATCGCCTGAAAATCAATGGAGAATTATTTCAGAAAATATAAAAAATATCTGCAAGAAGATCTGCACCGGGGGGCCCACACCATGTCCTCGATGGTGAGGGGCGCGCCCCCCTTCCCAGGGCGCGCCCCCCTGCCTCGAGGGCCCCCCGATGCTCCACCGACGTACTCCCCAGGTCCTATATATTCCCTTTCGTGGAGAAAAAAATCATGGAGAAAGAAGTATCACGCTTTACGAGACGGAGCCGCCGCCAAGCCCTAATCTCTCTCGGGAGGGCTGATCTGGAGTCCGTTCGGGGCTCCGGAGAGTGGAGATCGTCGACATCGTCATCTTCAACCTTCCTCCATCACCAATTCCATGATGCTCACCACCGTGCGTGAGTAATTCCATCGTAGGCTTGCTGGACGGTGATGGGTTGGATGGGATCTATCATGTAATCGAGTTAGTTTTGTTAGGGTTTGATCCCTAGTATCCACTATGTTCTGAGATTGATGTTGCTATGACTTTGCTATGCTTAATGCTTGTCACTACGGCCCGAGTGCCATGATTTCAAATCTGAACCTATTATGTTTTCATGAATATATGTGTGTTCTTGATCCTATCTTGTAAGTCTATAGTCACCTACTATGTGTTATGATCCGGCAACCCCGAAGTGACAATAATCGGGACCACTCCCGGTGATGACCATAGTTTGAGGAGTTCATGTATTCACTATGTGTTAATGCTTTGGTCCGGTACTCTATTAAAAGGAGGCCTTAATATCCCTTAGTTTCCAATAGGACCCCGCTGCCACGGGAGGGTAGGACAAAAGATGTCATGCAAGTTCTTTTCCATAAGGACGTATGACTATATTCGGAATACATGCCTACATTGCATTGATGAACTGGAGCTAGTTCTGTGTCACCCTAGGTTATAACTTCTACATGATGAATTGCATCCGACATAATTTCCCATCACCGATCCAATGCCTACGAGCTTTACCTATATTGCTAGTTGCTTATTTACTTTTCCGCTGCTATTATCACAAAAACTACAAAAACACTATATTTACTTTTATTGTTGCTACCGCCACTATCATATTACTTTGCAACTAAACTATCTTGATGCAGATACTAAGTTTCCAGGTGTGGTTGAATTGACAACTCAGCTGCTAATACTTAAGAGTATTCTTTGGCTCCCCTTGTGTTGAATCAACAAATTTGGGTTCAATACTTTACCCTCGAAAACTGTTGCGATCCCCTACACTTTTGGGTTATCAAGACTATTTTCTGGCGCCGTTGCCGGGGAGCATAGCTCTATTCTATAAGTCACTTGGTATTTATATCTGTTTATCACTATGAAGAATTTGAAGGACTCAAAAACCAAGATCTTACCCTCAACTACGAGGGGAGGTAAGGAACTGCCATCTAGCTCTACACTTGATTCTCCTTCTGTTATGAGTAAACTTGTGACACATACTCCTGCTATTGAATCTGATATGTCGTATGTTCTCGATGATGCTACTTCTGCTATGTATGATGAAACTATCTCTATGCCTCATACTGTGCCACTAGGTGAATTTCTAGATGAACAAATTGCTAAGGTTAGGGAGAGTGCAAATTTTGATGATATTTATGAAAGTGATGATGAAACTACTCCCAATAGATATGAATTGCCTGTTGTGCCTGAGGGTTATGTTATGGATGAAGAAACTGCTAGAGACTTTCTTGCTTGCCATGGTAGATATGATCTTAAGAAGTTATTAGCTAAGCTGAAAGAAAAGTCCTTGAATGCTAGAATGAAACATGACCCTGCTTTTGCCACTTCACCTATATGTGTCACTGATAAGGATTATGAATTCTCTGTTGATCCTGAGTTAATTACTTTGGTTGAATCTGATCCTTTCCATGGCTATGAGTCTAAAACTATTGTGGCAGATCTTACCAAGTTTAATGATATAGCCACCCTGTTTACCAATGATGAAAAGATTCGTTACTATTATATCCTTAAGCTATTTCCGTTCTCTTTAAAGGGTGATGCTAAGACTTGGTTTAATTCCCTTGGTCCTGGTTGTGTGTGTAGTCCCCAGGATATGATGTATTACTTTTCTGCTAAATATTTTTCCCGCTCATAAGAAACAAGCTGCCTTATGGGAAATATATAACTTTGCTCAAATTGAAGAAGAGAGTCTCCCACAAGCTTGGGGGAGGCTTCTCCAGTTACTTAATGCTTTGCCTGATCATCCTCTTGAGATGCATGATATACTTGATGTCTTTTATAATGGACTAACCGATGCTTCCAGAGACCACCTGGATAGTTGTGCTGGTTGTGTTTTCAGGGAAAGAACAGTTGAACAAGCTGAACTACTATTGAATAATATGCTAGCCAATGAAAATAATTGGACACTTCTTGAACCAGCCCCTAAGCCAACTCCGAAGAAAAGAGGTGTTCTATTTCTCAGTCCTGAAGATATGCAAGAGGCAAAGAAATCTATGAAATAAAATGGTATTGAAGCTGAAGATGTTAAGAATTTACCGCCTATTGAAGAAATACATGGTCTTGATAACCCGACACAAATAGTAAAGGTAACTTCTCTTTATAGATTTGATGAAGGTGATATTCCTCGTTATAAGTCTGCTAGCCAATGCTTAGATGAGTTTGACAATTTTATTGTGAAACAAGAAAACTTCAATGATTATGTTGGTAGATAACTACAACACAATGCTTATATGATTGAAAGCTTGAGTGATTATCTGTCTAGTGCTAAGAGTGAACTGAAATTTATTAGTAAACATGCCTCCATGGTTACCACTCAAGTAGAACAAGTACTTAAGGCTCAGAATGATTTGCTTAATGAATTAAATAGTAAGAACAATGACTATGTTGTTAGAGTTGCAACTAGAGGTGGTAAAATGACCCAGGAACCTCTGTATCCTGAAGGCCACCCTAAGAGAATTGAGCAAGATTCTCAGAGAGCTAATTTAGATACACCTAGTTCTTCTAAGAAGAAGAAAAAGAAAAATGATAGAACTTTGCATGCTCCTAGTGAACCTGTAGCTCACCCACCTGAGAATCCCAATGATATATCTGTTTCTGATGCTGAGACACAATCTGGCAATGAACATGAACCTAGTGATAATATTAATGATGATGTTCATGTTGATGCTCAACCTAGCAATGATAATGATGTAGAAATTGAACCTGCTGTTGATCTTGATAACCCACAATCAAAGAATCAACGTTATGATAAGAGAGACTTTGTTGCTAGGAAGCATGGTAGGGAAAGAGAACCCTGGGTTCAGAAACCCATGCCTTTTCCTCCGAAACCATCCAAGAAAAAGGATGATGAGGATTTTGAGCGCTTTGCTGAAATGATTAGACCTATCTTTTTGCGTATGCGTTTGACTGATGTGCTTAAAACAAATCCTTATGCCAAGCATATGAAAGATATTATTACCAACAAAAGAAAGATACCTGAAGTAGAAATCTCCACCATGCTTGCCAATTACACTTTTGAGGATGGAATGCCTAAGAAATTAGGAGCTCCAAGAGTACCTACTATACCTTGCTCTATTAAGAGAAACTATGTTAGAACTGCTTTGTGTGATCTTGGAGCCGGTGTTAGTGTTATGCCTCTCTCTTTATATCGTAGACTTGACTTGAGTAAGTTGACACCTACTGAAATATCTTTGCAAATGGCTAATAAATCAACTGCTATACATGTCGGTATTTTTGAGGATGTGCCTGTCGTAGTTGCAAATGTTACTATTCTAACGGACTTTGTTATACTTGATATTCCCGAGGATGATAGTATGTCTATTATTCTTGGAAGACCTTTTTTGAATACTGCAGGGGCTGTTATTGATTGCAACAAAGGCAATGTCACTTTTCATGTCAATGGTAATGAGCATACGGTACACTTTCCGAGGAAACAACCTCAGGTTGATAGTATCAATTATATTGGGAAAGCTTCAACTATTACTATTGGAAGTTTTGAGTTTCCTATCCCTACTATCAAGAAGGCATATGACATACTTATTGTTGGGGACATACATATCCCCATTGAGGTAACATAGTGCTATTCGAAAATTCTCCGGTTTCATGTTACTCTGAAAGAGTTTATTTACGAGACTTGATCAACCTTGTTAATGGATTCCTTTTGATGAACATGGGATAGGTGAATCTAGATGGCACAAACCTTCTGTACCCCCCTTTTACTTTATGTTAATTAGGTTAAATAAAAGAAAAATAGCATTATCTGTCTGCTTCCAGACTTATCCGTGCAATAAAAAAATATCCCGAAAATAAAAGTTCTCCAAATGCCATGAAAATGAAATATGATTTTTTTTCTAGAATATTTAAGAAAATATGGCACCGAACACACAGCGAGGGGAGCCAGACGTGGCCTCGAGGGCACAGGGCGCGCCCCCCTTCACAGGGCGCGCCCCCCTACCTCAAGGGCCCCACGTGGCCCCCCTCCACTTATCCTTTCACCCATGCTCTTCTTCTTCCTCCCAAAAAATCCCCAACCAGCTCAAACCCGAGTTCTAGCTCATTTTGCTGCCATTTTCGATCTCCTTGCTCAAAGCACCATTCACCAAACTGTTTGGGGAGATTGTTCCTTGGTATGTGACTCCTCCATTGGTCCAATTAGTTTTTGTTCTAGTGCTTTATTTGTTGCAAATTTGTGCTGCTATAGTGACCTTGTTCTTGAGATTGCATGTCAAATTTTCTTGGTCCCAAGTAGTTCTAATGCATGATATAGCCTCTAGGCACTTATAGGAGTTGTTGCTATCAATCTTGTTGGGTTTGGTTAACTTTTATTGTGAGTTACTAAAATTTTCAGAAATTTTTAGAAAAGGAAAATGTTAAAAAGATTATTGAGGGGCTCTTCCAGTAAGAGCTCAGAGGAGAAGAAGAAAGAAGAAAATAAGAAGCCCAAGTATCATCTTCCTCGCATGGCGGAAGTTCGACCGTGCGAATTGCCTTGTAATAATTTCATGATGTCCGCCGGTATTTACGAAGACTTTTATTGGATGGCAAATAATGAAGGCCTCACCAACTTCCTCAACGACCAAAAAGAACAGTATCTCTTACTCACCAATATTTTCACGCAAAGTTTTCATTTTCATTCTAGGAAAACACCACCTACGGTGGAGTTTCCCTTATATGATGTGAGTAAGGAGATATCACTGTTAGACTTTTGTGAAATATGCAAAGTACCCTTTGAAGGTAGACTTGATGAACCACGTCATGAAGACGTCGAAGGGTTTATTGATATGATAGCCATAGGTGAAACTAGACAAGTTGCAGGGGCAAGAATCACTAGTATACACTTCCCTGTTCTGCGCTACTTTGCTTTATTTGCTAGTAGGTGTTTAATTGGCAGCGGGAACAGTGGAAATCTCGGTGCCCCTGATATTATCATTTTACGCCATGCTTTGTTTCGTGACACAACTTTTAGCTTGGGCGCCGTTGTTGCCAAACGATTGAGTCTTAACCGCTCAAGAGGGCCCATCTTTGGAGGCATCTTTGCTTCTCGCCTTCCTGAACATTTTAATATACCCATTAGGCATCATGAGAAGGATGAAAAATTGCTTGCCCCTGTTTATCTAGACTACAAGAGCATGGTAGCTCATGACTTTATTGTTCAAGACAAAAATATGCAGCTCCATTATAAATTGAGGTTTGATGAAATATACTGTGAAATTGTTACCTTGCCTGCACCTTCTTTGTTTGATCTATCTACAGGCATATTCCTCATCACCTCAGATGTCTTCTACAAGTATCAAGGCCAGGCACAAGCTTCAGAGCCTGAGCCGGAGCCACCGCTTGATCCTTCCCGTCAATCTATTTATGGGTGGGAGCTGGACGAGCTCGCCAACCAGTGGCATCCAGAGGACGCATCTCAGTACACTGGAGGGAGTAGCTTCGATCTATGGCCATAGACCAACTTAGGCCAAAAGCCTAAGCTTGGGGGAGTACGTGTTTCTCACCGACTTACATTCATGTTCACACACTTATTCTAGTTGTCGGTGCTCACACTCTTTCACTGTACCATCCACGCTTAGTTTCAATTTCTTTTTCTTAGTTTTTTTCTTTTGTGCTAGAAAAATCCAGAAAAACGAAAAAAAAATAGTTGTAGCTTCTAGCTAGTTTACTTTCTTTGCTTGTAGTAGTAGCTAAAAATGAAAACCCAAAAAGATTTCCCGTTCTTCTTTTGCTTGTTGGGAGCTTTCCCGTGTAAATAGTTTCTTTTCTTTTCTTTAGGGGTTAAGAGTAGAAGACCATGATCAAAATGCTTAGTGGCTCTCATATGCTTTGTTGTTGATTTAAATTTGAACCATATTACCTTGTCTTCTCTCTTGTATTAAATGTCTGCAGATTCCAGCTTAGTCCAATGCACGTGCACTATTATTATTTTCCACACCGTTCGGTCGTGCGAGTGAAAGGCAATAAGGATGATATATGATGAACTAATTGCGATGAGAAAAGCTGGTATGAACTCGACCTCTTGTTTTTGTAAATATGATTGCTCGTCGTTCTTGATTCAGCTTGTTATTAATGAAACATGTTTGCAATGACAATTATAGATCATAGCTGCTTATGCCATGCTTAATTAGCTGGGAGTTTATAATGGTCTATCTTGCGTGCCAACTTGATATTAAAATGGTTGTGATGTGGTATGATGGGTGGTATCCTCCTTTGAACGATTTAAGTGATCTGACTTGGCACATGTTCACGCATGTAATTGAAACAAATCAACATAGCCTTCACGATATTTATGTTCATGGTGATTTATATCCTACTCATGCTTGCATTCATTGTTGATTAATTTTAATGCATGTTCATGACCGTTGTTGCTCTCTAGCTGGTTGCTTCCCAGTCTCCTTCTAGCCTTCACCTGTACTAAGCGGGAATACTGCTTGTGCATCCACTTCCATAAACCCTAAAGTTATTCCATATGAGTCCACCATACCTTCCTATATGCGGTATCTACCTACCGTTCCAAGTAAATTTGTATGTGCCAAACTCTAAACCTTCGAATGAAATTCTGTTTTGTATGCTCGAACAGCTCATGTATCAACTACGACTGTCTATATCTTCCATGCTAGGTGGGTTATTCTCACGATGAGTGGACTCCGCTCATCATTCACAAGAAAATGGTTGGTAACCGGGATGCCCAGTCCCATGCTCAAAATCATAATAATTAAACAAAACTCCCCCAGGGCTGTTGCTTGTTTGGACGGTAACCCGTGGATTCGGCTGGCTGTGGAGTGTGCTTGTTGGTGGTGGGGGGAGTATAAACTTTACCATTCTATTTGGGAACCGCCTATAATGTGCGTAGCATGGAAGATATCGAGATTCTTGGTTGTTATGTTGATAATGAAAGTATACCACTCAAAATGTTATTCAATCTCTATTTAAAAATCGAGCTCTGACACCTCTACAAATCCCTGCTTCCCTCTACGAAGGGCCTATCTATTTACTTTTATGCAGAGTCATCACCCTCTTATCAAAAAGCACCAGTAGGAGAGCACCTCTGTCGTTGCATGTATTACTATTAATTTGCATTGAGTATGATCATGACTGGATCTCTTTTACCATGAATTACA
Organism: Secale cereale; assembly: GCA_902687465.1. NCBI lineage: Eukaryota > Viridiplantae > Streptophyta > Magnoliopsida > Poales > Poaceae > Secale > Secale cereale. The sequence continues at coordinate 453,361,175 of LR738710.1, read as the reverse complement.
ATGTCTAGTCAGTCCTTGATCTTTAAAGATGCTCTACATTTATGTTTTGCGGTCTCAGAAAGGGCTAGCGAGATACCATCCTATTATATCATATCATGATTGTTTTGAGAAGTGTTGTCATCCGAGGTTTATTATTATTGCTCGCTAGCAGATTACGCCATTGATGTGAGTAGTCTTGAGACCTGAAAGTTATTGTGAATGTGGTTAGTTCATGATCTTGTTGAAAACCTGAATGCTAGCTTACATATTTACAACAACAAGAGAAAACAGAGTTTGTCAAAGTTTTTCTTTATCACTTTCAGTTTGTCAACTGAATTGCTTGAGGACAAGCAAAGGTTTAAGCTTGGGGGAGTTGATACGTCTCCAATGTATCTACTTTTCCAAACACTTCTGCCCTTGTTTTGGACTCTAACTTGCATGATTTGAATGGAACTAACCCGGACTGACGTTGTTTTCAGCAGAACTGCCATGGTGTTGTTTTTGTGCAGAATAAAAAGTTCTCGGAATTGCCTGAAAATAAACGGATAATTATTTCAGAAAATATAAAAAATATCTGCAAGAAGATCTGCACCGGGGGGCCCACACCCTGTCCTCGAGGGTGGGGGCGCGCCCCCTTCCCATGGTGAGCCCCCTGCCTCGAGGGCCCCCCGATGCTCCACCGACATATCCCCAGGTCCTATGTATTCCGTTTCGTGGAGAAAAAAATCAAGGAGAAAGAATTATCGCGTTTTACGAGACGGAGCAGCCGCCAAGCCCTAACTCTCTCGGGAGGGCTGATCTCGAGTCCATTCGGGGCTCCAGAGAGTGGAGATCATCGCCATCATCATCATCAACCTTCCTCCATCACCAATTCCATGATGCTCACCGCCGTGCGTGAGTAATTCCATCTTAGGCTTGCTGGACGGTGATGGGTTGGATGGGATCTATCATGTAATCGAGTTAGTTTTGTTAGGGTTTGATCCCTAGTATCCACTATGTTCTGAGATTGATGTTGCTATGACTTTGCTATGCTTAATGCTTGTCACTAGGGCCCGAGTGCCATGATTTCAGATCTGAACCTATTATGTTTTCATGAATATATGTGTGTTCTTGATCCTATCTTGCAAGTCTATAGTCACCTACTATGTGTTATGATCCGGCAACCCCGAAGTGACAATAAACGGGATCACTCTCGGTGATGACCATAGTTTGAGGAGTTCATGTATTCACTATGTGTTAATGCTTTGGTCCGGGACTCTATTAAAAGGAGGCCTTAATATCCCTTAGTTTCCAATAGGACCCCGCTGCCACGGGAGGGTAGGACAAAAGATGTCATGCAAGTTCTTTTCCATAAGCACGTATGACCATATTTGGAATACATGCCTACATTGCATTGATGAACTGGAGCTAGTTCTGTGTCACCCTAGGTTATAACTTCTACATGATGAATTGCATTCGACGTAATTTCCCATCACGGATCCAATGCCTACGAGCTTTACCTATATTGCTAGTTGCTTATTTACTTTTCCGCTGCTATTATCACAAAAACTACAAAAACACTATCTTTACTTTTATTGCTGCTACCGCCACTATCATATTACTTTGCTACTAAACTATCTTGCTACAGATACTAAGTTTCCAGGTGTGGTTGAATTGACAACTCAGCTGCTAATACTTAAGAGTATTCTTTGGCTCCCCTTGTGTCGAATCAACAAATTTGGGTTTAATACTTTACCCTCGAAAACTGTTGCGATCCCCTACACTTGTGGGTTATCAGGGATCAAGAGGTGGCCCACGAGGGTGGGGGCACGCCCTCCTTCCCAGGGCGCGCCCCCTGCCTCGTGACCCCCTCGAGCGTCCCCCGGTGCCCTCCTTCTTCCTATATAAGTCTACGTACCCCAGAACCTCCGTGAACAGAGAGAAAACACTAATTCCACCGTCGTACCTTCTGTTCCCGTGAAGATCCCATCTTGGAGCCTGTTCCGGAGCTCCATCGGAGGGGGATCCATCACGGAGTTCTTCATCATCATCATCATCATCGCCCTCACCATGAGTTGTGAGTAGTTTACCATAGACCTTCGGGTCTATAGTTAGTATCTAGATGGCTTCTTCTCTCTCTCTGGATCTCAATACAAAGTTCTCCTCGCTCTTCGAGGAGATCTTTTCGATGTAATCTCTTTTTGCGGTGTGTTTGTCGAGATCCGATGAATTGTGAGTTTATGATCAAGGTTATCTATGAAAGATATTTGGTTCTTCTCTGTACTTTTTATGTGTGCTCATAATATCCTTGCAAGTCTCTTCGAATTATTGGTTTTGTTTGGCCTACTAGATCTATAGTTCTTGCAATGGGAGAAGTGCTTGGCTTTGGGTTCAATCTTGTGGTGTCATTTCCCAGTGACAGTAGGGGCAGCAAGGCACGTATTGTATTGTTGCCATCGAGGATAAAAATATGGGGTTTATATCATATTGCTTGAGTTTATCCCTCTACATCATGTCATCTTGCTTAAGGCGTTACTCTGTTCTTATGAACTCAATACACTAGATGCATGCTGGATAGCGGTCGATGTGTGGGTAATAGTAGTAGATGCAGGTAGGAGTCGGTCTACTTGTCTCGGACGTGATGCCTATATACAATGATCATGCCTAGATAGTCTCATAATTATTCGCTTTTCTATCAATTGCTCGACAGTAATTTGTTTACCCGTCGTAGAATACCGCTATCATGAGAGAAGCCACTAGAGAATACTATGGCCCCCGGGTCTATTCTCAATATATCACCCTGAGTCCACTGACAAATGGGACAACCCAAAAGTAAGGATGAAATGAAGAAATACCTAAAAGCCTTTTTACCATAATACCAGGAGGAAAAAACCATGTAGTGGAGTGCAAATCTTTGTGAAAACTTAGTGTGTGGTAAATCCTCACTTAACCCGTACGAGGGCTCCAAAAACGTAAACCATGATGTCACAAGGGCGGTGCTCGGAGCCTCGAGCACTGAAGACTGGTGGCCTGCAAGACACGCAGGGTATTGTAGCAACTTCGTGTAAGTATCCCAATAATGATCTTCCCAACAAAGAGCGGAGGAGATTATTTATGAGTGGCATTTCAGTTGCACACTAGTCGTCACAAGTCTCACGTGAAGTAACTTTGAGAATCTACAGAAGCTATTAGTGTTCTTTGGAACAAATAAACCAGAGTTATAACATGATTGATTGTAGCAACAAGTGCAATAACAACTTGAGAGTAAAGAACATAAATTAAAAGACTGTAAATTTGCTGCCCAACTGAGCGGAATGAAGGATGAACATGAAAACTTTGAAGCGAAAGCCAAACCCGAGGTATGTATCATGTGCCCGTATGTACATATTTGTAGATCTAGAACTCTGTATTTATACGTGTCCGGGTAGGACTTATGTTCTTTTTTAAGCGGTAGTCAGACGTATGTGTGCGTACTTGTGTAGATCAGATCTGCGTATGTACGATGATAGGAAGCCGGGTCGGACATGTTCTTTTCATTGAGATTTAATTAGCACATGTAATTAAGGAAATCCACGCATTTAACCGACGTCTTGTTACCGCACACGCCCGCTCCAATTGTACAGGCAATCGACACTCTTGTTCGATGCGTCTCTCCGAAACTGTGAGACGTGTCCCTTCAAGGGATGTATATACACGTAATCCATCAATAGAGCAATTTAGTTTACTATTCATTACATTGATTCATCACACGTTATCAGCACCTCATCTCTACCAAGAGCGACTTCACGACTCTTTGCAGAGAGCGAACATGCCAGGAAAAAGAAGAAAAGAAGAACTACACAGTCCCCGGAAAGGATTGACGCAGCTCCCCGACTTCTCCTTGGAGGTGACTGAGACTGCTCCCTTGTCTTCTCGGTGCCTTTCCCGTCCGCCAAGCTCCTTCGTGTGTGCTCCCATGATGTCATCAAGTGCCTGCTCAACAAGTTCCTGATCTCCATTCGCGAGGTGGTGTATGAGCCTGACCCCATCCCTCCTCTGGCAAGGGTGTGGGTCCTCGTCTACGGGTTGCCTCGGGGCAGCAAGTCGGCCCCCCGTGACGGCAAGCTCTCACACATCCTCAAGGCGATCTCGGAGCCGGTCGATAAGCTGGTTTTTGCTGACTTGGCATCCTTTGAGGGTGATGGTCCTGCCCGCATCGACGTCTTATGCCCTGCACCTGCCGAGATAGACAATTTGTCTCTAATCTTCTACTTCGGCACCAAGGGCAAGCATCTCACCTTCGAGCTGGAGGCCCCGATGCCTGAGAGCCCGCTGGGTGTGGTCCCTCCTCTCATGCCGCCGCCCCACTTCAACAGTGGGCCGGGCGGGAATGGGGACGGATCTGAGGAGAGTTCTTCCGGGGAGGATGAGGATGACCCACCCGCCCCGTCTGACCGCCGACGTAGCCCGACCACCACTGGAGGGGGGTCGTCCTGTCCGGGTGGGTCGTTGTTGCTTGCAGCGTTGGATGGTGGGGCTGCTCGTCTGGCCCCGACTCATCCCGATGTGTTGCCCGACCCCACTTCGGTGATTGAGGAGGACTCCCTCAATGTGGGGCTGGACGTTCGCCCCCCCTTCTTCCCCGTGCTCTCCGGGGGTGGTATGCTACACGCATTCGCCGGGGTCCCCACCTTCTCTAGCCTTGGGGTCCTCGACCCTGGTACCGTCACCGAGCTTGGACCTGTCCTGGTGACCCCTACCGCCGCAGGTTCCAAGTTGCGGGGGGGCTTATCTATCGGTGGCCGCTCGGCAGGGCGCGAGGCTCAGCCAGTCCCGGATCCTCCTGGATGGTCGTGTACCAACGATCCCGGAGAAGTATGCCATGTGGGCGGCTGCCCGCGACTTGTCCTCGGGTACCCCCCCCCCCTCCCACCCTGCCGATCTTTCTGGTTCTCGTTTTTCTGTGCTTGGGTCCGTTGCATTCTCTCATTTGGCAGAGGTGGCTATCAATAGTGGCATTGTATTTCGTGGCGAGAAGGGGCCTATCCTTGAGCAGATCCCTGCTATCTACGCCAAGGAAAGGCTTGATTGGGCATTGGCGGAAGCCCGTGCCCGTGCTACGCGCGGTGATCCCAGCACCCTGGCGCACACTGACCTTGGCCATAGAGAGGCCGAGGCTGGTGTGATGCCTCCTCTGGAGACCTCGGCGGACACACCCCGTGAAGTCCCTCCCCCGACGAGGGATCTGAGGGGGCGGCCTCCCACGCTTCTCAAACCTACTGAACACCGAATAGAGGTGTGTGGGTCTAGCTCCAGGTCCACTTCCCTAGGATCGGAGGCCTTTGCTGCCCTCCTACGCGGGGGCGGCGTGGCCGTCCGGTGAAGGCCTTCCCCCGGCCTACGATTGCCGGGCGGGCTATTTTTGCCCCGTCTGTGGGGCCTGATACTTCCCCTGAGGTTCCAATATGAAGCTCCTATGTTGGAACATTCGGGGCTTCGGCCTCACTGGTCATCGTCGTCGGCAGATCACCGAGTATATGCGGCAAGAAGATATTGACATTCTGGGGCTTCAGGAGACGATTCGCCAGGACTTTAGCATGCACGAGCTCCAGGGGCTTTCTTGACACCAGTTTGTCTGGCAGTGGTTTCCTGCTACGGGGCAATCTGGGGGCATCCTGCTGGGGGTTCGGGAGGATGCTTTCTCGGTTGAGGACATGGACCGGGGGGTTCTTCCTTAGCATGTCCGTCACCAAGCAGTGAGTTACTCTATGGCCCTACAGACCATGTGTGTTCTGGAGACTTCCTTACCGAGCTAAAGAATAAGGTGGAGCGATGCACCACTCCGGTGGTGGTGGCCGGGGACTTCAACCTCATTAGGTGGGCTTCGAATAAGAGTTCACGTAATGTTGATCGTGTCTGTATGCGTCTATTTAACTACTGCATTGCGGATCTGGCTCTACGTAAGATAGCCCGTGAGGGGCTAGATTCACGTGCACGAATATGCAGGCGAACCCCATCCGGAGTGTTTTGGATTGGGTTTTTGTGTCGGCTCAGTGGGAATTAATGTTCCCACTGTGCTCCCTCAAGGCATTCACTCAGATTGGTTCTGACCATGCCCCCTTGCTCTTTTCCTGTGAGAATGAGGCCCCTCCTAGATCTCGTCGCCTCCATTTTGAGGCGTTTTGGCTGGTGTCGGTGTCAAAACCGGCAGATCTCGGGTAGGGGTGCCCAAGCTGTGTGTCTGAGGATCGATGGTAACAGGAGACTGGGGACATGATATTTACCCAGGTTTAGGCCCTCTCGATTGAGGTAATACCCTACTTCCTGCTTGATTGATCTTGATGAATATGGGGTTACAAGTGATCTACCTCGCGTAATGGCTAAACCCTAGAAGTATGGCTTATGATATTGTGATTCTGCCCCCCTATGGACTAGACCCTCCGGTTTATATATCCATCGGAGGAGACCTAGGGTTACAAAGATTGCTTGGGAAGAAAGGAATCATTACATCCGAACATCTATTCTGCCTTTCTACATATACAGGAGTCCTAACCAGACATGGAGACGTTAGTTTATCTTCATCTTCATGGCCCATCTATCCGGCCCAGCTTCGGTAGACCGGATCCTCATGGACCCTCAAATCCAGGACTCCCTCAGTAGCCCACGAACTTTCCTTCAATGACGATTGTATCCGGCTTTATGTCTTCAGTCTTGCAAGGCAGGTTCTTCTTCAGAATAGATGATAGTTCGGTTCTATATTTAATATTATATCTTATTGATTCCTTGCCACCGCCGCCTCGACTTCCACGTGCCAGATGAATGCGAACTGTCTGGGCATTTTTACAATGAACCCCTTGACTGTGTAAGGAAGGCGCCTATTTAAAGAGACTAAATCTTAGAGCTTCCCACGGAAAATTTCCAAACATGGCTCTTGTTCCCAGTTCTTCCTCACGTCCTCATGGCCCTCTAGCAGGCGATTGGGAAAGTTGCTCAGTATCCCACGCGCGTCTGAGTAAACTTCAGGCGCAAGGGTATCTCCCTCCCGTGGATCTAGTCCCTGTCTGGGCTGGATTAACTTCTATTGATGGCGAAGCCCTGGTGGAGAATTTCCCCAATCCTACCAAAGAGGAGTGGGTGTACTTTGTTTTCTACCTTCCGAGAGGCGTAGGATTTCCTATCCATCATTTCCTCACGGGGTTCCTAGAGTTCTATGGCCTCCAGCTGCACGATCTCACGTCGGGCTCTATATTGCACATCGCGGGCTTCGTCACTCTTTGTGAGCTGTTTCTGGGCTGTGAGGCTCATTTCGAGCTATGGCGAAAATTCTTATGCCTCGTCCATCGCTCCTAGAAGGGATCTATATTCGAGGTAGGCGGCGCCGAAATGTGGCGTATAGCGGGGACAAGTTATCTGTCCGGCACTAAGAAGAGTGGCCCTCAGAGTGGTTTTATATTGAAGACGTTGTTCTGCCGAACCCAATCTGGCAGGGCCTTCCCGAATACTCCAGTGCTCCTTTAAAGAAGCGTTTCAACTGGTGTCCCCGAAGCCTCAAGGAAGAAGACAGTGCAGAGATCAAAAGGCTAGTAAGCAAGATCAGATTGCTTGCCCACTCCGAGCTGACAATAATTGAGGTCATGGCGATCTCGATAACGCGGTGCATGCAGCCGCTTCAAGCCAGAGGGTTTCCTGTGTGGCACTATAATGGGCAAGATGATGCCTCGCGTTGCCTACGCAAGGGTCCAGACAACCCTGCCGCCCTGGCCGCCATTCTAGCTGACCTCTACAAAGGGGAGAATGAGGACTTTCTCCGCTTGAAGTGTCGGGAAGGTCTCTATGTACAACCCCATCGACTGGGTAAGCCTTTCTATGATCGCTAGTTTTGCTCAATTTATTCTCTTGAGACATACTAACCGAAGTGGATTCGGTTATTCTCAATAGGAGTGGAGGAAGCTGGAAGAATGCCGGACCAAGCTTACTGTTGTCACCACCGAATTGGAAGATTCGAAGAAGTCCAAGAAGGGCTCTGATGGTAAGAACAATAGTGTCCGGAAAGTATGGTCCTGTGCCAATCGATGATCTTTAAATATACATTGTTTTAACTGCAGCAACAGGGCCAACAGAACAACTGGAGAAGTTAAGGGCTGCTCTGGCGGAGAAAGAACAAGTCAAAGGGCAAACCGCTGCTGGTCAACATGTACTAACACGGACCATACATGAGAAAAACAAACTGCAGGATACAAATATCAAGAAAGCCGAGGAGCTAAAGGATGTACGAGCCCAACTCTCGGGTGCCTTGAAAGAGAACAAGAATCTTAAAGGTGGTATATTCAGTATGACCTTAAACCGAGCTTTTATTATAGTCCCTTGATTCAAAGTTTTTTTACGAAATTGTTCCTGTAGGCTTGTTAACTGGGCGGCCCGAGGGGGAGGTGTCCGGATTTTAAGGTGACCTGCTGCAAGAGCTCTCCAAGGTACACGAGCGAGCTCGGAAATCCATGAACAATATGGTCAAGGCTTTATGGACAACCGATTCTCCTCCAGAAATTATGGAGGAATTGGCGACTTTATTCAAAGGGGCTCGACGCCGCTTTGAATTATGGAAAGCATCAGCATGTCGAGAAGGTGCTCGAGAATCCTGGGCTATGGTGAAGACACGCTACACCGGACTTGACCCGAATCATATGGCCAGGGTTGGACCTCGAGGGCCTGACAGACTAGAAATCCCTGTAAGCTTGGTGTATGACCAAGTAAAGACAGCCGCCAAATATTCGCAACAAGACTGTAAATTAGACAGTCTTCTAGATGGTATATATGAAGAGTGGGCGTTTGATTCTATGTAATGATAACCCACAAGTGTAGGGGATCAGTTGTAGCCTCTTTCGATAAGTAAGAGTGTTGAACCCAACGAGGAGCTAAAGGTAGAACAAATATTCCCTCAAGTTTTATCGACCACCGATACAACTCTACGCACGCTTGACGTTCGCTTTACCTAGAACAAGTATAAAACTAGAAGTATTTTGTAGCCATTATGGGATAGGTTTGCAAGAATATAAAGAGCATGTAACTAAAAACTAGGGGCTGTTTTAGGTAAAGAAGCAATAAAGTTAGTATAGCGAGTGTGGGAAAGTGGTGGTAGGAGTTGCGAAATTGTCCCTAAGCAATTGACTATGTTACTAGACCGATAGCAGGTTTTATGTGGGAGAGGCCACTGCTAGCATATCATCCCTGACTTGGAATTCTATGCACTTATGATTGGAACTATTAGCAAGCATCCGCAACTACTAACATTCATTAAGGTAAAACCCAACCATAGCATTAAGATATATTGGTCCCCCTTTAATCCCGTATGCATCAATTTCTATGCTAGGTTGAAGCTTCTGTCACTCTTGCCCTCCAATACGTAGTCCTATCAACATACAGCTAACCCTATGGTGTGATCCACGCACGTGCTCATATGATGGGCACCAAAGGACAGCAACATAACCACAAGCAAATTAAACCAATCATAGCAATTCACCAATTACCGATAGGACAACGAAAATCTACTCAGGCATCATAGGCTGGCAACACATCATTGGATAATAATATGAAGCATAAAGCACCATGTTCAAGTAGAGGGTACATCGGGTTGCGAGAGAGTGGACCACTGTAGATAGATGGGGGAAGGTGATGAAGATGTTGGTGAAGATGACGGAGGTGTTGGTGTAGATCGCCATCGCACGATGATGGCCTCGGTGGCGTTCCGGCACCACCGGAACAGAGGGGGAGAGAGCCCCCCTCCTTCTTCTTCTTCCTTGACCTCCTCCCTAGATGGGAGAAGGGTTTCCCCTCTGGTCCATGGCATCCATGGCATGGGAGGGGCGAGAGCCCCTCCGAGATTGGATATGTCTCTCTATCTCTCTCTGTTTTTGCGTTCCCAGATTCTGGCCTTTCACCGTTACTTATATTCTCGGAGATCCGTAACTCCGATTGGGCTAAATTTTGACACGATTTGTATCTGGATATTAGCATTCTTGCGGTGAAAGAAGGGCACCAACCGCCTTACGGGGTGGCCACGAGGGTCAGGGGCGCGCCCCCTGCCTCGTGGCCCCCTCGGGCATCGTCTCGCGTTGATTCTTCTTCCCAAAATTCATAAATATTCAAAAAAAATCTCCGTCCGTTTTATCCCGTTTGGACTCCGTTTGATATGGATATTCTGCGAAACAAAAAACATGCAACAAACAGGAACTGGCACTGGGCACTGGATCAATATGTTAGTCTCAAAAATAGTATAAAAAGTTGCCAAAAGAATATGAAAGTTGTATAATATTGGCATGGAACAATAAAAAATTATAGATACGACGGAGACGTATCAGCATCCCCAAGCTTAATTCCTGCTCATCCTCGAGTAGGTAAATGATAAAAAAGATAATTTTTGATGTGAAATGCTACCTAGCATAATCTTGGTCTTGTAATCTAATCATGGCATGAATATTAAGACATGAGTGATTCAAAGCAATAGTCTATCATTTGACACAAAAGAATTTAATACTTGGGCATCCCAACAAACAATCAAGTCTTTCAAAATATCAATACTGAAGAACGTCATCCCTACAAAATCATATAGTCTTTTATGCTCCCTTTTCTTAACACAAGGTACCCCTCATGCCCATCCCGGTGTCAGCCAAGCAATTGTTTTCATACTATACTTTTTCGAACCTTTTCAACTCTTCACGCAATACATGAGCATGAGCCATGTACATAATAGCACTATGGGTGGAATAGAAGGTGGTGATAGACAAAAGTAGGGAGAAAGTCTCACACCGACTAGGCAAATTAACGGACTATGGAGATTTCCATCAATTGATATCAATGTGAGTGAGTAGGGATTGCCATGTAACAGATGCACTAGAGCTATAAGTGTATGAAAGCTCAAAAGAAAACTAGTGGGTGTGCATCAACTTGCTTGCTCATGAAGACCTAGGGAATTTGAGGAAGCCCGTCGTTGGAATATACAGGCCAAGTTCTATAATGAAAATTCCCACTAGTATATGGAAGTGACAACATAGGAGACTCTCTATCATGAAGATCATGGTGCTATGGTGAAGCACAAGTGTGGAAAAAAGATAGTAACATTGCCCCTTCTCTCTTTTTCTCTCATTTTTTTCTTTTGTTTTCTCTTTTTTTTGGTCTCTTTGGCCTCTTTTTTGGTGGGCTTCTTTGGCCTCTTTTTTTTGGCTTCATTGGCCTCTTTTATTTTTTATTACCTCACATGGGACAATGTTCTAATAATGATGATCATCACACTTTTATTTACTTACAACTCGATACTAGAACAAAAATATGACTCTATATGAATGCCTCCAGCGGTCTACTGGGATGTGCAATGATCTCGCATAGCAATGACATAACATCATGCTAGCTATATTACGATCATGCAAGGCAATATGAAAACGATGGTGCGTGTCATAATAAACGGAACGGTGGACTTACATGGCAGTATATCTCGGAATGGCTATGGAAATGCCATAATAGGTAGGTATGCTGGCTATTTTGAGTAAGGATATAAGGTGGTTTGATGCACCGGCGAAAGTTGCGCAGTACTAGAGTGGCTAGCAAGGTGGAAGGGTGAGAGTGCGTATAATCCATGGACTCAACATTAGTCATAAAGAACTCATATACTTATTGCGAAAAATCTATTAGCCCTCGAAGCAAAATACTACGGCGCATGCTCCTAGGGGGGAGGCTGGTAGGAGTTAACCATCGCGCCCCCGACCTTCACGCAAAGATAAACAATCAAAATACAATGTGCGCCAATTTGGTTACATAGTTAGGAGACCATACGTGCATGCTTCGGGAATCACAAACCTTAGAACCAATATTTTTACTAAACCACAATCATTCACTAGTACCTCCCACATATTAGCATCTATATATCGCAAAACTATTGCAAGGAATCAAACATATCATATTCAGCGATCTACAAGTTTATGTAGGATTTTATGACTAACCATGTAAATGACCAATTCCCGTCAACTCTCTAAATAGATATAAGTGAAGCAAGAGAGTTTTAATTCTTTCTTCATAAGATACGCCCTGATCTAACAAATATAAGTGAAGCAAAAGAGCATTCTACAAATGGCGGCTTTCTATGTGAGGAGAAACAGGCAATCCAAACTTCAAATGATATAAGTGAAGCACATGAAGCATTCTATAAAGCCATACTCAAAAGATATAAGTGAAGTGCAAAGAGCATTCTATTAATAAGCCATGGACTATCCCATACCAGCATGGTGCATTAATAAAAGAAAAATAAAAAGCACACGATGCTCCAAGAGTTTACGCATATCATGTGAACGAAACGAATCCGAAAACATACCGATACTTGTTGAAGAAAGATGGGATGCCTTCCGGGGCATCCCCAAGCTTAGACGCTTGAGTCTCCTTGAATATTTAGTTGGGCTGCCTTGGGAATCCCCAAGCTTGAGATCATGCCTCTCCTCCTTCTCCTCACATCGCGACCTCCCCGATCTTCGAACACTTCATCCACACAAAACTTAATCGAACTTTTAGTGGGGTTAGTGCATATGATCAATGAAATCCCATCATGTACTACTCTAACATTATTATATAATTATGAACAAACATTACCCACTGTATGCTATCACAATTCTATGGCCCCAAGTCAAGGAGGCTTCAACAAGAATTCAAACATATGCAAATAATGAAGCTATAATAGCAATCTGTGAAAACAGGACAGTCTGTAGTAATCTGAACATTAACCATACTTCTGTAACTCTAGAAATTATGGAAAAATTAGGAAAAATCAAAAATTTGTATATAAATACTTTTCAAAAAGTTTCAGATCCTTTCGACGTTCCAGTAAAAAATGTAAAATTGTGCACTACAGCCAAAGTTTCTGTTTTTGCACCGCACAAACCAACAAACAGTTTAATCATCCTAAAGGAAGCACTTGGCACATTATTTTTATAATACATTGGAATTGTACAAGGGGATAATTATTTTTGTTGAAAATTTTCTGTAATGAAGGTTCACAAAGTTTCCATGGGCATGAACAAAGTTCAAGGCTATCTCCCACTTTAACAATGCTCGTCTTTCTCACTTTCGCTTTTCTTTTTGAAAAAGTTTTAGGTTCCCCTCTTTATTTTTATTTTGTTTTTAAACTTTATAAAAGCACACAACAGAGATAAATGACTCTCTAAAACTTACGGGTTGTCTCCCTGGTAGCGTTTTCTTTAAAGCCATTAAGCTAGGCATATAGTGCTCAAGTAAATGATCCACCCAGATCCCAAGGTATATCAAAGCCAATTTTAATTAACAATGATTTGTGATTTAGTAGTGAGCACAAAGTAACATATATCATGCAACAATGAAGTCTAACTCTCTTCCTGTGCATCGGCATGTCATAAAAGAACAATTCATGCACACATAGTAAAGGCCAATGCATAGTATACACAGTTTCTTGCAATTTTATCGTATTGGAAACATAGAGAGGCGGAGATGTAGTTCCTCTCTCATAATAATTGCAAGTAGGAGCAGCAAGCACATGCATATTATATCTATCAAAATCATCATGCGTAGTAGTAGAATGCAACCCATCAATATAGTCCTTAATAAGTGCAAACTTCTTCGACATAGTGTAGTTGGGAGAATTCAAAAAGATAATAGGGCTATCATGTGTGGGTGCAATAGCAACAATTTCATTCAAAACATAAGGAACTATAGCAAGTTCATCTCCATAAGCATAATTCATATTGGCATCTTGGCCACAAGCATAGCAAGCATTACTTTCATCAAAAAGGGATATTTCAAACGAATCAAAGGGACCATAGCAATTATCATAGCATTCATCCTTCGGTAAACACGAAGGGAAATTAAACAATGTATGAGTTGAAGAGTTACTCTCATTAGAAGGTGGGCACGGGTAGCTAATCCGCTCTTCCTGCTTTTGTTCTTCGCTCTCCTCCTCGTCTTTTTCATCTAATGAGCTCACAGTGTCATCAATTCCTTCTTCCATAGTTTCCTGTAAAATATTAGTCCCTTCTTGGGCAGCAGAGACCTTCTCAATAAACGCATCAATATTGGCATTGTATTCATATTTCAAATAGCAATAGTTCAATATAGCAAGATTTTCAGGCCTATAAACATCATCATCAAAATCATCATACTTTTTAAACAGAGATTCAATTTCATAAGCACCCTTAAAAGCAACGAATTCTTCTATTTGTTCCACATCATAATAATCATATATACCATTAGCATAATAAGCTAAGGTTTCATTATCATTAAATTCGCATGAAAAGGGAAGGTGTGGAGCCTTCATCCTAGCGCAAGAAGTATAATCATATCTCAAGCATAGTTGCCGAGCATACCAATGCAACATATAAATTTGATCCCATAATAGTTTCCCTTTTTGTGTCAAGCGATAATCCCTAAAGTATTCACGTTGATCCAACATTACTCCCATTATATAGTTGAATGGGGTTTTCTCAGGATTATAAAAGTAGCATATAATATTTTTCACATATTGAGCATCGAGGGTTTTAGGAGGTTCCCCATCTCCATGAGTAGCAGGTACACCTAATTTTTTGGTATTTCGTGTTCCATATCCATAACTAAAGATAGAGAACAACTTAGAACAGCAAATAAAATCTACTTAGTGATAAAGCAAACAAACACACACGAGAATATTCACCCCACGCTATTGCTCCCCGGCAACAGCGCCAGAAAAAGGTCTTGATAACCCACAAGTGTAGGGGATCAGTTGTAGCCTCTTTCGATAAGTAAGAGTGTCGAACCCAACGACGAGATAAAGGTAGAACAAATATTCCCTCAAGTTTTATCGACCACCGATACAACTCTAGGCACGCTTGACGTTCGCTTTACCTAGAACAAGTATAAAACTAGAAGTACTTTGTAGGTGTAACGGGATAGGTTTGCAAGAACATAAAGAGCACGTAAATAAAAATTAGGGGTTGTTTTAGGTAAATAAGCAATAAAGTTAGTATAGCGAGCGTGGAAAAGTGGTGGTAGGAGTTGCGAAATTGTCCCTAAGCAATTGACTACATTACTAGACCGATAGCAAGTTTTATGTGGGAGAGGCCACTGCTAGCATGTCATCCCTGACTTGGAATTCTATGCACTTATGATTGAAACTATTAGCAAGCATCCGCAACTACTAACATTCATTAAGGTAAAACCTGACCATAGCATTAAGATATATTGGTCCCCCTTCAATCTCGTATGCATCAATTTCTACTCTAGGTTGAAGCTTCTGTCACTCTTGCCCTCCAATACGTAGTCCTATCAACATACATCTAACCCTATGGTGTGATCCACGCACACGCTCATATGATGGGCACCAAAGGACAGCAACATAACCACAAGCAAATTAAACCAATCATAGCAATTCACCAATTACCGATAGGACAATGAAAATCTACTCAGACATCATAGGATGGCAACACGTCATTGGATAATAATATGAAGCATAAAGAACCATGTTCAAGTAGAGGGTACAGCGGGTTGCGAGAAAGTGGACCGCTGTAGATAGATGGGGGAAGGTGATGAAGATGTTGGTGAAGATGACGGAGGTGTTGGTGTAGATCGCCGTCGCACGATGATGGCCCCGGTGACGTTCCGGAGCCACCGGGAGAGAGGGGGAGAGAGCCCCCCTCCTTCTTCTTCTTCCTTGACCTTCTCCCTAGATGGGAGAAGGGTTTCCCCTTTATTCCATGGCCTCCGTGGCATGGGAGGGGCGAGAGCCCCTCCGAGATTGGATCTGTCTCTCTGTCTCTCTCTGTTTCTGCATTCCCAGATTCTGGCCTTTCACCGTTTCTTATATTCCTGGAGATCCGTAACTCCGATTGGGCTGAATTTTTGACACGATTTGTATCCGGATATTAGCTTTCTTGCGGCGAAAGAAGGGCATCAACCGCATTACGAGGTGTCCATGAGGGTCAGGGGCGCGCCCCCTGCCTCGTGGCCCCCTCGGGCATCGTCTCGCTTTGATTCTTCTTCCCAAAATTCATAAATATTCCAAAAACAATCTCCGTCAGTTTTTATCCCTTTTGGACTCCGTTTGATATGGATATTTTTCGAAACAAAAAACATGCAACAAACAGGAACTGGAACTGGGCAGTGGATCAACATGTTAGTCCCAAAAATAGTATAAAAAGTTGCCAAAAGAATATGAAAGTTGTATAATATTGGCATGGAACAATAAAAAATTATAGATACGACGGAGACGTATCATGTAACAATGTACTTTATCATCAAACTTATCTCCTGCCGAATTTAATTGAAAGATTGTCATGGCAGACCTTCCGCTTTGACCTCCGAAAACCCAAGGGTTGGAGTGTTTACGAATACTATACCTGTGGTAAACACGTGGTATGTTCGATAACCAGGCAATCCGGTCATATTTGCTTAAACAGACAAACTATGTTCAGGGAGTTATGTTATATTACTATTTAACGTAAGAAACATCTTCTAGAGAGAATAGTTCCGTTAAGGGTTCCTTTACCTGGGGCAGCATGCATATGTATGCGTGCCTAGGCTTTGATCCTTAAAAAATAGGATTATAGGAAGCCTATCCTATGGGATTTGAAAGATTATGCGCTTAAAAGCGGTTTGTCATTTATCGTTGACCAATGATTCCCTTAAGAACGCTAGCTTTCGGCTTCACCCATCTGAGGTACAGGTCTGGATTACCCGGTTGTAACAATCGCAGAGGTGCTCCCTTTACACCCTAGCCGAACAATCGGGAACGTAGGGTATAAACACAGGAGCCAGGCAACCCAGCTTGGCAAAAACTTAAGTCATAAAGGTGCATATAATGGCGAGGAGACTGTATGAAACAGACGACATGAGTATTGTAAGCAATATGCTTTTTAATATTGGGCTTCGTTATAGAAGCCCCCAGGTATTTTGAGGTATGTACATTTGAGGATGCTCTACCCTATAATAGTTCGGTTGAGCCGAATACTTATCGATAAGAAAAAATAAGAAAAGAAGAGGAGAACTTAAAATAAAAACAAGGGATAAGACCTAGACTGAAAAACAAAAAAGGTGCTACCGAACTATCCGTAGAATCGTTGGAGCCTGGCAGCGTTCCATGGGTTCGACTCAAGGCGATTGTCTGACGCGTTTCGAAGGCGATAGGCTCCGCCGGTGAGTACTTCGTCAATAATGAAGGGGCCCTCCCATCTTGGTTTGAGCTTGTCCTTTTTCTACTCCGGGAGGCGTAAAATGAGTTCGCCAACATTGTATGTCTTGGCCCGCACTTCTCTGCTTTGGTATTGCCTGGCCTATTGTTGATAGAATGCGGAACGGGCCTGCGCGATATCGCGCTCCTCTTCAAGGCCATCTAGGTCAACGTGCCAATCAAGCTCGGCCTCTCACTCTTCATACATGGGCACTCAAGCTGAGTCATGAATAATATTGCAGGGCAAAACAGCCTCTGCGACGTGCGCCATGAAAAAAGGCGTGTATCCAGTTGTCTGGTTGGGTGTGGTCCGCAGCCCCCAGAGTACGGAGTCGAGCTCCTCAACCCAGTGTTTATCTGACTGCCGCAGGGAGCGCACTAGTCAGGGTTTAATGCCGCTCATTATCAGGCCATTGGCTCTTTCGACTTGACCATTTGTTTGAGGATGGTACACGGAGGCGTAATCAAGTTTAATGCCTAACTTAGTGCACCAATTCTTGACCTCATCAGCTGTGAAGTTGGAGCCATTAGCTGTGATAATATTGTGCTGGACACCATAATGGTGTACTACACCGGATATAAAATCTATCACTGGCCCTGCCACAGCTATTCTGACTGGCTTGGCTTCTATCCATTTAGTGAATTTGTCCATCATAACCAGTAAATATTTCTTATTATGGCTTCCCCCTTTAAGAGCTCCGACCATATCCAGCCCCTAGACCGCAAAGGGCCAAGTAATGGGGATGGTTCTCAGAGCGCTCGGAGGCATATGACTTTGATTTGTGAAAAGCTGGCATCCAACACAATGTTGGACTAGGGTCTGTGCATCTGCTCGCGCAGTTGGCCAGAAGAAACCAGTTCGGAAAGCCTTGCTTACAAGAGCTCGGGCTGCGGCATGATGGCCTCCCATGCCAGCATGTATTTCGGCTAGAAGTTGCCATCCCTCCTCTTCGGAGATGCACCGTTGGAGAATACCGGTAGTGCTTTTCTTGTATAGTTCACCTTCGTGAAGTTTATAGGCTTTAGAGCGCCGAATTATGCGGCGGGCCTCATTTTGGTCATCGGGGAACTCTTGCCTATTAAGGTAGGCTAGTAAAGGCTCGGTCCAGGGGGCTATAACAGCCATGATCTCATGAGCTGATGATGTTATTTCCATGTCCGAGTCCCTGATGACATCGTTATTGAGTTTGGCTGGGGCGTGTTCGGGTCCGGATTAGCGTCCTTGTTCTCGTCCTGCCATGTTACTGATGGCTTGAACACCCTTTCCACAAAGGTGTTAGGTGGGACTGGGTCGCGTTTGGCGCCCATACGAGCAACTTTATCCGCTGCCTAGTTACTGTACCGAGCTACATGGCGAAATTCCAGCCCCTCAAACCGAGCTGATATTTTTAATATGGCATTTCGATAAGCTGCCATCTTACAATCCTTCACGTCAAATGCTCCGTTTACCTGAGATATGGCGAGGTTTGAGTCTCCACGCACCTCGAGGTATTTTATGCCCATAGATACGGCCATGCGGAGACCGCGCAGTAGTGCCTCATATTCGGCTGCATTGTTTGAGTCTGTATACATGATCTGCAGTACATAGCGGACTGAATCCCCTGTCGGAGATATCAAGATGACGTCGGCCCCCAATCCGGCTAGCATTTTGGAGCGGTCGAAATACATGGTCCGATGGGAGTATGCTCCGTACTCTTTAGAGAGTTCGGCTTCAGTTCACTCCACGACGAAGTCGACCAACACCTGGGACTTAATAGTCCGGTGTAGTTTGTATGTTATTCGAACGGCACGAGCTTGATGGCCCATTTGGCTATGCGTACGGTGGCGTCTTTATTGTTTATGATATTGTTGAGTGGTACTTCGGATGCCACTGTGTTCGAACACTCTTGAAAATAGTGTCGGAGCTTCCAAGATGCCATGAATACTGCATAGGCAATTTTCTGGTAATGGAGGTATCGTGATTTACACGATGTGATAACCTAGGATACATAGTATACGGGTTTTTGAACGGGGAATTTATGTCCCTCTTCGTCTCGTTCGACAACGAGTACCTCACTCACAACCTGGTGAGTGGCTGAGATATAAAGCAGCATTGGATTGCCAACACCCGGAGCGGCTACGATTGGGTTGCCCGCTAATAGGGTTTTTATCTCCTCCAATCCGGCCATGGTCGCATCCATACATTCAAAGTTGTCGGTGCGCCTCAGCAGTCTATAAAGTGGTAGTGCTTTCTCTCCTAATCTAGAGATAAAGCGGCTAAAGGCCGCTACACAGCCTGCTAGCTTTTGCACTTGTTTTAGATCGGTTGGCGTAGTTAGCTGTGACAGGGCCCGGATTTTAGGTGGGCTCGCTTCAATTCCTCTATGGGATACGATGATCCCTAATAACTTTCCGGTTGGTACGCCGAAGACGCATTTTTCCGGATTGATCCGTATGTCGTATGCTCTGAGGTTATCGAACGTAAGGCGGAGATCCTCCGCCAATGTTTCGACGTGTTTTGTATTTATGACTACATCGTCAACGTATGCCTCCACTGTCTTGCCAATTTGCTTCTCTAAGAATGTTTGAATCATGTGTTGATACGTGGCACCAGCGTTTTTTAGTCCGAATGGCATAGTGTTGAAACAAAAGGGACCGTACCGAGTGATAAATGACGTCGCGGCCTGATCGGATTCCTTCATTTTTATCTGTTGGTATCCGGAGTAAGCATCGAGGAAACACAACGAGTCATGTCCTGCGGTTGCATCGATAATTTGATCTATGCGGGGAAGTGGAAAGGGATCCTTAGGCCATGTTTAAGTCCGTGAAGTCGACACAAAGGCGCCAGGATTTATCCTTTTTGGTACCATGACTAAGTTGTCTAGCCAGTCCGGGTGTTTAATTTCTCTTATGAATCCGGCTTCTAGTAACTTGGCCAGCTCTTACCCCATTGCTTGTCTTTTGGGTTCAGAAAATCGTCGTAGAGACTGCTTGACTGGCTTGAACCCTTTGATTATGTTAAGGCTGTGTTCGGCCAGCCTGCGTGGGATTCCAGGCATGTCCGAAGGATGCCAAGCGAATATGTCCCAATTTTCGCGAAGGAAGGCGCGCAAAGCGCTGTCTACCGTTGGGTCCAGCTATGCCCCAATGGATGCCATCTTGTTGGGGTCCGTTGGGTGCACTTGAAATTTGATAATTTTGTCTCCTGGCTTGAAGGAGGTAGATTTCGGTCTCTTATCAAGGACTGTGTCATCCTTGTCCACCGTAGATCGTAAGGTGGTTAATTCTTCGGCCGCGAGGGCTTCGGATAGTGCCTCAAGGGCTAAGGATGCGGTTTTGTTTTTGGCACAGAGTGCTCTGTCCGGATAACTTGCAATTGTGATTACTCCATTGGGCCCTGGCATTTTGAGCTTCATGTACCCGTAATGAGGTACAGCTTGGAAGCGTGAGAAAGTGTCCCGTCCTAGAAGGGCTTGGTATCCGCTGTTGAAGGGGACAATGTGGAAGAGCAGTTCCTCCGACCTATAGTTCTCGGGTGTACTGAATACTATGTCGAACATAATGCTTCCCGAACACCGGGCTTCCCAGCTGGGAATAATTCCTTTAAAGGTTGTATTGCTTTGTGCAATGTGGGATTTATCGACCTGCATTTTTGCAAGCGTGTCCTCGTATATGAGGTTGAGTCCGCTGCCCCCGTCCATGAGTACTTTAGTGAGGCGAAAGCCGTCTACTATTGGGTTAAGTACAAGAGCGGTTGTGGCTTGGACCAGCCGGACTCGTGGTTCATCTTCGGTAGAAAAGGTGATTGTCGTGTTGCTCCATGGGCTTGCAGTGCTGATTTGATGGACCTCGGCAAGTTCGTGATTTGCTCTCTTTCACCGGTTGTTTGAGGAGAACGTCTCGAAGACAGTGAAGACATCGAAGTCTTTCTCCCCTGGTGTTATGGTGGCGAGAATTGCTTCACCGCTTTTTGCTACCTGCCGGAGTACCCAACATGCTCTAAGGCAGTGGGTTGGATAATGTTCGGGGCGGCATGTATTTAGCAGGGTTTATCCAACAGTTCGTCCAAAACGGACATGTGTCCTGTGAAAGGTCTGTTTTTCTTTAGCGACGTATTGTCCGAAGATGGACTATTACAGAGGTGTATTCTGGGCTTTACAAGTGTTTTCCATAGCACATCACTTTCATACCAAATGCAATAGTTCTGCAAAGCTCTGTATTCGATGGCGGTTGAGGGCGTTCAAGACTCCCTCGTCCGTGCAATTGCGGTGAAATATGGGAACCGTGTCGTCGTCACAGCAGTCCTTAATCTTGTTTTTAACAAGTAGGAATCTGGCCCAGAAGTGATGAACCATCTCTTGGGGTTGTTGTTGTATATACGTGAGATCACATATGTCCGGTAGTCCGGAGTTACTTGGAGAGTGTGTACTGTGGTGGATGGGTGTGGATAAATTTGAGTCCCTACCCAATGTAGTGTCCGGGGTTGTGCAACCTCTGGTGTGGACGATGTAGGCCTAGCTAGATCTGAACATTCCGCGGGCCCGATGTCTGTCCCCGAGATCGAAAGGCATAGAGTGCCACCTGACAGAGGTGTGTTCGGCTCGATGGGTTTGGAGATCCGAATAGTGCCGGTCTCCTTTTTAAGAGGAGAAGTATCTTCGGCTCGGTCCTCGGTTTCCGCCACCAGATGAGTGATCGGAGTGGAATTGACTTCCTCTTCACCGGATTTAAGCCCGATCTGATTATCGGGTGAAAGCCCCATGGCGGCAATGCGATCCAGTAGCTCGTTTAAAGACGAGGAGTCCGACGAAATCGTGTCATCGGAGTGGTCGGAGCCAATATAGGAGTGGTGCTCGATGACCGCGGGGAGCGCGGCCGGCCTGGGGGCCACGCGGGCACATACAGCGAACCCGCCGAGCTGGAGGATCTGGCCCATGGACAGGTTGTTTCCGAGGGTGATATCGTCGTTGATGACAAGACGAGCCATCGATCACTTCTCGTGAGCGCACAACGGAGCTCTCAGTGAAAGCAACATTGTCGGTGTCAAAACCGGCCGATCTCTGGTAGGGGTGCTCAAGCTGTGCGTCTTAGGATCGATGGTAACAGGAGACTGGGGACACGATATTTACCCAGGTTCAGGCCCTCTCGATTGAGGTAATACCCTACTTCCTAGTTTATTGATCTTGATGAATATGGGGTTACAAGAGTTGATCTACCTCGAGATCGTAATGGCTAGACCCTAGAAGTCTAGCCTATGATATTGTGATTCTGCCCCCCCCCTACGGACTAGACCCTCCGGTTTATATATCCATCGGAGGAGACATAGGGTTACAAAGATTGCTTGGGAAGAAAGGAATCATTACATCCGAATATCTATTCTGCCTTTCTACATATACAGGAGTCCTAACTGCACATGGAACGTTAGTTTATCTTCATCTCCATGGCCCATCTATCCGGCCCAGCATCGGTAGACCGGATCCTCATGGACTCCCAAATCCAGGACCCCCTCAGCTGGACCAACCGGGTTTTGTTGAGATGGTTCGCGGCCGCTGGCTAGAGGCGGTCGCGTCCCCGCCCCATGTTTTCTGTGCTGTGGATGTCTAGCACCATTGTGCCAAAATGGCTAGACATTTCGTGAAGGGCTAGGGGGCTAACCTTGGTGCTGATCTTCGGGCCCGTAAAGGGGCCTTGCTGGATCAAATTAAGGTGCTGGATGGACTCACTGATGGGCCGGGCCTGTCTCCCGATGACTGGTTTGGGCGATATTCCCTCGAAGCCTCGCTCATGGATATTTACAAGAGTGAGGAGCTGTTTTGGCAGTGTCGAGGGGGCCAGAACTGGCTCCTTAAGGAGGATGCGAACACTGCTTACTTCCAGACGATAGCCAATGGCCGCAGGAGGAAGTGTGCCATCCCTTGCCTCTGGGACGGGGATGTCCTTCTGGAGAGCCCAGACGACATCACCGCCCATATTTACTCCTTTTATAAGGAGTTGTTTTCGGCTGATCCACGTGAACGTGTCTCCCTCCGCGACGACATTTGGTTGCTTGTTGACCAGTTCACCGATGCTGAGAATGTAGACCTTACTCTCCCTTTTGCGCCTGAGGAGGTGGGACGGGCGACTACCCCTATGAAGGCTAGATCGGCCTCGGGGCCAGACGGTCTTCCTATAGTATTCTTCCAAAAAATCTGGGAGGTCTTGCGCCCGGTCATTATGCCCATGTTCCATGAGTTTCATATTGGAACTCTGGATATGGCTAGGATAAACTATGGTGTCATATCTCTGATCCCTAAGGTAGTTGGGGCGACGGATATTAGGCAATTCCGCCCCATCATGGTGATTAATGTGTTGGAGCGAATCTTTGTGAAGGTTTGTGTGACCCGGTTATCCCCCATGCCGGAGAGGATTGCACACACCCTTCAGACCGCGTTCCTGAAGGGTCGGCGGATTCGTGATGGGATTTTGGCCCTTCACGAGATTGTCCACGAGGTGGCTTCGTAGCGTCATAAAGGCGCCTTCCTTAAATTGGACTTCCAGAAGGCATATGACTGTCTGGATTGGTCCATTTTTAGGTTGGTAATGCAGCGAAGAGGATTTGATGAACGATGGTGCTCCTGGATCATGCAAATGGTTAGATCTGGAAACACCGTGATCAACATCAATGGAGAAGTTGGTCCATTCTTCTAGGCCTCCAGGGGTGTGAAGCAGGGGGTCATGTCTCCCCCTTGCTTTTCAACCTTGCAATTGATGCCCTTGCGGGCATCCTAGATAAGGCCAAGCTGGTCGGCCACCTTAAGGGTGTGGTTAGTCATCTCATCCCGGGTAGGGGTGTCACCCACTTGCAGTATGCAGATGACACCATGATAATGGTGGAAGGTTTGGATTCGGACATTGTTAATCTTAAGTTCCTCTTGCTCTGCTTTGAGGATGTCTGGACTTAAGATTAACTTTGACAAGAGCGAGGTTGTGTTCCTTGGCTACTCGGAGCTTCAGCAGCAGAGGATTGCGGACAACCTCAATTGTAGGTTGGCTTCCTTCCCCATATCTTACTTGGGGATGCCCCTGGTAGAGTCCAGAATTTTGGTGAGTGGGTATGATCCGCTTGTGGGACGAGTAGCATCCCGTGCGGAGCCCTGGTGCGGAAGGTTCACATCTAAAGGAAGCAAAATTGTTCTCATTAGATCTAACCTCGCCAGCCTCCCCATGTATATGATGGGGATGTACATCTTGCCCGAAGGTGTGCACAGCTCCTTTGACAAGGAGCTGGCTACGTTCTTCTGGCAGGCGGAGGATGGTCAGCCTAAGTACCATATGGTGAAATGGGCTGACATCTGCTTGCCTAAGGAGCGGGGTGGGTTAGGCATCTTGGCGTCCTGTCGCATGAACGTTGCCCTCATACTTCGTTGGGTTTGGCGGATCATGCGGGGCGATGGGGGTTTGTGGTTGTAGCTGATTGAGTCCAAGTACTTGCAGGGCCAGCCCCTCTTGACTTGCTCTCACTCGGATGGGTACCAGTTCTGGAAATCTATCCAGGCCATCAAGGAAGAGATTAGTCTAGGTTTGCGGTTCTCCGTTGGCAATGGGTTTGGGACCCAGTTTTGGTTGGACCCTTGGCTTAATGGGAGCCACTCCGTATTCGGTTTTTTAGGCTCTTTGCGATTTGTGACGACCCGACTGTTCTTGTCTCTGTGGCTGCTTTGGGTGAGGGATGGAACATTGCGTTCCGCCGCTCATTCGGACCAGACGAGGTGCAGGAATGGGCAAACTTGAGGTAAGTAGTCCCTCATCCTTTGTCCCAGGATCCTGACATTGTCTCTTGGAGTCTCTCTCCTTCAGGAGAATTCTCCGTTGGCTCGTCTTATCAGGTGTTGTGTCGGCAGCCAGTTCTCCAGTGGTTATCCCCACTATGGAAGGCGCCGATGCCCCTTAAGATCAAGATTTTCGTGTGGCAGCGTCTGCAAGATCGCTTACCTTCGGGGGATCGAGGTGCTTAAATGCCATGGTCCGGGCAATGGTCTTTGCCTCCTTTGCCTCGTCCCGGAAACAGGAACGCACATTATATTCTCATGCGTAGCAGCGCGGGCACTTTGGTGCTTTGATCGTGAGGCCCTTGGGACGGAGTGGGAGGCCCATGACCTTGCAGAGTTTCTGTAGGTAAGGGTCACTTAGGTTGGCCGTAAGCGCCGACTGTTCTGGCTCATCTTCGCGGCTATGATGTGGACTCTTTGGAATACTCGCAATAAGATGGTGATTGAGCGGGATTTCCCGCGGCGTGCTTCTTACTCGTTCTTCAAATTTCTTGCCTTCTTGCAGCAATGGCATCCGCTCACTAGACCGAGAGACCATGACCGGCTTGAGCTCTCTCTTGACACTCTGCTGACTTTCGCGCACCGGCTCTCCAATCGTTTGTCTGCCTCTTAGCTTGCCCCTGGTGGACTTTTATGTTTCCTCTTTCTTTTTTGGGCGTGTGTGTGCTATGGCCCCAGTAGTTTCATTTTCTGACTATGGTCGTGTCTCGGATATATGGACGTTTGCTTTATCTATAAAGCGGAGCGAAAGCCTGTTTCGAGAGGATTGAGGCAGCAACTCCGGTACTCTACCAAGAACTTGAAGAACTTGATGAGGTATGCGTCCTCCCAAGTTGTTTTTTCAGGAGACATGTTTAGCCATTGAATGAGCCACTGGGTGACCAGTCCATTTTGTGTGGGAACGGCTTGAGTATCAAGTACCATAGTAGGGGCCACTTTGATTTTTCCATAAGTATCAACTAGTGGAAGGCCTGGAGCTGGGACAACATTTTGATTGCATGTCTTTTCAGATGGTTGATGTGAAAAACATTGTGTACATGTACATCTTTTCCGAAAGGGAAATGTATTAATATCAAGTAGATACCAATTACACCCAGTATGTGCACTAACAAGATGCCTAAAAACATTCAGGATGCACATAGCCAAAAAATAAAAGAGGAAAAAAATTGCCGTATTGAACATACACCCGCAGTAGCAACCCGGTAACCACTACCTAAGACAGCACCCAGACTAGAAAGAAGATTCTCCAAAAGCAACGTCTCCGGAAAGGAAACAATGCACAAGCGTTGTCATTGACCGGTCAAAGATCGTAGGTTTTCACCATGGATATAGATCGTGTTCCCAAAACAATGACTTCAACAAAGCCACTGCCAATCACAACCAATAAAGGCCAGTCCTTGGGTTTTCACCCTGGAAATCATGACTCGATCCTCAAAGGAGCACCACCAACAAAAAGTCCTCCAATGTTGCCGCCCCCACTTGCAAAGGCTACTACTACAAGTCACGCGCCACCAGGCTCATAGGAACAACATGTGCCACCATTCTTCATCGGCACCAAAGAAACTCTACACCATTATAAACCTCCGATCGCAACCACCATGACTTTCTCCACCTCTGACAATGCCATGAAAATCTATATTTAGACATGTACCATGGTCCTGTCAATAAAGTGAAGCTTCACGCCACACCCTCATGAAGCCTCGTTGTCCGAAGATAAGGGAGCGCATGACCAGGTCGATTCTAATCTGGATATCCAGTGGCGTCATGCGCCAATCAGCGGAATCACTGAAAGAAAGATCGGAACTCGTCGGCGTCTTAATCGAGGAGGCCCGCATTAAGGTGATCAACGACTTGGCACTTGAAGAAAAGTAGGGCCAAACCATCATTATTCATGTCGAGCCAGCAGCCCCCACGCCGCCGGCTGGCTCCCGGCGATCGGATCGAGCAGGCCGACCACTTCCGGCCTAGATCGAGCCCAAGGTGTATGTGTATATCTGATGACAACTGTATTTTGTAAGATGAATTGCCAATTTTCTGTAATACTCCCTCCGATTCTTTTTACCCTGCGCATAACTTCCAATCCGCATACCAAGGAGAGCCCCACTCAGTTTTTTGGCAATTTTTCCCATTTTTGACTGGATCAGATGCATGCAGTCGCCCATAGATAACTAGGAAAGCCTCACCAAATTGCATGCAACTGCCCACCGGCCAATACTAGGAGAGCAGTTAACACAGGGCCATGGTAGTTTGCATGCAGCGGCGCACCAAATGAGGAGAGATGGCGGATAACTAGGAAAACAATTAACGCACGTGTGCTCCTCCACTGCATGTGACGCGACAGATGAGGGGTAGATTAGAAAAGAGTTGCGGCAAAAGAGGAACGCGCAGAGCAATTCGGGGGAAATGAAAAAAAATACGCGCAGTGTAAAAGGGATCCGAGGGAGTACTCTGTAAGGGCCATAGAACTTTGTTGCAAGTTTCAAGCATGTCTTGATACCAAATGTTGCAAGTCTGTAAGGCTACAACTTTAAATAAACCATATCTCCCACATTGTGTTGTATATTTGTTTTGTTTCTATCTGCATACTTTTTCATCCTTTCTTGTGCCACTAGAAGGTTGTGTTTGAGTTAAGCCATCATAATTTCTTTTTTCTGGAGAAAATCTTGGGCGTCAGCATCTATTGGTCCTGCTACTGAGACTTCACCAATCATTGGGGGGAGGGGGAATCCATACTTGCACTAAAATGGAGTAAATATTGTGTAGTATGATAAGTGGTATTAAACCACCACTCTGCCAAGGACAAGCAGGAGCGCTAGTTATTTGGGCTCATTAAATGCCATACTTCTCAAATAATTTTTTAGATGTTGATTAACTCTATGTCTGGCCATCACTTTGAGGATGGTGGGCAATGCTCATTGTGTGGACCCGGTGTTGAAGTTCTGAGTTGGCATTTTATTATGCTTGTGCTTACAGAACTATACTCCCTCCTTTCCGGTTTATTGGACCCATCCCGTTTTCTTGGTTTTTCCATATTATAAGTCTTATCTTCACTTGTTTCCACCACATGTTCACATTTGAAGGTGAATTAAATTGATGCATGCAAGGATTAAAAGAAACCAACCAATGCATGTAATCGTTCCTACTCATTTAGTGGTCATCCATGCATACATTGTAATTAATGCAGATTAAAGTTTGAGTAATTCTGTAAACTACCGAACTATGAGATACATTCATCTACTCATTGTCTATCTTGGTTGATGAGATTTCAGATTTAAGCCTAGGCCTCTTCCAATGCAAAGGTGCTTAGATGAGGTGCTAAGTGCATTAAATAGCTTAGCAACTTAACTCCCCAATGCATAGGTGTTTAACTTCTTTTTGCTAAGCTCACTTTTTTTAATGAGTTAGCACCTGAAGTCTTTCATGCATTGGTCAAGTTGTTTCATTTAAGTGGTTTGCCTAGGTTCATGCGCTTGGCTTTGGTTTTTCCTGGGGTCACCAAAGTGCTCTCTCTTCTCCTTAATTGTTGTGTCATGTCATTTTTTTGCTTATGTGGCATGCTTAGCACCCGTCCACGATGGAGCATTGGGAAGGGCCTAAACCGGAAAGGAGGGAGTACTTGTTATGTTCGCATGTTTTACCATTCTGTCAAGGTGACCAATAAAAGATAATGATGGATTGGGAATCTGGTATGTCCAATTGGTAAAATTATTGATCCGCCATAACAATTTAAGATGACTGGTAATCTGGTATGTCCAATTAATTTGCTGTATTTTAGTTTTGAGTCTGGATTGTTGGAAATAGTGTGTTGCTTACTGAAGTACTACTTGTATTGAAATCTAACCACATTTTGATTTACTTCTATATAAGGTTTGTCCTTGGGTGTCCGAAAGGTATATTCATTGTCATGCACATATATCTCCAGACTACAAACTGCACTGTAGTTACATATACAATTCTTCCCTACCGAACCACAAACGCCACACTTCCTGGTGGCTTTATCTATAAAGTCGGACATATGCCTTTTCTCTAAATACAATTCTTCCCTATAGTACTGACTTGCTACTACCTCTGTTTCTGACCCTTGGAACTGCCTTTCAACTCATTCTTCCCATGTACTGTACGTGTCCTGTGATGTAGAGGTACAGTTTTCTCTCGAACGGCCGAAGCCGGTCAATGAGTTGAAAGGCAGGTACTGTTTTCTCTGAATATATTGATGTCAAAATAATCAGAAAGCTGCATGCGAGTGCCAGGATGGCGGAAAAATGCATCAAGATGAGGAGGTAGATGGCTCCGCACCGCTCTCGCGCACCCCAGTGAGATGCCGCCCCACCTACCCCAACCACCGCAACCACCATCTTCAACACCGGCGCCGCTCTGCCTGCCATCGTCGATGAGATCT
This sequence comes from Secale cereale, assembly GCA_902687465.1. Classification (NCBI taxonomy): domain Eukaryota; kingdom Viridiplantae; phylum Streptophyta; class Magnoliopsida; order Poales; family Poaceae; genus Secale; species Secale cereale. The sequence continues at coordinate 453,331,846 of LR738710.1, read as the reverse complement.
CGGGCCGCGTTTTTCCCTGCATCGCGCTCCGCACGGTGGAGCAGAGCATCAGCGACGGTTGGTTGGACCCAGTCTCCGGTCGAATCCTCCCATGTGTGGCTCTGGCCTCCATGGGCAAAGCTGGAGCTTGCCTCGTAAGTTCCCCTCTTCCTTCACTCCCCTCATCCTTTCCGGGCAAGCCGCAGTGCGCGCAGACGGCCTATCCTCTGCTCCATGGCCGCTCTTGGGCGTCGGTGGCTGCGCCCCCCAGGTCGCGCCTTCAATCCATCCTTGTGGCTGAGGGAGAGCCGCTCTCTAAGGAGCCCGCTGCCCGGGGTCAGGGGCACGCAGGCACGCGCGCTCTGGACGACGAGATCCGCCCCTCCAACACGCGCGCTGCTCCGAATCCCGTTGGCGACCAGCAAGGCGCGCCCTGGACGGTGGCCATCTCACGGCGCACGCAACGTCTGGCTAAGCTCCAGGCCATTCAATCCTCTCGGCCGCCGAAGGATCCGCTGCAGAATCGCCATGACCGGCCTGCTCTCTCTGCGGCCTTGGCATTCAAGTTGCGATTCGGTAATCGCTGCTACAGATGCCTCGCCTCGCGACATAAGTTCTTCGAGTGCAGAGACCCTCAAGTTTGCTACAACTGCAAGCGCTCCGATCACCTCGAGCGCGATTGCCCAGCTCGTCACAGCAAACCAAAGCAGCCTCCAGCGCCAAACGCCACCTCCGCTGCCACCGCGCCCCAGGCCCCCCCATCGCCGTCACCGGGCGACCTGCCACCTGTTGCGCTGCTCGAAGGAGTGCGACGACCGCTGGGGGCCGGCCACAAGGCGGAGGCAGTCATGGACTTCATTCCTGGGGAGGCACACAGGCGGCCGGCCTCGTCAAGCTGTACTGTGGTGTCCACGCCGGCGATGGAGGAGGAGGCCTACAGGCTGCGCACCACGGCGCTGATGCTCTCGGCGACTTCGTCGTGGGACGACATCACGGCCGACATGGTCGTCAGGGCGATAGAGAGAGAGCACGGGTTCCCCTACCGTGACATCGAGGCTGCTCCTTGCTTTCCGGAGGATTTCATCCTCACTCTGGCGGAGCGGCACCAGCGTGACCTCGTGTTTGAGCGCCGGACAGTGGTAGTTGATGGCATTCAGTTCAAGCTCAGGCCATGGTTCCCCCCCCCCCTGGCGGAAGCAGGGTGTGGCGCTTCTACTGCCACGTCGCCATCGACCGTCTCCCGTTGAACTCCTGGGACTGGGACTCGGTCCAGGAGGTCATCGGCAGAGATTGCAAGCTCGACCTCATCGAGCGCCAATCCCTGACCAAGGCCAACCGCACCGCGCTCTTCGCTTGGCTCTGGGCTTGGGATCCCGACAGGATTCCGCGCGCAGCTGATTTCACCGTCCTCAACAGGCCAGACGCGCCGCGGTCAAGGGGCTCCCTGCGGGAAGGAACACCGAGGGAGCAAGGCAAGGAAGGACCTCACTTCCCGGTGCTCATTCACTTGGATGAGGTCAAGGATTACACGCCCCTTCCAGACGGCGTGTTTGGGGAGTGGCCACGGATCTACAAGCACAATGACTGGCGCCTAGGCACCTTGGATGGTGAGGGTCGGGGGCGTCCGGTGGCATCAGCTGGGTCGTTCAACGCCGGCCGCCGCCACGATGAAGATCACGACGAAGGCGACAGCAGACGCAGAGGCCAACAAGACCGTCAGGGTGGACGGAAGCGGTTCTGGAGAGGGATGCGCGAGCAGGCGCAGTGTAGAGACACGGCATCCTTCGCTCCACAGCCACGTCGGCATAGACGCCGCGACGGGGAAGCCGAGCCGGTCAGGGTGCCGGCAGAAACAGGGCAGCCGTTGACCTATGTGGGCGGGACCAGTGCAGCCCCGTGTCAGGAAGCAAGGCCTGCTCTGCAGACCACCGAGCGGGCGCTCGTGACTCCGGGCTTGGAGGTGCTGCAAGCTACCGAAAACAGGCAGTTGGAGGTGGTTTTGGCCCACACAGAGCCGGAGGCAGAGACGCAAGCAGCTCTGCTAACTGTGAAGACGCCACAAGTGACGCTCGCAGCGCGGCAGATGCTCCAACCATACTGCGCCCTGCGGCCGAGTGGCCTGTCGCGTCCTCTCTGCCGCCCCCAGACCTTGTCGCCAGAGCGATGGCGTTGTTGGATGCAGGGACATGGGGACCGGCGCCGGTCAACTTGGCCCCTCCCTTCTCCCCGGCCAGAATGAACTGCTACATACAGCCTCAGGACCAGCTGGTTGACATTGATGGAGCTTGGTCTATGCCGGAGCCGTTCGCTCAAGATGCCACATCCATAACGGCGGCGGGGATAGCCTCCTACTTTAACACGGCCGGACAAGACAGCATCTCCCACATGGCTGCGGGCACCATGACGCCCCCGTGTGCTTTGGTGCAATCTGCCTTTGACCTGCCTCCTTTGCCTCCATCCCTAGGAATGGGGAGCTTGGGGGCTGGGGCCTGCCTGATTGCTCTGGCGCGCCAGTGTTTGGAGGCTGGGAGTCTACAGCAGCACATAGCAGTTGGGAGATGCCTGCAGGGGTAATAGGTGGTCCGTGCTGGCTGCCTGCTTGGGGCTCGGCCATGCTGAGCAGCGCGTACCGTAATCCTTGTGTGGCGTCTGGCCCGGAAGTCGTTTTCGGCCCTGGGGCAGGGGCGGCCAACTCGCTCACTCTGCTCCCCCAGGCGGGTGAGCTAATTCCATCAATCGAAGAAACCAGAGCTAGAAGGGCCTTAGCGGAGGCAAATCTGATGGGACCGGGGCTCCTAACTGCCATCACCACCAAAGTTTCTGAACTGCACATTGACGAGCAGCGGGCGTTCATCAGCAAGATCGCTTCACTGCTGTCGGACTCACTCCTGGGGATACCAAAGGCGACGGCTAGACCTCTTAAGCAACGTCTGTTAGGATCCATGAAGCGATCAAGGCAGAGCGTTCGCCTTTCACGGCAGCACTCCAACTTCTCTTCCTCAAGACGCTCGCAGGCGGCAATTAGTGTCAAGCTTGGGTTCATCCAGAAGGCCGAAGACTTCAACGACGATACACTGCTCCAGTACCTCCACTTCTTCCGCACACCGATGCCATCGGAGAACGTCGCGAAGCTAGCCGAGATTGCTGGTCTGTCCTCCCCAGCTCAGTTGCGCCTCCCTGACGACGAGCTCCAGGCCATCCTGGATGAGCTCGCTGCCAGGGCAATGTAGTGCACACAGTTGCACCATCGTCGCATGTCGCCCAGTTTCCCTATGTTTAGCTGTAATCTGAACTTGCGTCGCCGCGGCGGGAGGGTCGTGGAGCGACCTATCCCTCCCTGTGTGTGGGCCCAGCCGGAGGGCCATCGAGCGATCTGTTGCTCCCTATATGTCTGCATGTTTTTAGCGTTTCCTTATGAATGAAAAACTTTCATTGCTGAACTGGAACGTGAGGGGTCTGAACGACAGGGCACGGCATGCGGCGGTTCGAGCCACGATTGAAGGGACACGCTACTCCATCGTGTGCCTTCAAGAATCTAAGCTCTCAGCGGTCTCCGCGCGCGACCGAGGGGAAATCGTCGGCTCGCGCTTTGATGAGCACGCGGCGCTGTACGCCGACGGAACGCGGGGCGGTATCCTGCTATGCTGGAGAACCGAGTGCTTTAGTGCTTACAATATAGTCGTGAGGGCTTTTTTGATCACGGCAACCTTCATCCCTGTCGATGGAGGACCGGCATGGGCCCTAACCACCGTCTACGGGCCTCATGACGACGCCCGGAGGCAAGCTTTTCTTGATGAGCTGGCTGCCATCCATAATTCCATGACCCAACCTTGGTTGGTGATTGGCGATTTCAACCTCGTAAAAGACCCACAAGACAAGAACAATGGAAGAATCAATCGTAGATGGATGAATAAGTTCCGACGTACCCTTAACAGATCGAACCTGCATGAGATCCCGCTAGTCGGGCGTCGCTTCACTTGGAGCAACGAACAGGCGTCACCGACACTAGTCAGACTAGACCGCGCCTTCTGCAATGTCGACTGGGAACTGTTCTTTCCTGGAGCCAAACTCCTCCCTAATGCTTCCTCCATCTCAAACCATTGCCCCCTACTCCTGGTCAATGATACGATCGTTAAAACAAACCGAAGATTCCACTTCGAGGCTTATTGGCAGCACATTCACGGCTTCCAGGACGTGGTGGTGAACTCCTGGAATAAGCCGACACGAAACAGCTCCGCAATCACCTCATTTAATCTAAAGCTACAGAGGCTAAGCAAGGACCTGAGAGCATGGAGCAAGTCCATTTTAGGGGACATTCGCAAACAGCTGCTGATAGTGAATGAGCTCGCCCTGCAACTAGACACCGCTCAGGACCTTAGGCTTCTAAACACAGAGGAGAGGCAGTTGCGTACACAATTAAAATCTCGAAGCTTGGGGCTGTCCGTTCTCCTTAAAATTAAGCTCAGGCAGAGGAGTAGAGTGTTGTGGCTGAAAGCTGGCGACGCCAACACTAAGTTCTTCCAAAGAAAAGCAAATGCACGGCATAAACGCAACACCATCCATGTGCTTCAAGGACCTAGGGGTCCTATCCACGCCCCTGACGAGATGGCGGAGCATGCGCACAGCTACTTTCAAAACATCTTCGGCTCGGATCAACCGAGGTCAGCAACCTTTAACTGGGAAGAGCTAGACCTGGACCACGTCGATCTTTCAGACTTGGAGGGTGTTTTTTCTCTCGAGGAGATAAAGCGAGTTGTTGACGATCTCCCGGCGGATAAGGCACCTGGATTAGATGGGTTCTCAGGTGGTTTCTTCAAATCATGTTGGGGAATTATCAAAGATGACCTGCTCCAGGCCATGAACCAACTTTTTCATTTGGATAGTAGGGGCTTGAACCGGATTAACACCGCCCTTTTGGTCCTTATTCCTAAGAAGTTGGGAGCTGACAACCTCAAATAGACCAATATCGCTCTTGCACAGTCTTGTCAAGATTTTCTCGAAGATCCTCGCAACCAGGCTGGCTCCTAAGTTAGCAGTCTTGGTTGACCAATGCCAGAGCGCGTTCATTAAAAAGAGAAGCATTCAGGAAAACTTCCTCTTCATTCAAAACACGATCAGGAAGATTCACAAAGCAAAACAGCTTGCAATTCTTCTTAAGCTTGATATCGCCAAAGCTTTCGATTCCGTATCCTGGCCCTACATCTTGGACATGCTGCATGCTCGGGGCTTTGGGGATCGCTGGCGAGAGTGGATCGCCATGATACTCAGAACTTCCACCTCTAAGGTGACAATAAATGGGTAGCTCACTGACGTTATCCAACACCGACAAGGGCTGAGGCAAGGAGACTCGCTTTCTCCGTTCCTCTTCATCCTGGCCATGGATCCGCTACAAAGGTTATTTAGCATCGCAACTGCGCGCGGCCTTCTAACAAAGCTGCCTGGACGTCTCCCTCTGATGCGATGCTCCTTTTACGCTAACGACGTGTCCATGTTTATGAGCCCCAAGGAAAACGATGCCCGTATGATCCAGCTACTCCTACAATGTTTTGGCAGAGTATCTGGGCTTAAAGTGAACACCGACAAGAGCATGGCCCTACCAATTAGATGTGCAGCAATTGACCTGGCAGCGGTCCTGGCACCTCTCCGCATACCATGCAAATCATTTCCGGTCACCTACCTGGGCATGCCACTCTCCCTCAGGAACCTCACTAAAGCGGACCTTGACCCGTTTTTGATGAAATTTGGAAACAAAACGGCGACATGGAAGGGCGAGTTGATGGCAAAAAGCGGACGCCTAGTTCTCCTCAAATCAGGGCTCACTGCATTGGCCATCTACATGATGACAGTACACAAGCTGCCCGCTTGGGTCCTTAAGCGCCTCACACAACTGTGTCGCTCCTGGCTTTGGTGTGGTAAAGATTCGTGCAATGCGGGCAAATGCAGGGTGGGATGGTCCAAAATTTGTCGCCCCAAGAACTTGGGAGGACTTGGGGTGCTTGACTTACGGAAATTCGGTTCGGCTTTGCGGCTTCGATGGTTGTGGTTGGCTTGGCAACACCCTCCACGCCCTTGGGCGCGGCTGCCACTGCCTTGTGAGGATAAGGAGCGCATGTTGTTTGCAATGGCAACTAAAATTAAAATTAGGGATGGCCGGAACTCTAATTTCTGGCAGGATCGGTGGCTGTTTGGTCAATGCCCCAAAAATCTGGCACCGGGCCTTTTCTCTGTTTCGGCTAGGAAAAATAGATCGGTGCACGACGCACTATCGAACCACGCTTGGCTGAACGACCTTGCTCACGGTCTGACCGAGGAGTTGGTGCCGGAGCTAGCAAGCTTGGCGGAGAAGCTTGACAATATATTGCTTAATAACGACCAACCCGATCAAATCGAATGGCGGTTCACACCTAACCGGGAATATTCCGCTAGATCCGCCTATCTCCTCCAGTTTGAAGGTTCGGTGACACCGGAGGGCTTCAACCTAATCTGGAAAGGTTGGGCCCCTGGCAAGTGCCGCTTCTTCCTTTGGACGGCCATGCTAGGCAGAATCTCAACGGCGGATGCTCTATTGCGCCGGGGCTTGGACAACAACTACTTCTGCCCGCTATGCGAGAGGAACTTAGAAACCCCAACTCATCTGCTTATGGAATGTCCTTGGTCTAGAGACGCATGCGGGAAGATTGCACGCCGAGCACGCACGCTGACCCTGCTTCCGGAATCTTGGGCTGGTCTGGATACTATCAAGTCGTGGCTGGTAACATGTCACAACAGAGCTAGAGAGGACGCGAAGAAAAGGACCCTATCCATCATTAATCTCATGTCTTGGGAGATATGGCGCGAAAGGAACAGGAGAATCTTCCAGCACAAAGGCTTAGACAAGAACTGCTTCATCGACAAGGTCCACGAGGAGATCCAACTGTGGAACATGGCTGGGGCAGGCATTCCTTTCGATCCAGGCTGATCTCATTGCACCCCCGCTTAGTTCGTGTGTGTCTTTTTTTTTCCTCTTTGCTTTTTTCGCTGTGGCCTTCAGGACTGGGTCGAGGCTCCTCACCATCCTCTTGGCTCTTTTGTAACTCGTCCGTTTTCTCCATCTAATCAAAGAATTTGGTAGCACTTTGCTACCAACATTCAAAAAAAGATGAGGAGGTACAACCTGGAGTGTTAATGCGGTTTCAGGTGCATGCATTCATCGGAGTATTTATAAACTGTAATACATCTTACATTTGGTATGCCGACCTAAATTTACAATTAAGAGCCTGTTCGGCAATCCACCACTCCTAGAAATACGAAAATCTACGGAGCATCTGTTTCTCCACTCCGTGTTTTCAACTGAAGCTCGGGCCGCTCCGGGAGCAAAGTCGTGCGGAGTGGCGAGACTCCGAACAGGCCCTAAGTACCTATAGTATGTTGTGTATGCACAAATTCAAGTGTTTGTTTTAAGGCTCCGAACAGGCCCTAAGTACCTATAGTATGTTGTGTATGCACAAATTCAAGTGTTTGTTTTAAGGCCCCTTTGTTGCTGACTGAATCATTTGTGCTATGTTGTGGGTGGACCATACCTTCCTTCTTGTTCTAGTTCTGATGGCCCGTGCCATGCCCAATGGAAACTTTTAATTTACGGATTTGCTAATTCTCATATATAGCGAAAGCAAGGTATGAAGATGAAGCGAAAGAATGCCAATTGACACTAAAACAGTGCCACTTAAGCTAGGTGAAGAAGGTACCTAGAAAATATCAACAGCACTTCACTTTTGGTGCAGCGCAGTACCTACAATGTCATGATTGTCTGCAGCCTGACGCCACAAACTTCCTTATCTCTAAGATTCAGCCAATTACACCAGATCATAAACTTTTTTGTGAATACGCTTTGGAGCGTATCTTTGCATTGATAGAGGGGAAAAAGTACAGAGAAGCGCCCTAGCCACGTACCAAGCTGGCGTGGCCGGGACGCTAGGTGAGCAGAGGACGGAGGGGATGCTCAGCCCCAAAAACACCAGTTCAAGTTACAGGGATTAATGCATTAGCTACTTTGGCTCCGGCAGCTGCCCAGGAGCAAGTTTCCTCCATGATGGAGCGAGCAAGGTCCGAGGTAGAGGGCATGATCTTGTCGAAGACTGCAGCGTCGCGGTGTTGCCAGAGTGACCAGGCAATGAGGGTGGCAATGGAGGCCAAGCTGCGCCGCAGAGAGGCCGGAGAAGAGTCCAAGACCGTGGACAACCAATCGAAGAAACCAGATCATAAACTGAAGTGCTAATTAAAAGTTGTAGTTACCAAATGAATTGTGCGAGCCAATATATACACATGTAACCAGCAAAGGAAATTACAGTATCTCATTACCAAATATTCAACCACAGAAATGGTAGCGTGTCACCAGGTGCATAATTGTTTCAGTACTGTGCACAGAGCTCCTCAAATCTGGACAAGCTGCAAAAAAAAAACATTATCTATATGCTCATTTTGAGTAAAAGGTAGTTGAATAAAAAAAAGGCGAAAGTAGAAGCGAAACAATATATCACTGAATTAAGCGGGGAAAAGATCATCATGGTCACGGACCTTTTAAGGAGAGGCTTTGGATTGTAAGGGAATAAATCTTTCTTATGAAGATCTTCCAAAGTTCGCTTCAACGAAAGGAGACATACTTTAGCACTCAGGAAAAGCTGTTCTTTGCTCTTATTTTCCTTGTCATGAGAGGAACCTAACTTAGTGCCTTCCATTGAGCTACCAGTGAAACTATTTATATTTGTCAAGGTTCTTTGCCTTTTACAGTTGAATTTTTGTATTTGTGCCTCGTAAACTGAATCATCGACAAAAGCATCCCAACACCCAGATACCAGTCGTAAGCACCTGCGAACAGAGACATAGACATCACATTGGGGAGCCTACACGTGTCTGTCATTTGACTGTATCAGAAAAAATATGGAAGCTACTAACTGACCGTAGTAGATACTGGGCACAATTTACGCCTACATCTTTAGATATGAGATAATCAACAAGTACCAAGTGATCATAGTGCAACTGCAAAATAAATACAATTAACAATTAACAACTCAAATTGTATATTATACAGTCAAACAGGAGAATGAATTTGGATGATCTATAGAAAAGAAATGACTCATGGGTCAGCAAACGCAGGAGTCCTAAATAACACATTTGGTAAGTGTCGTTACAAATTGCCGAACACTCCATATGCTTGAAAGATCTAATAAAAATATATTTATTTGTACTTATGTGCAAACTGCAACGCATTCCTACAATCTGAAGTTATAGACCATCTGAAATTTACCGATGCCTACAGTCTCACGCTCACTTAGAAAACCAGTATGCTTAAGTTGGGTACGAGATAGTAACAAGAGATGATTTGCCTCTAGCTATGGTAGCTGATGTACACTTATCCGGAACTATTATCTTGACCGTTATTAGGACCCTAACGAATTAACTGCCTACTTACTCTATGGAGTGCAGTAACCAGAATTCCTCAGCTAAAAAATCATTATAGGATGGCATTTCTTATCCTGTACTGCATAAACTACTGGAAGCTTGTTCCTACATCTTTAATAACACGTCACCAAGAAACCATGACAGCATGAAGCTATTTGCACAATCAAATGAACAAGAACTGAATGTCATAATACTGCTTTGCAGAGATAAATGAGCATCTAGCAAATCTAGCAGAATAAGATGTATAATATGTTGACTGACTCACCAATGAAAGCCATTGATGAAAAATATGAACTGGGTCAAAAACTATGGAGAACAGTTTGGCACCAATCAGTTCAGACGTCCATTTAGTTTCCATCTTATCTCTGCAAATTTGGACAGAAGGTGGTAACTATATAAATATACCTACAGTCTGGATAACTTTCCATAATGAAATATTCTATGGTATATCTTCTGCTTACATTGCCAACGAAATAAGTGGAGCATCCAAAAGCTGCAAGAGAATGATGAATAACATATCGTCCTGCAATATTAAGAAGCATATACCCAATACTATAACATTTACTCAAACACGAGGAGTACATGTTAACACTAATAAAACAAAGCATTAAGAAGATAAAGGCTTCAGCATTTGGCCTTTAGTACAATTTACATTGGACGAACGGGGACAGGAGAGGAGAGGAACTGTATGTGCAAAGAAAAACATTAGCAAATTTGAGGTATAATGAGCATGATATCTCACTGATGCTCAAGATGTACTCAACATAGAAAGCAACTCCCTAGCAATATGCACTAATATAGATCCAAATACTCTACTGTAAAGAAACAAACTACCCGGAAAAGGTGACAACAATCACTTATGAAGACAAACAGAAACAGAAATGCAGAGTATGAACATAAAACCCAACTTATCTAGTACCTACAAGACATAACGAAAATCGGCCAACTCACACAGAAGCTCGTTTTGCCATTGAACAATGAACAAAGTTAATGAGCTTTCTGGCATTTAGAGCAGAAGCATACCTCCTCCATATATAACTGCAGAAAGCATAAAACAATGTCTGTTGATGATTTTGAGTCCAAAATCTTGTCTAAGCAACATCTCTGAAACCAAACTGAGATTTCTGATAAGCCAAAATAGTTGCAATTATCCGTGCAGCCTTGCCCCTTGTGACAACATTGATCTCTCTTACATGAACATTTCAGTCTACTATCATTTCCACTGCAAGCCAAGACTATCGAACAACTAAGAAACAAATACATAGCCTGCCTTTGTAAGTGCCGAGTAGATTTATCCTGAAGCTCGCCCAAACCTACACCACTTAACAAAAATGGGGATCCTTCTAAACAGTTCTCCAGTTTAGTGCTATGTTGGAACGTAGGTACATGGAGTGGACTCTGAAAGTGGCGTCGAAGTAATTTCAGCAAACAAACAATATGTGAGCAGTTCTGCTGTATGTGAGGCTTAAGCCTTATCATTAACATCTGCATTGAGAAAGCAATGATTGATGAGTACTTGGTTACAGATTGTTTCAACTTCGTAAGAAAAGATTGCTGAATGTATGAAAACTACCAATATTTTGTGCTTTGAATACTGAGAGAGACTTTTTGGGATATCCTGTTGCTCTTGTAAGAAAGTTGCTAATCTAGGAATGACATCTGCAAGTTTCACAAATATATCTCGTCGGTCTGTGTCTTCTGTGTCGCTTTGCTCAACTAAAGAGCACAAGAGCTGGAGGAGACTGCCTGACACAATTCCAAACTGTGCAGAATCTTTACTCAAACTATGTCGGTAATCCGTGACAATGCTTACAACTTTTCCGGCATTGAGTGGGTAACCAGGATCCCAATGTAACTTCTGAATATGATGAATGGACAAGCAAATGAAGTCATCTTTCAGTTCAGAGTCATTGAGTTTCAGAAGCTTCAGAATAATGTGTAGTACTCGAAAGAGGCAAGTCATTATCTGCCTACTGGTATTGACACATCGTAGTTTGAGTACTACTATAAAGCTTGTAATACTGGCGCTTTTAGTCAAAGTGTCGTGACTTATGCTTTCCGCAGCAGATGAACAACCAACAGAACCTTTGGTGGCATTAATTGTAGAATGATTATGAGCGCATGTTGACACCGTGTGTATAGCTGCCCAGACCAGCTCAACAAACTGAATCCAAACGGCTTCCTATGAACACAGCAACAGATACAATAATAAATAAATAATTCTATAGAGAAACTTATGCACCATAAAAACATGGAGAAGAGCATGAGCAGCATACAAACTTCATTAGAGAATTAGAGATGGCCATCAAGATATTCCCAGCTGAGTGTTTAATATAATCACTACATAGATGAAGTAAGCCAACCTGAAAAGGATGGAGTAACATAGAAGTTCAGTAGCTTATGAGCCATGATACACCGGGCTGCAATAATACATAAAGAAAGATAAATAACAACATAACATGAATTTAAGTGGATGGTGTATAAGAACAATGAAAATGACCAAAGCAAAAGGTTATGCCAAGCCGAGCATATTGACAGCAGCACACACAGTCCTTCACATGCTAGATGTTAGATGGGGCGGCAAATTGGCATGAATAGGATGCACATCCAAAACATTATGCCAAATTTCCACTTCAATAATAAATAATATCTTCATTATAAACCTGAAAGCAGCGAGTCCAATAAATAGCCTGATGTGATGCCACCACAAATTACCAATCTAATACTGAAATAATAAAGGGCTCAAAGTTCCACAAGTTCCTCAGGTTAATTATTGGTGCAATGTTGATTTTATCCATTGCCATGTAGGTAGGTTTAGTTTGGACATGTCAACACTGCTTATGGACCAAACGATAAGATTGGATACAAATTCCGAAACTGTGAGCTTCACCCTTGCTCTTCTCCTCATGTCAAAAGTAATTACTACAAAATGTCAAAGCAGGAGGTTGCAAAATAAAATGTAGCCAAGTTCTATTATTAGAAAAGAAAGCACAACATGAGTGTTATTAGTTTGTGATGTCTGATAGAAAAATAACTTCCAAAAAGGTACTACTGCTAAAAAACCTTGATGGATAAGGGAGTGCCTCGAACTCATCTAGATGAGATATAATTTGGTCTCACTAACCTGAAAAATAAAAACAGATACAAAGTAGTACTACAACCCACGTCAGCTCACACGCATCTTACAGTTGTTAGGAAAGCAACTTGTATTCCCATATGAGGCCATAGGCCGATATATATATACATGTACAGGTGGAACATATGCAGAAAACCCCTTATACAACGGGATAAATACAAAGGGGTACATGACTTATATTATAACTCTAACACCCCCCCCCCCCTCAAACTCATGGTGGAGGAACAACACTGAGTTTGGAGAGATAAAAGCCATGTTGTGCTCTAGTCTGGGCCTTCGTCAGGAAATCCGCCAACTGTAACTCGGAAGGCACATACTGAAGAGCAATAACCTTATCCTGCACAGCAGCACGCACATAGAAAGCATCAACACCAATATGCTTGGTGAGCTCATGCTTCACAGGATCGCGTGCAATGCTGATAGCACCTGTACTGTCAGATAAGAGCTGAGTCGGTGTAGTGACAGAAACACCAAAGTCCTGAAGTAACCACTGCAACCAAGTCACCTCTGCCGTCAAAAGAGCCATTGCTCGCAACTCAGCCTCGGCACTCGAACGGGAAACTGCAAGCTGTTTCTTCGTCTTCCAGGCAATGAGAGAACCACCAAGAAAAACACAGTAAGCAAAAAGTGAACGGCGATCCGAAGGATCACTAGCCCACGTAGCATCCGAATAGGCCTGAAGCTGTAAAGAACTGGAGCTAGGAAAGAAGAGACGGTGAGAGATCGTGCCTCGAAGATATCGGAGAACACGAAGGAGATGACTATAGTGAACCGATGTGGGAGCAGAGACAAACTGACTCAGAATATGAACCGGATAAGAGATGTCCGGACGAGTGACAGCTAGATAGACAAGACTGCCAACAAGATGACGATAACGCGTCGGGTCAGGAAGAGGATCACCATCAGTAGCACGGAGGTGAACATTGAGCTCCATAGGAGTCTCAACAATGCGCTCGTCAGTAAGAGCAGCACGAGCAAGAAGATCCTGGATATACTTTTCCTGGGATATAAAGAAGCCATCAGAGGTAGAAGAGACTTCAATCCCAAGGAAGTAGTGAAGAGGTCCAAGATCAGACATAAGAAACTGCTCACTAAGACGGGCCTTTACAAAGGCTATATACTCGGGGTCATCCCCTGTGATGATCATGTCATCAACATAGAGTAGAAGAAGAGTCCGACCACGAGAAGAAAGGTGAATAAACAATGCTGGATCATGAGCACTTGCTGAAAAACCAGCCGCAGTGATCACAGAGGCAAAACGCTCAAACCAGGCGCGGGGGGCTTGCTTAAGGCCATAGAGAGAGCGACGAAGACGACATACCATGCCATCAGGAACAGAATACCCAGGTGGTGGCTGCATGTACACCTCCTCACGCAGCTCACCATTAAGAAAGGCATTCTTAACATCAAGCTGAGATATAGACCAGTGGCGTGCAGAGGCAACTGCAAGAAGTGTACGAACAGTGGTCATATGGGCCACAGGAGCAAAAGTCTCGTCATAATCACGACCATGCTCCTGCTGAAAACCACGAGCCACAAGACGAGCTTTGTGACGCTCAAGAGAACCATCGGAGCGAGTCTTAACCTTGTAAACCCACTTACAAGTGATCGGACGAACTCCGGGAGGAGGAGAAACAAGAACCCAGGTACCAGTGCGTTCAAGAGCAGCAATCTCCTCTGCCATCGCAAACTGCCATTCAGGATGAACAACAGCCTGACGGTAAGAAGTCGGCTCAAGAACAGCAGCACCAGCGGTGGGAAATCCAAAGCGATCAACAGGTGGACGAGGACGAGAACGCAAGCCATAAGTAGGCTGAGAGGAAGATGACGACTCATCCACAGAGGCATGAACAGGTCGTGGACGACGAGTGTAATGCTGAGGAAAGGATGGAATAATAGAAGGAGGAATCGCCAAGGTAGAATCGGGGGGTGGCGACGAAGAAGTCACCGAAGATGAAGGTGTGGAATCCGGTGACATGTGAGGAGAGGAGACCGGGGAGGAAATCACCGGAGATGAAGGTGGAGAACCCTGTGACATGCTAGGCGAGGAGACCGGAGAGGATGGTGGCTGTAAATCAACTAGAGGTGAAGAAGGAGAGGAAGTGGAACGGAGAGGTACAGGCTCGACGGGTGTGATAGGTGAGTCAGGAAAAGTGAGGAAAGAGATATCCTACACTGAAAAAGTCGAGGAAGATGGGCGTGGGTAGAAGGGACGAGACTCATCAAAAGTCACGTCTCGAGAGATACGCATCCGACAACCGATAGGATCCCAACAACGATAGCCCTTATGCTCATCACTGTAGCCTAAGAAGACACACTCAACCGACTGAGCGGTCAGTTTGGTGCGTTCGCGAGGGGCAAGAACAACATAGCAAACACAACCAAACGAGCGAAACATCGAATAGTCGGGAGAACGATCCAAAAGTCGCTCGAAAGGAACACCACCCTGTAGAGCAGCGGAAGGCTGTATATTGATAAGATAGGTGGATGTGGAGACGGCCTCAGCCCAAAAATGAGGCGTGAGAGAGGCAGCAATCATCAATGCACGAGCCGTCTCAAGAAGATGTCGATGCTTTCGCTCAGCCACACCATTCTGAGCATGAGCACCGGGACAAGAGAATTGAGAGAGAGTCCCTTGCTCAGCAAGAACACCACGCAACATCTTAGAGATATACTCGCCAGCGGAGTCAGCACGAAAAACACGAATGGGAGAAGAGAACTGAGTATGAACCATGGCAGAAAAACGCTTATAAATAGACAACACCTCACTACGAGAAGTCATGAAATAAAGCCATGTGTAACGAGAGAAATCATCTATGAAAATAATATAGTATTTATGACCACCTTTTGAAGCGAAAGGGGCCGGACCCCATACATCAAAATGGACTAAATCAAAAGGACGCTTAGACACTGACTCACTATGTGGATATGGTAACTGAATCTGCTTGCCAAGACGGCAACCCTGACACTCTAAAGAGACATCTCCTGAGACAGACCCCAGAAGACCTCGACGAACTAAAGAAGACAACCGAGAACCACACAGATGACCAAGTCGATGATGCCACTGCTGGAAGGAACCAGTAACGGAGGCGACAGAAGCGAAAGAACTGGCGATGGTGGTGGCAGCGGAAGGAACATGAAGCCAGTCCAACTCCCAAAGACCTGAGAATCACGGCGCCGAGGGCCAGCCCCAACCAGAGTGTGCGTGCGACGGTCCTGGACAGAACAAGAGTCAGCGTCAAGGATGACGCGACAACCAGAATCAGTAAGTTGACCAGCAGAAAACATATTCATGATAAGTCGAGGAACATGAGCAACATCAGGAACAGAATAAGGAGTGGAAAGATTGCCTCTACTAGCAACAGAAAGTGGAGTACCATTAGCAGTGAAGACATGAACAGGAGAATCCAGCAATCGAAGAGAGGACAAAGTGGAAGAATGAGAAGACATATGAAAAGAAGCTCCAGAATCCAGAACCCATGGGGATGTACCTGACTGTGTAGAGGGCGGTTGCTCAGCCCGGGAAGCATCAGTCACAAAACCAGCAGTACCCGTCGAGGAAGAACCTGAAGCCGCAAGCAGACGCTTAAGTCTCAGAATATCCTGCTCAGTCAAAGCAATGGCTGAAGCTGTCGAGGTAGATGACGAAGTCCCTGAAGATGATGGTCGTGTCTTGCGCAAGTGTTTCTTCTTCTTGTAGCAATGGGACTCAATATGACCATCATTGTTGCAGTAGTCACAATGTGGACGGCGGCGACCTGAGCCATCAGAAGGAGTGGGCAAGAGTGGCGGAGCACTAGAGCGAAATGGGGTCGGTGCAGCAGGTGGCGTGGAAGAAGACCGAGTAGCGAACACAGAGGGAACCTCCAGCAAACCAGCACCACGTAAGCGAGTCTCCTCAGCACGAATCTCAGAAAGAGCCTCCATGAGAGAAATACGGCCACGAGCAAACAACTGAGCACGCCGGGGCTCAAACTCCTTACGAAGCCTAGACAGGAACTCGTAGACGCGATGAAACTCCAAGTTGGCCTGGACAGCCTGGCAACAGGGACAAGTACGACAACCAGCAGTGCGGAGAGAATCAAGCTGGCGCCAGATAGCAGAACTCTATGCATAGAAGTCATCAACAGTAGAGTCACCCTGCTGAAGAGCATGCTCCTGACGAACCACAGAAAGGTACAGGGCATCACCAGAGGGCTCATAGCGCTGACGAAGACGGGTCCACATCTCAAAGACAGTAGGAAGACCCAGAAACTCAGAAGCAAACTGGGGCAGAACACTCGCAGTGAGAACAGCTGCAGCTTTAGCATCATCATCAAGCCACTGGGTGTAGACAGACAGAGCACCATGATACGTCTGAAGAGCCTCCTCATAAGCCAAAACCCTCTCATCATAAGCACGATCAGCAGTCTCAGCAGCGAGCTTAGCCGCATCCTTGGCGGCCTGATTAGCATCCACAGGAAGAACCGGTGGAGTCGGCGGAATAGGAGCCACCGGAGGAACCGGACATGGCGGACAGCAGACCTCGCCAGAAAGAACACCCCAGAGACGGATGCCACGCATGTGAATGCGCATGAAGCCAGTGAACTCAGTGTAGTTAGTACCATCGAAGATCACCGGACAGCGAGGGATAGAAACATAGCCTGATGCAGCAGACTTTTTTTTTTTGAACCGACGGGAACCGGGTCAGATCGGGCTCACGGGCGGCGCTGAGGGATCGATCCGGGCTGGCGACGGGCTGGCAGCTGCGAGATCGCTCCGCTGACTCGCGACGGGCGGCTGGAGAGCGATTCCGCTTGGCTTCGCGACGGGCGGCTGGAGAGCGATTGGGGCGGCTGGAGAATCCCGGGCGAGACTGGCGATGGGAGTATCCCATGCGGGCGGGCGGCTGGACGATCCCGGGCGGGTGGAGCGTCGGCTGGCGACGGGAGTTATCCCGGGCGTGCGGCTGGAGATCGGGAGGAGACGAGAAGATCGGGCTAGCGACGGGCGACTTCGGGAGATCGGGCGCACCCCAGGCTAGCGACGAGAAGATCGAGATCGAGCGCCGAGAGGATCGACCGGAGCACGAGTTGCGCGTGCGAGAGAAAAACCTAAAGCTCTAATACCATGTTAGGAAAGCAACTTGTATTCCCATGAGGCCATAGGCCGATATATATATACATGTACAGGTGGAACATATGCAGGAAACCCCTTATACAACGGGATAAATACAAAGGGGTACATGACTTATATTATAACTCTAACAATAGTATCATCCAATGGCTATAAAGGTGAATGAGACATATATAAAACTCAGCTAGATGAGTTATAGCAAAACCGGATAAACTATGATGCTTGTGCATGAGGACAGGTTGGTCCGGGTATGCAGCAGCTTGGCGGGGGGGGGAGGGGGGGGGAGAACATGAAACATGGAGGACATCACATGAGAAGTTCTTACCACTATGGAGATAATATTGGCCAGGCAGCTAAACCCATCATCAAAATGGTGGCCAGGTGGCAAACAGCAACTGTGAGCTTCTTCTGAACATGAAACAATCTCCAAAAAGGCAAGGGGATGAAACAGGTAAATATGTATTATCTCTTAATAACATTGTACTAAAGTACAGATAGCAAATGTGCATGAGTTTGAATTCAACAAAATATAAGAATAAGATACAAGACAAAATTTAAGTATGGTACAGAATATCTCAATAAAGCTGCACAAGACCTGTAGGTTTCAAGGAAAGCATGTGTAGCTCAGTTTTCTATTCTAATTACTGACTGAAACTCACACTGTCGGTTGCATGATTGGCACACTCGAGCTGCTCCACGAGACATCTAACAATACGGACTACATTTATGTGCTACTGGTTACTTGCTAGTTTGGTACGTTAATTCTAAACCAGTACCCTAAAACCAAACATCAGAGCGACCGATAAATGAAGCAATACCTGATCGGGTAGAGAGATAAACAGTCAAAAGGGACCAAAAACTAAGCAACTGAAGTCTGAAGCAATACCTGATCCGGTGCGCACCCTTGCTCCCCATCATCCACCTCGTCGTCGTCCCATCCTCGAATTGCCTTGTTTACCTAATAACAAACAAAAATCCTCAAAACAATCATGGGAAGAACGGGAAAGGAAAACGTAAGGCAGCAGTAAATCAAACCATCGAATCAAAGCTAGATGATTACCCGGGAGAGCGCGATGAGTATGCGCCGCTCTTCCTCCCGCGTGAGCTGCGGCCGCCGCGTCGCCAGCGGTTCGGGTTCCTGCAGAGGAGGGAGGACAGCGCAAGAGGCGTGAGAGGCTAGCTGGGAGGCCGCGGTTACCAGATACGAGCGCCCGGCGTTGCTTACGAAGTGGGGGAGGAGGGAGTCGGCGACGAGGTCGCAGAGGCGCGCGAGCTGCTGCCTCTCCTGCCACCGCGGCCGCTGTGCCATTTCCTCGCCGTGGGTCTGATTCGAATCGATGGCTTCGATGGGAGGATCCGTCTCCGCCAGCTGAAATCCTAGCAAAAAAAACACATATATGACCTATGGGCGAAAACAATTTAAAGTTTGAACTGCTCATGAAAAAATTTAACAGCGCTGACTTTCTCGAGTGGCGCCCGACAGCAGGGCGTTGCACCCTACTATGCAGCGCCTTTGTCCTGGGCACTGCATATCTGTCCAGCGTGGCAGCCCGGGTTCAGGCGCGGCCCCACAGACCGCAGTGCAGCGCCTACCGCTTGGGCGCCAGCGCACTACGACTTATCCATTCGCCCGCACGACCCGAGCAGGCAGTTCCTCCCCTCTTGCCTCTCTGGACAGAGAGCAGCGGCGGCTCCCCCATCAGATCCCCCCCAACCCTGTGAAATCTGAAGATTAGATCTGTGGATTTGATCTGCAACCCCTCCTACTAGGTAAACTCCTCCGTTCCCTTTCTTTTTCTCCGTAAATTTGTTGCATTTTTAGAGATTTGTCCAAGATTTGATGGAACCCTTGCTTTGCTTGATTTGCTTGATTTAGGATGTGTAGTCATAGTGCTACTACCCTAGTGTTGTATATTAGAGCATCTCCAACAGCCGCGCTACGCGTCGCGCCCAAAAATTGCATTTGCCACGCGCTGGTCGCCTGGTTTGCCGCGTCGCGCAGCGCTGGCTCCAGCAGCAGCTTTAAAATGCCGCGCGCGCGCTCCGCTCCAACAGCGCGCAAAAATGCAGCGCGCACGCCGCTCCAGCAGCGCCAAATATGGCATTTGGACACAAAATAGTTTGAAACATTCAATCAAAATGCAATGAACATGTGAAATTTAACACAAACAAGTTGATGAATAAAAAGTCATGCCCACAAGTTCATCCTATCAAGTTCAAAATGCAAACCAAGTTCAAAATACAAGTTCATCCAACAAAGTTCAAGACATATAAACACATCAACCATCTTCCTCGTCTTCTTCCTCTTCTTCCTCTTCTTCCGCCGACGATTCTTCCTCCCTAACTTCATCACGCACCGCATCACATGTAGCTCCGACGGTCTTGGCAAGTTCTTCAACGGCATTTTCATGGGTATGTGTGTGAGGCTGCGCAAGAAGAGGCGTAGTCATCCGCGGCGGCAAGAAGAGGCTGCGCGCGAGACCGACGGTCAGCGGAGCTCCGGTGGCGGTGGCGGCGCCAGCGCCAACGCTCGCCGCGCTAGGGTTTTCGGCGGCGGCGGCGGGGTCGCGGCTGTACAGCGGGGTCAGCGGGGTGCCGGTGTGCGCGTCCATGGTGGCAGGGGCGCCGACGCCGGCGCGCGCGGGTGCGAAGAGGAAGAAAGGGTGAGTTCGCGCGCGCGCTCGAGTCTGCCGCGCGCGGAAGTGGACGCCCCAAATTAACCGCGCGGGATGGGGCTTTGGCCAGCGCGCCCAACTCGTTTTAGCGCGCGCGGTTTTTGCGCGCCCGCTGGAGCTGTCCGCCGCGTTGCGCGCGCGCTATAATTGCCTTTTTTACGGCGCGGCGCTAGTATAGCGCGGCTGTTGGAGATGCTCTTAGTTCACTATATAGGATGTGTAGTCATAGTGGTAGTACCCTAATTTGTTAAGTTTTTTTTAGATATATGTGAGATGCTTATTTTTGTAGATAACTATGACATGTTGAGGTTTGTAGACATATAGGAGATGTGTAGTTTATTGTAGATGTTGACATTGTTATAGTTGGTTACATTTGCGACGTTTAGTGTATATACTGATATTTGAGATGAAGGTGAACTCATATATGTGTGTTGTTTCAACTTTGTAAGGATGGTTTGGATTCTCGAGGATGCCATTGACACACAACACCGGGCCTACATGATGCGCGAGAAGGGGAAGATAATAATGAGTAATGTAAATATTTTTCTAATTTGCGTTTAGTTGAAGTTGACATGCCCTAATATTTGTCATTACTTGTTATTTGCAGAAGCTTGAACCTCTGAAGATTCGGTATCACGGGGTCTCTGTTCCTGCCATGCCGTACGATGAGCGGTACACACCGTACATCAAGCAGGCAGGACTCCTCCCGTGGATTCAGTTGGTCAGCCGGTCCACGCCGAACCTGAACGCTCCACTGGTGACCTCTCTTTCTGATCGGTGGAGGCCGGAGACGCACAGTTTTCATCTTCGGACTGGAGAGATGACCGTGATGCTCGAGGATGCCGCCTTGATCACCGGGCTTCCTATCGATGGGAGGCCTCTATGTATGAGCACTGATTCCGATGGGTGGCGCGAGCAGATGATTGCTCTTATTGGTATGGCTCCTACCGAGGCTGAGGCTGATGCAGAGGAGGGAGAAGAGCAAAAGAAGAAGGAAAGGAAAGCAACAGGAGCTGCTTTCACGTGGATTGAAAGGAACTTTGCACATTGCCCTGCGGATGCCACTGATGATGTTATTCAGACACATGCTCATGTCTATATGTGGTATGTTGTCTCGAGGACTTTGTTTCCTGACTCCACAGGCAAGAACGCTCCATGGATGTGGCTGAAGGCGTTGACCGTATTCGATAGTGGATGGAGCTGGGGTTCAGCCACTCTTGCTTACTTGTACCGACAGGTGGTTTGTTTGTTTTGCTATCAAGTCATTTCTTCATTAGCAATGCAACCTTGCTGTGAAGTTAACCTTTTTTCTTTCATATGTAGTTGGACGATGCGTGTTGCAAGATCACAGGTAGTGCGGGCATTAGTGGCAATATGCTTCTGCTTTCTGTATGGAGCTGGGAGCGTCTGCCTGTTGGACGGCCTAAGAGTGTCAAGTTCAATCGTTGGGATGAAGATGACGATTTACGGCACCCCACTTGGGCTTACAAGTGGGATGTGGTATCCGAGATGACGAACGATGTCAATCTCATGTACCAAAAGTGAATTGTCGAGTTGGACACGACTACGGCTGAGCAGGTAACGAGGTCATTACTTCAGTCATTTCCAATGCTTGCCTGAGTGCATAGTCATCAATTTTGCATTGTTGTCATATTTCATAGGTGGTATGGCAGCCATATGGCGCAGGCGACAGACTTGGGTACACCGAGGAGTTTACCATCAACCCGATGTGCTTGCGTGGTAAGGATCTCTTTCTTATGCGGTGCCCAATGATATGCAACTGGGCGGTTGAGTTTCATTTGCCACATCGCGTGTTTCGTCAATTTGGTCTGTTCCAGACTCACCCGCCGGAATGGATGGACATGGACAAATCACTTCATAGGTAAGAGAGCATTAACCGTATTGACTAAGCATCGCCACTACTTCTTGATTGTGCTAATGTTTGGTTCTGTACAATGCAGGTTGGACAGGAGAAAGCAGCGGAAGATAAAGGACTGGGACAAGCATCATGCATCGTATGTAACCCGTTTCCATCTTAGTGTGGAGCAAGCTCGTGCGACTGCACACGTCCAGCTTCGTGAGCATTGCCCAATTGCTTTTGATAACTACATACGATGGTTGCTTGCCAGTACTCGAGTCGAGATATGCTCGCCGGCATACAACGATGAAATTCTTGAAGAGCCCGTAAACTTTGACGATGTATCGAAGCGGCCCTACAACAAAGATATCAGGGACGGGCAAGATGTCCCTGCTGTTCCGATGATTAACTATGTGGTAAGTGTTCACTTCTTTACTTTCCCGTTGGCAGTACTACACATGTTAGAATGGCTATTGACATGTACTTCGTTCTGATCCGCAATGTGACCAAATCAAGAAAGCGGCTGATGAAAGCCAGTCTATTTTGGAGCAGACACCGGTTAGAGAATCCAATGATGAAGGTCCATTATGAAAATTTCTAAAGGTACATATCGCACTCAGCTGTCGATGATACATATGTTGCGGAGTTTGGTATCTTATACACTTGTTCATGTTATAGCGTTAGGCCAAGAAGTTAAGGCGGTTATCAAACCTTCTCGGTTGTCGTGACCCAGAATATGATGAACCATCTGCCTCTAGGTCTGGTACACCATCAGACTCCTTATCTCACCATGAAGGGGACGATGTGAGTTCCTCATTTGCTTATCTGGATGATGAGGTATGAATAATCTTTTAGATTTAAATTTCACTTCATTATGACGCCGGTCTTCACCATATTGTTTCATTGTGTGATAGATTGACGATGACGAGATTTTGGCGGACGCTCAAGTTCGGTCCGCATACATGTTGAAGCCTAGGCAGCCCATAAAATGGTTCACGCCCACCGACTTTGACAACAGAGGCAACCCAAAGGTGGACGTAGGGACCTCGCGGATGGCTAGCTTAGATGATGAGGCGGAGGAGGAGGTGGAGGAACAGGTGCCTCGTCCTAGAAGGAAGAAGAAGATTGCCGCCAGGCGTGCCACCAGGAGCACGCGCGGGAAGGCATTAGTGCTTTTGTTCTTTATTGTGCAAGTGCTCTTGTACCCGTTTCATTAGGTTGATGAACTTGTTAGGTTATGGCATATGTTTGTGAACTTTTAGTTGTGTGATACTTGTGTTTGCTAACTTGTAGTAATGTGATGTTAAAGTTATTAGTTATCTTATGTCATACGATGTGATGTGATGTTCAAGTTACAGCACTACGATCATAGTTATGCCATATGTTTTGTTTTTGCCAAACTTGCATCTGTTTTTGCAGTTCAGCAGTAAATAGTACTGCAGCGCCGAAGCCAGAGGCGCTGCACTACACAGAGCAGCGCCCATCACAAAGGCGTTGCACTACACAGAGCAGCGCCCGTACCCTAGGCGCTGCACTACATGCCATGGCAGTCCAGGGCACCATAGAAACTCTGCTTCATTGAGCGCACAAGAATATTGCTAAGGCAGCGTGCAGCGCCGAAGGGTCAGGCCATGCACTATACAGTGTGACGCCCCTCTGTTGGCGTTGCACTGTATGGTGCAGCGCCCTTCCCCTCGGCGTTGCACTGTTGTTTATTGCAAAAACGGTTTGGTTTACATCAGTTTCAACTCAGGGGACCATCACAATATTTTCAATAACTAGAGCATCACACCAATTTCAACTAACACAAATTTTATGCCGATGAGTTCTTAACTAAAGACAAATGAAACATTAACACGGCATGGTTCACGACACAAATGGCGGCTTTCCCTAGAAGAAAGTTCACCAACATCGCACATAACCTCACAAGTTCAAGACACATTCAGTAGAAGATAGGTGACGACAAATGGCTTCTTGCCCTAGTCCATGACGAGTGAACCGAAGCAAAGTCCCTACTGAGTCGAGCGAGGCCATTTTCCCTTCTTGTCATGTGCCTCATCCTCCTCTTGCGCCTCGCGAGCCTTTGCTAGCTTTCTTGCCCTCTCCTCCTCACGAGCAAGTTTCGCTTGGCGAGCCCTCTCCTCCTCTCGTTTCTTCCGATCCATCCTCTCCTTTTGACGACGCTCTTCCTCCAAGCCTCTTCGAAGGGATTCTTCGAACCGGCGCTGGCGCCTAAGACAATCTTGATATTGGTCCTTTTTGACATCTTCGGGCACTTCATGATCTATCCAGGTGAAGTACTTGCATAGTGGAGGGGGTGACTGCATACACAATTTTAGTTAGTGTGGACACACATTTGAGAGTAACATGTTACTTGTCTAGCTTACCGGTGGCTCATTATAGGCGTTAGTTGGAAGTGCACGATCATAAGCATAGTTGGGGCATACAAAGTATCTCCTCCCTTCCGTCCATGACTTCTTTCGGTCGGTGGACACCTTCACCTTGCAAACATCCCCACACCAACATGGTGGTGATGGGCCTCGAACCCCTCGTTGGTTACCCCAAGTGGAAGGTGTAAGATGCAGTAAGTAGAAGTGTTTTCCCCTAGCAAAGATGCCAAGGATCGATTCCCCAGAGACTCCTAGGTTCAACAAGTAGGTGTCAATTGCTACGGCGCCAGATTAGTAGCAATCAACGTGGACCTGCACACAGATACAAATAACTTTGCTCCCAACGAGTACAGAGAGGTTGTCAATCTCTCCGGCCTTGTAGTTCACAAAGGATTAAAAGCAATGATAGTAGTGATAGATAGTTTTTGCAATAGTAGGTACATAACGAAAAGTAAATAGTGGATGTGATCAATGATGGTAATATGGACCGGAGTCTCATGATGTTCACTAGTGATGTCTCTCTCCCAAAAGACGATAAAACAGCTATGTGAGGTAAACAAATTACAGCTGGGCAATTGACAGGACCACGAACGCAAACCAATGCTGACTACATTGCAAGAAAGGTTGAGGTTCAAAGCATGGGCGGTACGCCAAAGTAAGTAGACCGAAATCCATCAATATCTACTACTAATCATCCACCTTGAGATATCTATCTAGAACATCTCGCTGGTATTAAGTTGCGAGTCCCACCCATAGTGTATACTCAATGCAACAGACAACTGCATTAAAAGAACTTTGCGTAAAGTAAACAATCCTTGCACCCGCGGGCACAAGCACCGTTGTTTTCCCCCTTGTGGCAACAGCACATCCCCTAGACTCATGTTTCTGTCACTCAAGCTAGTCATCGAGGGGCATGAACCCACAATCGAGCATAACGTTCCCTCTTGGAGTCACTACCTATTACTCGGCCAAAGCAATAAATAACAACGGAGAACATGCAAGAATTACTTATGAACTAAAATATAAAAGAGGTGAATCAAATATATTACTCAAGATCAATCTGAACATAATCTCATAATCCATCGGATCCCAGCAAACTCAACATAGCAACAGCATAAGGATTACATAGGTGCCTCGATCATGTAGGGCAGCTCACGAGGACTAATTAGTGAAGCACAAGAACGGGAGGAGAACATAACATAGCTACTGGTCATGGACTCATGGTCCAAGGGAGACTACTCATGAGTCATCCGGGAGGCGTCCATGGTGGTGGAGAAGCTCCCGGTGGTGATCCTCCCCTCCGGCAGGGTGCCGGGAAGAGTTCTCCCGGTGCTCCCGATCTTGAAAGCGGCGCGGCGGCGGAACAGAGATGGGATCGCGAAAAGAGTTCCTGTTCTGAGGGTTTCGGAGGGTCCTTTAAATATATGCCAAAGTAGGGCACCGGGGGAGTTTCGGGGGGCCCAGGCACCCCCCCGGCGCGGCCCAGGGGGGGCGCCCACAGGGCGCCTGGAGCCCCTGTGCCCCTCCCCCAGACTGCCCTTCGGACGCAGTGTTGTTTCCGGATCGCTGATTTTTTATATAATTTTTCTGGATTTTTCTGGGCAGTTCTCGAAACGTGAAAACCTGAAATACAAAAACAGCCGAAAACAAAAACTGGCACTGGGGTGCACTGGATTAGTAAGTTAGTCCAAATATGATCAAAAGTGTATGGAAGTGTATGAATATCATAGCAATATCACCCAAAAGTGGCATGGAGCAAGCAAAAATTATAGATACGTTTTGGACGTATCAACATCCCCAAGCTTAATTCCTGCTCGTCCTCGAGTAGGTAAATGATAACAAGAATAATTTCTGTGGTGACATGCTATTAACCATATAGGACTTTCTCATAGTCATATGACAAAAGCTTACTGAGACAATGATTCTATAGTAATTAAGTTGTCTCAAGAGAAAATCACAAATGACTGAAAGTTTTACAACATGAAACTGAAACATAAAAAAGATTTGCAATGAACATGATGTGCAAATATGATAAAGTGCTATCTAGCTTGCCCCCTTTAGTGATGCAAAACATAAATGCAAGGGCACCTTCAAGGTTTAAGTGATGACTAGATACAATCATTTCAGAATAAACGATATCACAATCATGCAAAAGACAATGCTACTTTGGGACAATGCACATTACACTCAGAATGACAATCATGCTCTCAGTAGTTGGTGCTTTCACATAAAAGTAAAAGAAAGGTTAAGTGCTAAAGCTTTTTATTTTGAAAACATGGAAGCAATTGTGTCAACGGTAGTAGTACTTCATATGTGTCATGCATAAAACATCCTATAAGTTGCAAGCCTCATGCATCGAATACTAATAGTGCTCGCTCCTTGTCCTAATTAGCTCGGATCCCCATGGGTTATCATTGCATTACATATGTTTTAACCAAGTGTCACAAAGGGGTACCTCTATGCCACTTGTACAAAGGTCCAAGGAGATAAATCGCATTTGATTTCTCGTTTTTGATAGATCTCAACTTGAGGACATCCATACCGGGACAACATAGAAAATAGATGATGTACTCCTCTTTAATGCATAAGCATATTCTCATGAGAGATTGAGGATTAAGGTCCAAGCTAAAACTTCCACCATGATGCATGGCTTTGGTTGGCGGCCCAATGTTCTTCTCTAACAATATGCATATTAATTCAACCCACGGTAAATCACCCTTACTTCAGACAAGACGAACATGCATAGCAACTCACATGATATTCAACAAAAGTGTGACAGTTGATGGCGTCCCCAGAAACATGGTTACCGCTCAGCAAGCAACTTGTAAGAAATAAGATACATAAGCAACATATTCTTTACCACAATAGTATTTAGGCTACTTTCCCATGAGCTATGTATTGCATGGTTAGTTTGCTTAGTACAGGTGGAGGTTAGCAAAAGACTGGGAGCGACCAACTAAGAGAGCAATGACGGTCATAATCATGCAGAGCGACAAAGCAATATTGAATCAGGCATGGTAGTTATATCGCTACTCAGAAATAAAAGATCATCAAGGCTTGACAGACTTTCTTTACAGTCTTGAATATGCGTGAGCATACGCCAAGTCAATCAAAATAAATTCTCGAAGGAAGATATTACTAAACCATACCACATCATAGGCAAACAAACCAAGTTGGTATTCCAATAACACATTGGGAACCCCCCCAGCTATTTGAGATTAACCACAAGAAAACCTGAACTACTAAGCACCATCATGAAAGTAGCATCTTTATCATAGACACATTAACCAATGCAACGGAAGCAAACTCTCTTAATAAGGTGAGCATGGTAATTAAAGAGAGTTCAAGCAACCAACTAAATAAAAGCTCTTGAAAAGATAAGCATGAATACTAAGAGCAGAGTATGATAGTAGCTATTAAAAGACAAAGAACACACACAGCATAGATAGACATGAAAATTCTATGTAATGTTCTAGGTAGAGGTGGAGCGTGTTTCTCTCCCACATAAAGGAATGCTGGGTTCCGACTCGTTATGAAAAACTAAAAAGAAAACTAAAAGCGAGACGCTCCAAGCATAGCACATAACACATGAAGTGATAAAAATATAGCGAAACGAAAGACGAATTGATAGTGTTGATGGAGAAGGGGATGCACGGGGGGCATCCCCAAGCTTAGACGCTTGAGTCTCCTTGAATATTTCTTGGGGGTGCACGGGGGCATCCCCAAGCTTGAGCGCTTGACACTCCTGAATCTTTTTATCATCTTCCCTCGCACACTTGAAAACTCCCTTCATACATAACTCATCATAATCTGATTAGCGAGGTTAGTACCCTTCATAAAATAATTATACCTTGCTGGAAATAAAGATATTCTTGAATTTCTACTGTTTCTCAAGATTGCCAAAAGGTTTTTGTAAAGAAAAAGCAAGTTCTTAATTTGCAAAGTGAAGGTAAGGCAAAACAGGACAGAATCTGTGAAAAACAGAACAGCAGGCGGTAATTGATCTGTTCGGGATACTTCTGCAACTCAAATCAAAAAACTCAGAACTTACGCACGAAAGACAATTATATACATAACGCTTTCGAAAAAATTCAGACCAAAAAGATGATCTGGTGATTTTATACGAATTTTTCTATCCAAGTACAGAATCTGTTTCCTGGACAGCACCTCACAACTTTTGAACTTTCTAGCAATCAGAGGCTATACTTGGCACAAATATGAAAAGTAAAGATACAATGATGATGCTACAGCAGTAAACAACATCAAGACACAATAAAAGCAAAAAAATTATTCATGTGGGCTGCCTCCCAAAAGCGCTTTCTTTTATGCCTTTAAGCTAGGCATAATGCATAGAGGAATCAATAATCATCATAATAATCGGAGTTATAAATTGTTTCAAATGGTTCCTCAATAAGTTCATTCTTGTTCCTTCTAGGAAAGGGGTACACACCTTTTGCCTTCCCGCGTAAGCGGATTTGTCCCTTACCTATATCGATGAAGCCTTTAACTGCTCGGAGGAAGTCCCTTCCAAGCACTATATTTCCTTGGTTTGGCTCCATGATGAAGAAATCAATCATTGCAATCCCTTTAAGGAATTTAACCGGTACGTCTTTTATTTTTCCCTGGATTTCAGTAATATCTCCATTAGTGTGTTCATGATAAGATGGTAATCTATCCATGTTAAATTTTAAAGAATCATGAACAATTTTTGGCATAGTAGAAACCATAGATCCAATATCACAATAAGCAAGGAAGTCTTGATTAGAGATGCTAATCCTAACAAGAGGTTCCCAGTCATTATCTATTTCCAAAATATCTCTCTTATTGGGTTTGGGTTTCTCTACCTTCATTAAGTCTAGAGCATCCATTCTTTTCTCAATAGTAGCAAGTCTATCTATGATAGTATCAAAGTTATGATCATAAACAAAGTAACTAGATAGACCATGTATAATCTCAAGAGCTCTAACTTCATCACATTATAAGAAATCTCCCTCAGCTATAATGTCAAGGGAGTGTTTACACCATTTAAAAAGACCATGGTAAAAATTCCTAAGCACAATTTTTATAGGTATCCAAGGCATAATTCTCCTATGTGCATCAGAAATTCTGTCCCATGCCTTCTTCATATTTTCTCCATCCCTTTGATGGAAATCTAAAACTTCTGATTCCCTCAAAGCACCAAATCCTAACATGTTTGGCTAAACAGAAAGGACTACTATTAAAAAGACAAATAATTTTTTTGTGATTTTTGATAAAAAGGTACTAAAGAAAAAATGAAAGGTAAACTAACAAGACTAAAAAGCAAAGGTAAAAGATAGCATGCAACTCCCCTATCCTGAAGAGTGGAGTCCCCGGCAACGGCGCCAGAAAATACTCCTTGATGGGCCTCAAACCCCTCGTTGGTTACCCCAAGTGGAAGGTGTAAGATGCAGTAAGTAGAAGTGTTTTCCCCTAGCAAAGATGCCAAGGATCGATTCCCCAGAGACTCCTAGGTTCAACAAGTAGGTGTCAATTGCTACGGCGCCAGATTAGTAGCAATCAACGTGGACCTGCACACAGATACAAATAACTTTGCTCCCAACGAGTACAGAGAGGTTGTCAATCTCTCCGGCCTTGGAGTTCACAAAGGATTAAAAGCAATGATAGTAGTGATAGATAGTTTTTGCAATAGTAGGTAAATAACGAAAAGTAAATAGTGGATGTGATCGATGATGGTAATATGGACCGGAGTCTCATGATGTTCACTAGTGATGTCTCTCTCCCAAAAGACGATAAAACAGCTATGTGAGGTAAACAAATTACAGCTGGACAGTTGACAGGACCACGAACGCAAACCAATGCTGACTACATTGCAAGAAAGGTTGAGGTTCAAAGCATGGGCGGTACGCCAAAGTAAGTAGACCGAAATCCATCAATATCTACTACTAATCATCCACCTTGAGATATCTATCCAGAACATCTCGCTGGTATTAAGTTGCGAGTCCCACCCATAGTGTAAACTCAATGCAACAGACAACTGCATTAAAAGAACTTTGCGTAAAGTAAACAATCCTTGCACCCGCGGGCACAAGCACCGTTGTTTTCCCCCTTGTGGCAACAGCACATCCCCTAGACTCATGTTTCTGTCACTCAAGCTAGTCATCGAGGGGCATGAACCCACAATCGAGCATAACGTTCCCTCTTGGAGTCACTACCTATTACTCGGCCAAAGCAATAAATAACAACGGAGAACATGCAAGAATTACTTATGAACTAAAATATAAAAGAGGTGAATCAAATATATTACTCAAGATCAATCTGAACATAATCTCATAATCCATCGGATCCCAGCAAACTCAACATAGCAACAGCATAAGGATTACATAGGTGCCTCGATCATGTAGGGCAGCTCACGAGGACTAATTAGTGAAGCACAAGAACGGGAGGAGAACATAACATAGCTACTGGTCATGGACTCATGGTCCAAGGGAGACTACTCACGAGTCATCCTGGAGGCGTCCATGGTGGTGGAGAAGCTCCCGGTGGTGATCCTCCCCTCCGGCAGGGTGCCGGGAAGAGTTCTCCTGGTGCTCCCGATCTTGGAAGCGGCGGCGGCGGCGGAACAGAGATGGGATCGCGAAAAGAGTTCCTGTTCTGAGGGTTTCGGAGGGTCCTTTAAATATATGCCAAAGTAGGGCACCGGGGAAGTTTCGGGGGGCCCAGGCGCCCCCCCGATGCGGCCCAGGGGGGGCGCGCCCACAGGGCGCCTGGAGCCCCTGTGGCCCCCCAGGCTGCCCTTCGGACGCAGTGTTGTTTCCGGATCGCTGATTTTTTATATAATTTTTCTGGATTTTTCTGGGCAGTTCTCGAAACGTGAAAACCTGAAATACAAAAACAGCCGAAAACAGAAACTGGCACTGGGGTGCACTGGATTAGTAAGTTAGTCCAAATATGATCAAAAGTGTATGGAAGTGTATGAATATCATAGCAATATCACCCAAAAGTGGCATGGAGCAAGCAGAAATTATAGATACGTTTTGGACGTATCAGGTGGGATGTTGACATCTTTCTCCTTCACATTGTCCAATGATGCACTCTCCCACTTGTTCGGCATGTCATCATGGTTAGCACATGGTGGCCTTGTCATTGAACCGGATGAAGCCATTCCTACGAAAGTAGGGTTTCCCGATAAATATAAACGCATTGACATGTATAGAGGGGAATGCATCACTGGGTTTCCCCACAAATTACCACACACATGCCCAAATCCAAGCAAGAACTAGGGTTTCCCCAAACTAGTTCGATTTGAGCTAATGTGACATTTTTTGGGATGAAAACGAGGAGATCGAAGGAGATTACCTTAAGGGAGGGGTTGGCTTCCAGATCCACGGACAAAATCTCCGGATTTGAGAAGGATTTGAGAGGGGGATATGGGGGGCAGAGGGGAGACACTGAGCTTCGGGCTTCTCTGCTGGGTGTGTCTGTCTGTGGTGGGGGTAGGTGGGGCAGTTTTAGTGGTCAGGTGTGCAGCGCCTCTCCCTTAGGCGCTGCACATTCACTATGTGGCGCCCTTGTCTTAGGCGCTGCACACTTGGACATGCTAGTCCAGAGAGCAACAGAAGCATTCCAGTAGGTTTGCCAGTGTGCAGCGCCTCTCCCTTAGGCGTTGCATAGTGTAGTGCAGCGCCCTTCTCTTAGGCGCTGCACATGGACTTAGCAATTTTTCGGGCAGCAAAACCACTGGAATGTTTATGTTCTTCTTTGGACTAGCATGTCCAGATGTGCAGCGCCTAAGGGAGGGGCGCTGCACTTTTAGGTGTGACGCCTAGCTTTTAGGCGCTGCACACTTGGACATGCTAGTCCAGAGAGGAACAGAAGCATTCCAGTAGGTTTGCCAGTGTGCAACGCCTAAAGGTAGGGCGCTGCACTGCACAGTGCAGCGCCTAGCGGCTGGGCGCTGCACTATCAGCTGTTTTGAAATGACATGTTCTGTTTGTGTTTTCTGGTTCACACAGGTGGCACATGTTCATAACCAAATCACATTTGGTACTACATAGCACATACAGTAGTCCAAATCACATAGTCATACATACGTAGCACATAAAGTAGTTCAAAACACATAGTCATATATGTTCATAAGAAGGTCATGGTCCTTGTCCCTTCTTCATCTTCCTCTCTTCTTCTTCTTCTTCCTCGTCCCACCACCCAGGGATCTCACCTTCCCCCTCCGTGTCCTCCAGCCCCTTCATTATTTCCATACCTACGAAAATGGCAATATAATAGTTATTCACACATTGCAATATGACAACACAAACATTGAGCCAAAGTAACAAGATCGTAGTAAGTCACATACGGCAATGGCCCATTCAGCCAAGAGAACATTCCTCCACTACGGCCGCCACCATCACCACGGCCTAGATCACCTCGGCCTCTACCACCACCACGGCCAACACCATCACCACGGCCTCTACCAACACCACGGCCCATGCCACCACCACGGCCTCTACCACCACCACGGCCAACACCATCACCACGGCCTAGACCACCACCAAGGCCAAGACCATCACCACGGCCTCTACCATCACCACGGTCTCTACCACCACCACAGCCTCTTCTAAGACCTAGTTGACTCCCTCTTTGTTGCCTAGTTCCTCGTTGGCTTGTTTGGTTTGATTGGTTTGGCACTTGGGCACTTGTTTGACTTGGTTGGCTACTCCTTGGTTGACTTGGTTGGCTACTCCTTGGTTAACTTGGTTGGTTATCATTTGCTTGGCTCGTGCTTGCATCATTTTTCTTTGATCTCTTTTTTGGTTTGGGACAAGTTCTTGTGTTTTGTATTTGCCCTTTATAACTCTGATTACCTCTTTCAATTTCTTTCAGCAAGCCTAAACCTAGCAAAAAGGCAAAGGCCAGTAAAACCGCTGTTGAAACTGCCGCAGCTGATCCGGTGGCTGATCCGGATGAAGTCATCCCTCCAGAGGGCGAGCCTGCAATTCAGCTCGACGATCCTGCTCCCATGGACCATGAATACACTGCCGCTCCTGAAGATACCCATGTAGAAGATGTTCTTGAACCGGCAAGTCCTGTCCGGACTAACCCTCCTCGGACTAGCCCGGCTCCAGCTAGTCCGGCTCATACCACTGCTCCTTCACAACCGACCGCTACTTCTTCCCCGGATATTCAGATAACCGGGACAGGTTTTACTGCTCCTGCTGAGCCTATCGTTTTAGCCAAGCATACTGCTAAAGCGGAGAAGCTTCAACAAGAGAAGGGCAAATGGAGCACAGACTTGTCCAATTATGCCGAGCTGAGTGCCCAGGAACTTTATTCCAGGTATTTGAACCGCCTTCATACCAGCCGGGACTATGAAGCGGGCTTGGTTAATATGATGAAGGACAAATACGAGGTACCTTACTTGTCCTTGCTTTTGCCTTCTTTGTATTTCTGTCTATGTCATGGTAGCCCCCAAGTTCCGGTTTAGCTTTGTTGGAGGTGAACCGGTACTTCCAAATGTATGAAAATGATCTTACATTAGCCCCCAAGTGTCAAGTAGATAACTTGCTTATGTGCTTGAGACTTGTCTTTAATTGTCACCTTTTGATACTTCAACTGCCCATTAGCCCCCAAGTGTCAAGTAGATAACTTGGTTATGTGCTTGAGACTTGTCTTTAATTGTCATCTTTTGATACTTCAACTGCCCATTAGCCCCCAAGTGTCAAGTAGATAACTTGGTTATGTGCTTGAGACTTGTCTTTAATTGTCATCTTTTGATACTTCAACTGCCCATTAGCCCCCAAGTGTCAAGTGGATAACTTGGTTATGTGCTTCAGACTTGTCTGAACTGTTATTTATTCCACTTGATTTTCTTGCAGGCTGACTTGACCCGGAGGGCTGCAGAAATCACTGAGCTCCGGAATAGACTTGCTGTGACTGAGACTGCTGCTGCCAAGGCCAAGGGTGATCTGGCGTTGAGTTTAACCATTGCTGAACAATTGAAAAAGTATTTTGAAACGGAGCGCACAACCTAGGAAGTGCAGAAGAATGCTCTTGAAAGAAGAGCAAAAGATGCTGAGGAGGCCCTTTACCCAGTGACGCAAGAGCTGACCGGTTTAAAGCAGCAAATAGAGCTTATGACCTCTGCCGTCTTTGGTAAATACTTAACTTGCATGTGCTTTCATCTTCTGCAATCTTTATTCCGCTTCGGTTTAACTGTGATAATCATATACTGGACGCCACGTCACCCATCTTGGGGATGACCTCCGGAAGAAACTCATGGCCTCTTATACTCTAGTTGAGCAACTGTATTCCGGCGCTCAAAGGATTATAAGTGCGATGTCTTTTCATAAAGCGGCCCCCACCACTATCCAAGGCACTTTGGAGAAGCTTTCTATATTGCATGTACGCTTGGAAGAGGTGAAGAAATCTGCTGCACGGGCCGGTTCTCTTGTAGCGCTGACCAGAGCTAAGGCGTGGGTTCCGGACTTTGATCCGGAAGAAGCTATGAACGGGTACCCCAGCACCAAGGAAGATGGATCAGCCTTCTCTGGCAAAGACCTTCATGCTTTGACTAAAGAAATGCGTCCCCTTGCCAGCAAGCTTGCTGATGAATCAGATTTGATCAGGTATCATCCGGCGTATGACTTAAAGAATGAGCGGGTGGATCGGCCGGTTTATGACACCGAAAATCTAATCCCACCAGTGCGCCTCCATACTTTCGCCCCAGATGTTGATCCGCCCGACCTTATTACTGAAGAGATGTACTTTCGTGCTTTATCCAAGATCGACTGGCGCGTTCCTGATTTTCAGCCGCTTCAAGAGGACGAAGAGGTTCCGGAACAAGTCGATCCTCAGCCTTCGCGTCAGGAAGAAGCATGAGTCACTTCATTTTATTTTTATCGGTTGTAATCCGTTGCTGAAAAACTTTAATCCGTCCAGACCTTCAAGTGCCTTGTAATAGGATAGCTCGAAATATTTTCTGCCTTAATCCGGATGTCAGATGTTTGATTATGCATCTGCCAATCTTAATCCCTTGTCTGCTATGGTTGATCTTTTATATTATCTATATCTGCATAGATAACACTGAAAAGATGTCCTAGCGGTTTACCGCCGAACCGATTAAATCACTCTCATATATATCAAACGAGTGTCTGTTTTATACCAAAAATAACTTCATACCTTTAATTAAGTATACTTGATATCCTTAATCCGGCAAGCATTGTAGTTTCTGAGGAAGCTCTTGGCTCTGTTGGGGTGGACCCAATAATTGCTCTGGGTTATAATAACTACCGGTTTAAATAATGCTGGAGTTCTATGTCCAGACTTTTGAAAATATGTGGTCAACTTTGAAGTTGTCCAGCTCCGAATCAAAAAACCATAAGAAACACATGAAAAAAATCACAAACACAAAAACATAGGTTGCAAATAAGACTATGTAGTCAAGGCTTTTTA
Organism: Secale cereale; assembly: GCA_902687465.1. Taxonomy (NCBI): domain Eukaryota; kingdom Viridiplantae; phylum Streptophyta; class Magnoliopsida; order Poales; family Poaceae; genus Secale; species Secale cereale. The sequence goes on along the minus strand of LR738710.1, from coordinate 453,295,828 downwards.
CGAGCTGCCAGGCTCCATATGTGCCAATCAAAGGGTGCGACCCAAAGGACTATGACTCTTTTCTTTTGCCATCAAAGGATGTACTCCAAGGGGCAGGAAATATTGCATCTGCCATCAAAGGAAGTACTCCTAGGGACAAGAACTTTTCTTTTGCCATCAAAGGGATGTATCTTCCAAGGGGCAAGAAATATTGCATTTGCCATCAAAGGAAGTACCCTAAGGACAAGAACAGATTTTATTTTGCCATCAAAGGGAATGATAAACCAAGGGGCAGGAAATATTGCATCTACCATCAAAGGAAGGTTCCCTAGGGACAAGAACAGGTTTTTTCTTTTGCCATCAAAGGGAATGATCAACCAAGGGGCAGGAAATATTGCATCTGCCATCAAAGGAAGGTTCCCTAGGGACAAGAACAGGTTTTTTCTTTTGCCATCAAAGGGAATGATCAACCAAGGGGCAGGAAATATTGCATCTGCCATCAAAGGAAGGTTCCCTAGGGACAAGAACAGATTTTTCTTTTGCCATCAAAGGGAATGATCAACCAAGGGGCAGGAAATATTGCATCTGCCATCAAAGGAAGGTTCCCTAGGGACAAGAACAGTTTTTTGCCAATCGATGGAGTTCATCCAAAGGGCGCTTGATGTGAAGATAATCATGTAGACCGGACCAGAAAAAGCTTTTAGCGAGGATTCACATGTGATCCGTAGCCCCCTAGTTTGGTCCCTTCTGCATAAAATAGTTTGTTTCAAAATATCTGTAATAATTTTCACAGGACATATATTTAGAAGAAAAAAGGCTGATCCCCCGGTTTACCAAGGGTGCCGGTTTATTTATTAATCATAATATATACATAGGATACAGCAGAGCTCATGGCTCAGGTGTAGTAGGGCCGCAAGAGAGCGATGTTCCACGGCCTCTTCGTCTCTTCTTCTGATGTCCGTGAGTCTTCGTGCTCTCGAACGTCCACCAGGTAATATGAACCGTTGTGTAGATTCTTGCTGACCACAAAGGGCCCTTCCCAAGGTGGGGATAGCTTGTGCATATCTGTTTGGTCCTGGATGAGCCGGAGTACCAAGTCCCCTTCCTGGAACGTCCTGGTTTTAACCCGGCGGCTGTGATATCTGCGCAAGTCCTGCTGATAAATCGCGGATCGCGCTGCTGCTATGTCACGCTCTTCATCTAGCCGGTCCAAACTGTCCTGTCTTGCCTGCTCATTGGCTACTTCAACATAAGCCGTCACCCGTGGTGAATCATGGCGGATATCGCTTGGAAGAACCGCTTCAGCACCGTACACCATGAAGAAAGGTGTGTAACCTGTGGACCTGTTCGGCGTGGTATTGATGCTCCAGAGGACAGAGGGCAATTTCTCAACCCAGCACCCTGGTGTTCTTTGTAAGGGAGTCATAAGACGGGGCTTGATACCTCGCAAAATTTCTTGATTGGCCCTTTCAGCTTGACCATTGGATTGAGGGTGAGCTACAGAAGACACATCTAGGCGAATATGCTCCCTTTGACAAAACTCTTCCATCTCTCCTTTAGATAAATTGGTGCCATTATCTGTGATGATGCTGTGTGGAAAGCCAAACCGGAAAATTACTTTTTTGATGAATTTAACCGTTGTTACCGCATCACACTTGCTCACAGGCTCTGCCTCAATCCACTTTGTAAACTTATCCACAGCAACCAGCAGATGAGTTTTTTGATCTTGGGATCGTTTAAAAGGCCCAACCATATCAAGCCCCCAAGTCGCAAACGGCCAAGTAATTGGTATCATCCGCGGCTCATGTGCCGGAACAAGAGCACGTCGTGAAAATTTCTGGCAAGCATCGCACTTCCGGACTAGATCCTCCGCATCAGCATGGGCTGTCAGCCAATAGAACCCATGTCGAAAAGCTTTAGCAACCAAGGATTTTGAACCGGCGTGATGACCACAATCCCCTTGTGACGCCCGAAGACCGACGTCCCAGAAGATTCCAAAAGATTTCAGATGTTCCGGGTTCTCCCGTGTGTTTCTTTTGTGCTTGTGTTATTTATTTTGCATTGCATCATGTCATCATGCCATCATGTCATATTTCTTTTGCATCTCAACCAAATAAATCGTGTGGACCTTCGGTCTATTTAAATCGAGGGAAGAATGACTTCTCTTTATAACATATAAAAGCCTCTCAATATTATTGGGAGCCATATTGTAAATATTCCATTTGTTTGGAATTAACCAACACACTTTCATATTTTCCCCATGCCTTCTCTTTCTCTTTTCTTGCCTCTCCTATTTTTCGTGGACCGTGGACATTTTTGCGAGTCCAGGAAAAATGACCTCTTGCCCAAACTCTACTCCCAACCCCCTCTTTCTTTTCTTTTAATCCTCTGTTTTTTTCCTTTTCTTTATTTTCACTATTATTTTAAGAGAGGACCCAGCCCTTCTGGCAAGCCCTCAGCCCATCAGCATCCGGGCCTGGCCCAAACTCTCCCTCCTGGCCCAACTCCAGGCTTAACCTAGCTCGCACCGATCCCATCGCTCCTCTCCCTCTGCCGCAGCGCTCTCCTCCCTCTCGTCCCCTCAGCGCCGCTCGATTCCCGATCCCATCTCGTCCCCTTGCTCGCCTCCTCCCTCCTCCCGTCCTCTCGCTCGCGCCCCTCGTTCCCTCGCTACCCTGCCTCGATCCTCTCTCTCCCTTCTCCCTCGCGAACCCCATCGCCCCGCTGTCTGCCTAGGCCGCAGGCCGCACCCCTCCAGCGTCGAGCCCTCTTGCTCGACCCCAACCCCTCGTCCCCATCTCTCTCCCTCTGCCACTTCCTCCCTCAACCAGGCGCTGCCCCGCCGGATCCCGTCGACCAGCGCGCGGAGCCGCGTCGACCCAGGCCCCGAGCGCCTCCCTCCGTGTTCCCATGCCCTCGTTGAGGCCCCGCCGGGTCGCCCGCATCGCCAAGGCGCTGCACCCTTTTCCCTCGAGCCTCCTCCCGCATCGCCAAGCCGCAGCTCTTGCGCGTCCGAAGCCCTGCGCCTCGCGCCGACCGTCGCCAAGGCCTCGTCCAGCCTCCTCCACCTCGTTTGTGCGGCCCGACCTCGCCCCTGCAGCCTCCTCCTCTGGGCCTCTGCTCCGGCCACCGGCGCGCCAAGAACTGCTGTTGTTGTGCGTCTTCCTTCGGCCTCGTGTCTTGTTTTTGTCCAGCAAATACCCATGGAGTGCCAAGTACATCTACGTATGCACCCGAACATCTACAGGAAACGAGTACATCTACCGATGCCAAGTACCCCTTCGGATACGCCAAGTTCGACTACGTCAAGTTCCACTACACCAACATGAGTACCACTACGCCCGGAGCCATCGGAACCGTCAAGTACATCTACGGAACGAAGTTCGGCTACTTCCACTACCGTCGCCGATGAACCGTGTACCACTACCGTCGCCCCGAAGACGTCCGATGCCGCGACAAGTACCTCTTCGGAAATGTGAATGACTACGAACAGAACGACTACTTCCCTCTACGAACGTGTTCCCCGACTCGCAAGAACAACTACTTCCACTACGACTCGAACCCCTCTGAAACGAACGCTTCGAAGGTATAACCCCGAGACGATGACCCGTGGACGAATGCTTGTTGTGTTGTATGAAATGTTACCCTTGTGTGCATCGTGCCCGTTTCATCTTTTGTCATGTTCCTCGGTTGCCTCGTCGCCGACTCGTGGGAACCCAGTGACGGGATCACCCCACCTTACTTCTTGACTCGCTCTCGCCACCTTTCTTTTGCACCGGTCTCCCAATGAGTTACCGGAACCGAGATGTTGCAGTTGCAACATTTTCGGATCGTTGCCGTGGCATCCTTTCCTTCCACCACGGTGACAATACTTCGTATCTCTTTATGTTAACTTTTAATAAAATTGCATAAACTTGATCATGTCATCCGCATCATGTTAACAACATTAAAAATGTGTGAATTGTTGTTTGCTTAAAATTGCTAAACATGCACATGGGGATTTTCCGGATTTGTTGTTGTTATTTTCCGGCCTCATTTAAAATGTCTAATTAGGTAGTTTACTTTTGTTTCACCTCTTGCCATGTTAACAAACATTTAACCTTGTCTTGTAAATAAACGAGAGTCAACTAAATAAATAAAATGTGGTGTTTCGTCAATATGCATCTCGTTGCATATTGAGCTCCACTTAACTTGTAGTCTTGTTTGTGCACTTGCCATGCCATGCATATTAAACCGGACATGCATCATACTTGGATGTGCATCTTATGCCATGTTTATGCTTGTGTGTTTACCGTGTTGTTTGCTTCTTTCCGGTTGCTTCTCTTGTTAGCTTCGGTTTCGTTCCGGAGTTGTGAGCTTTCACTCGACTGTGTTGCTCCGTCTACTTCATGTAACCGTTCTTCTCCCTTGCGGAATCCCAGGCAAGATGATCATACCCTTGCATACCTTTACTACCATTGCCATGCTTAGTTGTCTCGATGCTATTGTTACATGTCGCGCTACCCATCTTTTATGTCAGCCTCTCCTTGTTGCCATGAAAACTCTAACCTTTTGACACCTTCCTAGCAAAACCACGGTTTGGCTATGTTACCCGCTTGCTCAGCCCCTCTTATAGCGTTGTTAGTTGCAGGTGAAGATGAAGTTCATTCCAGGAGGGAACTTGTTGTTGGAATATCACAATATCTATTATTATTATTAACACACCTATATACTGGGCATGGGTGGAAGGCTTGGCCTTTTGCTCGGTGTTTTGTTCCACTCATGCCACCTTAGGCGCCGATAAACCGGCATTATGTTCCTTGATTTTGCGTTCCTTACACAATGGGTGGATGGGGACCCCTTGACAGTTCGAGTTTGAATAAAACTCCTCCAGCAAGGCCCAACATTGGTTTTAATTTGCCTCATAATAACAACTTAATTAATTAATTAAATTTGCATAGGGGGTCGCGTCCCCGGGTTCTTAATTCTACATAGCAGGGGGGGCAGTGTTGATGGTGTTGGTCCCAAATAGAGTCGTGTGCGGCGCCCCCCTTGGAAACTTGGGGTTTGGCTGCTGTACGCTGTGCCCATCCGGTTGTGGCCTTAGACGAGATACGCGCGGCTACTATCAGGATGTCGGCACGCCGGGAGGTCTTGCTGGACTTGTTTTACCATTGTCGAAATGTCTTGTGCACCGGGATGCCGAGCCTGATCGGATTTCCCTAAGATAAGGGGTGATGATATTATATTTATCACTTCAGCTAATCGTGAGAGCTTGTGATGGGCTAAGTTGGGACACCCCTGCAGGGTTATGATCTTTCGAAAGCTGTGCCCGCGGTTATGTGGCAGATTGGAATTTGTTAATGTCCGGTTGTAGAAAACTTGACAGAGGATCCGAAGTAAAACACACAACTGTGTGAGTAGCCGTGACTGTCTCTTTTCACTTTGAGAAGAGAACACGGTGGGGGTTATGTTTGACTCGTAGGTAGTTCAGGATCTTTAGCGATCACTACTAGTTTGTGACCATTTGCGTAGATGCTCATCTTACTCTTGTACTCGTAAGTTAGCCACCATATTTTGCTTAGCCGCTGCTGCAACCTCACCACTTTACCTCTTCCTACCCATAAAGCTTTGCTAGTCTTGATGCCCATGGTTATGGGATTGCTGAGTCCTCGTGGCTCACAGATACTACAACACCAGATGCAGGTTCAGCTGAGAATGAAGCAGGAGATGGATCAGAACTTTTGGGAGCTCGATGAAGAGAGTGGCCGTATGCTGGTGACGTTTTTGACGATCAGTAGTGGTTTCTACTAGGGGCGATTCAGACCTGTGGCTTTATGTTTTGGTATCTTTCTTTTGGATCTTTGCCCGTAGTCGGGTTGTGATGTTTTGAATGATGTTTTGCTTATGTAATGTTTGTGTGAAGTGGCGAGTGTAAGCCAACTATCTCATTTTGCAATTTAATCCCTATTTTACATGAGTCGTGCAAAGATACCAAACTTGAGATCATTCCAGAATGGGCTTATACCTTTAAGTCGTGCCTTGACACGTAGGAGGTATAGTCCCATCCTGGGCATTACAAGTTGGTATTCAGAGCCTTCTCCGACCTAGAAGCCCCCACTGATTGATCGAATCGTTGACGGTTGAGTCTAGGCACACACTTGAAAATGTTTTGAGTCCTATATATATATCGGAGAGTAGGATTTTTTTTGCTCCTCATCTCTTTTCACTCTGGTGAGGACTCCTGACGACTACTCTTGTCTCTTCTACTCTCAAAAACGCACCAATTTGTTTTAGGATCACGCGAGTATTGTTTGGATTGTTCCGATGTCTTTGTGACGAGAACATTGTTCTCGATGCCTCCTGTCATTAGGGGTTGTGGCAGTGTCCCGAGGAGTTGAGCTCCGAGGTGTTGTCGTCACAAATATATCGCATCAGTTCTGGAATACTTAAGATGGCCGACATTAAAAACTCTCCTATGTGGTTAGTGGCAAGATAACCCCGACATCACCCAGTACTGGGGAGGTAGTTCGGGAGTATTGCCATAGCTTGCATAGTAGATGCGTTTCGAAGGTCCGAGGTAAACGGTTTCCGGAAATAACTGGTTATGTGTTGAAGGATGGATACAGCTGGATGTAGGTTTAGAGTTGAGTGCGCGGTGCTTCCCCTGTATCCCCAACACCTGATTGCATAACTGGAAACTTTTGGAAATTAATAGGTGGGTTCATCCAGTAGTTCTAGGCATTCTTCCAACGAGTGCATGATATGAAGTTTGGGGTTCTACATTGAGTGAAGTGGTCTTATGGGCTTGTTCCGATCGAGAGTTGCATCTTAAAGGGTCCTTGGCTATGCTGATCCGGGGATTGCAAAACCCTTTTGTAACACGTTCCATGAGCTTTCAGCACGAATATGTGGAATGAAGCTTCTATCTTGTATTTGTTCTATCTGTTCCTTGTTCCTTTTTTATTTACATTTTTTGTTCTTCAAGTGGCTTCTCGACAAGTTGATGTAACTGCGGAATTCATTCGTTCAATTCTCTGTTCGAATGATATTGTGAAGATTATGTTGCAACATATCTATCCGTTGTTTTGTTTTGATTCTGGTATTCGAGTTGCTTCGATGTCAAATGTTGATTCCATACCTTTCCTAATCGGTGTTCTCATATTTCTATGGGAGTGCTAATTCTTCTTGACCATCGAGATTTTCATGTTAATCCTTTTTTCAACCGGTGTGCCTTCTCTTCAAGTTATTCCATACGGACGCCGTTGAGAAATCTGACGATTTGTCTGTATCATTCATCCAAAGTTGTCTTTGTTTTTCCCCACCCTCCCACCCTTCTCTTTATGGAGCCAGAAATCTCAAATGAAATATCCATTTTATTCATGTGTCATTTCTTCATTCTTTTCCTTCAATGTTCTTATCCGGTGTTTATCGTGGAGATGCTCAAGAGTTTCAAGTTTATCGTTCTCCATTCTCGTTTCTTCTCCGGTGGAATAAATTCAAGCCTTGGTCATGATCATATCTCTTCCTTTTTATTTAACATGTTTTCACATGTTGAAATTTCTTATCCGAAGGCTCTCTTATTTCTTCACATCTCTTTATTCATATCCGGAGTGTTGAAGATATCTCAGAAGATTCGTGTTTCCATTCTTAATCCGTTCAAGCTATTTTGAGATTGTCATCTTATTCAAGCCATTTAATTCAACCGGTGCAATATCTCTTAAACAATCTTTTTCAACGGTGATTTCTTTGAGTGGGCCCTAACCCATAGGTCTTTTCCCAGGATCTTACCCGACTCTTCTATTTTCTGGAGTTATACTCTAACTCTTTTCAAAGTGTGACGTAAGAATGATTTCCATCGGTCACATGCTTTCTCCAAGATTGTTTCAAATTATTTCCATCTTTAGCTCCACCTTCCTCTTGTCATTCGTCCGGAGTATCTCGAAATTCTTCATGGCATTTCTCGTCTTCACTCTCAACATTTGGAGACCGGAGAAGTGTTTCTCTTAAATCTTGGCCCGTTCTCTTGAAGATTCATGGTTCTAACTTCATACCATCCTCATAAGTGTTACGTTTGTGAGGAATTCTTTTTATACCCATCCGAAGCATTTCATGAATTCTTTTATTTGTGATCCTCCGAAGGCCATCATTTCAGAATATTTCTTCGTTCTCAGTTTTCAACTTCGTCCTCCAAATATTCTTCATTGATGCCTCTTCGTTCGTCTCCATATTCTTACGGTGGTTCTTTCAAGTTTACTCTTCCGCTGTTATCGTATCAATTCATTTGTTCTTTTCATAATCCTACCGGTGCTTTGTTGAAGATTTACCCAAGTTTGTGTGAGATCTCTCTTTAATTCTTTCCAACGAGAATAAGTAGGATGCCAAATCCTTTGGTTGTCATCAATTAAATTGGTGAAGGATATGCATGACATAATTCTTATTCTTATTCCTTCAAGGTGATTTAATTCTTTTGTCTGGAGCTTGTTCATCATATCATATTCTCGGTTCTAAGTTGTTCATCTGGTTTTCCGAAGCTCCAAGTTATTTCAGTCATATCATTTCAAAGCTCCATCTAATTCATCGCAGGCCTTGAATCTTATTCTTTTCATCTTCACTTCTCATGCTTTCATTACCGGAGTTCTCATGGTGGTTCATTATGATTTAATTCATCCTCGAAGTCTTCATCAAGATTCTTGTTGGAGCTCAAGCATTCTTCATCATGCTTTCCAATTGCAATCCTTTCTACCTTATCTTTCAGATGGTGTTATGTCATTCTTGTCAATTCCTTCATGTTTTATGATTCACAAGTTGTCAGGAATGAGATATTTAAACCCATCATTTTCTTGTTCAGGAGATCTTTCCAACCTTTCAATTTATTCGTTGGAGTTATCTTGGGTTGTATTTCACCTAAAGCTTTCCCTAAGGATTGTTGCTAATTATGGTGCTTATAAATGACCCAAGTTCTTCATTTATCATTCCGGTGAAAGTTTATCGTCTCCTTGTTGATCTCAATCCAATTAATGTTTTCGTCAGTGGCCGGTTGTCACCTCATAATTTTGAGATGAATTCCATAAGCCCACTTCAAGCTTATTCTTTTGTTGTTGATTTTTTTTTTAAAATCAACTCCGTTCAACCCTTCTTCGTAAGGATGCTCTTTCAAATTCAATTTTGAGAGAAGTTGTCATTTTCTTCTCCGTTCTTTCTTCCCAACGATCTTGCATCCATTCTTTCATTCCGGAGGCTTTGTGATATTGCTCTCTTTAACCATCATCTCGTTTTTATCGAGATCATGTTCTTTCCCTTGCTTATCATTTAACCGGAGATTGTATTCTTCATTCTAGTTCCGTCATCTTATCTAGTTTTCCTCTGTTTTCAACCGGAGTGCTGCCAGAAATCCTTCTTACCCTTGTGCCATTCTTTCAATTGTTTCGGAGGCAATATGTTGTTCATTTCATCAAGTATCTTCCCATCTCCTCAAGTTCATGTTAATTCCTTCCATTTTCAGACAGAGTGTTGTCCAAATTATGTCATTCTTATTCCTTGGCTATACCCCTGCAGTTTCATATTCTTTCGTCTGTGAGCTCTTGTTTCATGTCTTTTAACCTACAAGGTTCGCATAATGCTCCTTGTTCCTCTTTTCTAACGGAGTGTTTTCATCTTCGTTCATCTCCGTTGTATTCTTCTTTCATTTTGGTCAACCTCTCAGGTTCCTGGTTTCACTCGTTTGTCAAAGAAGCAACTTTGTTTTACCTCTTCTTTTTCGTTTCTACCCGGTGCCATCTCTAGGATCTCGGGTCGAGATCCTCTGTTAGTGTGGGAGAGTTGTGACGCCCGAAGACCGACGTCCCAGAAGATTTCAGAAGATTCCAGATGTTTCGGGTTCTCCCGTGTGTTTCTTTTGTGCTTGTGTTATTTATTTTGCATTGCATCATGTCATCATGCCATCATGTCATATTTCTTTTGCATCTCAACCAAATAAATCGTGTGGACCTTCGGTCTATTTAAATCGAGGGAAGAATGACTTCTCTTTATAACATATAAAAGCCTCTCAATATTATTGGGAGCTATATTGTAAATATTCCATTTGTTTGGAATTAACCAACACACTTGCATATTTCCCACATGCCTTCTCTTTCTCTTTTCTTGCCTCTCCTATTTTTCGTGGACCGTGGACATTTTTGCGAGTCCACGATAAATAACCTCTTACCCAAACTCTACTCCTAACCCCCTCTTTCTTTTCTTTTAATCCTCTGTTTTTTTTCCTTTTCTTTTCTTCCACTCTTATTTTAAGAGAGGACCCAACCCTTCTGGCAAGCCCTCAGCCCATCAGCATCCGGGCCTGGCCCAAACTCTCCCTCCTGGCCCAACTCCAGGCTTAACCTAGCTCGCACCGATCCCATCGCTCCTCTCCCTTTGCCGCAGCGCTCTCCTCCCTCTCGTCCCCTCAGCGCTGCTCGATTCCCGATCCCATCTCGTCCCCTCGCTCGCCTCCTCCCTCCTCCCGTCCTCTCGCTCGCGCACCTCGTTCCCTCGCTACCCTGCCTCGATCCTCTCTCTCCCTTCTCCCTCGCGAACCCCATCGCCCCGCTGTCCGCCTAGGCCGCAGGCCGCACCCCTCCAGCGTCGAGCCCTCTCGCTCGACCCCAACCCCTCGTCCCCGTCTCTCTCCCTCTGCCACTTCCTCCCTCAACCAGGCGCTGCCCCGCCGGATCCCGTCGACCAGCGCGCGGAGCCGCGTCGACCCAGGCCCCGAGCGCCTCCCTCCGTGTTCCTCTGCCCTCATCGAGGCCCCGCCGGGTCGCCCGCATCGCCAAGGCGCTGCACCCTTTTTCCCTCGAGCCTCCTCCCGCATCGCCAAGGCACAGCTCTTGCGCGTCCGAAGCCCTGCGCCTCGCGCCGACCGTCGCCAAGGCCTCGTCCAGCCTCCTCCACCTCGTATGTGCGGCCCGACCTCGCCCCTGCAGCCTCCTCCTCTGGGCCTCTGCTCCGGCCACCGGCGCGCCAAGAACTGCTGCTGCTGTGCGTCTTCCTTCGGCCTCGTGTCTTGTTTTTGTCCAGCAAATACCCATGGAGCACCAAGTACATCTACGTATGCACCCGAACATCTACAGGAAACGAGTACATCTACCGACGCCAAGTACCCCTTCGGATACGCCAAGTTCGACTACGTCAAGTTCCACTACACCAACATGAGTACCACTACGCCCGGAGCCATCGGAACCGTCAAGTACATCTACGAAACGAAGTTCGGCTACTTCCACTACCGTCACCGACGAACCGTGTACCACTACCGTCGCCCCGAAGACGTCCGATGCCGCGACAAGTACCTCTTCGGAAACGTGAACGACTACGAACGGAACGACTACTTCCCTCTACGAACGTGTTCCCCGACTCGCGAGAACAACTACTTCCACTACGACTCGAACCCCTCCGAAACGAATACTTCGAAGGTATAACCCCGAGACGATGACCCGTGGTCGAATGCTTGTTGTGTTGTATGAAATGTTACCCTTGTGTGCATCGTGCCCGTTTCATCTTTTGTCATGTTCCTCGATTGCCTCGTCGCCGACTCGTGGGAACCCGGTGACGGGATCACCCCACCTTATTTCTTGACTCGCTCTCACCACCTTTCTTTTGCACCGATCTCCCAACGAGTTACCGGTACCGAGATGTTGCCGTTGCAACATTTCCGGATCATTGCCGTGGCACCCTTTCCTTCCACCACGGTGACAATACTCCGTATCTCTTTATGTTAACTTTTAATAAAATTGCATAAACTTGATCATGTCATCCGCATCATGTTAACAACATAAAAAATGTGTGAATTGTTGTTTGCTTAAAATTGCTAAACATGCACATGGGGATTTTCCGGATTTGTTGTTGTTATTTTCCGGCCTCATTTAAAATGTCTAATTAGGTAGTTTACTTTTGTTTCACCTCTTGCCATGTTAACAAACATTTAACCTTGTCTTGTAAATAAACGAGAGTCAACTAAATAAATAAAATGTGGTGTTTCGTCAATATGCAACTCGTTGCATATTGAGCTCCACTTAACTTGTAGTCTTGTTTGTGCACTTGCCATGCCATGCATATTAAACCGGACATGCATCATACTTGGATGTGCATCTTATGCCATGTTTATGCTTGTGTGTTTACCGTGTTGTTTGCTTCTTTCCGGTTGCTTCTCTTGTAAGCTTAGGTTTCGTTCCGGAGTTGTGAGCTTTCGCTCGACTGTGTTGCTCCGTCTACTTCATGGAACCGTTCTTCTCCCTTGCGGAATCCCAGGCAAGATGATCATACCCTTGGATACCTTTACTACCATTGCCATGCTTAGTTGTCTCGATGCTATCGTTACATGTCGCGCTACCCATATTTTATGTCAGCCTCTCCTTGTTGCCATGAAACCTCTAACCTTTTGACACCTTCCTAGCAAAACCACTGTTTGACTATGTTACCCGCTTGCTCAGCCCCTCTTATAGCGTTGTTAGTTGCAGGTGAAGATGAAGTTCATTCCAGGAGGGAACTTGTTGTTGGAATATCACAATATCTATTATTATTATTAACACACCTATATACTGGGCATGGGTGGAAGGCTTGGCCTTTTCCTCGGTGTTTTGTTCCACTCATGCCACCTTAGGCGCCGATAAACCGGCATTATGTTCCTTGATTTTGCGTTCCTTACACGATGGGTGGATGGGGACCCCTTGACAGTTCGACTTTGAATAAAACTCCTCCAGCAAGGCCCAACATTGGTTTTAATTTGCCTCATAATAACAACTTAATTAATTAATTAAATTTGCATAGGGGGTCGCGTCCCCGGGTTCTTAATTCTACATAGCAGGGGGGCCAGTGTTGATGGTGTTGGTCCCAAATAGAGTCGTGTGCGGCGCCCCCCCTTGGAAACTTGGGGTTTGGCTGCTGTACGCTGTGCCCATCCGGTTGTGGCCTTAGACGAGATACGCGCGGCTACTATCAGGATGTCGGCACGCCGGGAAGTCTTGCTGGACTTGTTTTACCATTGTCGAAATGTCTTGTGCACCGGGATGCCGAGCCTGATCGGATTTCCCTAATATAAGGGGTGATGATATTATATTTATCACTTCAGCTAATCGTGAGAGCTTGTGATGGGCTAAGTTGAGACACCCCTGCAGGGTTATGATCTTTCGAAAGCCGTGCCCGCGGTTATGTGGCAGATTGGAATTTGTTAATGTCCGGTTGTAGAAAACTTGACAGAGGATCCGAAGTAAAACACACAACTGTGTGAGTAGCCGTGACTGTCTCTTTTCACTTTGAGAAGAGAACACGGTGGGGGTTATGTTTGACTCGTAGGTAGTTCAGGATCTTTAGCGATCACTACTAGTTTGCGACCGTTTGCGTAGATGCTCATCTTACTCTTGTACTCGTAAGTTAGCCACCATATTTTGCTTAGCCGCTGCTGCAACCTCACCACTTTACCTCTTCCTACCCATAAAGCTTTGCTAGTCTTGATACCCATGGTTATGGGATTGCTGAGTCCTCGTGGCTCACAGATACTACAACACCAGATGCAGGTTCAGCCGAGAATGAAGCAGGAGATGGATCAGAACTTCTGGGAGCTCAATGAAGAGAGTGGCCGTATGCTGGTGACGTTTTCGACGATCAGTAGTGGTTTCTACTTGGGGCGATTCAGACATGTGGCTTTATGTTTTGGTATCTTTCTTTTGTATCTTCGCCCGTAGTCGGGTTGTGATGTTTTGAATGATGTTTTGCTTATGTAATGTTTGTGTGAAGTGGCGAGTGTAAGCCAACTATCTCCTTTTGCAATTTAATCCCTCTTTTACATGAGTTGTGCAAAGATACCAAACTTGAGATCATTCCAGAATGGGCTTATACCTTTAAGTCGTGCCTCGACACGTAGGAGGTATAGTCCCATCCTGGGCATTACGCCCCTTCATGAATCTCTCGAAGGATGTCACAACCTTCCTCGGACGATACACACCACTGAAATGCTCCAGAAACACTGCGATGGTGAAGTTCCCCGTTTACAATTGTCATGGATTTTGATCGCCGGATTACCTGCCTTGCTTCAATCTCATCATCTGGCAACTCTCCACGGCTTAGATATGCCAAGTAAGGGAGTGTCCAATCCGGAATAACATGAAGTGCCGCAACCAGCTGCGCTTCCGGATCAGGAACAGCCAAATCTTCCTCCGACGGTATCTGAACTGATGGACTGTGTAGCTCATCCAAAAAGGTATTCGGTGGCACCGGTTTATGCTGAGAACCTAGCCGGCTTAGAGCATCGGCCGCTTCATTTTTTCGCCGGTCTATGTGATCCACCTGATATCCTTTGAAATATCCTGCGACCGCTTCAACTTCTCATCTGTAAGTTGCCATGAGAGGGTTTTTAGAATCCCACTTGCCGGATACTTGTTGTGCCACTAAATCTGAATCACCAAAACACTTGACCCGGCTCAAGTTCATCTCCTTAGCCATCCGCAGGCCATGAAGCAATGCCTCATATTCTGCTGCATTGTTAGTACAAGAAAACATTAGACGGAGGACATAACAAAATTTGTCACCTCGCGGGGAAGTTAATACAACTCCAGCCCCCGAGCCCTCTAATTGCCTTGATCTGTAAAAGTGAATAGTCCAGTATGTATGATCCGGTTTCTCTTCTGGTGCTTGAAATTTTGTCCAATCATTGATAAAATCCACCAATGCTTGGGATTTGATAGCGGTGCATGGCACATACCTCAATCCATGTGGGCTAAGCTCAATGGCCCACTTCGCCACTCTGCCAGTGGCATCCCTGTTCTGGATTATATCCCCTAATGGAGCTGAACTGACAATAGTTATTGGGTGGCCTTGGAAATAATGCTTCAACTTCCGGTTTGCCATGAACACGCCATATACCAGATTCTGCCAATGTGGGTACCTTTGTTTGGATTCAATGAGAACCTCGCTGACATAATAAACCGGTCGTTGAACCGGATACTCCTTTCCTGCTTCTTTGCGCTCGACCACGTTTGCCACGCTAACTGCCCGTGCATTGGCGGCTACATATAACAGCAGCGGCTCCTTATCAACGGGGGCAGCAAGAACCGGTGGTTCTGCCAGTTGCCGCTTTAAATCCTCAAACGCAGAGTTTGCCTCATCGTTCCATATAAATCGGTATGTCTTTTTTAGCATCTGATAAAGCGGGATTGCCTTCTCCCCCAGACGACTGATGAATCGGCTTAACGCTGTAATCCGGCCGGCGATACGCTGAACATCATTGATGCAAGCTGGTTTAGTCAGGGACGTGATTGCCTTGATCTTCTCCGGATTGGCTTCTATTCCTCTGTTTGACACCAAAAATCCAAGGAGCTTGCCCGCCGGAACACCAAAAGCACACTTCTCCGGATTAAGCATCATTTTATAGTCCCGAAGGTTATCAAAGGTTTCCTTGAGGTCCTCTATCAATGTCTCCTCCTTCCTTGACTTCACCACGATGTCATCCACATAGGCATGAACATTTTTCCCTATCTGCCCCTTAAGACAGTTCTGTACGCAACACTGATAAGTTGCTTGGGCACTCTTGAGCCCAAAAGGCATAGACACATAGCAAAAAGCACCAAAAGGAGTTATGAAGGCTGTCTTCTCCTGGTCTTTAACTGCCATCTTGATCTGGTGATATCCTGAATATGCATCCAAAAAACTTAACCGCTCACATCCCGCCGTAGCATCAATGATCTGATCAATACGAGGGAGAGCAAAAGGATCGGTTGGACAAGCTTTGTTCAGGTCTGTGTAATCCACACACATTCTCCACTTTCCATTTTTCTTTAACACCAGCACCGGATTAGCCAACCACTCCGGGTGGAATACTTCAACTATGAACCCTGCGGCCAACAGCCTGGCCACTTCTTCACCTATAGCCTTGCGCCTTTCTTCTTTGAAGCGGCGCAGATATTGCTTGACCGGTTTGAACTTCGGATCAATATTAAGACTGTGCTCAGCGAGTTCCCTCGGTATACCTGGCATGTCAGAAGGTTTCCATGCAAAGATATCCCGGTTCTCACGGATGAACTCGATGAGCGCGCTTTCCTATTTAGGGTCAAGGTTAGCGATGATAGTGAACTGCTTGGATGGATCGCCTGGCACAAAGTCGATTTGCTTGGTTTCCTCTGCCAATTTAAACTTCAACGCCGGATCATGCTCTGTAGTTGGCTTCTTCAATGGGGACATATCCGCCGGATCAACATTGTCTTTATAAAACTTCAATTCCTCCGTAGCACATACTGCCTCTGCATAAGCAGCGTCTCCTTCCTCGCATTCCAATGCGATTTTGCGACTTCCATGAACCATGATGGTTCCCTTGTGACCCGACATCTTGAGCTGTAGATAAACATAGCACGGTCTGGCCATAAACTTAGTGTAAACCGGCCGTCCAAATAGCACATGGTATGGGCTCCGGATCTTTACCACTTCAAAGGTTATCGTCTCTGACCTGGAATCCTGTTCATCTCCAAAGGTAACTTCTAGGTCAATTTTCCCAACTAGGTAAGCTGATTTACCTGGCACTACTCCATGGAATACCGTGTTTGACTGTCTTAGCTTTTTATCCGTCAGCCCCATGCGACAGAAAGTCTCGTAATATAAGATATTGATGCTGCTGCCGCCGTCCATGAGAACCTTGGTGAATTTGTAGCCACCCACCTGTGGTGCCACTACTAAGGCCAATTGGCCCGGATTATCGACCCGCGGCGGGTGATCCTCTCTGCTCCACACGATAGGTTGCTCCGACCAACGCAGGAATCGTGGTACCGCCGGTTCAACCGTGTGGACCGCCCGCTTTAAAACTTTCTGATCTCGTTTGCACAAACTCGTGGTGAACACATGATACTGTCCACTACTCAGCTCCTTCGGATTACTCTGATATCCGGATTGCTGCTGCTGTTGACGCTGCTGATTGCCTTGGTTGTTGTGATTACCCTGGCCCTGCTGTTGGTTGCCTTGGTTATTGTAACCGCCTTGACCATACTGATGATTGCCTTGGTTATTGTAGCCGCCCTGACCATACTGATGGTTGCCTTGGTTATTGTAACCATTGTTGCCGCCATGTTATCCTGATCCGAAGCCATTACCTTGGTGACCCGGACTATGAAACCCGGGGCCTGAACCGCCGCCCGGTGGCCCATTGTTGAATCTGGCCCGGTTCATGGCCTCCATCATGATCCGGCATTCTCCCCATGTGTGTTTAGCTGGGCGTTCCTCCGTGCTGTGCTTCGGGCAAGGCTCGTTCAACTGTCGCTCCAGATTAATGAATCCTCCGCCGCCCTGTGGAGGCGGTCTACCCTTGTTGCGTTGAAAGTTTCCTTGAACTTTGGTATTGGCCACGAAATCAGAGCCACCCTCTGCCTTTCGCTTACCGTTGAAGCTTGTTCCGACCGGACTAGCCTGCGCCGGTTTACCAGGCTTATTTGCTTTTCCGGACTTATCCCCATCCGCTTCTGGGTACTTAGTGTTGTCAGAGTCCCCATACTTTACCAAAGCGCTCATGAGAGTTCCCAGGTCATTACAATCCCGCTTGAGCCGTCCCAGCTTCAGCTTCAGAGACTCAAACCGACAATTGTTTTCCAGTGTTACTATCGCCGTACTGGGACTGATACCGTTTGAAGAGTGTAAGATTTCTGACACTCGCCGCACCCATGCACTCGTAGGCTCCTGCTCTCCTTGTATACATGCCGCTAGGTCTACCACTGACATTGGCTGTTTGCACGTGTCCTTGAAATTTTTAATAAACTGGCGGCACAACTCACCCCATGATCCGATGGAGTTAGGCGGTAAGCCCTTTAACCAGGTCCGGGCTGTACCCTCAAGCATCATGGTAAAATACTTTGCGCACGCCGCTTCGTCTACGTCCAGCATCTCCATAGCCATCTCATAGCTCTCGATCCAAGGCTCTGGAGCCAAATCTGCTGTGTAGTTAGGCACCTTACATGGACCCTTGAAGTCCTTGGGTAACCTTACACTTCGTAAGGCGGGAATGAGACACTGCACTCCAAAGGAACTCGTCGTGACTCCCATCTTTGTTGTGGTTGTGTGAACCGGCGTCGTCTGGCGGACGTCCTCACGGGCCGTAGGTTTGGCCCGGTTTATCGCCTCCTGGGCTTGCGCCTCTGCTCCTGCCGGATTATCCTGTCTGTGACGGTGACGCCTCCGTTCACTGCTGGACACCTCCGGTTCATCCCAATGCCTAGTATAACTCCGGCTGTGACGGGGTGTTGAATGAAGTCTCTCCCTGCTGTGAGAGTATGCATGCTGCTGTGTCAATGCCGTGTCGAGCAGATCCTTGACTCTGCGTGCTACCATCGCTACGGGGGATGTTCCCTCAATGGGTAAAGCGGCCAGGCGTGAAGCAGCGGCGACACTGTTATCCAGAGGGTTTGAGTAATGGTCAGGGGAGTAGGGACGTGCGGCGTGGGTATAACCCAACGATCTTGCTCTGCAATAGGTTGCTGAACCGACGCTCCTGTCGCTCGGGCTCCCCTCCGGTTTACTTCTAGATTATTGCTGGCTCCCGCTCCTGGTGTGCCAAAGAGATTCATCGCCTCATAGACCGGCGGTAGACGAGTCTGATACCTTCTGTTCCTCACTCCCTGCGCAGAGACCTGATCCATCCTGAGCTGGTAAGCTTGAGAATCTAGCTCTGCATGTCTTGTTGCTATCGCAGCTTTCTCTGCATTTAGATCTTGTCTGGCTTGTTCGATCCAGCCCTTCAGCTGAAGGATTTCCGCATCGTGCTGCGCCTTATCAGCAGGAGCCACCACCGCTACTGCCCGTGTTGTCAACTCCTCGACTAGGGCGGATAGAGCGTCGGAGGGCGAGGGGGCTTGGCCGCTCCCCCCTGCACCAGCTGTGAACGCCCCGGTCACCGTGGGCTGCGGCGCAGATTGTGAACCGGCCATAAAGACAGCCACCCGGTTTGGCGGATCAAAAGGGTACGGAATACTGTCACCATCGGACATACCCTCGGATCGGCCGTCCCGCAACAGATACAGGGATTCGGTCTCTCCGGATGATGATTCATCATCGGAATAGACAACTGTCTCGCCACCAGAATCCGATCCGTCTTCGGTTTGGACTCCATGTATTGCTCCAACGAAAACGCGCTTCACGGCAGGCTGAATCCGGGCCGATCTCGCACGCTGAGCCGGCTCGACGATGTTGGGGAAGATGTCCGGCTGAGGTCCCGGTTCACCAATCTTGCCGATGAAGACGTGGATGCCGCCGAAAGGAACCCGGTACCCGTATTCGATTGAATCGGCCTCCGGGCCCCGGCCTGCGTCGTCGATGTAGATCCGGCCGCGGCGACTCTTGCTCATCCGGCCGACAGCGTAGCCCTTGAGTCCTTCAAAGATGCCCTTCAAGAATTCGAAACCATCGTGCGATAGCCCCACAGTGGGTGCCAACTGTCGTGGAATTAACACGTCAGATGTCCGGTTTAAGGGACTTAGGTGTGGAGCCATCGCGCGGGTTAGCTTGAAGAGGTTAAGAGCACACAAAGGACACAGAGGGTTTATACTAGTTCGGCCCCTTCGATAAAGGTAAAAGCCTACGTCTAGTTTGGTTTGGTATTGCTTGGGCGTCGATGAACAGGGAGCAGATTGCTTGCCTGTCTCTCGACGGATTGTTGCCCCCCTTGAACCGTCGCCGGGTCGTTCCTTTATATAGGAGGCAACGCCCAGCCCGGTTTACAGAGTCCCGAGGCCGGCTCATAATCGTGTCCGCCTCGGTCTCTGTTCTTTCTTCCTTGTACCTCAAGTTACATAATAGGACGGTTTACAAACCGTAAACATTACACATAGGCCCTAAGCCTTCATGGGCCGTAACCTCTACTGAGTTTATAACTATACAACTATATTACCATAATCCGGATCTCAGTAGCCGGTTTATACCTGCTAGTAATATCCCTGACAGCCGGTAATACCCTTGTTCTCAAATGACGCAAGAACCACTCCTAGTTATCATTGTTCTCCACCTCAACCAAAGCGAAAGCCAAAGGCAACACCCGGTTATTGCCATCACTTGCTATTGCAACCAAAAGAGTGCCCTTGTATTGTCCGGTCAAGAACGTGCCATCGATGGCGATGACGGGCCGACAATGCTCAAAAGCCCTCACGCATTGCTCAAAGGCCCAGAATGCACGGCCAAATACTCGCACGGTCCTCCCATTGTGAATCAATGTTTGGTGCCCATGAGGCTTGACCAGATGAACCATGCCTGGGTTTGTGGCGGCCATAGCTAACAACAACCTAGGGATTCGGTTGTATGCTTCCTCCCAATTGCCATATAACATCTTGAATGCGGCTTGCTTCGCCTTCCATGCCTTCCCATACTTGATCTTGTAATGAAAGATGGCTTTCACAATGTAAATGACACCTTTAATGCTCATTGTTGGGAGTGTGGATATTTGGTTGGAAAGCCTGTAAGCGATGAACTCGGACGTGAGTTGTCTGTGTTGTTGGTACACAAACTTGTCATCTGCATCCTTGTGGTGGCACATGTGAGTTGGTAGACAACTAACTATGCGCCAAGTGGGACCTCCTTTTCATGGCCTTGCATGCACAATCCATGGACATTTTGGCACTTCACACTTAACCGTGTAACGCACATTGATGTCCGAGTTGGCCACTCTATGTGGACGATAATGCGTAACTGAATAGTTGTCGAGCCACATCTTCAATTCCAAGAAAGAATCAAACTCGCAACCGGGAAATATCCCGTTCTTGTCGTCCGCCAAATCACGGTGAGAACCTGGCCTAGCTCCAAGAGATATGCATTTGCCACCATCCACAACGGCTTCATCCGCGAGACTAAGATCCTTGAACAATGGTGTCTTGTGATCCCGCCTGAATACCTTCTTGAATGCTTGGGCCTCCTTCGGCGTGAACCCCTCCTCATCAACTTCTTCATCGGGACCATCGTCATCCGAGTCCGATGCATATGCATGGGAAAAAGGATGGATTGGTCCATTGTCTCCTGCACATGATATTGCTCGAGATCACCCACATTGTTTTCATGGAGATCACCTTCATTGTCATCCTCCTCGTACACATCATTCTCCTCTTCAAAATCTTCATTTCAGTTGGTTGGAGTCGGGCTCAATGTTGGCCAATCTTGTTGCATCAAATGAGGTGCACTCATTTGATCTTGGTTCATGGGTGGGGGAGTGCTAGCAACCAACAGGGAGGGGTTCCGGTTCAAGTCCAAATGCAAAGTAGACTCAACCTTCTTGGAGGCAAATAACTAAAGAGCCTTGTCTAGAGATTCGGCAACAGTCTTCTTGTATGCAACCCAACGTTGCTCGGAGTTGACACGCATTGTCTTCCAACGGATGTGCACTCCGAAACCAACATTATGTCTTCCCTCCAACTCAACAACGTCACTTGGGTCCATCCAATTCAAATCCTTCCTCACTTGTTCCAAAAGCTCTGCATAGCTAGGACTACTCTCAAACACCATGTCAAGCTCTTCCGGGTCCGGCTCAACATTGCCTTTCAAAAAGGCTTCTCTATCCACATGATGAACATAAACACATGTTCTTCCCATCCCTACATTAATAAAACACACACATATATCAAGTAAGTACTTAACCAAGTTTTTGCACAAAATACACAAGCCCTAACATAGATATGAAACAACACCCCTAACCCCCACTTAACAATAACAACAACCCTAACAATAGCATAACCTTAACCCTAACCCTAACCCTAGCATAGTATTAAACCTAACCCTACCAAATTAGCAAAGAAACATAACATGTTTCAACACAAAATTCCAAATTCAAGCCAAAACTAGGGTTTCCACAAACTAGCCACATTTGAGCAAATGTGACAATTCCTATGGATGAAAAAGAGGGGATCGGAGGAGATTACCTTAAGGGAGGGGTTGGCTTCGAAATCCATGGTCAAATACTCCGGATGAGCAAGATTAGAGAAGGATTTGAGAGAGGGGGAGAGGGGGAGAGGGCGGACCTTTGCTTCAGCTTGTGGGGTGGGGTGGGGGTGTGTGGGATGGGGTTGGTGGGTGAGGGGGTGGGACCACGAAATTGGATAAGTCGTAGTGCAGCGCCTAAGCGCTAGGCGCTACACATTACAAGTGTGGCGCCCAAGCGATAGGCGCTGCATTGCGGTCTGTGGGGCCGCGCCTGGACCCGGGCTGCCATGCTGGACAGATATGCAGCGCCCAGGGCAAAGGCGCTGCATAGTAGGGTGCAGCGCCCTGCTGTCGGGCGCCACTCGAGAAGGTCAGCGCTGTGAAATTTTTTCATGAGCAGTTCAAACTTTGAATTATTTTCGCCCACGGGTCATATATGTGTTTTTTGCCGAAATCCTAGGTCAGTCTACCACTTTGAGGAGGATAGCATTTTTCTTTCAATCAAACTTCCTTTGTGGGCTAGTTCTTTTGGATACAACAATGTAACTGGATATACAGATAGGATAATTGAACCCGTAGACACAAAAAAGGTCTCTATCTAGAAAAATGACAGATTACAACTACGACTATGTCATTACCATATCCACTCTTCATCATGTTCCTACTGTGCAAACTGGTTGAAATGGATATATACTACATTTTTCTAATTATTGTGCACTTTTTTTTTACTAATATCATTCTTTTGCTAATATTGTGCCATGGGAACATGGTCTACAAATTCTCTTCTTAATGGAATAGAGGATTGCTATTTCTAATATTCTCATGAGAACATCTATTTATAAGTCATGTGAATCATGCTTTTGAATTGTAAGTTTTATTATTGAGTTTTTGCTTATAAGTTATATGAAATCTTGCTAAGTGTATCATCCAAACTCTTCATCTCTACTCACCCATATATAACGTAAAGAATAACATTGGATTTACATATTACTGAAACTAGTAGGTTCCCACGCGTTATCGTAGGTGGTTCATCAGTAATAAAGAAAATGCTATTGGATAAATGGATTGAGTATCAAATAAAACAAATGCAAAAGAAAAATATCTGATTAACTGACAATAAAATATAGGCTTGAAAATTGCTGATGGAATGGAGGATTCCTATTTCTAATATTCTCATGAGAACATCTATTTATAAGTCATTTGAATCGTGCTTTTGAATTGTAAGTTTTATTATTCTAGAGTTTTTGCTTATAAGTTATATGAAATCTTGCTAAGTGTATCATCCAAACTCTTCATCTCTACTCACTCCATATATAACGTAAAGAATAACATTGGATTTACATATTACTGAAACTAGTAGGCTCCCACGCGTTATCGTAGGTGGTTCATCAGTAATAAAGAAAATGCTATTGGATAAATGGATTGAGCATCAAATAAAACAAATGCAAAAGAAAAATATCTGATTAATTGACAATAAAATATAGGCTTGAAAATTGCTAATGTAAAAATTCGTGTTTAGTATGAAAGTATTTTGGATCGATATGCCACACCTATAAACTATATAAAGCATGCCCTATAAAGATGTGCTCCAATGCAAAGGAAGGTGGAATGTGACTTACGAGCCGTTACAATTGTGTTTCATAAGGTATCAATCTCACTAGTAGAGAACGGGCCTTTAGTCCCGGTTGGTAAGGGCCTTTTGTCCCGGTTCTTGAACCGGGACTAAAGGGTCGGTACTAATGCCCTAACCCTTTAGTCCCGGTTCAAACTAGAACCAGGACAGATGGGCCTCCACGTGGCATGTGCGCGGAGCCCAGGCAGGAGGGCCTTTGGTCCCGGTTGGTGGCACCAACCGGGACCAAAAGGCATCCACGCGTCAGCATTTCTGTGGCTGGGGTTTTTGTTTTTTTTGAAAGGGGGGTGGGCTTGGGGGTTTTGGGGGGTTAATTTAGGTGTTTCATATATTGTGTTAGCTAGCTAATTAATAGAGAGAAGTGTCCTCTCTTATGTCCGTGCTTGGTCGACGCTACGTACTACACATACGTATAGAGAGGACTAGACACGCTAGCTAGCTAGCTAGTAAGCAAACGAAGGAAACAGAAGATCGTCATCAACATATATATGCATACAAAGAGAAGTGATATCGACCAGCTCTCCTTCTCCGAGAGATTGGTTGAACAACAAGTTCTCGTATATCTATCCGACACTACCGGGTACATATATACAATAATTATCTCTTACAAATATAATCTCATATCATACGGACGCATGGTCCACATAGTATTCTCCGTCTTCAGCGATCACGTGGTCAAGGAAGAATGCCGCCAATTCCTCTTGAATTGCTCGCAGACGATCTGGTGCTAGGAGTTCATTCCGCATCCGAAAGATCTAATTTGAAGAAGGGGGTCAATACATACATACATATATATATATATATATATATATATATATATATATATATATATATATATATATATATATATATATATATATATGAAACTCAACACAAATGATGGTAATGAAATAAAATTGTGAATATTATTAATTGCTTACGCACTTCAAATTTTGCGTCGGAGTAGCCCCGCTCACAGGTCGTGTGGCGGATGGACTCGCAAATGTAGTATCCACAGAAATCATTCCCTTGTTCCTGCCACAACCACTTTATAAGAAATAGAGGTCAATCAAACTGATAAGCAAGAATGCCAAATGGTATTGATGAAACTAGCGCTTGAATCAATAGGAGATGCGCGGAACATGCTACTATATAGTACTTACTTTCGGGTGTCTAAATTCCAGCTTCTTCGGCAGTCCCGGAGCTTTTTTGGTGAATTTTCTCCAAATCCTGCCAGACAAAGAAAACAATTGCTTGATATCAGAAATGAACAAAGTTGCTGATATGCATGGTGGATAATGATCGATTTAACTTACTTCTCGAGCATTTGAGTCATGTCCGCATACTCCTTGGGATCTTTTCGTTTAGAGTCCAAGACAGTTACTACTCCCTGCTCAAGCTTAATCTCTAGGAGAATATAGTGGAAGCTGCGCACGCATGCATGAACTCATCAATTACATTACTATAACCTTGACTAATATATAAGGGAACCGAATATGCACAAGACAGTAACACGCACTTGAAGTTGTAAGGAAAGAGTATTATATCTTTGTTTTCATTTACTACCAACGATCGTAGCAAGTTGGCCTCGGTATCTGCGGCACGCAATGTAACCTCAGTTGCACCTATGAGATATGTGTTAATGAACCCAATATCACCGACTTGTCTTTTCTTCAATTCGACAATCTTCAATCTGCATAATATAGTGAAGATAATTATAAATACATGCAATGAAAGAGCTGAGCTATATAGAGAGACTTAATGACAGAAGTAGTACTACTTACAGACAGTAGCAGGTGACCGTTGCTTTATCGAGGGCCAATTGATTGAAAAACTGATAGAACTCCTCAAATGGAATAGGCAAAAGTTCAATTCCAACGAGGTCATGCTCCGGTTTAACTCTCACATACAAACTATCCCTCCCCCCAGACTCTCTGCAGATTTTCATGTACCAATCATGCAATCTTCGCATCATCGTTGATAGAGATCTTTCATCTTTGACGAGAGGCTTCCCGTACTCGTATCTTTGTATCTGCACCTCCAAGAAATCATAATGTACATCGTCGGGCAGGTAATCTCCAAGATTGCTATAACCGGGCACCATCCTCGGATCATTAGCGACGATGTCGCTAGACACCTTGAGCGGGGGGCACGATTGGTCCGCTTGTTCGCCGAGCTGGGCAATTTGTTTCCTAGCTCATCCTTCTGCTAACCTTTGATCACTTCTAGTACTTCCCGACCGCTTCGCTTCGTGAAATGACTTCTCAATAATGCGGTCATAGTTGTCTTTCGGCGGACACTTCGCTGGTTTCTTCAGGGCAGCCAGAGTGCGCTTTGCTTTCACCGGATCTATCTTCTCCTCCGGAGGTGGACGTCTCTGTGCTTTCAACCCTTCAAGCCAGTCCTTCACTTCGCCTTCAGCGATCTTCGCGTTTTCCTCGTCGGACCTCTCGTATGGTAACTTCTCTAGAGGCATGAGAGAAGGACCGAATATGTATTGCCTCCCGCCTCTGGCTGTACTGCTAGACGCCGGCAGACCAGACGAAGCGGATGTCTTCTTTCCTTGCTTACGCGGCGGAGGAGAAGGACTACGACGCGCCGGAGCAACCGGAGCGGCGGCGGGTGTCTTCCGCCCTTGCTGGCGAGGCGGAGAAGGAGGAGGCTAGCTGCTCGGGCGCGCCGGCGCAGGCGGAGTACCACCACGCGCCGGAGAAGGAGCCGGAGTGCCCTGATCGTCACTCGCCGGAGGAGGAGGCGGAGTGCCCTGACTCGCCGGAGGAGGAGGAGGAGGCGGAGGTGTCCAGTTCAGAATGTTGATGAGGTCCTTCCGCCATAGGCATGGAGTCTTCAGAGAAGAACCCAGCCGAGTCTCCCCTTCACCAGTAGGGTGGTCAAGCTCGAGGTCCTCAAATCCCTCCGTTATTTCATCCACCATCACCCTAGCATATCCTTCTGGAATCGGCCGACAGTGAAAAGTTGCGCCAGGTCCAGTAGGATAAACAGAGCCAGCAGCCGCCTTGACCTTCATATTAATCCATTGCGTCATAAGGTGGCAATTCTGAGACTCCGTGATAGCATCCACGGGATAGCTGGCAGGAGCCGTCAAGACATGCTCCGGCTGAAGCAGCTCGGTGGAAGCCATGCTGCTTCTCCGCTGAGATGGCGGGGTAGCTTCGGGGGAAGCTTCGGCAGTTCTTTTGCTGCGATTTGCTTCTCGTTCCTCTATCGCTTGTACCTTGGCGTGCAGCGCCTGCAGTTCGGTCTGCTGCACTTTCTTCCTCCTCTCGTGGCATTTGTAACCGCCTGCGTCCGGAAACCCAGCCTTCCACAGAAGGGAGCATGGCGTGCCTCGTGTCCGTCCAGGGTGCTCAGGATTCCCAAGGGCCATTGTGAGCTCGTCGTTCTCTCTGTCGGGAACGAACGTCCCTTGCTGCGCTGCTTTGATATATTGCCGCATCTTCCTGAGTGGTATTTCCAATTGCTTTTCCGTCCAAATGCACCACCCTGATACAGGGTCCAAAGTTCCGCCAGCCCCGAAGAACCAAGTCCGGCAATGGTCTGGCCAGTTCATTGTCTCTGGTTCGATCCCTTTCTGAAGCAGATCATTCTCAGCCTTGGCCCACTTAGGCCGGGCTCTGAGGTAGCCACCTGACCCCGTGCGATGGTGATGCATCTTCTTCGCAACATTTTTCTGGTTTGTCGCCGACATCTTCTTACTCCTTTCCGATGTCTTATAGGCCACAAATGCGGGCCGGTCATCTCTGATCTTCTCATATATGCCCTTGAATTCTGGTGTCTCTTTTTTGCGGACAAACTTATTCAGGTGTTTCTTCCACCCCCTGAATAGGTCTGCCATCTTCGTAAGAGCAAAAGACTTGATTAATTCTTCTTTAACTGGCTTCGCCGAATCATCCTCTGGCGGTAGGGTGAAATTTGACTTCAGCTCAATCCAAAGATCTTCTTTCTGCATATCAGTGACATAAGACAACTGGGGGTCTTCTGCAGCCGGCTTTAACCATTGCTGGATGCTGATCGGGATCATGTCCCTAACCAGAACCCCGCACTGATTAACAAGTGTGTTCTTTGTCCGGATGGGTTCAATCGGTTGACCGGTGCGCGCGATTTCTGTGATCTCAAACTTTTCATCCGGGCTCAACTTTTTCTTCGGGCCTCGTCTCCTTACCGAAGATGTGCTCGATCCGGAGGGCTAGAAAAAAGAACAAAGACGAGAGTTAATTAATATGTGTACATACCAAAACAATGAATGCATCAATTAACTAGTCAGCACAGGCTTAACTAATATATATACCTGCTGGCCGGACTCGGTTCGGTTACCGGAGCCGTCATCACGGTCTCCTTCTTGCACCGGCATTGGGTCACCGGAGCCGTCCTCACGGCGGTCTACTTCTTGCATGTGCATTGGGTCACCAGAGCCATCATAATCATAGCCTGCTTCATCCTCTCTTTCCAGCAGCTCATCGGTGTCGTTGAGAAACGACAAGACGACATCACGTCCGTTTGCGATTATGTCTAGCAACATCACTTCTTGTGCTTTGTCTCGGGGGGTGTCGTCCATAGTTTCTACAAATATTTACAGCATGGCAATTATTATTCAAACATGACAGATGGATATATTAATGGCAAACGTAGAACTAGCTAGCTAATCACAGTAAGGAATCATATATATTAATTTGTGGCCTCGACGCTGCTTCTCTAGGGTTTTGGGTGGCCTCGAGAACGCTTCAAGGGTTAGGGGTGGTCTCGAGAACGCTTCAAGGAGGGGGTAATATCGACAACGACGAGATACATACACGGGAAAATAATGTTATCGAGGAGGGGGTATATCGACGACGATAGACCCCCCCCCCCGCCCCACGTGTTGAAGTTATCGGGAGGGGGTATATCGACCCCCCTGTGTTGAAGTTATCGGGAGGGGGTATATCAACCCCCCACGTGTTGAAGTTATCGGGAGTTTATATCGAAACGACATACGTACATGGGAAAATAATATTATCGGGGAGGGGGTATATCGACCACCCCCCCTCATGTTGAAGTTATCGGGAGGGGTATATCGACGACGACAGACCCGATAAAACATAAGAAAACGAAGAAGAAATAAAAAGAGGAGAAGAAGAAAGGAATAGCGAGAGGAGAAGATCGAAGAAAAAAAAGAAAAAAGAGGAGAAGAAGAAAGGAATAGAGGAGAAGAAGAGAAAATAGAATATTCTATTTTCTCTTCTTCTCCTCTATTCCTTTCTTCTTCTCCTCTTCTTTTTCTTCTTTTTTCTTCTTCTTATTTATCTCTCCTCTTCTTCCTCTCTTTTCTTCTCCCCCCCAACACGAGAACATTTTAACTTAGTAAATTTATCGAGGAGGGGGTATATCGACCCCCCCCCTCATGTCCCAGTTTCTCGCTTATTTTCTTTCTTCCTCGACGACCCTAACCCTAAACAGTACAACTAACGACAACGGAAAAAAATCATATCTATCAACAATAAAAAAACATCATATGATATATGAACAAAAAATTCAACAAAAAACATCATATATATATGCAAAAAAAACATCATATATATATATGCAGAAAAAAATAGCATATATATATATACATCATATATATATACATCCATACATTAACATATATGCATCCATACACTAACATATATATATACATCCATACATTAACATATATACATCAACATATATGCAAAAA
>LR738710.1:453245092-453266632 GCA_902687465.1 Secale cereale | reverse complement strand
AAAGGTGGGGCCACGACGGCCACATCCACGGCGGCGGCGGCCACATCCACGGCGGGGGCGGGGGCAGGGCAGGGGCGCGGGGGCTCACTGGGGGCGGCGAGGTCGGGGCTGGGCTGAGGAAAAGGCGGCGCGGGGAGGCGACGGCGAGGAGTGGGTCGGCGCGGGGAGGCGACGGCGAGGAGGGGGCCGGAGCGGGGAGACGATGGCGCCGAGGAGTGGGCGGCGACGGGGCGGCGCGGGGCGACGACGATGGGCCGGCGAAGACGGGGCGGCGCGGGGCTGCGCGGCGACGACGACGGGGCAGGGCGCGGCGACGGCGAGGAGGAGCAGCCTGGCAGCGAGGAGGAGCAACTGAAGATGAAATCTGAAAAACGCTAAGTGCTGGTTTATATAGCAAAGACATTGGTCCCGGTTGGTGCCACGAACCGATACCAATGCCCCCCTTTAGTCCCGGTTGGTGCCACCAACCGGGACCAAAGGCCCTGTGCTGCCCCGCGGCCAAAATCATTAGTCCCACCTCGCTAGTTGACAGGGGCTCGGAGTGTTGGGGAACGTAGCAGAATTCAAAAAATTTCTACACTTTCACCAAGATCCATCTAAGGAGACATCTAGCAACGAGCATATTAGAGTGCATCTACATACCCTTTTTGTAGATCGCGAGCGGAAGCTTTCGAAGAAGCGTGGATGAAGTAGTCGTACTCTTCACGTTCTTCGTCACCGATGATCTAGCGCCGAACGGACGGCACCTCCGTGTTCAACACACGTCCTTATACAACAACATCACCTCCTTCTTGATCCAGCAAGGGGGGAGGAGAGGTCGTCGGAGATCCAGCAACACGACGGCGTGGTGGTGGATGCAACGGGAATTCCTGCAGGGCTTCGCCGGCGCCCTACGGAGGAGGAGGAAGGTGTGACGGGAGGGGGAGAGGCGCCAGAGACTTGGGTGCGGCTGCCCTCTCCCCCCCCCACATATATATAGGGGGCCAGGGGGTGCGCCGGCCCCTGCAGATCCCATCTGCAGGGTGGGGCGGCGGCCAGGGAGGCAATCTTGCCCCCCCAAGGCAAGGTGGCGCCTCTCTCCCCTAGGGTTCCAACTCTAGGCGCATGAGGGAGGGCCCAGTAGGGTGCGCCAGCCCACCAGGGGCTGGCCCCCTTCCCCTTGTGGCCTAGGGGCCCCACCGGGATGGGTGGCCCCACCCGGTGGACCCCCGGGACCCCTCCGGTGGTCCCGGGACACTCCCGGTGACCCCCGGAGTTCACCCGATGGCCGAAACTGGACTTCCTATATATCATTCTTTACCTCCGGACCATTCCGGAACTCCTCTTGACGTCTGGGATCTCATCCGGGACTCCGAACAACTTTCGGGTTTCCACGTGCATGTATCTCTACGACCCTAGCGTTACCGAACCTTAAGTGTGTAGACCCTACGGGTTCGGGAGACACGTAGACATGACCGAGACCACTCTCCGGTCAATAACCAACAGCGGGATCTGGATACCCATGTTGGTTCCCACGTGTTCCTCGATGATCTTCATCGGATGAACCACGGTGTCAAGGATTCACTCAATCCCGTATGTTATTCCCTTTGTCCATCGGTACGGTTACATGCCCGAGATTCAATCGTCGGTATTCCCGATACCTTGTTCAATCTCGTCATGGCAAGTCTCTTTACTCGATCCGTAATCCATCATCCCGTGACTAACTCCTTAGTCACCTTGATCTCATTATGATGATGTCTTACCTAGTGGGCCCAGAGGTACCTCTCCGTCATACGGAGTGACAACATCCCAGTCTCGGTTCGTACCAACTCAACAGACACTTTCGGAGATACCCGATGCGTACCTTTATAGCCACCCAGTTACGTTGTGACGTTTGGCACACCCAAAGTATTCCTACGGCATCCGGGAGTTGCACAACCTCATGGTCTAAGGAATAAATACTTGACACCGAAAAGCTTATGCATTACGAACTATACGATCTCGTGCTATGCTTAGGATTGGGTCTTGTCCATCACATCATTCTCCCAATGATGTGATCCCGTTATCACTGACATCCTATGTCCATGGTTAGGAAACCGTGACCATCTGTTGATCAACGAGCTGGTAACTAGAGGCCTACCAGGGACTCATTGTGGTCTATATATTCACACATGTATCGCTGTTTCCGTACAATACAATTCAAGCATGAATAACAGACGATTATCATGAACAAGGAAATATAATAATAATACTTTTATTATTGCCTCTAGGGCATATTTCCAACAGTCTCCCACTTGCACTAGAGTCAATAATCTAGTTACATTGTGATGAATCGAACACCCATAGAGTCCTGGTGTTGATCATGTTTTGCCCTTGGAAGAGGTTTAGTCAACGGGTCTGCAACATTCAGATCCGTATGCACTTTACAAATATCTATGTCTCCATCTTGAACATAATTCCGGATGGAGTTGAAACGGCGCTTGATGTGCTTGGTCTTTTTGTGAAACCTGGGCTCCTTGGTAATGGCAATAGCACCAGTGTTATCACAGAAGAGAGTCATCGGGCTTGACGCGCTTGGAATGACTCCTAGGTCGGTGATGAACTCCTTCATCCAGACTCCTTCCTGCGCTGCTTCGCAAGCAGCTATGTACTCCGCTTCACATGTAGAATGCGCCACCACGCTCTGTTTGCAACTGCACCAGCTGACTGCTCCACCATTCAAAATATACACGTATCCGGTTTGTGACTTAGAGTCATCCAGATCTGTGTCGAAGCTAGCATCGACGTAACCCTTTACGACGAGCTCTTCGTCACCTCCATAAACGAGAAACATATCCTTAGTCCTCTTCAGGTACTTTAGGATGTTATTGACCGCTGTCCAGTGTTCCATACCGGGATCACTTTGGTACCTCCCTACCAAACTTATGGCAAGGTTCACATCAGGTCTGGTACACAGCATGGCATACATGATAGAACCTATGGCCGAGGCATAGGGTATGACACTCATCTTTTCTCTATCTTCTGCCATGGTCGGCGACCGAGCCTTGCTCAATCTCATACCTTGCAAAACAGGCAAGAACCCCTTCTTGGACTGATCCATATTGAACTTCTTCAATATCTTGTCAAGGTATGTACTTTGTGAAAGACCAATGAGGCGTCTTGATCTATCTCTATAGATTTTGATGCCTAATATGTAAGCAGCTTCTCCAAGGTCCTTCATTGAAAAACTCTTATCCAAGTAGGCCTTTACAGTTTCCAAGAATTCTATATCATTTCCCATCAGCAATATGTCATCCACATATAATATGAGAAATGCCACAGAGCTCCCACTCACTTTCTTGTAGATACAGGCTTCTCCATAAGTCTGTATAAAGCCAAACGCTTTGATCACATCATTAAAGCGAATATTCCAACTCCGAGATGCTTGCACCAGCCCGTAAATCGAGCGCTGGAGCTTGCATACCTTGTTAGCGTTCTCTGGATCGACAAAACCTTCCGGTTGCATCATATACAACTCTTCCTTGAGGAAGCCATTAAGGAATGCAGTTTTGACATCCATTTGCCATATCTCATAATCATAGAATGCGGCAATAGCTAACATGATTCTGACTGACTTCAGCATCGCTACGGGAGAGAAAGTCTCGTCGTAGTCAATCCCTTGAACTTGTCGATAACCCTTAGCGACAAGCCGAGCCTTATAGATGGTCACATTACCATCCGCGTCTGTCTTCTTCTTAAATATCCATTTGTTTTCTATGGCGTGCCTGTCATCAGGCAAGTCCACCAAAGTCCATACTCTGTTTTCATACATGGATTCTATCTCGGATTTCATGGCTCCAAGCCATTTATTGGAATCCGGGCCCGCCATCGCTTCTTCATAGTTCGAAGGTTCAACATGATTTCCAGGACAGGGTTGCCGTACCACTCTGGTGCGGAACGTGCCCTTGTGGACCTTCGAAGTTCAGTAGTAACTTGATCTGTTTCTTCATGATCATCATCATTAACTTCCTCCCTTGTCGGTGCAGGCACCTCAGGAACAATTTCCTGCGCTGCGCTACTTTCCGGTTCAGGAGGGGTGACCGTCACCTCATCAAGTTCTACTTTCCTCCCACTCACTTTTTTCGAGAGAAACTCTTTCTCTAGAAAGGATCCATTCTTGGCGACAAAGACCTTGCCTTCGGATCTGTGGTAGAAGGTGTACCCAATTGTTTCCTTTGGGTATCCTATGAAGACGCATTTTTTCGATTTGGGTTCGAGCTTTTCAGGTTGAAGTTTCTTGACATAAGCATCGCAACCCCAAACTTTCAGAAACGACAGCTTCTGTTTCTTGCCAAACCAAAGTTCATACGGTGTCGTCTCAACGGATTTTGACGGAGCCCTATTTAAAGTGAATGCGGCAGTCTCTAAAGCATAACCCCAAAAAGATAGCGGTAAATCGGTGAGGGACATCATAGATCGCACCATGTCCAACAGAGTACGATTTCGACGTTCGGACACACCGTTACGCTGAGGTGTTCCGGGCGGTGTCAATTGTGAAACAATTCCACATTTCCTAAGGTGCGTGCCAAATTCATGACTCAAATATTCACCCCCACGATCCGATCGTAAGAACTTTATTTTCTTGTCTCGTTGATTGTCAACCTCATTCTCAAATTCCTTGAACTTTTCAAAGGTCTCAGACTTGTGCTTCGTCAAGTAGATATACCCATATCTACTCAAGTCATCCGTGAGGGTGAGAACATAACGATAGCCTCCGCGAGCCTCAACACTCATTGGACCGCACACATCGGTATGTATGATTTCCAATAAGTTGGTTGCTAGCTCCATTGTTCCGGAGAACGGAGTCTTGGTCATCTTGCCCATGAGGCATGGTTCCGACGTGTCAAATGATTCATAATCAAGAGACTCCAGAAGTCCATCAGCATGAAGCTTCTTCATACGTTTGACACCAATATGACCAAGGCGGCAATGCTACAAGTATGTGGGACTATCATTATCAACTTTACATCTTTTGGCATTCACACTATGAATATGTGTATCATCACGATCGAGATTCATCAAAAATAAACCATTGACCAGCGGGGCATGACCATAAAACATATCTCTCAAATAAATAGAACAACCATTATTCTCGGATTTAAATGAGTAGCCATCTCGCATAAGACGAGATCCAGATACAATGTTCATGCTCAAAGCTGGTACTAAATAACAATTATTGAGGTTTAAAACTAATCCCGAGGGTAGATGTAGAGGCAGTGTGCCGACGGCGATCACATCGACCTTGGAACCATTCCCGACGCGCATCGTCACCTCGTCCTTCGCCAGTCTCCGCTTATTCCGCAACTCCTTTGACGTTGCCGGCCTTCTTGTCCGCTAAGTATTTGGGGCAGTTCCGCTTCCAGTGACCCGTTCCCATGCAATAAAAGCACTCTGTCTCAGGCTTGGGTCCATACTTTGGCTTCTTCCCGGCAACAGGCTTACCGGGCGCGGCAACTCCCTTGCGGTCCTTCTTGAAGTTCTTCTTACCCTTGCCCTTCTTGAACTTAGTGGTTTTATTGACCATCAACACTTGATGTTCTTTCTTGATATCCACCTCCGCTGATTTCAGCATCGAATACACCTCGGGAATGGACTTCTCCATCCCCTGCATATTGAAGTTCAACACGAAGCTCTTGTAGCTTGGTGGGAGCGACTGGAGGATTCTGTCAACGACCGCTTCGTCTGGGAGATTCATCCCCAACTGAGACAAGCGGTTGTGCAACCCAGAAATCTTGAGGATGTGCTCACTGACAGAACTGTTTTCCTCCATCTTACAGCTGTAGAATGCGTCGGAGACGTCATATCTCTCGACTCGGGCATGAGCTTGGAAAACCATTTTCAGCTCCTGGAACATCTCAAATGCCCCGTGGTGCTCAAAACGCTTTTGGAGCCCCGATTCTAAGCTGTAAAGCATGCCGCACTGAACCAGGGAGTAATCATCACAACGCGACTGCCAAGCGTTCATAACATCTTGGTTTGCCGGGGCGGGAGCGTCACCTAGCGGTGCATCTAGGACATAAGTTTTCTTGGCAGCTATGAGGATGATCCTCAGGTTACGGACCCAGTCCGTGTAGTTGCTACCATCGTCTTTCAGCTTGGATTTCTCTAGGAACGCGTTGAAGTTGAGGGTGACATGAGCATGGGCCATTTGATCTACAAGAGATATTGTAAAGAATTTAGACTAAGTTCATGATAATTAAGTTCATCTTAATCAAATTTTAATGAACTCCCACTCAGAATGACATCTCTCTAGTCATCTAAGTGATACACGATCCGAATCGACTAGCCCGTGTCCGATCATCACGTGAGACGGACTAGTCATCAACGGTGAACATCTTCATGTTGATCGTATCTTCTATACGACTCGTGTTCGACCTTTCGGTCTTCCGTGTTCCGAGGCCATCTCTGTACATGCTAGGCTCGTCAAGTGAACCCTAAGTGTATTGCTTGTGTAAATCTGGCTTACACCCGTTGTATGCGAACGTTAGAACCTATCACACCCGATCATCATGTGGTGCTTCGGAACAACGATCCTTAGCAACGGTGCACAGTTAGGGGGAACACAATTCTTGAAATTTTAGTGAGAGATCATCTTATTTACTACCGTCGTTCTAAGTAAACAAGATGCATAAACATGATAAACATCACATGCAATCAATTAAAGTGACATGATATGGCCAATATCATTTTGCTCCTTGGATCTCCATCTTCGGGGCACCATGATCATCTTTGTCACCGGCTCGACACCATGATCTCCATCATCGTGTCTTCTTGAAGTTGTCACGCCAACTATTACTTCTACTACTATGGCTAACGTTTAGCAATAAAGTAAAGTAATTACATGGCGTTATTCAGTGACACGCAGGTCATACAATAATAAAGACAACTCCTATGGCTCATGCCGGTTGTCAAGTTCATCGACATGCAAGTCGTGATTCCCTATTACAAGAACATGATCAATCTCATACATCACATATATCATTCATCACATCTTCTTTGGCCATACCACGTCACATAGCACATGCTGCAAAAACAAGTTAGACGTCCTCTAATTGTTGTTGCAAGTTTTTACGTGGCTTCTATAGGTTTTCTAGCAAGAACGTTTCTTACCTACGCCAAAACCACAACGTGATTTGTCAATTTCTATTTACCCTTCATAAGGACCCTGTTCATCGAATCCGATCCGACTAAAGTAGGAGAGACAGACACCAGCCAGCCACCTTATGCATCTAGTGCATGTTTGTCGGTGGAACCAGTCTCACTTAAGCGTACGTGTAAAGTCGGTCCGGGTCGCTTCATCCCACAATACCGCCGAATCAAGATTAGACTAGTAACGGTAAGAAAATTGAGCAAACTCAAACGCCCCCAACTGCTTTGTGTTCTACTCGTGCAAGATGCTACGCATAAGACCTAGCTCTGATACCACTGTTGGGGAACGTAGCAGAATTCAAAAAAAATCTACGCTTTCACCAAGATCCATCTAAGGAGACATCTAGCAACGAGCATATTAGAGTGCATCTACATACCCTTTTTGTAGATCGCGAGCGGAAGCTTTCGAAGAAGCGTGGATGAAGTAGTCGTACTCTTCACGTTCTTCGTCACCGATGTTCTAGCGCCGAACGAATGGCACCTCCGCGTTCAACACACGTCCGGTACAACAACGTCACCTCCTTCTTGATCCAGCAAGGGGGGAGGAGAGGTCGTCGGAGATCCAGCAGCATGACGGCGTGGTGGTGGATGCAACGGGAATTCTTGCAGGGCTTCGCCGGCGCCCTGCGGAGGAGGAGGAAGGTGTGACGGGAGGGGGAGAGGCGCCAGAGACTTGGGTGCGGCTGCCCTCTCCCCCCCCCACACACATATATATATAGGGGGCCAGGGGGGTGCGCCGGCCCCTGCAGATCCCATCTGCAGGGTGGGGCGGCGGCCAGGGAGGCAATCTTGCCCCCCCCCCCAAGGCAAGGTGGCGCCTCCCTCCCCTAGGGTTCCAACCCTAGGCGCATGAGGGAGGGCCCAGTAGGGTGCGCCAGCCCACCAGGGGCTGGCCCCCTTTCCCTTGCATCCTAGGGGCCCCACCGGGATGGGTGGCCCCACCCGGTGGACCCCCGGGACCCCTCCGGTGGTCCCGGGACACTCCCGGTGACCCCCGAAGTTCACCCGATGGCCGAAACTGGACTTCCTATATATCATTCTTTACCTCCGGACCATTCCGGAACTCTTCGTGATGTCCGGGATCTCATCCGGGACTCCGAACAACTTTCGGGTTTCCACGTGCATGTATCTCTACGACCCTAGCGTTACCGAACCTTTAGTGTGTAGACCCTACGGGTTCGGGAGACACGTAGACATGACCGAGACCACTCTCCGGTCAATAACCAACAGCGGGATCTGGATACCCATGTTGGTTCCCACGTGCTCCTCGATGATCTTCATCGGATGAACCACTGTGTCAAGGATTCACTCAATCCCGTATGTTATTCCCTTTGTCCATCGGTACAGTTACATGCCCGAGATTCGATCGTCGGTATTCCCGATACCTTGTTCAATCTCGTCACGGCAAGTCTCTTTACTCGATCCGTAATCCATCATCCCGTGACTAACTCCTTAGTCACCTTGAGCTCATTATGATGATGTCTTACCGAGTGGGCCCAGAGGTACCTCTCCGTCATACGGAGTGACAACATCCCAGTCTCGGTTCGTACCAACTCAACAGACACTTTTGGAGATACCCGATGCGTACCTTTATAGCCACCCAGTTACGTTGTGACGTTTGGCACACCCAAAGTATTCCTACGGCATCCGGGAGTTGCACAACCTCATGGTCTAAGGAATAAATACTTGACACCGTAAAGCTTATGCATTACGAACTATACGATCTCGTGCTATGCTTAGGATTGGGTCTTGTCCATCACATCATTCTCCCAATGATGTGATCCCGTTATCACTGACATCCTATGTCCATGGTTAGGAAACCGTGACCATCTGTTGATCAACGAGCTGGTAACTAGAGGCCTACCAGGGACTCATTGTGGTCTATATATTCACACTTGTATCGATGTTTCCGTACAATACAATTCAAGCATGAATAACAGACGATTATCATGAACAAGGAAATATAATAATGATACTTTTATTATTGCCTCTAGGGCATATTTCCAACGCGGAGTTGTTTATAAGCGCCACTGCGGGGGCTGTATTGAACTCCTCTATATTACAGGCTTCTTGGCCTAACTTTGCGCGTTGCCCTGTGGGCCTGCTGGGCCTTATAGTCCTGCATGCTAGGCCGTAGGCCTTGCAGGCTCACTGGGCAGCGCCCAATTTTTTTAATGTAGTTTTTTTCCTTTTCTGCTTTATTTATTTCTGAGTTGTTTTCTGCTGTATTTAGAGTTTCTTTGTTGCTTTATTTATTTTATTTGTTGCTTTATTTATTTTATTTTGTTTCTACTTACAACAAAATACTTATTGTTGCTATTTTATTTTTTTTCCAGTTTTTTTGTTTTGTTTTCTGCATTATTTATTTTCTTTTGTTTTTTGCTTTATTTTTTAATTCTTTTTGCTTTTAGGTCAGCAAAATTATAAACTTTCTGTTAGTGCCATTAGTTTTCAAATTTAAATAGTTTAAATTTGAATTTTTTTGTTTTCTTTGTTGCTTTATTTATTTTATTTTGTTTCTACTTACAAAAAAATACTTATTGTTACTATTTTTATTTTTTTTCTTCGGTTTTTTTGTTTTGTTTTCTGCATTATTTATTTTCTTTTGTTTTTTGCTTTATTTTTAATTCCTTTTGCTTTTAGGTGAGCAAAATTATAAACTTTTTGTTAGTGCCATTAGTTTTAGAAAAATTATAAACTTTCTGTTAGTGCCATTAGTTTTCAAATTTGAATAGTTAAAATTTGAATTTTTTAAAATTTGTGTGAATCACAAGTTTGTGATTAATTTTACTAAAAAATGAACATAGATGCGCCTATAGAGAGAATTCAACCTAAATTCATAATCAATTTATATGAGTTTGAGAGAAATTCATTATGAATTTAGGTGAAATTCCCTGTATAGGGGCATCTTTTTTCACTTTGAGAGGAGCTCAACAAGGCAGAGAGGGACGGGCTTATAAACCGGTGTGGGCGCCCTTCGGTTGGCGAGGTGCGACTAAACTCTGAGCACAACAGGACCAACCCTTTAGTCCCGGTTTGTGGCACAAACTGGGACTAATGGTCATGGGCCAGGGGCGAGCCCTATTTTTTTCTAGATTTTTTGTTTTGTTTTCTGCATTATTTATTTTCTTTTGTTTTTTGCTTTATTTTTTAATTATAAACTTTCTGTTAGTGCCATTAGTTTTCAAATTTGAATAGTTAAAATTTGAATTCTTTGAAATTTGTGTGAATCACAAGTTTGTGGTTAACTTTACTAAAAAAAATGAACATAGATGCACCTATAAAGAAAATTCGACCTAAATTCATAGTTTTCAAATGAACTCTGAATAAGTTGGCATAGCATGTGCATGTACAAAACGGACAATGGTATCATACTCGTCTGTTACAAAGTTGGCATGGTATCATCATAATAGTTGCGAAAAAAAGTCTTCACTTTTTATTCGCTTGTGTCATTTGCTTATTGCGCCGTAACCATGGATAATCTTCATCGTTTATCAGGATGCTTGGGTCAGCCTTGACTTTGAAGGGAGGAATTTCATGAAACTTTTCATAATCTTCAGATATGTCTGTCTTGCCCTCCACTCCCAGGATGTCCCTTTTTCCTGAAAGAACTATGTGGCGCTTTGGCTCATCGTATGATGTATTCGCTTCCTTATCTTTTCTTTTTCTCGGTCTGGTAGACATGTCCTTCACATAGATAACCTGTGCCACATCATTGGCTAGGACGAACGGTTCGTCAGTGTACCCAAGATTTTTCAGATCCACTGTTGTCATTCCGTACTGTGGGTCTACCTGTACCCCGCCTCCTGACAGATTGACCCATTTGCACTTAAACAAAGGGACCTTAAAATCATGTCCGTAGTCAAGTTCCCATATGTCCACTATGTAACCATAATATGTGTCCTTTCCCCTCTCGATTGTTGCATCAAAGCGGACACTGTTGTTTTGGTTGGTGCTCTTTTGATCTTGGACAATCGTGTAAAATGTATTCCCATTTATCTCGTATCCTTTGTAAATCAATACAGTCAAAGATGGTGTAGCGACCAAACCTCAAACAGTCTGATCTCTGTGCATCAGTGTCATCCCTGGATCAGTAATGCTGACACGCATAGTACTTGAAGGATTTATAACAGAGTAGCAATCACACACTTATTACATCGATAGTTCCAATGATGAACTTATTACAATAAAAATGGCTTAAGGCCATCTAACACGATAACAGCGGAAGGCTTGGAAGATAAGTGATCCATCAACTCCAACGGCATCACTGAGTATAGAACCATGACCTAAAAGGCACCTTACTCGTCGTCTGAAAAGTCTGCAACATGAACATTGCAGCCCGAAAACGGGTCAGCACATGGAATATGCTGGCAAAGTAACACAAGAGAGCAAATGAAAGTAAAGCTATACTATATGCATATTTGGCTGGTGGAAAGCTCTATGGTTACAGTTTTTGCGTAAAGCCAGTTTTTCCCTACTTCAAAGGAATAAATTTTAATTAACTATCATGGTAGTTGAAACATCGTTGAGAAGATAGACATCCTCCCAACCCCAATTAAAGTTCATCATTAAACCCAACAATATTTAATTAAAGTAAAATGATGAGATTCACACGATATCCAAGTACTAGATACTCAAGATGTCCGTAACCGGGGACACGGCTAGTCATGATGAGTTTGTACACTCTGCAGAGGTTTGTGCACTTTTCCCCACAAGACCCGATCTCCTCCGTTTGATTTCTTGCACTGCATGATGTTTGAGAAACGGATGACCGAGACACAGTCTTTCAGAAGCACTAGCACCTACGACCGGGTGAACCGTACCACCTACATCCCCTACATCTGCTAGTCCACCACTGTAGATGTTCGCACGACTTACTCATACTATGCTAGAGCCCATAATAGCATTGTGGTTGCACACGGAAGTTTCTAGTATGAATAATCTCATGATCCCTTTGAGCCTGGGTGGCGGTCCAAAAGAAAAACAGGCAATCCCTGGAATACCCAGATGCCTCAGTCCACCCAGATGTGTGTTAAACTTGCCACCTTAAGTTGAACCATTAATTAACAAACTCACATCTGTCATGGATACGCTCACCCAATCCACGTCTACGAGCATAGCATGGCCTAACAATAAACGTAGAAGTAACTCCCAAAGATTTGAATGTAATGCAGGTAATATGTACTACCTCAATCTACTTCCCAGTCCCACAAGTTAATTAATCCTACTCATGCAATGTGTGAGGGTTTGGACTAATGCAATGAGAACTGGGTAATTGGAAAGTATGATCAAAGTGTTACTTGCCTTGCTGATGATCCGCAAAACCTAGAGATTCAAAGTAGCAAGCGGCGCACTCCGGGTACTCTATTGCAAACAAACAAGCACACAATAAGTACTTAACTAATGCATGGGTAAAACTCGAATAAGAGATCTAACCAGAAAGTTCAACTTAAGAACTTCAGTTTGCAAAAGAAACGACAAAGGAAGAGACAACGAAAGACAAACGGCGAAAGAGAAACAACTATCGAACCAATCTGGATCTAGGTCCAAATTTAGCTGAGGCAAACACTTGAGCGACTAGGTTAAACGGAAAGAGAATTTCGAGATGAAACTCCAGGCGCTTGAATCACCTGATTCCGATAAACGAGCGAAAAGATAAACTAAAACGAAGATCGGATCAGAGATCGCGATCAGAAAATAACTGCGAAAAAGAAAACTAAAACAGCTTAACGAACGGACGTTCGTCAGCTGAGACTAAACGACGATTTCATTCGTTAGAACGAACGAACGAGTGAATGTTTACTACTTAACTAAACCAGAAAAATAAAAACAGAAAACCGATATAATAAAACCGATCTAATAAAAAAATGTCTAGGGTTCTACAAAAACGAACGGTTTTCTAAAAGAAAACCAGGTGGCGGCTACCTCGTCGGAATAACCAGCGGTGGCGGCTTCCGGCGACGGCGGGCGGCGTCGGGCTGCGGGGTGGCGGTGGCGAGGGGCGGCAGCGGCGGCGGCGGCTCGGCGCGGTGGCTGGCGGCGAGGGGCCGCAGCGGCGGCGGTGTGCGGTGTTGGGGAACGTAGTATTTTTAAAATTTTCCTATGATCACGCAAGATCTATCTACCAGATGCATAGCAACGAGAGGGGAGAGT
Source organism: Secale cereale (assembly GCA_902687465.1). NCBI lineage: Eukaryota > Viridiplantae > Streptophyta > Magnoliopsida > Poales > Poaceae > Secale > Secale cereale. The sequence continues at coordinate 453,253,312 of LR738710.1, read as the reverse complement.
GTGTCTACGTACCCTCGTAGACCGGGAGCGGAAGCGTCAAGTGACGCGGTTGATGTTGTCGAACTTCTTCACGATCCAACCGATCAAGCACCGAACGTACGGCACCTCCGCGTTCAGCACACGTTCAGCTTGATAACGTCCCACGAGCTCTTGATCCAGTTGAGCTTCACGGGAGAGTTTCGTCAGCACGACGGCGTGGTGACGGATATGATGTGTTCACCGACGCAGGGCTTCGCCTAAGCTCCGCGACGGTATGACCGAGGTGTGATTCTGTGGAGGGGGGCACCGCACACGGCTAAACCAATTCAACTTGTGTGTCTTTGGGTGCCCCTTGCCCCCGTATATAAAGGAGCAAGGGAGGAGGGCCGGCCAACCTCCTATGGTGCGGCTAGGGAAGGAATCCTACTAGGAATAGGATTGCAATCCTATTCCTAGTAGGAATCACCAAAGAAGGAAGAGATGGAGTAGGAAAAGGAAGTGGTGGCGCCTCCCACCAATCCTAGTCCAACTAGGAACTAGGTGGGGCGCCGGCCAGCCCTATGGGCTGCCTCTCTCCTTTCCACAAGGCCCACTATGGACCATCCCCCTTCATAGGAGGTTCCGGTAACCCCCTTCGGCAATCCCGATAAGTCCGAAACTTTTCCGGTATACTTCCGGTGTCCGAATATAGCCGTCCAATATATCAATCTTTATGTCTCGGACATTCCGAGACTCCTCGTCATGTCCGTGATCTCATCCGGGACCCCGAACTACCTTCGGTACATCAATACTCATAAACTCATAATACCGATCGTCATCAAACATTAAGCGTGCGGACCCTACGGGTTCGAGAACTATGTAGACATGACCGAGACTCATCTCCGGTCAATAACCAATAGCGGAACCTGGATGTTCATATTGGCTCCTACATATTCTACGAAGATCTTTTATCGGTCAGAACCGCATAACTACATACGTTGTTCCTTTTGTCAAACGGTATGTTACTTGCCCGAGATTCGATCGTCGGTATCTCTATACCTAGTTCAATCTCGTTACCGGCAAGTCTCTTTACTCGTTCCGTAACACATCATCTCGTGACTAACTCATTAGTCTTTTGCTTGCAAGGCTTATTGTGATGTGTGTTACCGAGAGGGCCCAGAGATACCTCTCCGACACTCGGAGTGACAAATCCTAATCTTGATCTATGCCAACACCACGAATACTTTGGGAGACACCTGTAGAGCATCTTTATGATCACCCAGTTACGTTGTGACGTTTGATAGCACACAAGGTGTTCCTACGGTATTCGGGAGTTGCATAATCTCATAGTCATAGGAACATGTATAAGTCATGAAGAAAGCAATAGCAGTTAAACTAAACGATCATAGTGCTATGCTAACGGATGGGTCTTGTCCATCACATCATTCTCCTAATGATGTGATCCCGTTGATCAAATGACAACTCATGTCTATGGCTAGGAAACATAACCATCTTTGATCAATGAGCTAGTCTAGTGGAGGCATACTAGGGACATACTGTTTTGTCTATGTATCCACACATGTACTAAGTTTCCGGTTAATACAATTCTAGCATGAATAAAAGACATTTATCATGATATAAGGAAATACAAATAACATCTTTATTATTGCCTCTAGGGCATATTTCCTTCAGTCTCCCACTTGAACTAGAGTCAATAATCTAGCTCACATCGCCATGTGATTTAATACCGATAGTTCACATCATTATGTGAATAACACCCATAGTTCACATCGCCATGTGACCAACACCCAAAGGGTTTACTAGAGTCAATAATCTAGTTCACATCGCTATGTGATTAATACCCAAGAGTAATAAGGTGTGATCATGTTTTGCTTGTGAGAGAAGTTTAGTCAACGGGTCTGTCACATTCAGATCCGTATGTATTTTGCAAATTTCTATGTCTACAATGCTCTGCATAGAGCTACTCTAGCTAATTGCTCCCACTTTCAATACGCATCCAGATTGATACTTTAGAGTCATCTGGATTTAGTGTCAAAGCTTGCATCGGCGTAACCCTTTACGACGAACTCTTTATCACCTCCATAATCGAGAAATATTTCCTTAGTCATCCAGTTACTAAGGATAATTTTGACCGCTGTACAGTGATCCACTCCTGGTTTACTTTGGTACCTCCCTGCTAGACTTATAGCAAGGCACACATCAGGTCTGGTACACAGCATTGCATACATGATAGATCCTATGGCTGAGGCATAGGGAATGACTTTCATTTTCTCTCTATCTTCTGCAGTGGTCGGGCATTGAGTCTTACTCAACTTCATACCTTGTAAAACAGGCAAGAACCCTTTCTTTGACTGATCCATTTTGAACTTCTTCAAAATCTTATCAAGGTATGTGCTTTGTGAAAGTCCAATTAAGCGTCTTGATCTATCTCTATAGATCTTGATACCTAATATATAAGCAGCTTCACCGAGGTCTTTCATTGAAAAACTTTTATTCAAGTATCCTTTTATGCTATCCAGAAATTCTATATCATTTCCAATCAACAATATGTCATCTACATATAATATTAGAAATGCTACAGAGCTCCCACTCACTTTCTTGTAAATACAGGCTTCTCCAAAAGTCTGTATAAAACCATATGCTTTGATCACCTCATCAAAGCGTATATTCCAACTCCGAGATGCTTGCACCAGTTCATAGATGGATCGCTGGAGCTTGCATACTTTGTTAGCACCTTTTGGATCGACAAAACCTTCTGGTTGCATCATATACAACTCTTCTTTGAGATATCCATTTAGGAATGCAGTTTTGACATCCATTTGCCAGATTTCTTAATCATAAAATGCGGCAATTGCTAACATGATTCGGACAGACTTAAGCATCGCTACAGGTGAGAAAGTCTCATCGTAGTCAACTCCTTGAACTTGTCGAAAACCTTTCGCAACAAGTCGAGCTTTGTAAACAGTAATATTACCGTCTGCGTCGGTCTTCCTCTTGAAGATCCATTTATTTTCGATGGCCTGCCGATCATCGGGCAAGTCAACCAAAGTCCATACTTTGTTCTCATACATGGATCCCATCTCAGATTTCATGGCTTCAAGCCATTTTGCGGAATCTGGGCTCATCATCGCTTCCTCATAGTTCGTAGGTTCATCATGGTCTAGTAACATGATTTCCAGAACTGGGTTGCCGTACCACTCTGGTGCGGAACGTACTCTGGTTGATCTACGACGTTCAGTAGAAACTTGATCCGAAGTTTCATGATCACTATCATTAACTTCCTCACTAATTGGTGTAGGAATCACTGGAACAATTTCCTGTGATGTACTATTTTCCAATCCGGGAGAAGGTACAATTACCTCATCAAGTTCTACTTTCCTCCCACTCACTTCTTTCGAGAGAAACTCTTTTTCTAGAAAGGATCCGTTCTTAGCAACGAATATTTTGCCTTCGGATCTGTGATAGAAGGTGTACCCAACAGTCTCTTTTGGGTATCCTATGAAGACACATTTTTCCGACTTGGGATCGAGCTTATCAGGTTAAAGTGTTTTCACATAAGCATCGCAGCCCCAAATTTTAAGAAACGACAACTTTGGTTTCTTGCCAAACCATAGTTCATAAGGTGTCGTATCAACGGATTTAGATGGTGCCCTATTTAACGTGAATGCAGCTGTCTCTAAAGCATAACCCCAAAACGATAGTGGTAAATCGGTAAGAGACATCATAGATCGCACCATATCCAATAAAGTACGGTTACGACGTTCGGACACACCATTACGCTGTGGTGTTCCAGGTGGCGTGAGTTGTGAAACTATTCCACATTGTTTCAAATGAAGACCAAACTCGTAACTCAAATATTCTCCTCCACGATCAGATCGTAGGAACTTTATTTTTTTGTTACGATGATTCTCTACTTCACTCTGAAATTCTTTGAACTTTTCAAATGTTTCGGACTTGTGCTTCATTAAGTAGATATACCCATATCTGCTCAAATCATCAGTGAAGGTCAGAAAATAACGATACCCGCCGCGAGCATCAACACTCATTGGTCCACATACATCAGTATGTATGATTTCCAACAAATCTGTTGCTCGCTCCATAGTTCCGAAGAACGGAGTTTTAGTCATCTTGCCCATGAGGCATGGTTCGCAAGCACCAAGTGATTCATAATCAAGTGATTCCAAAAGTCCATCATTATGGAGTTTCTTCATGCGTTTTACACCAATATGACCTAAACGGCAGTGCCACAAATAAGTTGCACTATCATTATTAACCTTGCATCTTTTGGTTTCAATATTATGAATATGTGTATCACTACAATCGAGATCCAATAAGAATAGACCACTCTTCAAGGGTGCATGACCATAAAAGATATTATTCATTAAAATGGAACAACCATTATTCTCTGATTTAAATGAATAACCGTCTCGCAATAAACAAGATCCAGATATAATGTTCATGCTCAACGCTGGCACCAAATAACAATTATTTAGGTCTAAAACTAATCCCGAAGGTAGATGTAGAGGTAGCGTGCCGACGGCGATCACATCGACTTTGGAACCGTTTCCCACGCGCATCATCACCTCGTCCTTAGCTAATCTTCGTTTAATCCGTAGTCCCTGTTTCGAGTTACAAATATTAGCAATCGAACCGGTATCAAATACCCAGGTACTACTACGAGCATTAGTAAGGTACACATCAATAACATGTATATCACATATACCTTTGTTCATCTTGCCATCCTTCTTATCCGCCAAATACTTGGGGCAGTTCCGCTTCCAGTGTCCAGTCCCCTTGCAGTAGAAGCACTCAGTTTCAGGCTTGGCTCCAGATTTGGGTTTCTTCGTGGAAGTAGCAACTGACTTGCTATTCTTTTTGAAGTTCCCTTTCTTTCCCTTGCCCTTTTTCTTGAAACTAGTGGTCTTGTTAACCATCAACACTTGATGCTCCTTTTTGATTTCTACCTCCGCAGCTTTGAGCATAGCGAAGAGCTCGGGAATTGTCTTTTGCATCCCTTGCATGTTATAGTTCATCACGAAGCCTTTATAGCTTGGTGGAAGTGATTGAAGAACTCTATCAATAACACTATCCTCGTCAACTTTGCAACCAAGTTGAGTCATATGATTGTAGTACCCAGACATTCTGAGCAAGTGTTCACTGATAGAACTATTCTCCTCCATTTTGCAGCTGTAGAACTTATTGGAAATCTCATATTTCTCAATCCGGGCATTTGCTTGAAATATTAACTTCAACTCCTGGAACATCTCATATGCTCCATGACGTTCAAAACGTCGTTGAAGTCCCGGTTCTAAGCCGTAAAGCATGGCACACTGAACTATCGTGTAGTCATCAGACCGCGACTGCCAGACGTTCAAAGCGTCTGCATTAGCGGAAGGGGGCTTGTCACCTAGCGGTGCTTCAAGGACATAATTCTTCTGTGCAGCAATGAGGATAATCCTCAGGTTACGGACCCAGTCCGTGTAATTGCTACCATCATCTTTCAACTTAGCTTTCTCTAGGAATGCATTAAAATTCAAAGGAACGGTAGCACGGGCCATTGATCTACAACGACATAGATATGCAAAACTATCAGGACTAAGTTCATGATAAATTAAAGTTCAATTTAATCATATTAATTTAAAGAACTCCCACTTAGATAGACATCCCTCTGGTCATCTAAATGATCATGTGATCCAAATCAACTAAACCATGTCCGATCATCACGTGAGATGGAGTAGTTTCAATGGTGAACATCTTATGTTGATCATATCTACTATATGATTCACGCTCGACCTTTCGGTCTCCAGTGTTCCGAGGCCATATCTGTATATGCTAGGCTCGTCAAGTTTAACCCGAGTATTCTGCGTGTGCAAAACTGGCTTACACCCGTTGTATTTGAACATAGAGCTTATCACACCCGATCATCACGTGGTGTCTCGGCACGACGAACTTTCGCAACGGTGCATACTCAGGGAGAACACTTATACCTTGAAATTTAGTAAGGGATCATCTTATAATGCTACCGTCGTCCTAAGCAAAATAAGAAGCATAATAAGATAAACATCACATGCAATCAAAATATGTGACATGATATGGCCATCATCATCTTGTGCTTTTGATCTCTATCTCCAAAGCACCGTCATGATCACCTTCGTCACCAGCTTGACACCTTGATCTTCATCGTAGCATCGTTGTCGTCTCGCCAACTATTGCTTCTACGACTATCGCTACCGCTTAGTGATAAAGTAAAGCAATTACATGGCGATTGCATTTCATACAATAAAGCGACAACCATATGGCTCCTGCCAGTTGCCGATAACTTTACAAAACATGATCATCTCATACAAAACCGTATAACTCATCATGTCTTGACCATATCACATCACAACATGCCCTGCAAAAACAAGTTAGACGTCCTCTACTTTGTTGTTGCAAGTTTTACGTGGCTGCTACGGGCTTAGCAAGAACCGTTCTTACCTACGCATACAAAACCACAACGATGTTTTGTCAAGTATGTGTTGTTTTAACCTTCACAAGGACCGGGCGTAGCCACACTTGATTCAGCTAAAGTGAGAGAGACAGACACCTGCGAGTCACCTTTAAGCAACGAGTGCTCGTAACGGTGAAACCAGTCTCGCGTAAGCGTACGCGTAGTGTCGGTCCGGGCCGCTTCATCTCACAATACCGCCGAAGCAAAGTATGACATGCTGGTAAGCAGTATGACTAGTATCGTCCACAATCTCATTGTGTTCTACTCGTGCATATCATCTACGCATAGACCTGGCTCATGATGCCACTGTTGGGGAACGTAGTATTTTTAAAATTTTCCTACGATCACACAAGATCTATCTACCAGATGCATAGCAACGAGAGGGGAGAGTGTGTCTACGTACCCTCGTAGACCGGGAGCGGAAGCGTCAAGTGACGCGGTTGATGCTGTCGAACTTCTTCACGATCCAACCGATCAAGCACCGAACGTACGGCACCTCCGCGTTCAGCACACGTTCAGCTTGATGACGTCCCACGAGCTCTTGATCCAGTTGAGCTTCACGGGAGAGTTTCGTCAGCACGACGACGTGGTGACGGATATGATGTGTTCACCGGCGCAGGGCTTCGCCTAAGCTCCGCGACGGTATGACCGAGGTGTGATTCTGTGGAGGGGGGGCACCGCACACGGCTAAAACAATTCAACTTGTGTGTCTTTGGGTGCCCCCTTGCCCCCGTATATAAAGGAGCAAGGGAGGAGGGCCGGCCAACCTCCTATGGTGCGGCTAGGGAAGGAATCCTACTAGGAATAGGATTGCAATCCTATTCCTAGTAGGAATCACCAAAGAAGGAAGAGATGGAGTAGGAAAAGGAAGAGGTGGCGCCTCCCACCAATCCTAGTCCAACTAGGAACTAGGTGGGGCACCGGCCAGCCCTATGGGCTGCCTCTCTCCTTTCCACAAGGCCCACTATGGACCATCCTCCTTCGTAGGAGGTTCCGGTAACCCCCTTCGGCAATCCCGATAAATCCGAAACTTTTCCGGTATACTTCCGGTGTCCGAATATAGCCGTCCAATATATCAATCTTTATGTCTCGGACATTCCGAGACTCCTCGTCATGTCCGTGATCTCATCCGGGACCCCGAACTACCTTCGGTACATCAATACTCATAAACTCATAATACCGATCGTCATCAAACGTTAAGCGTGCGGACCCTACGGGTTCGAGAACTATGTAGACATGACCGAGACTCATCTCCGGTCAATAACCAATAGCGGAACCTGGATGTTCATATTGGCTCCTACATATTCTACGAAGATATTTTATCGGTCAGAACCGCATAACTACATACGTTGTTCCTTTTGTCAAACGGTATGTTACTTGCCCGAGATTCGATCGTCGGTATCTCTATACCTAGTTCAATCTCGTTACCGGCAAGTCTCTTTACTCGTTCCGTAACACATCATCTCGTGACTAACTCATTAGTCTTTTGCTTGCAAGGCTTATTGTGATGTGTGTTACCGAGAGGGCCCAGAGATACCTCTCCGACACTCGGAGTGACAAATCCTAATCTTGATCTATGCCAACACCACGAATACTTTCGGAGACACCTGTAGAGCATCTTTATGATCACCCAGTTACGTTGTGACGTTTGATAGCACACAAGGTGTTCCTACGGTATTCGGGAGTTGCATAATCTCATAGTCATAGGAACATGTATAAGTCATGAAGAAAGCAATAGCAGTTAAACTAAA